>OY735238.1:39714577-39742077 GCA_963457665.1 Thysanoteuthis rhombus | reverse complement strand
TTATGTTCGGTTTTTGTTGGTAATTCTTGTTAGTTCCCAGGCCTAGGTTTCTCCAATTTCGCCGCAAACAATTTGTGGTTGATTTTTCAGGATTATTCTAGGGGAACTAGTTCACCTATGCCGTCAAAATAAGGTGTAAGTATTAAAATAACTTTTCAGTTGCACTGTCTTTGAAAATATCAAAACTGATTGCTCAGCATTTTCTTGTTTAGATCCAACCAGAATAAGACTGGATTTTTTACGCACCCACAAAATAATAAATGAAAGTGATTAATCTAAAATTAGCACTTGATAGTTACCTCCTTTGACAAATTAGACGGACAGAGGATATAGATATAGATATTGTGCATAATATAAATAGATCACTAAAGATGCATATCTCTCTCCTGACTCCTTATTTTCTTTTTTCGTAACCCTTCATAATCCCACTCTATCTATCTCTCTTTCTCTTTCACTTTATTTCTTTTCTTCCTATCTTCCTTTCTCTCCGAACATATAGATCTTATGAACTGCTTTCTATTTTCCTTCTCTTTTTTGTGCTCTTCCTCTTATTTCACTCTCAGAAACTCTGCACGCACACACATCTACCCCCCCCCAATCACGCATGTACGCAGCCACCCGAATAGGCACGCGACATATGACATTTTTATATCCCTTCTAGCCACGGGTGGGAAGAGATGTGTAGATTATGGGTCGAAGGTAGATATGAATAGAGGAACATGAAAAAGAAAAACAGTATTTGGAAAAAAAATTCATTGACTGGTTTGTTGTGTGAAGCGTGAAATAGAAATACTTGACGTCAAATAAATCATCAGTGTCCATCTTTATTGACGATTTCATTATCGTCTGTTTCTATCAATTAAAAAGATTTCAAGATTCATGACGGAAACTTCATGAATAGTTGAATGGTGATAAGTAGATCTTTTGGCAATAATTCAGTTTTCCTTTATTCTTGTTTACGCTTTCCCATTCTTTCGCTCTCTTTATGCAAATGAGGAAAACTAAACAACAACGAATGGACTTCATAATCGTCTGCTTCTATCAATTGAGAGATTTTCATATTCAAGGTCTGAAACTTCATAAAGAGTCAAATGATGAGTAGTTATTCTGGCGATAATACCAATTGGTTAATTAATCCTTTCATTCGTCTAATCACTTATCGTCTGTTTCATTAAACTAGAAAATATGAAGAGTTGAATGAGGCTAGCTGGATCTTTTGGTAATGTAACATTTTCTTTCATTGTTTCTTTCCTTCAACTCTATCTTGTTATTTTGTTCTATTTATGCATCATAAACAACACAGAACAACAAATAGACTTCATCATCGTCAGTTTTTATCTATTAAAAAGTTTTCAGATTCTCGACAGGAACTTCGTGAGGAATCGAATGATAAGTATAGATCTTTTGCCAATATTACAGTTTCTTTAATAGGTTCACTCATTTACTCTCTCTTGTTCTGTCAGTTCTATTTACGCATAGTAAACAACACAGAACAATAACGAATAAATAGATGGATAGAATACGGCTTTATTCTTTATACCAACTATATCTGCCGATCCTTACAGAGAGCTTTTGACGAAAAAGCGATACGTGACAAGAAAAACCATTCAAATCTTATATAAGTATTATGTTTATTTCTCGATTTATCGATCTTTTTGGTAAAGATTCGGACGTTGTTATTATTATCATTATTAATATCATTATTATTATCATTATTATGATTATTATTATTATTATTATTATTATTATTATTATTATTATTATTATTATTTTTATTTTGCAATCTCACACCAGTTGCCTGGTGGTTACCTCTGGAGTTTGAGTGACAGCAAGTCTCCTCAAGTCTCCTGCCCTTCTCTCCGAGTTCTCATAGGCCACAGTAATACTGCAGTTTACAGTTTCATACCGGTTGCCCAGTGGTCATTGTTGAAGGCTGAGTGACAATAAGTCTCCTCTGGTCTTCAGCTAACATCTCTTCTCTCTTTCACCTATCATGCCAGTGCTGTGGTTTACGTTTCCGCTTTCATTTCCCTTCCTCTGTTAGGTCACTGTTAACAATTAGTGTTGCGGTCTTTATTATTATTATCAAGATGGCTATTTCAGAGAAAGTGATAAGTGACGAAAAAATAATGTACATATATATTCGTGGAACTTTTAATGTCTGATTTAAATACAAGGAATAGCCTCAAGTCAGTTGTAACCAAAGAGAAAAAAAAATACTTGTGTGCAATTAAAATGTTTTAGATTGTCTCTACGAGAAGAAAATCATTCGTGAAAAGATAGGATATTTTTTTCTCCAAGACAAAAATCCCCAGGTTCTAAAAAAAGAATACAAAAATCTTCTATTCATTTTTCTCATATTTCTTACAATAAACATAATTCTTATATGAGTTTTGAATGGTTTCTCAAATAGCAATGAGCTGGTCATGTAACAAGAATGGCTAAAGACCGCTGGGCATCACGACTCAAAATGTGGATCCCCATATACGGAACTGGGGCCAGTAGAATGTAAGGACATGACCAAGAAGACAAGTTCAGAAAGTACTGCTACCAAGATCTTTTTTTTTCTCTCACTCAGATAATGCTCAATGATGTATTCATTCAAATTTTCAATGTTATAGCCCCGAAAATGTGACTAGGGGCGCTTGGAGACACATACACACACAAACTGCCTGGTTGCCCAGGCAGGCAATTTGTGAGGCTACGGTTATTTGAATTTTATAAGTAAAGGCCTAGATGAAATTAATCGAATTTGGTTCGAATATTTATTGGATCATTGTTATTTTTTGTTGTTGTTATTGATTGAACTGAGGGTTTCTGCATATATCCCCTGTTAGGTGGATCTTTTTTTTATATCATAATTTTATCCTAATCTAGCCACGGTTGTCTATATATAATCATCATCAGTCTTTTAACGTTGTTGGACATAGACCTTCCCCAGGATTCGCTGCATTTCTCTATCATGGGCGTTGTGAAGCCAGTATTTTCTAAATTTGTCCAGTTGATCTCTCCATCTTGTATTCTGTCGACCTCAGTTTCGCATGTGATCTCTGAGGATCCACGTTGTGAGTCGTGATGTCCATCGGTTGTCTGTCATTCTTGCAACAAGGCCTGCCCATTGCCATTTAAGTTTTCTATCATATTCTACGATGTCTCAGATTCCTGTTTTCTTCCTGATATACTGTGCTGTCTTGTGATCTCTCCACGTGAGGTTGAGCATGATTCTCTCATGCGCGCTTTGCATGCTTCTCAGTTTGCAGTCTTCATTACTACTACTACTAGCATTTATCCGGGAAAATGACACTGCTAATAATTTATTGACCAGCACTGAGGAGCTTAAAACTATTTTAGTTTGTAATTCATTTTTGATAATTCGAGTATACAAATTTTAAAATTTTTCAAACTCTCAGCTCAACTTGTTCAGGTTCCATGTTTCAGCTCTATAAGTGACTATCGGGGGGATGCATTGGTTGTATACTCTTCGTTTTAGGATTATTTGGATCGTCTTGTTTTTGAAGGTTAAGCTTGTTATGTCAAAGGCTTGCCATCCTAATGTGATTCTTTGCTTGATTTCTTCTTCTTTTGTGGGTTTCATGGAGATTCGTTGTCTTAGGTAGGTGTAGTGGTCTACTTTCCCCAGTTTTGCATCACTGATTTCGACAGTTATGTCCTTATTCTCAATGTGATCGTTGCACATGATTTTTGTTTTACTGAAGTTCATGTGTAGGCCAACTCTCTTGCTTTCTTCTTTTAGTTCATCTATCATTAGTTTGAGGTCATGTGGGTTCTCTGCGAAAAGGACGATGTCATCTGCAAATCTTAGGTTGCTCAGATATTTGCCGTCTATTTTGATTCCTCTTTTCTCCTAGTCCAGGTTTCGGAAGATCATCTCGAGGCAGGCTGTAAAGAGTTTGGGTGAGCTGGTATCACCTTGTCTTACTCCTATTGGAAGGGTTCAGAGTTTTTAGGTAGCCTGAGAGAGGAGTTGCTGTGATTGTATATATGTTGTTGTACTTTGACGTATACAAGGTGAACACCTTGTTGAGTGATGGCCTTCATGACCTTGGGGGTTTCTACAAAGTCAAATGCCTTCTTGAAGTCTATAAATGCTACAGCGGGTGGCATTTTATATTCTGCTGCTTTCTTTTCCAGTCGATTTATTGAATGGAGATGGTCAATGGTCGAGTAGTTTCTTCTAAATCCACCGTGGTCCCGTTGTTGGTTTTCATATAGTTTTTTAGTGATCCGGTTGGTGATGATTTTTGTGAGAAGTTCATTGGTGGAGTTTCGCAGGCTTATAGACCTGTAGTTGTTGAGATCCTTTAGATTTCCTTTTTTATGTAGAAGCATTATGACTGCTGTGTTCCAGTCTTTCGGGACTTTGCTCTGTTTTAGACATAAGTTGAATAGAATAGTTAGTTTTTTGTTGATGATCTTACCAGCTACTTTTGTGTAGATCAATAGTGATGTTATCTGGCCCAGGGGCTTTACCTTTTTTTGTTTGTTTGATGGCTTGTTTAACCTCCCATGTTGTAACTTCTTGGAAGTCCTCAAGTCAATTCACAGGTCTTCAAAGTATACGTCTGAAAATACTGTTGACATCAGGGGATTCTCCTCACCGCTCCGCCTCTTCCAACTATTGTAACGATTAGGAAATGTCTGTCGTTGTGATACGTGGGACAAACATATAAACAAGACGAATTGCCGACTTTCTAAAATTTGAGGAAGCCTCTACTGTTAGATATAAAACGTTTCGGACCGTAATCCTCCCTGGGTTGTTACTTTCTAGACAACATTCCATCCGATATTCTTAAATCGACTGTTGTGATCAACAGGTCACAGGTGGGTGTTGTGAAGAGTGCTGCCAATTTAGCGTGTTTTGTATTTGTTTTGTGCGAAATTTCAACATTCAAGGCTATTTTAGCCACTTTTTACTGCTATTTTCAGCAATATAAAACCATTTTTATCCATCTTTTTAGCCTCTTTAGACAATTTTAACCAGTCTTCAGCTATTAAAAATGGACCTTTTTAAGCTTTTGGGGGGTCAACTTTGCGAAAAAGATATCCTGAGTTGGCAACACTGGTCGTGAATGGATTATTGCCTTGTCTATATCCGGTTGTTCGAGGCCATTAGCGCGAAGTGAACATAAACAGCCTCGACCTGAGATTGAACTCACTTTGCTGATTCCATTGATCGTTTCGACGCTGTCACCTCTTAATGACAAAACATAAAATATCTGGAAAAGTTCTTTCGGTTCGGAATTGGAAGGTTAAAACAGTTACAGCTGAATCGGGAAGGAAAGAAGGAAAATAATATAAGAGATGATGACAGCAAAGAAAGGGGGGGGAGTTACCTTCTATTTTACACCTAACAACATAAATTTCATTACATATCCACGCATGCGTGCACACGCAACACACATACGCACGCATGCGCAAACCCCATTATGTCTGACGATTTTTTCAAGCTTCCGGCAAGAGAGAAAAAGTAAGAAGAATCAACTCCAAACAAAAAAAAAAAAGGTGATTGCCGAAAACAAAATGTCCGACCTGTTTTAGGTCCGTCTTAAATTGGCCATCAAAGAAACAGACGTGTTCTCCAATCGGCGCCGCTCTAAGTGCTTTCTTCCTTCTTCTCTGTAATTCGACGTTTTTAGCTTTCTGTTTGGCTATTTGTTTTGTCGTCTGTTTTTTCTGCAAATGTTGCAATTCCTTTTTACCTGATTGTTCTTCGGGGCAGTTTTGTCTTTCGAGGAAGATTTTTTTGTTACTCTTTTGTTTCTCTTCTCCGGCTCCTTAATAGAACTTTGTTTATCTCTTGGTATACAAATATCATCATCAGCGTCATATTCTTACTCTTTTGTTTCTGGTTCCTTAATAGAATTTTATTTCATGTCTTGGTATACAAATATCATCATCAGCGTCATTTTTTTTTTTTTTCCTTTTTCTGTATCGTATTGTATCATCCTCCCGATAATCACTTATGGAGCTGAAACATGGGACCTAACCAAGAGACAGACCCTCAAACTGAGAGACATGCAGCGTGCGTATGAGAGAATCATGCTCAACCTCACATGGAGAGACCACAAGACAACACAGTGTATCTGGAAGAAAACGGGAGTCCGAGACATCATAGAATCCATTCGAAAACTCAAATGGCAATGGGCTGATCATGTTGCAAGAATGAAAGACGGCCGATAGACATCACGACTCACAACATAGATCCCTATTGACCGCATGCGAAACCGAGGCCGACAAAATACAAGATGGAGAGATGAATTGGACAAATTTAGAAAATACTGGCTCCGCAATGCCCATGATAGATAAATGTGGCGGATCCCGGGAGAGGTCTATATCCAACGACGGACGTTAAAAGACTGATGATGATCATCTACATAGAGATATGTCCAAACAGTATTTCCAAGAGTTTTCAATGAATTTAGATTTTTTTATGAGGGTGTCATGTGTTAGAGAATGAGTGGTTAAATTTGGGTTGGATCCCAGTTTTCTTTTTATTTGTCACTTACCCCCCCCCCCAAGCATCGTAACCCTTTTGGGAACAGATTTTCATTAAATTTTTATTGACAATGATGTTAGCAGCAGTATGTGCCCTCTGAGTAGTTCCAATTCATCATTGAATTTTTCAGTTTTGGCTCTCTTTCATCTATACCTAAGGTCCCTGACTTTCTCACCTGACCCCTAATCGTACCTATACGAGAACCCACACTAATGACTTTGTATCAAAGTAAGCTAAGCTTAGTATTTAGGGCATCCCCACCTTGGTGCATTAGTGCACGAGCTAGTCCAGCAGACCATTACTCCCGTGTCTTGAGTGAGATCTTCATAAAATGCTCCACGCTTGTGGCCTTGTATCAGACTAGACTAATCTTCGTGAATATCATGAGAGCCTCACCATGGGATAATGGCGAGCTAGCTAGTGTACCAGACTATTACTGTTGTGAAGTGATTTCTATCCTCCTTGGATGTCTTTATTCCAGTGATCTTGTGCCAAACTTATGCTGATGTAAGCTTAGTAAATATCGTAAGTTGCTCACCATGGGTTTATGGTTAACGAGCTAGTATACGTAATCATTACTTCTTTGTAGTGGGTTTGGTCCTTACTAAGTGCTCTACACTTGTAGCCTTGTACCAGACCAAGCTGAGCTTAGTATTTAGGGTACCACAGCTTGGTACAATGGTTAGCTAGCTAGATCAGTGGACCATTACTCCAGTGTAGTGAGTTCGATCCAATGGCTTATTTTTTTGTTTGTTTTTTAGTTTTTTTATGAAAATTCGGACTTTTTCTGTGATCCCTGTCCAACAAAAGGCGAGCAAATGAACTTATTTATTGATCATTCTTTTTTCCAATTTTTTAATAAATCATCCCCAACGTGGTATGCTGCCAACATACGTTGGGCTCGTGACAGTTTCTAGTGAGTGATTAACCAGACCTATTTTTCTCTCTCCTTGTGATACCTGTAACCAATCTACTAAACAAATTGCAAACGTCTCTATCAAAGAAAAGCATCATTTTTTTTTTTACAAATGTTCTTGTAAATAACCAGTTAAAGGTGAAGAACTATCGTAGACGTCTGTTATTACGATGCCTTTAGAGGTAGTGCCGTTATAACGAATGTTCTGTTTCTACGGACGAGTTAGAAAATAGGGCAGCCAAGAAAAAGAAAAAAAAAACGACGAGCAAATTATTTACTGGCAAATGGGTGTATTTTCCGGTAATAGTCTTAGGAAAAATATAAAAACAAACATGCCGTTAAATCACGTGTTGTTAAATAGTGCTGTAAGAATACATGCCGTTACAACGAGAGTCTACTGTACTTAATAAATCACCAACGTCTTTTTCATTTTACTCTTCTCCAAAGGAAGGCATCATTTTTTACGAACGTCTTTTGTGAATTTCTTGATGGGAATGGTAAACCAATTTTGCAGGAACCTTGAAAAACGATTAATGCTAAAAACAGAAATGCTGCCTGGTTCTGTGTATAATTTCGGTAATGGCCAACTTTTGGTGTAGGGTGTGGGGACGGCAGTCCCATTTTTATTCAGGTAAACGAATTTCAATCTCTGCAATGTTCTTTATGGTCTCCAGACCAGTGGGTAAAACTTGTGACGGGGTATCAAGTATTCGTTGTTTTTTTAATTTTACAAATGGATGGAAAATTCACATTTCAAGAGTAAACCCAAATATGTTCACCGAATTCTTTTATGAAGCGGATACCAAACTTATCCTGCTCTGCTTTCCTTTCGATTACATCAGCAAGGGCAACCGAGCGTCTAAGAATCTCCGTACGCTTCACCTAGGCTTACCCCCAGATAGAAATCACTTCAGTGTTGTTCCATTGTTTATCGAGACTGAAGGCCTTGAATAATTTCAAATTGTCCTAATTTTTTAAGACTAGAGCAATACCCGTTCCAAAGGTATATTTTTAGGAGGGGCTGGACTTTATGATGTGTCGAGTAGCCTGCCATAATACAAATTGAAAATAAATTTCTGTCCATCGTACGGAACTAAGCATTTCAGTTATTTCTCTTCAGTGCCGCCTACTTAGGTATTTTATATCCAAATTTAGATATATAAATTTGGATAAAGTATCTATAACTGAACTCATTTTTTAATTCATTTTTATTAGAATTCGCGAGAACCGTTGTTACAACTTCAAAGCCGACCCTGTTACGTACCTATTACGCTGACTAATATGAATGGTGTGTATCAACTTCATGCTTTCATCAATTGTCAACTCATCTCTGTGCATACCCACGCCTATAGAGATTTCTTCCATTATATTTTGATGATGTTGACTATGCAAGTAATCTACGACTAAACTTGAATCTCATATCCTGGGAGCATGTCTGACATGGACATGCTTTTACTCAATAGGCGACGCAGGCTTGACGACAAAGCGAAGCTAAACTTGTAGCGATTGTATTGCACGAAATGTTTATAAATCATTCAAAGCGATGTGTTTCCGTTCGTTAATCAAATCATTATTACTTTTAACTGGCGCGAAAAATCAATTTGACGATTGTTACAGACATTCGCTTAAAGCAAAGTCCGCTTTAATTAGATTCAGTCGAGGATATTGTCATTGCAACCATGTCTCAAATTACGTGACAAATAAGATTTGCGTTTTAATAGCTCCTTTAATTAGGAACAAACTAATCAATAGGAAGAAAATACAGTGAACTCTCGTTATAACGGCACTTATTCGAAAGGCACTCGTTGTGGCGACATTAATTAATAACGCACGCATTCTAACGACACAATTGTTTATATATTATCGTAAGACTATTGTCGGAGATATGTTTACAGCATCAGCAATGAAAGATTTCAGTGTATTATTTTAAAGACTGAAATTAGTAAAACCGTTAGGATGGAGGGCTGGTTAGTCACTCAGTAGAAACCGTCACATGACCAACGTTCTTTGGCTGCATGTCGGGTTGAGGATGATCAATTAAAGAATTAGAAAGAGAAATGATCAATGAATAAGTTTCTTCACTTGCATCTTGTTGGATAGTGATTGCTAAAAAGGCTGATTTTTAAAAAAAACTGCGGCGAATTCTGCTGGACATAAACTTAGGAATCAATTTAGCTGAAACGTACATTGCAAATTGAACCCTAAAAACCTATTTAAGGGGAGTTTCCAAATGCGAAAAAATGTTTTTTCTACACATGATAAGGATAAATATTTTCTTATCTCTTGCTTCATTGGTGCAACCTATAAGCGTCATATGCATGCATACATACATACATACATACATACATACATAGCCAGCTTTCCAACCAGCCAGGTCAACTTGAAAACTGGAGAAACCTATGTCTGTAGTTTTGGCGATGACTTGTAATATACTATTTCTTTATTACAGTTGCAATTAGTTGGTACGTAGCAAAATAATGAGAAAGTTGGAGAACGAGTTGAAATTGTTTTTGTTGATTTCTCTATTGTCGGAATAATTCCTAGAAGCTTTTTCGTCTGACACTTATCGAAAGAAATTCGCCATTCGTGTGAGAATGTCTGGAATAAATTTAAAATATCGTTGGAACAGGTAAAATAAGACATGAAGAAAAAACACGTACTGTAAATTGCTGTGTAAACAGACTAGGTGTTCGCACTTGAACCGTTTTGAATATAATACATGTTCGAACATGGTCGATCTCCGATCATCACGGAATTGACACCACGAAGTTATTTCTAATGCCTTATTTTGCCTCTTCCGACAACATTCTAAATTTATCATAAACATTCACACAGCACATTTACGCATTTAAATGTTTTCTGACGATTTTCCTTTGATGAGTTCCAGACGAAAGAGCTTTTAAGAAATTATTTCAACAATAGAAAAAAAAAACGGCAAGAAAAAATAAACAAATAAACGATTTAAAACTTGTTCTTCGATTTTTTCATTATTTTCCTTAACGTCCACTAATTGAGTTAAAATTTTGTACCGCTAAAAGACAATTCTTTTTTTTCTAGCGCTAAACGTCTGTCTGTCCATGGTATATTTCAGGAATTCACTGATACGTTCAAAAACAATTAATTACACACTATTATTACATGCAAATGGTAGGTTTAATTATTTATTGTTCATTCATTGTATTTGTCGACATGGACGCTGGAAAGAGGCCAAAGAATATATCCCGGGGGTAGGGCTTGAAGGAGTATATTTCCGGGGGAGGTCATAAAGGTATATTCGGAGTATATCTTACTAGCAACCCTGTTACACGATATGCATTGCACCTGTCAATTGAATTGTAAGCGAGTACGCCCACCGTACAGTCGAGATATCAGATGGTGCACTTTGATGGAGACGCCTGACCTAACCTCAGGGTGACACGAAAAAGTGAGTACCAGCAAATAATGAAACAGTCTTTTTTATATAAAACATTCAGTTGGGGTTACATAAAATAATTGTACTGCATCATTATTGTTTATTAACTATAAGGTTGCAACTTTCAAAACCCCTCGAGATGGCCTGAACCAAAGGTGAGGTAAACTTTTTGTCTGTACTTTTTACTTGTCCATTAATAATACACTTCGTATACTATTCGCCTGTTATAACAACAAATTCATAAAAACGACACCTTTAAATCCACATGAGTCCCATGAGAGCGAAAATCAACCATAAATGTGTTTTTGAACGAGGTTCCTTCTCTATAAAAACTAGACTGGGTCGAAAAAACAAATATTCTATACTTGAAATATTCATTTCTAAATGCTAGATATTGTGACTTTTTCTGTTTTTCTATCCGTAACAATGGACTCTTCCTCTTCAAGGTAACAATATTGCTGGCGGAAATATCTCCTACTCACCATTCAAAACAATGAACGCTTGTACTTAAACGAGTTCAGTGGTTTCATTTCTATCTAAAAAAAAAAGTATATCATAGAAACTGAAATAGATTTGAATTTTTTTCACTAGGATCCACGAGTTATAAAAATATACTATATTTTTATACATAAATACATACACACACACACACACACACACACACACACACATATATATATATATATATATATATATATATATATATATATATATATATATATATATATACATATATATATACATACATATATATATACATATATATATATATATATATATATATATATATATATATATATATATATATATATATATATATATATATATATATATATCGAGAGAGAGTTCATCATGTTTTGGGGTTTTGTTTTTTTTCAATTTGTATGCATATAAAAAAGATAGTTACAAGAACAAAATATATTGTCGGTTGCTGGAGTCAGCGTTTGGCCTGAGATGTTGGTATTCACCAGGTGTATATCTTTGTAAATCTTATTTCATATATATATATATATATATATATATATATATATATATATAGTCTGAAATAAATTGAGAGATAGATATGAAAGCACACACACACAAACAAACACACATATATGTATATATATATATGTGTGTGTGTGTGTGTGAGAGAGAGAGAGAGAGAGAGTGCGCGCGTGTGTGTGTATAAAAAGTGAGAGAGAGAATAAGAGTCAGATGGACGGATGGATATTAAAACGCTGTAGATAGATAAATAGATAGATAGATAGATAGATAGATAGATAAATAGATATGATCAGATGAACATATATATGTATATATATATATATATATAGAGAGAGAGAGAGAGAGAGAAAGAGAGATGATCAGACGGGTAATAGATATGATCAGACTGGGATACAGAGATATGAACAGATAGATAGATAGATAGATAGATAGATAGATAGATAGATAGATCAAATGAAACTTAAGTATAAGAAAAAAAGAAGGTGGAGAAACCAGTGGAGAATGAGTTAAATTTGATCCGTAAAAAAGAGATAGGGGTGTGAGAGAGTAGAAGGTCAAGAGCAGTGATGAAATGAATCAGGGGTACACAGGGGTATGGTGTATACCTATTTCTCAATTTTGATTTTAGACAATACCGTATACCTCGTTCCAAAACCCAACTTTACCGTATACTTAATTCCCCAAAAGGCCAACCTTGCTGTATAACTTGCCCCCAAAACCCTGCCTTACCGTATACCATGTTCCCAAAACTCCGCCTTACTGTATACCTTGTTCTCTAAATCCTACCTTACTGTAGACGTAGTTACCAAAAATTATTTCCATCACTAGTTAAGAAGAATGTCCCAGTTGAAGAATAATATAATACCGCGTATCCGGGGGGATTAGTGAGGGAGAAAGAATGAATGCGTATATAGAGAGGTGTCAAGGGCGGATCCAGGAGGGGGATATAAAATGGAGAAAAAGAAAAAGAAGGAAAAAAACAAGAGAGAGAGAGAGAGAGAGAAAGAAAGAAAACTGTGTAAGGGATGATATTGCCTGGTGTGTGGATCAGGTCTCTAGGTACAGAGATAACACACTTCTCGACGGACCTAGGGTTTCCGGTATGCGACGCCGCACGCCGTGCACCTGTTTCTTGTTGCTATGGATACCACCACCCGTAAAACTATATCCCCCATTCATTCACTGTGTGCATATATATATATATATATATATATATATATATATATATATATATATATATATATATAACCATGCTAATTGTACACCTTTTCTTCTTGAATCTTAATCGAGAAAAAACGTTTGTAAATTATTAGTTTACAAAAAAACAGAACGATTTTATTTATCAAGTAAAATGTAAGCTACTGTGGATCGTAGTTCAGCGAGAAATCCCATCACGAAACTTCACCAAGTACTTTTGATACATTACTATTTCAATCTTTTAAGACTAACAAAATTAGATGTGAACAGCCTCATAGGTAGATAGATAGATAGATAGATAGATAGATAGATAGATCAAACAAAACTTGAGTACAAGAAAAGATCTCAATTCAATTAGATGCTTTTAATCACGACTTTTTGCTCTGGCCGATCACCCTCCGGCAGTGAGTAAATAGCGTTGATCGGAAAATAAAGAACAAGCCTTAGCTGGGATAGGAACCCACATCCCCGTAGGCCGGGGAAGTTCAGTTTAGCCCAGTCTGCTTTACCACTCTAGCCACCAAGATATCCTTTTTCATAAACTGCAAAAATCTGTTTTTCCATTTCAGTTGCATTTTTACCTTTCTTGAAATAAAAATACACTGTACACCAAAAAATGATACTCATTTTCTTCCATCTTCTATTAAAATAAATGCACTAAATTTTCCAATTAAAAATGCACGCTGGTTTGACAGCCGTTACTATTCAATAAAAATCGATCTTCTTGTCCGAATTCAGTGAAAACTAAACGCTCCTCATGTCATCAAACGACAAACATAGAACAAAATATTTTGGTAACCCAATAACAGAACATCTCAAAAATGCGAGCGTAATTACTTGGTTCTTTGTATAGTGTTAAAAAAAGAGGCGAGTGAAAGTAGGAACGTCTGCTCTAGCGAGTGTAGCGATCCGGTTAGCGAAGCAAGCCTCTACTGTCGGATTTTTTTACGCATTCTTCAAGAGTATTACCTCGATTCAAGATATATAGCTACAATGCTCTGTTTCGGCTAATTTGAGGGTACAGACAGAATGAGAATTTTAGTTGGAGGTGGATAATGAAGGACTATGTTCCTCCTCTCAAAAAAGCTAGGGATACCTGCTTCATTGGTGGGCACAGTTTACTGAAACGCTCAACTTATAAACTGCTATGAAATTTAGCAGGAAACAAGGATGACATTGATTATACGAATTTAGCGTCGGTTGTTTTGGGGGTTTTTTTTTCTCTCTCTAAAACTCTTTAAAAATACTTAGATAGCTGAAACGATTATATAATGTAGCTTGGGCTTTTTTGGGAAGCGCTGTGTCTAAGCTGCAACGTATTAAAGTTTCAGCTCTCTATGTCTTTTTTTCCCTGTCTCTTTCGCTGATTTTTTTAGCAATTTAACGTTTTCGTGGACTATGCCCCCTAGCCCCGTTTGCTCAGTTGCCACAATACTATACAACAGGTTATTTTCTCTGATTTATTTTCATTTTAAGAAAGAGGCTTGCTCAATGATTTTCGAAATGAATGGCTAAACATAATAGATTACGGCTTTATTATCAGACTAACTTTTTAGAGTCCTCCCCGACTATCTATACGAGGCTCTGTCTGTATCCTCCGTCGGTCGGTCGGTCGGTCGGCACGCATATTGTTTCTCGGTTGTTTTCAGTAAGATTTATTTGAAGTTTAGTAGAAAGCTGTCCCCCGGTAAGATGCTTCTTATCAAAAAAAATCTTCCACTCAACATCACGTGATCTGCCAATAATGGCGTTTAAGTGTTATGTTTTAAAATCTGTTTTGAGTCAGATTTACTTGAAACTTGATGAGTGTTTCTTCATGCCTCTTAACTGAAAAAAATCTTCAACTCAGATTCTCAAGATCTGTCAATGATGGCGTTTAAGCTTCATGTTTTGAAATCGATTATCTCAGCTGTTTTAAGTAAAATTTCCACGAAACTTGATAACATACTTATTGCCCAAAATTATCTTCCACTGAGGATCTCGGGATCCGTCCATAATGATGGTTAGACTTTATCATGGACGCCTCATTGAACTTTCGGTTCTTGTTTCCATCCTATTCAGCTGTTTTTTATTCATTGGGATTTGTTGGACTAGTTTTTCTTTCATCTTATTTTTGTTGCTTTTTTACACCTTGTACCAGTAACATCCGAAATAGTCTTAGATTGTCCAAATTTCTTGAATGAAGCAGTGTCACTCTCATTGATTTTTCACTAGTTTTTCTACCATCTTATTTCTGTTGCTTGTGTACACCTAGAAGTACTTGTAGTCCGAACTTTGGAGAGAAACCACGTATATATAAATTGCTGTTCTAAATAATGTAACCAAGTGGTAGAGAGAGGGGGGGGAGACAGAGACAGACAGACAGACGGTCAGAGAGAAAGACAGAGACCGGGGGGTCACAAATTTGAAAAAGTAAAATAAAAGTTGTCAATATGTAGTAAGACATGAATCTATCGTTGAAATTTTATGTCACTGATTTTAGAATAATCATAACTATGCTCTTACTGCTCACAAAGAGTTGCAGCAAAAGGCTGTTCTATAATCAGTCTATGTGCTGTTCTCCAGTGGCCAAACGATTTGCAGCAACAAAAATATAATCGGCGAGCCAGGTTCAAACCCTGACTAAGTTTTCATCCCACCCTCCAAGCTATGAATGACGGTGCTTCGGGAACTTGTTGCATCTATTTTCTCATACCGCAAACTTCAAAGAACTTTAGCCAAGATAGGAGGGTGTGGTGAAAACTTGTGATGCGTGACGTCCGGTCTAAAGTTGCCGACTCAAAAAAAATACTTTCGCTCTAGTTTGACCAACGAAAAGCGCTAGAAACCATCGTATAAAAAGTTTTAATATGGCACTAAAAATGATCAAAATGTTTGGACATGCCTACGCTAATTAAGAACTTTTTTGCACTGCCAAAACAAGAATCGCGCTGAATTAGGCGCAAAAAGCGATAGGATAATATTCATTATTTACAAATCCCTTGCCCTTTTTTCTCCTTCTCCTCCGACCACTTCGACTTTTATACGCCCCCTCACTTTCTTTGCTTTCACCTTTTCCTTCTCCTCTTTAACCACCCCCTCTATCAACCAGCCTCTTTCCTAAATCCTTCCATCTCCCTCTAATCCGTCCATTTCTATCTCTCTCTCTATCATCCAAATACCCCGATCCCACCCAGTTCCTTACTCACCCGTCACCTTAAAGTTATCAGCTCCACCCTTATTCTATCAGCTTTCATTGCAGTTTTGATCTTTCGAGTTGCCATGTTATTTGATGCACCCGTAACAGAATCCGGGTAGACCAATATCGTGTGTCCCAGATAACCAGATACGGGTATCAAGACACGTCATCAAACATTCCTGGTTCATCTTGTTCCCTTTCATTCAACCGTTGTTCCAATTTTAAGTGTGTCGTTGTCAACTCCAGGGGACAAACCCATGAGCACCGAGGCAGTGATTTTGATCGTGGGAGCACCCCCCCCCCCAACAGGGCCAATTTGAATAAGGGGGGGGGGCAATTTGAAACTTTGTGCGAAGGGTATTTTATGACGCAAAACTGGGCCGGGCTGAGACTGAACTGATCAAATTCTCAGTACACATTATTAGTATTAACGACTAATTTTGCTATAAAGGGAGGGTGAGAACGAACTCCCTCTAGCTATCTATAACTTCTGTAAATATTGCTCAATTTTCGAGACTCCTTCCAGTTAAGTGTGGGGGGTGTACCGCACCAAACTGCAAACTCTGGATCAGACTGGAGGAATGCATCTTATGGACATCAAGCAACCAGACCTCCCGCAAAGGTCTATACAGGCCATACCGAAACACAAATTGAAATTATTGAATTTTTGACCCAGCAGGCAAAATCTACCATTGTATCATCATCATCATCAGCAGCAGCAGCAGCCTTTAAACGTCTGTCGTTGGACATAGACCTTCCCTAGGATTTGCCACTCTTTTCTATCATGGGCGTCGAGGAGCCAGTACTTTCTGAATTTGTCTATCTCGTCTTTCCATCTAATATTTTGCCGGCCCAGTTGCGCATGGGATCACGGGGGATCCATGTCGTGAGTCGCAATGTTCATGGTTATCCACCATTCTTGCAACATAGCCAGCCCACTGTTATTTGAGATTTTTAATGGAATCTATGATGTCTCTGACTCTTTCCTTTTCCCGGGTGTACTTTGCTGTCTTGTGGTCTCTCCATGTGAGGCCCAGCATAATTCTTCCTTGTGCACGTTTTATGGTTCTCAATTTGCGGATCTGTCTTTTGGTCAGGTTCCATGTTTCAGCTCCATAAGTGACTATTGGGAGGATGCATTGTTTATACACCCTTTTTTGGGGATTAATGGGATCTTCTTATTTTTGAAGGTTACTTGGACCACAATTGACAAATGAATATCAAGATTATTGCCAATCACCGAGAGGGAATTTCTTTTCACCCACCCTGTAGATTCCATGGTAACTAATGCTTGATTCATTAAACTTAGTGAAGAATTAAAGCAATAAAGTAATTGCGTTGATGATACTAATTTCACACTAAAAAAATTACGAAAAAAATAATCAGTAAACTTTAGTTCAGATGTTAGTATTTTTGTCAAAATTTATTTTTTCTGTCATAATAACAACAAGAACAAAAATAACTATCCTCGCAAAATTTAGTGGTCAATTGGTCAGTCTTGGAAGGGTTATATCACCTCTTGAAATGAAAAAAATAATCTTAATAATTCTGTAGCCAAAACATATCCAAGTTGACATAGGTCAAAAAGTTCATTCAGTTTACTAAAAAAGAGAAAATTGTTTATATTTTTTATGTGAACTTTATTAAAGAAAAAAAACAAAACTCATTTTTTTTATTTTCTTCAGCAATCTTCTGCAATTCCCACTGGCAACTTCTCAGTTCCATCCTCCTGGGACTCTTTATCTTTCTCGTCTTTCAAGGCATTGAATCGTTTTCACGGTGAGAATTTTATAAATACCTGAAAAAAAGATAATTGAGGAATTCGATCCCAGCTGAATACGGCCGATGAGATAAGCTTCCCAGCCAAGTTATTACAATCTTTGTCTGGTCACCAAAGAAATGCGCGATTCAGTATAAATTCATCATCACCAGTCTTTTATCGTCTGTTGTTGGACATACACCTCCCCCAGCGTCTACCTGATTCCTCTATCTTGGGCGTCGCGGAGCCAGTATTTTCTGAATTTGTCTAGTTCATCTCTGTACCTTGTATTTTGTCAGCCTCAGTTTCGCATGTGATCTCTGGGGATCCATGTTCTGAACTGTGATGTCCATCAGTTGTCAGCCATTCTTGCAACATGCCCTGCCCATTGCCATTTAAATTTTCTAATAGATTCTATGATGTCTCGGACTCCCGTTTTCTTCCTGATATACTGTGCTGTCTTGTGATCTCTCAATGTAAGGTTGAGCATCTCTTTATTTACTCTCCCACACGAGGTCAAGGTTTTCCTTTGAGTGCAATGGGACAGTGCTGCCCTGGGGCGTCGTATCCCCCACAGATGGGCTGAGTAATAGCGGGAAAGCCCAAAGATGAGTGCAAAGGCTCCCAATGCGTGTAGCAATGCGCAGCCTCAGTATAACCTCATTGGCTGATGCATTGCACCAGTGCACTCGGTCTTTGATGCCAACCACAACACAATCTCCGGCCAATTCGACAGGCAAGTATCAGTACCGGCGTCTCGGTCTCTGTCGTGGAACAGATACTACACTTTATCCAGGCCAGGTAAATGGGGCAGCATGCTTCTTTCCATTGCGCGCTGCATGTTTCTTAGTGCATAAGTCAATCTCTTGGTTTGGTTCCATGTTTCAGCTCCATAGGTGACTATCGAGAGGATGCATTGATTGTAAACTATTCTCTTTTTTTTCAGGATTATTGGGATCGTCTTGTTTTTGAAGGTTAGCTTGCTTTGCCGAAGGCTTGCCATCCTATGCTTGATTTCTTTTGTGGGTTAAAGCTTTTAATCCCTCTGTTCCTGAAGTTTTTATCACCACGCCCCTTTAATAGTAGGACCTTGACTCTACGCCCCCCCTCCCGATATATTCACCGAATTCATTAGTTTCAAATAGATAAGACGAATTCGTGAAAAATGTTCTATCCACATCTACACATATAATTAACAAATAGCACATGTCATCTGTCACGCTTACGTCATTGGTGACGTAACAGAGTCGAATAATGATATTGTTACATTAAACTTGATAAATTGTATCTTTCCTTGATATTACCTTTAAATTAGTTCATCTTTCAGGAAATATTGAACATAAAGGAGAAAATGATATTTTTAAGTACAATGCAATTGGAAAATTACTCAATTATTCAATCATTTTTTGACAGCAAGGACTAACTAGAATTTATTTTCATCATGGTATTATATAAACACTAATGAATAGAATTGCTGAAATGATTAGAGAAATTCTTACCTTTTCCCAGCTGGCTCATGTCCTTTCTTAAAATTACTGTTTTGATGTACAACTGCTTTTATTTGGTCTAATTAGGAGCAGTACTTGTTCGAATCAATCATCTGGTTCCCCAAAACGATCCTTGGGTAGAGGAATCCCTTTCAACCCCTTTAATCCCACGCAGTATCACGGTACGGTTAGTGGTGGCCCATTTCACTTGCCTCGTGATCTCTCGCGTTCCCGTTGCTGTAAAATATCTATTCACCACCGACATAAGTTGTTTCGGAAATGGTTTTATTGTAGCTCAGTTTAAGAAGCAAATCGTACACAGATTTACGGTCCAGTGATTTTCCTTTGTTTACAACGTGTTGAAGTCGCAGATCAAAGCGAATAACGTAACCAAGCTTGTGCAAATAACTTTCAAACAATCTTCCTTTTAATCTTTCTATGATCGGCGTGAGAGCGACTTGTCTTTGAACAACTGAAGTGGAGTGTGTGGAAAATATTTTTTTACTCCAAAGACATTCATTGTTTTGTTTTGTTTTGTTTGTTTTGTTTGTTGTTTTTGTTTTGTTTTTTTTTATTTTGGTGTTTTTTATTTTTTCATTATTTTTTTTTTTTTTTTGTTAGTTTGTTTGGGTTTGGGGGGACTAAAGTTGATGAAAAAGATCAGATACTTATAACGAAAACATTGCATAAAAGAAATGATTAATTCGGTGAATTGGTTTTACTTTATCATTCATTTACTAGTTTACCTCTTGATGTCAAAAAATGACGACAATAATTAAGAAATTTTGTAATTGCATCGTACTTATAAAATACCAGAAACATTATGCGACACAACGCTGTCTTATGCTTCTGAATATCGAACTGATCTAAAGGTAACGATATATAAAGATACAATTTATCAAATTCAACGTAACAAAAAACTCTATTTCTAGAAAGTTACGTCACAAGAAGTCACTGATGACGTCAGTGTGACAGACGAAAGATACATATTGCTAGTTATTATATGTATAGAATATTATCTAATCCTATATTGTACGCATAATTCAATTTTTACCGAACAGCACAGATCTCCGTAGCTTGGAGGAAACACTGATCTCAACGCTTGATTTTGATCCAAGAAGTATAATTACCCTCCTTGAAATAAAGAAATTATAATTCTGTGCAACTTTTTTCACATTTTTATGTTCTTGGATAATGAGTGTTATTTCCTAATTAATCAAGTCAAAAAAAGTATACAAAATGTCGATTATTCGCTTAAAACTTTGCTTTTGTGACCAGGACAGTGATAATTTCAAATCTACTCATTTTCAATTGTACAACGGATAAGTTGGAACATTTTTCATCATACAAAGTAAGAATGAGAACAACAAATGAATATCCTTGCCTTGGCCTCGAAGTCAAAGTTTGAACGAAATGATAGCCATTTTCTATACCTTTTATACATGAGCAATTAGAAAATAACATTCACAACCCAGGAACAAAAGTCACACGGCTGTAATGTGCTGGAAACGTTGCTTTTCGTCTACCATTTTCATTGATAGAATCTATAAACGAAAATAGGCTAATTTCGTTGTACAAGACGACACCCTGAGAAGATTATTTTCTTACGTAATTACGTAAGATCAAGTAACATTTTTGAAAGATATCCAATTGACAGGGTTAGCGTAGATATGAACACCATATGGAAGCTACTGATTACGAATTACGTATGTATTAATCTCAATGCCAATAATAGCTACATAGTACGTACAGGTATGGGAGCGAGAACGGTATAACCCAGTAAATCAAGACTGGCCTTTGATATGATCAGTGGTGGTTTATTTCGCTTGACCCATGATATCTTGCGTTAAAGTAATGAATCACATGGGCCGATGGTTTATAGGTTTTTCTTTGCTTAACTCGTACGGAAGCCATTCATCAAAATGATTAACGTAACCAAATAGGTACAAATGAATTTCGATGTTTGATTTTGATCTGGGCAGAACTTTTTAACTTCCTTAAAACAAAAAAGGAACGTTGGCTAGTTGACCGTAATCGGAGGCCAACCAAAATTACCTTTTCATCTATATCCTTTCGGATAAGGGTGGACACGACCCCTTTCCATTGTCCGACAACAACCTACCCCATTGAGTACCTTTTCTAAAGTCTTCTGTATTACTTGGCCAGGAATTGATCTTGTGTGCGGAAGGCACCTGATTTCACCCTCATAGGTAATGACCAGGCTCGGCATTGCTCAACTTCGGTGATCTTACAAGAACCAATGAGCCCAATGTAATTTGACCGTACATTGAAGGCATGATAAGCCAAAAATGTTGCCCATCTTCTTTCATCTTCGTTCAGAGGATCCATGTACAAAAAAGCTAATTTCGACGCCACCCTGGGAAGATTATTTTTATTGGCATAATTACGTAAGATAAAATAACATTTTTTGAAAACTATCCAATTGATAGGCCGAGCATATATATTTACACCGTATGGATGCTACTGATTACGACACAACAGATATTAGTCTCATTGCTAATACTTAGTAGATACTGAATATAGGTATAGGAACCCAGTATTAGGCTTTCGCTACCATCAGTGGTGGTTCATTACGCTTGACCCAGGATAACTTGCGTTTATGAAGCCAATCGAACTCAGATATACGGTTCAGTTGGTTTTCTTCGCTCAACTTTCTGGAGGCCACCCATTGAAGCTACTAACATAACCAAGATAGTGCAAAAGGATATCGATACTTGATTTTAATCTGAGTAGTATTTTAACTCTCTTTATATAAAAAAATAATAATAATATACTGAAAATGTCGCTTATCTTCATACATCTCCATTGATATAATCTATTAGCAAAAATGCACCAATCTTCAAGTAAATGACGCCACTCAAATCAGATTATTCTTATTAGTGTCATGATTTGGAAGCCACGCATGAAAGTGACTAATATAACAAAGCTGATCAAATGAATTTCAAGACTTGATTTGCTGAGTAGCGTTTTTATTTTTCTTAAAATAGAAAAATCATCATAAATAAAAAATGTTGCCAATCCACTTTCATCTGGATCGCCAGATTTTTTTTTTAAATGCACTAATTTCGATGTACAGAACGCCGCTCAGAGACGATTCTTTTTTATAAGCGTATTAATTCGGAAGCCACATATCAAAGTGACTAACATAACAGAGATGGCGCAATTGGATTTCAACGCGTGATTTTGATTACAGTAATATTTTTACCTTCCTCGAGTTACAAAATTCATAATATACCAAAAAGTTTGCTTATACCCTTTCATCTTAATTGCCAGAATCTATAAACAAAAATACCTTAATTCCGGCGTACACAACGCCACACAAACAAAAATTCTTTTTTATTAGTGTAATTATGTAAGATCAAGTAACATCTTCTAAACTCTCTAATTGACACTTTCAACGTAGATATGAACACCATATGGAAGCTACAGATTACGAAGCAACAGATATAGAACTCAAGGCTAAAAATATCCACGACTTTGGCATCTTACTGGACATAACATTGTAGATAAAAGCATCTGTACAGCCAAACTGACTATCTGGGAGCCGCGAGTTCAATCCTTGTATCAGGTAATGGAGAAATATAGACCTGCTCGGTGGAAAAGCAGTGCTTAATAATTCAAGGCACCGAACTTGATAAGTAGAGGTAAAAGTGTGATAGTGAGATTGGGAAACCAATAGTGAGGCACCCAGTAAGGATTAAACTCATTACGGTAGTAATAGTCGGCATCACTAGTTTGGTGTGATTGATAATTGCTGCTGGATTGAGTGCATTTGGCAAGGGAGGGTATTATGTTGGAAATTGAATATTTGTTGCGTAAAAATGTTTTTTGTCATTAGGATACGGACTTATGTGCAGGCGAGGCGGCGTAAGAGCTATCAACATGAGAAATAAAATCGACGAACAAAGATCGAATTCGGGCTAAGGGTGTTAATGTTCCCATTGTACTAAAATTCCAGGAGGAGATAAGGAACCAAATCTCTGTCCACTGTCCCGCCATCTCTGTTCTCTATTCCATCACTAGATATTTTGACTGAAATGTCTTGTCTCCAGCATGTCACGCTGGTTGACGGAGAAACGTGTGGT
Organism: Thysanoteuthis rhombus; assembly: GCA_963457665.1. NCBI lineage: Eukaryota > Metazoa > Mollusca > Cephalopoda > Oegopsida > Thysanoteuthidae > Thysanoteuthis > Thysanoteuthis major. Next base: position 39,718,518 of record OY735238.1, on the reverse strand, counting down.
TGAGTGAATACTTGAGCAAACCGAACCCCCATAACTACTGCCCGGCAAGTAAAAACTACAAAAATAATTGCACCCATTGTCAACCTTGACACGGGCCAGAGTATATATATATATATATATATATATATATATATATATACTTATGAAATGAGCAGTGTGATTTTTCTGTTTCTCTGTCCGTGACAATCAACTTCTCAACTAGAAGGTAAAAATTTTGCTGATCTTACAGATGATTTGAAACACAGGACTCTTCCACTGAAACAATTTCAGCAGCTTGTATGAAAATGCTAATTAAAACTGTCAACAAGGATTTCTTCAGTTTTTAAGCTGATCCGACTGCCTGCCTGTCTGCCTATGTATGTATCACACCTACAGATCGTGACGATGGGGCTAGAGGGCTGAAAATTCAAACATTTATTCCTTATTACATCTGCAAGAAATATTTCGTTTTTATTTGTTTTTTTTTAATTTCCTCTAAATAAGTTTTTAGTGGAGCGGATCAATTTGCCATGTAAGTTCATGCTAAATTGATCCCTTAGTTTGTGTCTGCTTGTTTGTATTTTTAATTCAGATTTTTTTTGTGATCACTGCTCAACAAAAGGTGAGAGAAGTAACTTTTTCAATAATCAGCTTTTTTTTCCATTTTTTTTAATTGATCATCCCCCGCATACTGCCGAAAGACGTTGGCAACGACGCAGTTTCTATGGAGTGGCTAACCAGACCTGTATTCTTAAAGAATCATCTCATAAAAATTCAAATACGTTCGTCGATATTTTCACGGGGATTAACTTGTATATGCAAAACTGTATCACGCTAGTTTACTGAAGCGAATCTGATCCTATCAAAGATCTGTATATCGTATATCAGACACATATCAACTATAAATAGATAGGTTATCATTTATTCGCTATAAACAAGATAGGGGAAGACTGGGACGGAATTCGCTCAGATAACCCTCATCAAAAGAAAAAATAGAGTTGATGCTTAGATATAAGGATATATATTACTCGAAGATTTTGCAAGTAAATAAATGCCGCACTAGCTAGCAGCCTATTTGATTGCAGCGATCTGACGAAAGCATACGAAGTTTGTCAGGAAAGTATTCATCCATTCGATGATAACGAACAAAAATAGCCTACCTATGGCTATTGCACTCTAGCCTCACTCAAAATACCCAATTTATGATCTCACGAAATTACCCAACGTTTTCTCTACTTTTCAAAAGAGTCTGCAAAGTCTTCTTCCACGATCACTTCAGTTGAATCATCATATTCCCCTTAACCTCACCCACGGTCTGGAATCTCTTTTCACTCATACGCAGTAAGGTCCTCTTTGATTGAAGCCCATTTACATCAAGGCTGTGTAACTGGTAATCAAAATATTCAAAAAGCCTATAGATGTGAGCGTTTACGTAGGGTTAGTGCTCGTGTGAATGAGTGTCCTCACAGCCGCTTGAACACACCCGTTCGAAGTCTCATATATATCAGAAGCTATTTCCAAAACGCCGTAACCCTGCGATCTGTTTCCGGTTATCGACTTCCGTTTGTGAATCACCTGTTGGTGCTGAAAATACACTTATCCTTCCGCGCAACAAACAGACGATGTCTGCATCGTTGCTTTTTTTTTTTTTTTTTTAGTTTTGTAAAGATTTTTTTTTTTTTGGCTTTTTCAAAAAAGGGTAATTACTCCCCAAACGGTACGCCCATGTGCTCCTTTTTATCCGACCGACATATCAAATAAGCGATAGAACCAACATCTACCAACTTCCATCAATCCACAACAATCCCCAGGGGATCCTTCTCTCTTTGTACACACCCATCCTATATCTATCACATCTCTATCTTATCTATTCAAACTTATCAAAATAAATTGAAACCGGGGCTTCATTTCGTGATTGACCGTGTATCCGAGTACACCGTGTTGTGTGTATGATAGTTTGTATGTATGCCTATATAGTTAGGTGCATGAATGTGTATTAGTATATTTACCTATGAGTGTTGTTTTGAATATATATATATATATATACATATATATATATATAGATACATATATATATATATATATATATATATATATATATATATATATATATATATATATATATATAGCATATCGTGATAACATAGCTAGACCCAAGTCAATTAGTTAGTTATCTCTCTATCAATGCGTGCTGAAAACTGATCTACTTTAATAATAAACAGTGCGTTCTTCTTCGTTCACTGTCTATAACACTGGACTCTTCCCCGAAGGAATAAATAGTTTGCTGGTGAAAAAAATACCTTCTAAAAATTCCTCCTAGCCACCATTTCTATCTATGGAGACTTCAACTGCAGCAAATTCAGTATTTTTCTTATCTTAAAAAATTGTTTTATAGAAATCTGAATACGTCTGTGGATTTTCTCACAGGTATTAATTAGCGTATACATAAAATATATGTCATTTTTTCACATATATATATATATATATATATATATATATATATATATATATATATATATATGCATGAAATAATATTTACAAGGACATGTACCCGGTGAATGTAAACATTTCGTGCCTCTCACACTCCTCAGCAATCGGCCGTTTGTTGTTTCCTTAGAATCCAAAGAAAATAAAACAACACAGCCAGTTGAAGAATGCAAGAGAAAAAAAATGTTTACATTCACCGGGTAAACGTCCTTGTAAATACTTTTTTTTAATATATGAATAGCTATATTTGGGGTCGTAAATATCGAGCACGATGATTAAACATTTACAATGGGAGACAATATGTATATATATATATATATATATATATATATATATATATATATACCCCGCTATAAGAAAGTAGAACGTCCCTAATTTTTGAGCGGGAATGTTGTAAAATAAAAATGCAATTCCCATCATTTTATATAGGAAAATTTATACATACACCAGTAAATATACATATGAATATATTATCATTAAATAGATATATAATCTGAAAGAATAACTATGAATGTATTGTATTTTCTTTAATTGTTTATTCAATTTATGCTGTTTAGGCCAATTGACACATTGTCCTTGTAACGAGGAGAGGTCATTTCAAATAGAGTTTCAAATCATATAAAGCATTCATGATTATTCTGTCGGATTATATATCCATTTCTTAGTGATACAATCGTCCATATGGAGAAAGAAAAGTGCAGATATGGACAGTAAATGGAAAAAAATTAAGAACTTTGGGGATGAAGCAATAATTTAGGGCTCCATCTTCCCCCTGGACTGTTTAGCTCAGTGGTAAGATTAACACCACTTTAAAGCAGCAACGTAATCGGTCGCAGATTCGATTCTTGCAGCATCCCCATTTTATCAAATTGTTTATTCAATTTACACTGTCTAGTCCAAGTGATAACAGGCACTTATTTCAAATACAGCTTCAAATGATATAAAGCATTCATAATTTTATACATATATATATGTGTATATATATGGTGATAACTATACAAACACATACATATACACACATATGATGCTAATATATGTATATATATATATATATGTGTGTGTGTGCAGATATCAGTGTATGTATATTCACTTCATGCATATAAATAAATATACATGTATAAATACTGAATCTGAAAGAAAGCCAGATGAAATATATATTGGAGTGACCAATGGCCCTTGGAAGCGAAGGATCTAGATACATAATATATCTTTTAACAACAAAAAATCCTCAGCCAGAACAACACTATCAAAATACGTATAAGATCTCAATAAAAACAAATCAAGGCACACCAGAAATAACATGGAAAATAAGAACAGCACCAACTTACAGCGACACTTCAAAACACTGCACACTCTGCTGAAAGGAAAAAATTGCCATAATCACCTTCCACCAGTAACAAAAACTGCTCAACCGAAGATCTGAGCTCGTATCAAAATGCAGACATGAAAACGAAAGTCTTCTACGATACCTAAAA
>OY735238.1:39669577-39709577 GCA_963457665.1 Thysanoteuthis rhombus | reverse complement strand
TAAATATAGACACGATGCGGTGTTTTGCTTGAAACATATTTCGAACAAGTTAGGATAATAGACTATGGGTGTCTTTAATGCCATTATCATCAATCTTAATCTAGTTTTTCTTTCATTTTATTTTTGTTGCTTGTTTACACGAAGTGATATTAAAAGATGTAATTGTCTTAATTTGTCCAAATTTTGTAGATGGGACATTGTCACTACGATTAATCTTTGACAAGTTTTTTTCTTCCATCTTATTTTTGTTGCTTGTTTCAATAAGTATATATATATGTTTGAGTGTGTGTGTGTGTGTGTGTGTGTGTGTGTGTGTGTGTATGTGTGAGTGATAAAATGAGATAAACTGGACGACGCCCAAACTAGGCAGAAACATAAACGTATCTGTATAACGAATTCTTTATCACATTATATTCCAAGCTCTACTCTAACTTAACTCAATGTTGAATGTATGGAGCACTTTCTGAAATAAACCCATCACACATAGGATATTGTATTACTGATTTGTACTTTGTACAAATATACATGGTCAAAAACTTGACACTTTAGCTGAAAAAGGATTTTACTTGAGATATTCCGTAATTTTATAACAAACTGTCCTCGAAATCATCCTACGATGTCATTTCGTGCGAGTCAATTATTTTCCAATCCCTATTAATATACTATCCAGATATTTTGCGATATACATAGAATATCAAATTTTATAATTATTATTTACATTTGGATTTTAATGTAGTACAGTTTAATGTTGTAGTGGTGAATATCAGCTGTTATTACACGGACCTGTTGCGCGCGTACATACATATATGATTAGTTAAGTGAATTATATAATTACTGGTTGAACCAAGGAAACATTCATTTCGTCCGAAGTACGCACATATCTTGAAAATTCACAGTTAATGGTCTAATGAGCCGATTTCAATGAAATTTCCTTACTTATTCATTTATGAATGAATTTTTTTCTTATGAAAACGGTAATTTGTAATAAAAGCTTATAGAAAGATTTTGTGTAATCAAGTTTCTGTCCTTTCTTTTTATTAGGTATTTTTGAATAGAGAAATGCTACTTTTATATACATATATATATATATATATATATATATATATATATATATATATATATATATATATGTATATATATATATATATATATATATATATATATATATATATATATATATATATATATATATTTCTTTGGCTTCGACAATTTGCCATCTACGAACCTTATTCAGTTCATGACATTTCACTCCAAAAGCTAGGTGAGCCAGTTAGTTAAAAAGGTTGGGAAATACTGTACTCCAGGGTGGATGGCTGAAAAGTCCTCGTCCTGGTGTGGTTCAGTCAGTGGTCTGATACAAATTCAAGAATAAGCGTACGGATCCTGCTAATATAAATTGACACTGGGCAATATATAAAAAACGATTCTTCCCAGCTACAGTGACAAAAAAAATTATCAGATTTTGAGAAAGGGTCGAACCGAGGATTTTCCCTTGTTGGTTGGGACGAGAACTTTGCAGACCCACCTCGGAGTGTAATCATACAACCGGACTAAACACAATGCGTGGGTTGCCATTTACAAATCGGGGTTTTCAGAAAGATTGGCGAACCTAGTTGGGAATAACGGTAGTTTCTACAAACTAAAGAATAATCTCACATTTATGAGCAAAGCACTCATAAATTAGTGAATATTTGTTTAGTTCAGCTCAGTACAACATAAGTATTCCACCCTGGGTTGGAAAATTGTGTTACGTTGCCTTCTGCCTAAAAAAAAAATTAGCATTCGAAATATCCGCTTTTACCTGGTCTTGAACACCGAACTTCCATACTCCGAAACTATTTCAGCCAAGCTGTAACTAACTCTAACACACACACACACATACTCACTCACTCACTCACTCACTTGCTTGCTTGCTTGCTCTCTCTCTCTCTCTCTCTCTCTCTCTCTCTCTCTCTCTCTCTCTCTCTCTCTCTCAAAACAACATTTACAATTGAATAATCATTACGATGCTTCGCGAGTTAGTGCCCTTACGCTGGCTACTACATCAATCATCCTTGCCTGGGCTTCCCACATCACAACTTCCCCTTGTCTCGTATACGTGAAATAGCACCCGAAATGCCCTTACTCTCTCCACCATCCATGCTTTCGACGTCAGATCACTTAAGTACTGACCAGGCTCGACGTTGCTCAACTTCGGTCATCACACGAGAATCGTTGTGTCCAACTTGATCTGCCCGTTTTCACGATACTTCATCTAATTCTGACAACTTTAGACTATCATATCTTCAAATTAAATAGGCAACAAAACATGATGAAGGAAAAACTAGCCAAAAAAAAAGATAGTGAGAGCAAAAAGTATCCGACACATTTGAAAAGTATATTCTAACATACTTATACTTTTTTTCTTGATTCGACTTTTTCATGTTCAATCTTATTTCAATATCAATCGTCGCTACCCTCAACAGACCGGTATAATCATTGTTGCTGAGTTTAAGCTGTTTACGTGTTCTAATATTTATGTGTATCTATCTATTTATGTATCTATCTAAGACATCGCCCAGCCTTTACCGTTTATAACAGAAACTTCAAATTTTGCACATGCTGTCCTTAATGAGTAAGGAAACATTTTTTTCCGAAAGTTCCACTCTAAAATAAGTATTCAGTGTGGTTTTCAATATGCATTATAGGTTTATGCTAAATTGGTCACTAGTTTATGCCCACTTGGTTTTTGAAAATTCAGACCTTTTTTAGTGATCTCAGCCCAACAGAATGTGAGAGGAGTAACTTACTCATTGATCTCCCTTTTTTGAACTTTTTAATTAATCCTCCCCAACATAGAAAATATTGAAATTCGAACATTTTAAGACGATTACATCTTTTAATACTTCTATGTGTAAATAAGCAACAAATATAAGATTAAAAAAAAGAACTAGACAAGATTAATCGTAGTGACAATGCCCCATCTACGAAATTCGGACAAATTAAGACGATTACATCTTTTAATACTTCTGTGTGTAAGTCGAGCAATGAAAATAAAATGAAAGATAAACTAGACAAAGATTGATGATAATGATATTAAAGACATCCATAGTTTATTATCCTAACTTGTTCGAAATATATTTCAAGCAAAACACCGCATCATGTCTCGATTTACTAACTTGAATTCCTACGTGCCCACTTTTCTTATCTATGCGTGAATCATGGTGATTGTATGTCGAAGATGAAACCAGAAGGCAAAAAAAGGAATAATAATAATGATTATAACAACGACAACAACAACAACAACAGTAAAAAGCTTCGATGGCAGAAAAACCACAAAAGGCGATCAAAAAGTTCCGGCGGAAAGCAAATGAAATCGAGTCTCAGGGAGATTATCGTTTCTTTAGAAGTTCAGATTCTAAATGAGACCAATGGTCACAGCTGTCTACGGGCTGGGTACTCTCCTCCCTTTTACTCCTTTCATCTACAACCCCTCCCTCTTTTTATCTATTCATTCCTCTCCTCTCTTCACCCCCTTTTTTCTAAATCCTCAGGGTTTTTTATTAATCTCTTTTATCGACACCTTTTATCCATTCTTCCTCCCACTCCTCCCACTCCTCTTGCTCTCCTTCTTTCATCTCTCCCCCCTCTCTCTCTATCTCTCCCTTGCTCACCCCCTAACACCATTGCAACTTCCCACTATCAACCATTATTTATTATTATTTCAATACTTCATATTGCAAGTCAAGACAAGAGGAACTTGTTATATATGAAGACTTAGGCAGGGACAGTTGATGTCATAAACAGCGTAAGGGCAATACTTACTTAGTAAATCCGATATTTCCTCCTTCTTTGCTCTCTTTATTTTATGGACCCGTTATGATTTTTTTTTAATGATTTTTCGCCGTGTCCTCCTACTCTTGCCCTACTATACCTCCTCCTCCTCCTCCTCTTTCCTGTTCTTCGTCCCAATCTATTTCTTTTGATTCTCATAACTTTTTATGAATCATTATTTGACGTCTGGTTCCGACCACATTTTATCCGGTTCCTTCTGACCGACGGTTTTTGAACCTGACCCCCTGATCTGGTCCCGGGAAGTGAGGGAAGGATGAGAAGAAAATAAGCAAAGAAAGGAAATAAGGAAAAAAAGAAAGAACCAATGAGGAGAAGGAAGAGAAGATGAAAGGAAGAAGGAAGCAAAAAATGCAGGAAGGAAGAAGAGAAAGGAAGGAAGGAAGGAAAAAGTGTTTTTCATTGTTTTAATCCCTTTCTATTCCTTTGAGTTGGATGTGACAAACATGAATTTCGTTCTATCTGTTGCACCCCAGCCATTTACAACAGATGACATTCTTTCATGGCCAGGAAGTACAAAGGAAAGAAGGAAAATACAGGCACTTATATTGGTAGGTTTATGTGCTCATGCAACCTTTAGGTGCAGACATCTGACAAAAATGCAACCTTACACTTTCCTTTTTCAAGTTAAGAAGTTGGATTAATGTTAGGATTAGAAAATTACCTTTCTTGCATCAAAGTAACCAAGGAGAACATCGACTTTTACAAGGTTGTTTCCCCTGTTACCATTTTGAGGGGAATATTGACACGAGTGACCCGCCCCTGAATCCAAATAAAAACAAAAGTAGGTCATTAAAACTGATTATATCCCACAAAGATATTTGCCCCCCCCAAAAAAAAGAATCCCCCCCACGTGGCATCAACCACAGACAACTACGGGTTTTTGGCACCAATTACGGCCAACAACAGTGATTGGAACTAGAAATTAACCACGCCAAAAATTAAACAGCGTAATGTTCTGAGCGATCGCTGAGACATCCCCCAGCCCTTTATCGGTGGTCGGGAATAAACCCTCTCATTCCCTGCAGAAGGCTGTAGAGTACAACGACTGGAACATTGTGTTCATGAAATGGATCGAGATGAGGACCAAATTTTTACATCATGATAAAAACAAAAAGAAACTTGACAATATGATATTTCCTCATCAAAAATGATATTTCCTCCATACAGAAAAATAAACAAGAGAAGTGTTGAGCACTCTCACAATTAACGTAACGTCACATCCTTCCACTTCTTGTTCGTTGGAAAGCCAAGTCTCGCCTTGAGCTTCATTTTTTTGCAAGTCCGCATCGTGAGAGAAAGAAAAAGTCGAAGCCATTGTGAACAGGATTGAGAGCCAAGACGTTTCTTGAATGGCACATTAGTTAACTGTATTAATTAACTTGCAATTACAAAAAAATTCAAATTTCTTATACATAATGGGGAGTGTTCGAGTTTAGGGATTGAAAAACGTGCTATCGCGTTAATCGAATTCGTGTCAATCGGGATCGTGTTAATCGAGAGTTCCACTGTATTTATCCATTCGTGACAGAATGGTTGCATTCATTTTTATGCAATTCTGGGATGGTTTTGTTTTTATTATTTGACTGTGTATTTCTTTCGTGTAAGGCCAATTCAATTCCCGAATCTCTTTTATTGCTCAGCTGTGAGGCTGAATTTCAAACAGTTATTCAAATGCAGCTTGTTCTGATGAAATCAAAAACAATATACTAACCCCACCCAGACCTGCTAGGGGGTAAAAAAGAAGAAAATAGAAGAAAAAATTGTTTGTTTTATCAATCAAGGATGGAATAGTCGGGTGAAAAATCGAATTTTCACATCAAATGATCCCCGTCAGAGTTATGATAAACGCGATGATCATTGTGATCGGTATAATTATAATATGTACTGGAAGTAAGAAAAAAAATGGTTGACACAGAGTCACAGAGACAGACAGGAATTGAGAGAAAGTACAAAAAGAGAGATCAGGGAAAAGAGAGAAGGGGCAAAGAGACAGAGTGGGGAGCTAAAGAGAGAGGGAGAGCAAAGAGATAACAGGTTTGGCCTTTAAATAGATTGTTATATTTCTTTCTTCTTCGTCAACACTATCTTTCACTATGTTTCACCCACTCTCACTTATCATTCTTTCTCTTTCTGTCACTCTCTCTGTTTCTCTATTCCCCCTCTCTCTCTTTGTTTCTCCAAATCTCTGTCTCACTTCCTTTTGTACATGTTCCTCTCTCTCTCTCATAACCTTTCAATCCTCATCTATCTTTCTTTCTCTCACTCTCTCTCTTTCTCTCTCTCTCTCATCCTCAGTTTCTTTCACTCTCTCTCTTCCTCTGTTTCACTCTCTGTCTCTTCTCTCTCTCTCTCTCTCTCTCTCTCTCTCTCTATATATATATATATATATATATATATATATATATGCGTTTATGCATAAATAGAGATCGGTTCAAGATTGGGACGTGAAAATGAAAGAGTTTGGCGACGATCATCAAAAATGCCCTATGAGGATTCATGTCTTTACCTTTTCTCCCCCCCCCTCTCTCTCTCTCTCTCTCTCTCTCTCTCTCTCTCTCTCTCTCTCGTTGCACATATCTCACGCATCGAGACAAGCTGTTCGGGGTCGCGTGCCTCAACGCTCCCCTCAAAAGCCTTTTCTCCACTTCCACTTGCCACACCCTAATTCCCTCCCCCCACCCAGCACCCCACGGTCGGATCCCTCCATTCCAGGCTTTGAGGCTTAACCGATCGACCAACTATCAATTTCTTTCTCTTTAGCCACCCACCGTGTCTTCGTCGTCCATTCTGTCGCTCGCCTTTCTTTCCGTGTTGTAGAAAACATGGCTTCATAATCCGAAAGGCCTTTGTGGGATTTCAAAGCAATACGAACTCACGTGCTACAGACAAATGGTGCCAGAAGTGCCGCGGAGATTGCAGCAAATGTGCCAAAAGCGCAGTCAAAAACGTACCAAATTGTCCATATTAGTTTCATATAGAGGAAAAAAATTCTTGATCGCATCAATAAATCACAATGAATGAATCAAAATTGATTCAAACTATGGCATACCCGTTCAAAAGGTTCATTTGGCTTCTTTAAAATCTTCAGATTGTTGATACTTGAAATGAAGAGACACTGTTCATTATTCATGAGCTTGTTGATAACAACGATTATTTAATTTAATCTTGGTCAATAGGAAAATTTGCCTGAGCAAAAACCTGATCTACGCCCCTCTCTCACTCTCCTTCTTTCATCTCTCTCTCTCTCACTCTCTCTCTCTCTCTCTCTCTACCCTTCTTTCCCCTCTCTCTCTGGCCCTCTTCTTTCTTCCTTTCTCTCTCTTTCCTTTTTCTCTCTTTACCACTCCTCCCCCTCTCTCTCTCTCTCACTCTCCTTCTTTCATCTCTATCTCCCTCTTTCCTCTCTCTACCCTTCTTCCCCTCTCTCTCACCCTCTTCTTTCTCCTTTTCTCTCTCTTTCCTCTTTCTCTCTCTATCCCTCTTTTCCTTCTCTCTCACCTTCTTTTTTACCTCTCCCCCTTTCTCCTTTCTCTCTACACCCCTTTCCCCCTCTCTCTCACCCTCTTCTTTACCTCTCACGCTCTTTCCTTTCTCTCCCTCACTACTCCTCTTTCTCCCTTCTCATACCCTCTTCAACCCCTTCTCTCTCTCTCTCTCTCTCTCTCTCTCTCTCTCTCTCTCTCTCTCTCTCTCTCTCTCTCTCTCCTCACCGATCATCATATATTAAAACTATTAACTTGCACTCATGAAAGCTGGTATCGTAATATACATTTGGGTCATAAGAACTATATCCGTAAGCATTGGGACGCAAAGATTTGAAGATAAGTTACCACTTTAATGTTCATGGTCAGACTGACTGAAGGCTGGTGGTGATGATGGTGGTGGTGGTGGTGGTGGTGGTTGCATCCGTTAGTCTCGCAAGACCATGGATCTGCACCGGAAAGTCTTGTTATCAGTCTCTCCAGGGTGCAGTATTAGGCAAGGATGTATGGGAGACAGGTGGTTGCCCATCCTGCATATCTCCCCTCTCCAGACACCCATGTTGTCCGATGGAAAGGCAATGGCCGATGCAGCTCTGGCACCAATGACGTCGCAGGAGTTGCCAGAGTGAGGCTGAAGATGACGTCTGACTGCCTCTGAGTTGAGTATTCAGAGTCGTCATTCTCCTAACCTGGTTGCCTCCCAATACCAAAGAGCTAAGTATGCCCTGCTATTTTACCAACTCTGTCTGTCACACTTCCGTTTGTCACATTTCTGTCTTACTTAAGTTGAAAGAGGTAGGGTTAAAGAGAAGTTCTGAGTATGGAATTGCAAAATAAAGTCCCAAAATGGGGTTGGGAGATGGAGAAGGAAAGCAGAGTAGGGTACGTAAAGGGGTACGGAATGAAACATAAAGGTATTTGCTAAAGCAGAACGGCTCAAATCGACCGTCGAGAAGACAAAAAAGGCAATAGATTAAAATGACGTTGAAATGAATTCACTCCCAAGTGTTTATTGGCGGGAGATTTAGTTAAATGATGAGGATGTTCGCTTCAAGCAATTCACTTGGATTTTTCCCCTCAAATACCACAGGGCTTTAGATTTCAATCCCGATGTATACTGTTTGCAAAGCGAAGGGTATTTTATTAGTATTATCTTGATTCAACTTTCTCTTTGTCCGGTACTTTCTATCAGGATTATCACCTGAATTTGTCGACCAGATTTATCAGACTAATCAGATTAATCATCACAATTTACCCAAACCATTTGTCAATGGTAGTGTGTAAACGGCGTTGATCAAAAAAGAAGAACAAAATCTTGGTGAGATTCGAACTCACATCCCTTTAGCCACGGCAAGCGCTGTTTACTGTGGTAGCTACTCATCTACATGAGCTACCAGCCGTTTACTCTTTGCTGGAGATTGACGGGCTGTATGAAAAGCAACAAAAAAATCATCATCATCATCATCATCATCATCATCATCATCATTATTTGCAATCTCACACCAGTTGCCTGGTTGTTACCGCTGGAGGTTGAGTGATTGCAAATCTCCTCAAATCTCCAGCCCTCCTCTCTACATTCTCATAGACCACAGTAATACTGTGGTTTACAGTTTTACACCTGTTGCCCGGTGGTCATTGGTGAAGGCTGAGTGACAATAAGTCTCCTCAGGTCTTCAGCCCACATCTTTTCTCTCCCTTGCCTATCACGCCAGTGCTGTGGTTCACATCTCTGCTTCCATTTTTCTTCCTTTGTTAGGCCACTGCTAACATTTAGTGTCACAAACATTATATTTCTAGCACTTTCCTCAGTATCCGTGCAGTCCCTAGCAGTGCTGTGGTCTGTACAGTCTCAATCCTTCCTTTTATCCCGAGCACCTCCAGTCTCGCCCTCAGTGTTTTGGGGACAGTACCGAGTGCGCCTATTATCACTGGTACTACCCTGACTTTCATGTTCCACATCTTCTTCAGTTCTCTTGCTGGACTTTACAACACTTTCCCCACACATACTTCTATATATAAATATATCGACGTAGCACACACATTTACATTGACGAGTATTTCCTAATAACGTGTGCTGTGTAGGTAAGAGCCCTCTTCTGTGTTCCATATATGATTGGCTTTTCAGACATGCTATTGGCAAGTTCATTGTTCCCTTCTTTTTAGTTAATGAAGGGCTCAAATAACAATCGATATTATTTTGGTCCCGAGTTGCCACATTCTACTGATTTCTATTCCAAGGTCTTTATATTTCAAGAGTTTCTCGGATTCCTTGACAGCAATGTTTTTATTCGCTGGGACAGTCATATCTTCTAAGAGACACGTTTTCAATTTAAAGTCTTTTACAATAACATCATGTCTGTTCGCGTTTATAGTCCTATCAGTATGTATAGTGAAGTCCCATTATAAGGTCACATCTTTTGCTTCTGTGACTGGTTCAGGTCGGTCTTAGTATACGGGGCGCTAGAATATTTGCTTATGTTCCAGTGTAGATACTGTGTGTGTGGCCAATTCTTTCGTGTCTCATCTTTTATTCATTCACTGCAAGGGCCAAGCTGTATGAAACCCTCCGTTCAATCCAGCACTTCACTGGTTGGTTTTATTCTGATCTACAGGGGCCTATTGGCTGTGCAGTGATTTCTTTTGCCAGAGCTCGCATCGTATTTTCATTCCTTCCTGTTCAGTCTTTAATTCTCTTAACAGCTTTAGTAAGTGAGTCAGTCTCTGGTTTACTTTCATCCTTGTGGTTAAGTTGGTTTTTTTTCTGTACTTATTTGCCTCCTTTGTAATGGAATGCAGTTTTGTTTTTTTTGGTTTTTTTTTTTTTTTTTTTTTTTTTTGCAACTCTCGTGTTTTTCACCAATTGTATCACCCAGTTGTTCGTAGTTTGGATGTTATTTTGAAGACCGGCGGTGGTTGTATATGGAAGTTCTAGTTGGATGAGGACCCCTACCATCCTCCTTTCTTGGCTGGTAAAGTCTATCTGTCTTGGGGTGATGTATTTTATTTCATGTCAAAATGCCCTAGATTTTGTGTCTATTCGTTGGATTTCTGGTAATTTCCTGTTGATAATGTTTAAACTATATTGGACTACTAGAAAAGCTGATGAGTTAATGGCCTGTATTTTATTTTTTATAATCATTATTATCATCATCATCGTCGTCGTCGTGTTTTCGGTCAAAAAATTGGAACCGAAATCTGTCTTCGCATTTGGCTAAATTTATTTCGACATTTCTTCCTTAATCCTGTTTCATCCATCTTGATCTTTACTGCTATCTACCTTCATCCTAATTTTTCAGTTGCTTTTAATTGCAACTTCTCTCAGACCCTTTGCGTAGACAACGTTGATTGGAAATCAAGCATAAGCTCTCAGTGAAACTCGAGCTAACGTCCCCAAAAGGAAGCCAGGTTTACATCCAGCTACTCCTGCCGAATGAGCTACGAAAGGTAACTTAACCAGCCGAAACCAAAATCAAACTTTTGAACTTATCGTCAACCGATTTTTCGTCGCCATATTTATTTAAGAACTGGTAGTATCAGTATCAGTAGAGCAATCATTTTTCTATTATTCATTTTTATCAGATTGAGTTTTGACTTTATTTTCGTATGTAACAACAATGACGGATGTCAATGATCAGACCAAGAATTAGTGACGTCATACACGAATTACAGTGATACAGTGACTAACGCAAAAACTGATGGCGGATTCACTCCCACTCTTAAAGCTCAACTCAGGTTGACTCGTTTTCGAATCCCATATACAGTAGGAGGAACAACTAGGAGCTGAAACGAGACTCGTAATTTTGGAATTATATTGTATGGAGAAATAAATTCTGTTCTGTTTAGCTTTCAGGTTTTAATGAAGCAAAGGAGTCTGATCCCAGCGCCTTTGTATTTTATACGTATTACGACGCGATTGAACAGTGTGAGAGTTCAGTCATGTCACCCGCCACAGGAATTGATCTGGTTGTCAATTAGCAATAAAATACTATTTATCTGCAAATTATCCAACTCAAAATTCCTCAAATGTTCATTTCTTGAAAAATACAGTCCTCCTTACCTGACCTATTTTATAATGTGACCATTATTATTATTTCCAGTTGAGACTCGAAATTCAATTTCAAAATATTATTGATTAGAAGGAAGTCAAGTGTTTTTACCGTAGAGAGATGGTGAAATATGATAAGGCTTATCTTCAACATTATGAGATCCTTATCTTCTGATAGCACCACCATCTCTCCTCCTCCTCCTCCTCTTCTTCTTCTTCTTCTTCATTATTATTATTACTATTATTATCATTATCATTATCATTATTATCATTATCATTATTATTATCATTATTATTATTATTATTATTATTTCATCTTCTGTTGTCTTCTTGCAACAATTTTATCCTTCGATTATTTCATTTCGTCTGTGTTCTCTGACTAACTTTGGGGGTAGTCAAACGGTTAGCAGAACGGAAAATAGAATCGGCAAGACGAATTCAAACTCGATTTGCGTTCACTTCGCCCTCTGGCCCTTGCGAGAGACATGAATCTGTCGCTTATCCACTCAGCAATGGGTAAATAGCAGGTGAAGTGGATGACGCTGCCGTGGTTACTTGGCACCCCTAAGTCAATTATCACAAATCGTAAACTTCGAGAAAAAAAACAACCTCAAATTCGAGCCGGAGCGAAAAGAAAACTAGTGATATACGATGCCCAAGCAGGGACTGCTTTGCCAAACCCAGTGTGAAGGCTATATTTGATTTGATTCATATCTATGTATTTAAAGACGGTGAGTATCTGAGCAACCTCAGATTTGCAGACGACATTGCCCTTTTCGCAGAGAACCTGCACGACCTCCAACTAATGATAGATTAACTCAGTAAAGAGAGCAAGAAAGTCGGCCTACACATGAACTTCAGCTAGACGAAGATCATGTGCAACAACCACATCGGAGATAAAAACACTACGATCAAAATCAAGGACACACAACCGGAGGAAGTAGGCCACTACATCTACCTAGGACAACGAATTTCCATGAGACCCTCAAAAGAAGTAGAAATCAAGCGAAGAATCACAGTAGGATGGCAAGCCTTTGACAGAGCTAGCTCAACATTCAAAAATTAGAAGATCCCATTAATCCTAAAGAGAAGGGTGTATAACCAATGCATCCTCCCAATAGTCACTTGTGGAGCTGAAACATGGAACCTAATCAAGAGACAGACCCGTAAATTGAGAACCATGCAACGTGCACAAGAAAGAATTATGCTGGGCTTCACACGGAGAGACCACAAGACAGCATAGTATATCCGGAAAAAGACAAGAGTCGGGAACATCATAGAATCCATGAAAAATCTCAAATGGCGGTAGGCTGGCCATGTTGCAAGAATGGCAGACAATCGATGGACATCACGACTCACAATATGGATTCCCTGAGACCACATGCGCAACCGAGGCTAGCAAAATGTTAGATGGAGAGACGAGCTAGACAAGTTCAGGAAGTACTGGCTCCGTGACGCCCATGATAGCTAAGTGTGGCAAATCCTCGGGAAGGTCTATGTCCAACGACGGACGTTAAAAGACTGATGATGATGATGATGATGATGATGATGATGATGATAATGATGATTTGAGTATAGTTGTATTGTGGCCAAAGAAGGAAGTTATCTGGTGTGTTCTGCACAAAGGGTATATGATCCTCTGGTGTCTTTTGATTGACACATGGAAGCAATAAGAGAGATCGGGATGGGGTTCTAATTACAGATGAAAAATATCAACAAAATTAAGGGACGTAGACATTCAAGAAAAAAAAATCAATGGCAAATTTCTATGCACTTAGATACATCAATAGGTCCGCCGTCTTATAAAGAAAAAAGCATAAATCTTACACAACAGATACTTAGTATTCGAAATAATTTCACTCCTTCGCCGTTGCACTAATTTCAATGGGGAATATAAATTACATTATCCGTTTATTATACAATGAAATTATCAGATCAAAATTCAGTTAATAATGTGTCAGGTGGCAGACTTAATAAGCCAACTTCGTAAATAAGCATACAGAGGTATAGCGAAAGATTTGGATCCCCAAGGGAATAGCACTTCGACAGGCCCCACCTAACAGTAAGTAAGATTTGCCCGTAGAAATGCAATCGGTGAACTATTTAGAATGCTTTGGGGCCGACTCCCACTGGGAGAAGAGGCTTCGATTGGGAGCCCTTTTTATTGAGGGCCTAGGGTTGTTATCAAATAGCCTGCCACCCACCATCGCTCCCTAAACTTCCCTCAGCTATGCGTCTGCAAGCAAAGCAATCAGCTCTTTAACTATTAGACTCGACACTCATCTTAAATGCACGCGTATGAAAACGTTTCTATAAAACTCTTTACAGCTTATCTCTTATCCAACTAAGATATTAATTCTTCATTGGGAAAGTCCATAAAACAACTTTTATTACAACCGAAATGACTTTTCATTCATAACTCGAATTGAATAGACATCGTCCAGTCATTAGTCAAAGGCATTAAAGACGAGCACTTTGAGAAAGTCAATTCAATTAGATTACTTCCTCTGACCAAATAGATGATTATATCTATGACCCAAATATTGAAATCAGGCGCAGTTACTGGGTACCTCAAAAGTGACTATACAGTTTCTGGTTTGCAGTCTAACAGGCCCTATCAGTAGCACCGGGAGACTGCGGCTTCTCAGCTTTTTAGCTAAGATCAATGTGTGGTACCTGTTCTTCTCAGCATAATATCGGATACGTTCTCGATGTAGGGACTTCTATTGGCACCTATATAGTAGACTGGTTCTTAACCCAAACCTTAAACCTAACCCTAAATCCTAACTCTAACCCTTAATCCTAACCCCCAAACCCTTTGCATGTTGTCAGGCTAAGAATGCATTAATGAATAAGTATGTGGTTGAGTGTGGGTTAGGGTTTTTAACCTTAAAATGGATTAAAATACAATCGTAGCCATCACAGATGGCGGAAGGTTCCAACATTCCTGGCCATACAGTTTTGTCTACAGACTTGAAAATGGGCATCAATACTCTACTGGAACCCTTCCACATTTTTAAAGCTTTTTGACATTTTTTTAGGGGGTGGGGATTTGCTTGTTCGTTCCAGCGCTCCAGGCCATACCGTTTTGTCTACAGACATGAAAATTAGCATTATTTATTCATTAAGCCCCCACTACAAATATTTTCTTGATTTCGGAAAAAAATATGTTTATTGATAACATCCAGATTCTCCAGAATCTAGAATTTTCTAGATGTTTTTTTTTTCTTTATTTTAGATGTTTTCCAGTTGAAACTCCAGTTATGCTTAAATAGAATTTATTCTGACTATATTCATTCTTCATTGGAATTTTTTGATATGACTTCAAATATTAATGCTGCAGTTGTCCAATCATTGACTTAGACGAATACTTTCTCCTTTGATCCAAAACAAATCGTTTTCCTTTACACAACTATGGTTCAAGTCATTCAAGCCATCCGGAACGTCTCACACTATAGTAAGACTCATTTTGTCTATCATTTATCTTTTTCAGATTTTTTATCAATCTCAGCGAAATTGGCCTGAGATATATTTTGACGCTTACGTTCTACACCTATCACCATTATTATTCCAATAACATGAATATTAGAACTGAGGTGCAAAATCACAGCCTGGTAAGGGTTCGGGTTAGTGAGCCCCTTTCGAGGGTCCACATCAAGAACAATGGTTGTACTACCAGATTAAGAGACCTTAATGAACGTGAGGCAAGAATCAGAGATTATTGTGTATGTTTCCCAGACAATATGTTTGCTGATGTCGAGAATAGTTGTATTTATCGCATTCAGTGGCTCAAGTGCTATGAGGAAGTTGGCGTACACGTCTACCACTGAAGTATCGTCAAACGCCTACAGTTGACTTTATTATCGTGGATTCGTCAGACATTGAAATTTAAGATTTTTTTTTTTCATTCAAAACTTTTTGATTTAAAACATGAATTAAAGATTGAGGAGAAAAGAAAGAGTGATGCCATGACATCATATCATGTCAACTTGCGTTTGCAAGTTCTCAGTATTTTTTTTTTTTTTTTTTTGTAAACATTGAATTTCTGTTATGAAAAATATTGTGAAACTCCTACTATTGAGTTTTGACACTTATTTCCGTTTGTCACAACAATGTCAATGGCCCCACCAAAAAAAAACAGTGACGTCATGACGGCTCGAATAAGAGTTGCGTACGTAAAAACTGATGACGAATTCACTCTTTCAACTCAGGTTGACATGTTTTATTACAAGAACTAACGATAAAGAGGATGACGTGGTTTTGGAATAATATTGTACGGAGAAATGAATTCTGTTTTGTTCATCTTTTAGATTTTAGTCAAGCAAAGGAGTTTGACTCTAGTGCAGACGATTCTTATTTGAGCTTGAGAAAATTTGAATTGCTGAATTATCCAACATTCTAGTTTATGTGTACTGATTTTTGAAAAATTAGATATAAGTGCCCAATGACTTTTGAGATTCCCTACACTGCAGCAGAGAGATAGATATGAGTTCAATCCCCACCAAGGACCCACCTCTTGTGCCATACTGAATTTAGAAAATAACCATCATATCAACAGGCCTGGTTAGTCACTCAATAGCAATTATCACGTGACCAACGTTTTTTCATATCATGTCGTGTTGAGGATGACCGATTAACAAATTGAAAAAAAAAGGGGTGATCAATGAAGTTATTTCTCTTACCTTTTGTTAGGATTATCACTAAAAATGTCCGGATTTCCACGAAAACAAACGTGAACAATACTGGAAACAAACTTGGGGGTCAATTTAGCGTAAACTTACATAGTAAATTGCGCCCCCCATACACACACACACACACACTCAATATGTATTTTTCGAGCAAATTTTCAGAAATAATGAGTAAATGTTCAAATTTTCAGCCTTCCAAAGTCCATTGGTGTGACCTGTACGAGCGGCATATATAGATAGCCTGAGAGACAGACAGACCCACCTGGATATTGAAGAAACTTATGTTGACAGTTTTCGTGGACACTTTCTAATAAATTGTGTACACGTCGAAGAAGAAGAAGTGAACAAGAAAAAGAAATGAAGAAAAAGAATGAATAACAGAGAGAGGTGAAGAATAAAAGAAAAGAAATAGTGTAGAAGAAACAATGAAGAAGAAAAAGTGAAGAACAAAGAGAAGTGGAGAACAAGAAAACAAGAAAGAAAAAATGAAAAAGAAAGTAAGAAGAATTGAAGGAGGAAAGGAAGAAAAGGAAGTGAAGAAAAAAAAATAATTGGAGTAGAACGAGCACAAGAAAATGGAAAAGAAGAGAAAGTGAAAAAAGAAGAAAACGAGAAAGAAGAAGAAAACGCGAAAAAGAAGAAGAAAATGAGAAAGAAGAAGAAAAAGTGAAAAAAGAAGAAGAAAATGAGAAAGAAGAAGAAGAGGTAAAAAACGAGAAAAGGGAAGAAAAAGTGAAAAAAGAAGAAAACGAGAAAGAAGAAGAAAAGGTAAAAAGAAAAAAATGAGAAAAGGGAAGAAAAAGTGAAAAAAGAAGAAGAAAACGAGAAAGAAGAAATGAAAAAAGGAGAAAATGAGGAAGAAGAGAGAAAAGGAAGACGAGAAAATTGAAACATAGAAGAAAAGAAAAAAGAAGACGCTATAAAAATAACTGCAAAAACAACAAAAACAACACGAATAATAAATAATGATAAGTAAAATAATCGATTGCACAAGACACATTACTTATGTTGCTGCCAGTTTACTTTATTAATTTACTCCTTTGAATGGTTATCTCAACAAGGAAATTGTGACAGAATTCCGGTGAAAAGATTGATGTAGGGAAGGCAAGCGAGGCATTCTTGTACGATCGGTGTCCATTAATGTTATACAACACTGTAGTGGCAAAAGCTAAAGGGCCTTACAAAGGTTGAAGGTCAAGCAACACCATGGATAGCCACGTCTTTTGATCAAACTTTTGTGAGCGCCACCTTTTGACAGTAATGGCCACTAACAAGATAAGGGGTGGTTATTACGTCTGCCAATTCAAGCGTGAAGTCCCCAGCCTCTCTCCCGTCCAGTCTTTTCCCTCTCAGCCTTTTGCCTCGCAGCTTTCTCCCCAACTCCTTCGCCTTAACGCCTTCTCCACTCCCAGCCTTTTCCCACTCAGTCTTTCCCCGCCCAGTCTTTTCCCACCCAGTCATGCCTACCAAGCTTTTTCCCACCCGGCCTTTTCCTTGTGTTCATTTGAACAGAAGCGGTTGAATGGTCTTGTGTTGACTTTAGTTACTCTAACCAAAAATCGATCCCCGTTATCCTCCTAATCTAAGCCAACAAGGTTGCACACTCCAAGGGTCAAGTGTATGTATACTAGCCACCCTTGAAGCCCCTCCCAATTACAATTATCTACGCTATTTCACGCACTCAAGTGTTCTGTAAGAACCAGCTAGATAAATTCACCTCAAGTTGTTAACAACTCTACTTCGGGTAGCGATCAGGGAAAAACGAAAATTACAGCTACAGACTTATCCCGGTTAGCACTACATCGAAAAGCGCTAATTGCTATAGTTAGATGCTATATATGATTTTAAAGAAAGATTGGAGTCCTTTCGTTTAACAATTTTGATGGTGAAAAGAATGGGTTAATTGAGGTATTCAAAATAACCAATGGAATTTTTAAATATGCCATACTATTCCTTAATATATTTCCTCCAACTGGGCACAACGAACAGAAGTTGTCGAAGGATCTTTCGTTGACTTGGCTTCCTCTAACCAAAAATTGACCCCTGTTAACCTGCAAATCAAAGCCAACCAGCCGACGAGTCAGATTTCAAAACCTAAACAATACGATTTTTTTTTGTGATTGAGTGTTGTATTTTGGGATAAGTTGTCGAGTCACGTTAAAAATATCAATGCCGGACAGAGATTTAAAAATAATTTAGATATGTTTAGAAATTATCGTAAGAGGATAAGTTGTCCAGGATATTTTTGGAATCTGTCGGATGAGAGTCTGATCTGTGAATCGTATTGAATTGTTGACGTTGTTTGTATTTATATACATTGAATATTTTTTTATAAATGTTGAATTTGTTTTGAAGTTGATGTGTAAATATTGTGTATAGTTAGAGATGCCCAAAATAAGAGACAATGCATCATAGATAATAGATATAGCCTCTTTTTTTTAATATTCTTCATAATAAAGATAGTGAATGTCAGATTTCGAAAATAAATACTGATAAAATATAAAATAACTGTATACTTTATGTACCATGTGTATGAGAATAAACACACACACACGAGCATACGTTATATTACATTGAAGCTCTCATTTGAAATGATATCCCGCAATAACACAGTGAATGTATCATTTGGCCCAGATATCGTGAATAGAATAAACAAACAAAGAAAATGGGATACAGCAGGAATCGAATCTGTCGGTTTTCGTGTGATTTTTTTTTCTATGATCACTTTCTCGTAACCTTTGGGTAGCACCCTCCAACATGCATATGGCAATTACTTCGAAGAAGACAGAGAAAACTCCGTGTTACTAAACTTATTTTTCCTCGTTGAATTGCTCGAATTTTAGGATAGCACCTCATACGAGCGCATGAGGACCATTTAAAGGAGACGGTTGAACCTAAGAATTAGGTTAGGTAGTTTTATTTTATGATAAAACTTCCGGAATTTTCAGGAAACACATTGTACATGTTCGAAAGAAGTCCCCTCACCCCCCGAAGTGAACGACGGAAACCAATTGTTAGGATGAGTATTTTTTTTTCTATGGTTCAACTCTCCAAACTTTTGAAACTCGTATTTTACAATGTATAACCTGCATTTTTCTTTCGAAAATTGAGGGCTGAAAAATCCAAATGAGTGTTATATATGGGAAGTCATTATACACATTTGTATCCATGATGGTATGTTCAGAATAAGGAAGTATTTTTCATTCAAAATTGATGCTCAGTCAGAGTTAGGATTGTGGGTTATCTAAGGCAGCGTTTTATACATGGGGAAATACAATGATACCTCGTATAGGGAAATTATCGTGGAGGTTTCTTAGGATACGGTATTGCGCAAAATAATCTGACCATTTGCATTTTCTTGAACCTATGTTTTATCAAAAATGATTTCGGTAGGAATAACCAGCGAGGTACAGTAGGCGCAGTTTCCATGACTTTCGCTAATAAAACTTCTAGAAACACATACGTACATACGTACACACACACACACACACACATATATATATATATATATATATATATATATATATATATATATATATATATGCACACACACACACACATACACACACACAAAAAGAGAAAAAAACATTGGTCCGGAAGAATCAAAATGGTAATCTTCTTTTTACCCTTTAAATGAAATCTTTCACTCTTAGATGTCGGCTTATATTCCTAAACTGTCCATTGATGTTTATAAAATTAAACAAAAGAAAGAACGTAATTTTAAACCCAAGACAGTCCGTATCCCCACCCTCTCAACGTAGACAAGTGAACGGTAGGGACGAGATAGCATACACCCAGTTGAGAAACCATGAAACAAGAATTACTTCAGATTCTAATCGGTCGGAATCAACCAGTCTCTATATTCAACAAATAAGTTTGTCTTGCAAAACCTCAGAAGTTGATTCCTACAACTGTCTGTCGGGAATAAAAGATAGTTCAGATTCATTGCAGATTCATCATCATCAGTCTTTTAGCGTCTGTCGTTGGACATAGACCTTCCCCAGGATTTGCCACACTTCCTTATCATGGGCGTCCCGGAGCCAGTACTTCCTGAACCTGTCTAGCTCGTCTCTCCATCTAATATTTTGCCGGCCTTGGTTGCGCATGTGATCTCGGGGAATCCATGTTGTGAGTCGTGATATCCATCGGTTGCCTGCCATTCTTGCAACATGGCCAGCCCACCGCCATTTGAGATTTTTAATGGATTCTATGATGTCTCTGACTCTTGTCTTTTCTCGGATGTACTGTGCTATCTTGTGGTCTCTCCATGTGAGGCCCAGCATTATTCTCTCATGTGCACGTTGCATGGTTCTCAATTTACGGGTCTGTCTCTTAGTTAGGTTCCACGTTTCAGCTCCATAAGTGACTATTGGGAGGATGCATTGGTTATACGACCTTCTCTTTAGGGATTAATGAGATCTTCTTATTTTTGAATGTTGAGTTTGCCCTGCCAAAGGCTTGCCATCCTAGTGTGATTCTTCGCTTGATTTCTACTTCTTTTGAGAGTCTCATGGAGATTCGTTGTCCTATGTAGATGTTGTGGTACGAGTCTGTTTTCAGTTTTTTTAACTAAAATTTGAGAGTAATTCTTGTGGTATCTAGTTCTGAATTGCAGGTATCATTCAAATAGCGTCTGACAAACTCAATGCCGGTCGATCCTCATAGAATTAAACTAAAGAAAAATGTAATTTTTAATCCAAGCCTCACCTCCCTTAACATAGACAGGTTAACAGCGGAGACGAGATAATATACACACACACGAGAGACCATGAAACGGGGATTAATTCGGATACGGGATGGCTCGAAATAAACTGACCATTAGGACTTTTTTCCAGCACTTTTTTGTGTATGCGTTTATCAAATTGTTACAACCAACAAGCTAAAAAAATCATCGCTACAACCTCAGCCAACAATAACTGAACTAACAAAACCGTTCAGACACAGAATAATCAGTTTTCAGGGCTTTCTGCGATTAAAACGTCCGTCACAGGGAAAATCAACACACACGTATACTCACAATTCTTTTCAATCACAAAATATACAATGTTAAAAAAAAAAAAATGGTCCGTCAGTTTATTTCGCCCTACCCTATACTAACATTTTCTTTCTTTCTCTTTTTTTATGGGTTTTGGCGAAGGATAAAAGAAAAAAGAAATACAAGTGATTTTACTTTTACGTGTTGCGTGAAATCCTCACGAAAAACGATTAATATCTTAATTGAATCAATTTAGCGAAAATGGCTGACACTATGTTTGATTTTAGGAGCATGACGGCAGATACTAGAAACGAGAAACTTTTCATTACCCTAAAATGCATCAGAACAACACCAGATATTCTCATGAGATATTTTTTCAATTAGACTAGATTATAAATGTATATATATATATATATATATATATATATATATATTGTAACACATTTTTTTTTCTTTCTTGTTTCTGGGTTATTAACTGTTTTCTGATTTTGTCTAAAAAGAATGGAAAGTGTTTATTCTCTTCAAACTTTGCTTTAGGGATCAGAGCATTGGTATTTTGCCTCAGACAGATTAAGGAAGACATTTGAAGGCTGCAGACACCTTATCTAGCCATGTGATAAATTGTATCACAAGGTTTAATTTTATGTGCAGTTATGGCATCAGGACATTTGGGTTTGGGTGGGGTCAACCCTTGGCTCCCAAGTGACGTTGTTCATCCCCGCATAGAATTCGGGCGGCTACTGGTAGTTTGCTAATGTATTCCTGATGTTCCAAAGACTAAGACTGTGGGGAAACTTGGATGCCACCATTTTGAAATCTCCAGTGACTTCTAGTTGTATTCATGAAATTACAGGACGCCTAGCAAGGTGTAGACACTGTTGTATTGAATATGAAATGAGGTTCCCTAAATTTGTCTCAATCCTCGACAGACATACTGAAATATGCCCGTAGGCCTCGCACATCTTAGGAGATGCTGCCACGGAGTACTGTCTTTGTCAGAAGTCATAACCGGCGTCGTTGTCAGACCACTGATAAAGATGATCCTGGAGTGCCAGGAATTCCCCAGGAAGTTTACTATGTTGGAGAAAGCAGCTTGGTACTGTTATATTACAGTGTTCCGGGTTTTTCAGGAGAAGTTGAGCTTGAAATACGGTTAAATGTTCAGCAGGCTCTCTTCAAAGTCCATATTCTTAACACTCATCTTGACAAAGTCAAGGAGAACGTTGAGGCGTATCTGCAGGCAGTGAACTCTTTCAACTAGATTCTCTGTACAACGCTGCTAAGGAAATTATAACAAGGGAGAATATATTTGGGGTCTGGTTAATTAGAATGAAGTATAATACAATTATAAATCATAGAAAAACTGCTCGCTTTTAAATTCCTTATGATCCCTTTTGTTTAACTGTGCACATATAAGTCGATTTATAATTTATATGTGTATGATGTATGATCTAGGCCGATCGGCATATTCACCGTGTAAGATGTTGGTTCAAAAAAAATTCCCAAAGAAATTAACGTATTTATCATTATTGTGAATATATCCATATTGCCTGCATTAGAAAAACACAAAGCGAGCAGATCTGGACAGATGATGAACAACGCAAAATTTGGGTATATAAAGCAGTTATTTGAACTCACGATTTTCAAAAACCGCAAAATAGCTGGGTTTTTTTTTTAGCTCAGACGATAAATAGCGACGTTATGTTTAGATGGCCTCCTGGTAGATACAAGTTCGATTCCTTCAGCAGACAATTTCTTCAAATGTTTATTCTTTTTATGCTGTCAAGGTCGATCAGCAGAAAAACGGGAGATTGGTTTTAAAAAGGGTTGCAAATAAAAAAAAAAATCCATATATGTATACAGATGGAAAATACTAATAAATGCTACATTGATTACTACATGGCCTTTAAAATATATATATATATATATATATATATATATATATATATATATATATATATATATATATATATATATACATATATATATATATATTCTGTGTAAAACATAAAACTCTCTTTTAAAAATCTTACATTAATTGCTATCACAGAAATTAGGAAATAATTGACTAAGATAACATGAAAATGTCCATGAAAAAATTAAACTGCATCTTTAGTGTTTGAAACTGTAGAGCTCTACCGAATCAATATCTCTCTCTCTCTCTCTCTCTCTCTCTATATATATATATATATATATATATATATATATATATATATATATATATATGAAATTAATGAAGATTACTTTCCATTTCCTTCCTGCAGGATATTCTATCGGTATGGTTTTAATGATTGAGTTTCTCGAAAAACAGTTTATGATAGGTATTTTTTTCTAATATTTGCATCTGA
Organism: Thysanoteuthis rhombus; assembly: GCA_963457665.1. Taxonomy (NCBI): domain Eukaryota; kingdom Metazoa; phylum Mollusca; class Cephalopoda; order Oegopsida; family Thysanoteuthidae; genus Thysanoteuthis; species Thysanoteuthis major. The sequence continues at coordinate 39,686,205 of OY735238.1, read as the reverse complement.
CCCGAAATACAAAAAGTATACGTGGGAAAAAGTCAAATTTCTTAAATTTCCTTGAGAAAACTCGGAGTCAATTCATAATTTATATCAATTAACCCCTAAACTGCATTAGGAGCAGATCAGTTCCTGTGCTCTCAATGCAGCCCTGATTTCCATTATACAGAGCTGTGCAAAATTAGCTTAACAGTTTGTTTTCATTATGAACAATAGACTCCTCCACTTTCCAAAGATACGGACAGAGAAACATAGAAACCAGGAATTATGTTGAAGGGTCCATTTTTTAGAGAATGAACATAAACTAATCAGTTCATTTTTCGTCACCCCGGTATGTGACCAAAGGAAAGGTCCATCAGTCGCAGTTGAGTCATAGAACTTAAATGACTGAAATGTTCAGTCAACTGAAGTTCCTGGGATAATATGTTCAGTCTGCGCTTTGCCCTTGGAAAAGGCTTAAATCCATCTCTTCTCTTTTCAGCTTGTATTAAACAGTTGGGCAATATAGAGCTCTCTAGCCTTGGGAAGACAACCAGTTTAGGAGAAGGACATCTCTGATTCTGACACTAGGAAGTGGAGTCCCATTAAGGCGATTCGACGTCCTTCCGGCAGATCCTGCTTCTTTTCTTGACTACAACATCAACGCCAAGTGGAGGATCCTAACAACTGGGCATCACATCCATCCGCTTCGCCCAGGCATTAGACCTTGAGGGGACATTCCATTGTCTGTAAAGATAAGACCGAGGCCATACATACATATTTTCCAAACGCATGCATGAGTAAGTATGGGCGTGCCCGTCTGTGAAGGTTTGCGAATAGAAAATCAGGGGGAGAAGTACTACTTCTATGCTCTCCTACCACATATAAGACAAGATCACCGTAAATGCCGGCATATATAGACTTTGTGGGAAAAAAACTATCTTGTCAATCGTATTCAACTAGACGTATATATATATATGTGTGTGTGTGTGTGTGTGTGTGTGTGTGAAATTATGAATGCGTTATATTATTTGATACTCTATTTGAAATGAGCTCCTGTCATTATACGGAGAATGTGTCATTTGGCCTATACAGCGTAAATAAAAATATTTGGACACATGGCAGTTATTTGGACTTTCAACTTTCCAGCGAGCTGTTTAGCCTATTTTGGTAAGAGCAGCGTTGCGTCAGGTTCGATTCCTGTAGCAGCTCATTTCTCTAATTGTTTATCCTATTTACGCTGCCTTGGACAAGTAACGAATTGTCCGTGTAATTTCAAATATAGTTTCAAATAACACAACATTCATAATTATTCCGTCGAATTATACATCCATTTCCCAAAATATATATGGTACGACTGGCTGGACTTTCTCTCACACAACAGGATGCCCCCAGTAGCCAGGATACCATTTTTTGCTCACAAACGAAAGCTCCTGATGGTGGACTCAGATTCCACATCAAACCTGTAACCTCCAAAAGTACACATAAACACACACACACACACACACACACACAGAGCACACTCTACTGAAGAAAGGAATACCTTCCGAAACATGTCTAGACAATTGATAAAAACATTTACCAATAAATAAACCTAAATTCTATACACCCTTAAATAAACCTAACTTCTGTCTCACACTCTACAGTTCCAACTTCGGAATAGAGTCCTCTAGTGGATGGGGAACATATGCGTGAATAAATATATCGCTTAAATGCAACCTTACTGACCATCCAGCTCTACGTAAGGCAGAGGTAAAATGCCAGCCTCGTGGTTCTGGATTTGATAATGGATAGCCTACAGCCACACTGAAGAGCTGTATTACAACGAAACAGCTGTCTGTGGATGACTCAATTATTATTATTATTATTATTATTATTATTATTATTATTATTATATATAAGAATTACTAAGACATATACCCGGTGAATGTCAACATTGCGTTTTTCTCCCACTCATCAGCAACCGGTCCTATGTGATTTCCTAAGGATTATGAAAATAACCAGCCCCTTTACATTTGGATAACGTATTCTACAATTATCCAATCAGGTTCGAACGTTTCTTAAAACATAACAGATCTAACCATTGCTACTATGCATGTATTAGAATTACTTATCAGACTTATATCCCTTATTCCTGATTTACCAGAAGAAACCTGTACGACCATTCTGCCGTCATTTTGTTCAGTGTATCACAGGTTTATTCTAGCAAGTTCCACGTATTTTGACACCCATATTATTTCGTCATACTTGAAAAAATATGCAGTTTTAGGGTTTAATATGAGAGAATCATGCTCGATCTTGCATGGAGAGATCATAAGACATCACGGTATATTATAGAAGAGATAGGGGTCCGAGACATCATAGGAACTGTTAGAAAGCTCAAATGGCAATAGCCTGGACATGTTGCAAGAATGTTAGGCAACCACTGGACATCACGTCTCAGACCGTGGATCTCCAGAGATCAGGTGCAGGGCTGTGACCGACAGAAAGTAAGATGGCGTTACGAGCTAGATAAATTCAGAAAGTACTGGCTCTGCGATGCCCATGATGGAGGGGTCTGGCAAATCTTGGGCAGGATCCATGTCCACCGACGGACGTTAACCAACTGATGATGATGATGATGATGATATATGTAAATAGTTGTACTTTGCATGTTTATTTGTGCTAAGTGCTTTGCAAGTGCGATGGTTGTTGGGCTTGTTGGTAGATGATGTATCAAACGGTTTCGTTGTTGATGGGTATGATATTAGTTGTATGCATACAGGCAGCATACCAGTTGAACGTGTATTATTATGTGAATGCGTACTATATGTATATGTGACGTTATATATATATATATATATATATATATATATATATATATATATATATATATATATATATATATATATATAAGCCTTATTTATTATTATGGCCGAGTCAGTTCACTGTCTGGCAAGCTAATAGTTCAACATTTATTGTTTACGTACCTGTCTATCTACTTCTAATTTACTATTGTTATCTCTAGCCAATTCCGTCTCTAAATTGTTCATTATCTGCCTCAAACCAAGACATGTTCATGTCTCTAACGAATACATCATTAATGAATGTATTGTCATATAAAGACACTTCGTTACTGTCCACTCGGTTGGTGGAATGGTTATCAGGCCTGCCTCACGCGCCGGGTTCGATTCTCGGTATGAGTGTGGAGAATCTTTCACGGGACAAAATTCCCCGAGCTATGGGTAAAATTGCAGGCATAGAATAAGCACGCAGAAAACGTATTTGCACGTGATACAAAACTTTGATAAGAAGCTCCAGTGTCTTTTCCCCAACTGCCACTGTAAAATTCAATTTCTCCTGTCGCTGACACTGTCGCTCAGGGTGTCTTTGTTTGTATAGTCAAACAATGAGGAGAGAGAAAGAGAGACCAATTTTCAAGCTGTACGCTGGTTGGCTTGGCGAGTCAAAATTCTCCATAGGGGAGACTGTGATTGGCCAATCGACCCCACAACTAATTTCGGCTAAAACGATTTGCCACTTCAGGGGATAAATTGTGCAAAATTTGACGTCCTTCCGACGGACTCTGCATCTACGCTGCTGCCAGATTATCGCTCCATGCTTTACTCTGTACTAAATCGACGAGATCGAGATGTGGTTTCTAACGACTGGACATCCCAGGATCACCATATGTTTCACCCAGGGTCGGCATATCCATTGTCTGTAAAGACAGAACGCAGGCAATTCAAAGCCAATCCGTTGATTAGTATCTATGGGCCTCCTCAGGGCCGGTTAAGTTAGTGAAGGGTCTGTAGCGTATCTTTTAAAGGGGTCCACAGTTTGAAAAGAAAGTATGCATGAATATTAAAACCCATACTTTTTACTTATATAGTAAAGAAATTAAATTCCTTTATACGCTCTGCAGCCAGATGATACGATAAATATATATGACATTTCAGTAGTATTCACAAGTGTGTTGTTGTTGTTTTTTGTGCATTGGCTATATAGTGTCAAATATTTCGTATCCATATGTCGTATACGTATGATATAGATACCTCACTGCCTTTATTTACTGTGTTAAAATAATAACCCCAATTAAAGATAATAATTGGCTAGAATCACTAATCTTAAACACCCAGTCAATAACAAGTTGAAGGTAGTATGTCATTAATTGTTCATAGTAATAAAGCAAGTGCCGAATCACTGACTCGAAATTGACAGCATATAAGTATTTAGCGCGGGACTCTTGAAATTGCAGCGTTCGTAACATGAGCTACCTCTACAACAGAGTTCATCCGGCACTGGGTCATCTTGATCTCTGAAGTGTTTGCTGGTTTTATGTCTGACTTATAGTCGGTCTTATATTCCACGCTAAAGGCTCGGATGTCGAAGATTAAGCCGAAAAATACTACTTTTCCAGGCATCCGATCTTCCTTACACCCCAGAGATCTTTACTGCTTTTAATTAGCTTGCCTTACTTTTTAATCTGCCCAGGGAAAAAGTTTTAGAAAACAAACACGTAAATGGATTACTCTAGACGAGGTTATAAACAAGTAATTATAAACCAAATGCCCCAACAAGCCAAGAGGCGTGTGTATTAATGACAAATCGTCAGCTAAACATTCCTGTTTCTTTTCCCTTCGTAACACAGAGGCAGCAGGATTGTAAACAGCTGCATCTAAGACTTAAATTTCTTTACCCCTGGTTGTATTTTAACGACTATGGTTTTTTTAAGTAAGGGGTATATCTCCAGAACCTTTACACCCTTGGCCAGTGATGGCAAACATTTTTGTACAGGCATGTCGAAATCTAAATCCTGTTATCGGAGTGTCTGATTTTTTCATGTATTTCACTTTTGGCAAATGCTTATAGACCAGCAGCCTAGTTTTCAAATACATTTATAAATATATTTATAAAACTAGGAGTTTGGTAAAATATAACTTGAAATTTCAAAGTATACTTATAAAACTAGAAGTCAAAAAACATGTTTATGTACTAAATGTAACATACAACAATTTATAGGTTTTAATAAACAGTGCTGTCTTTACATATCATTGAAAAGTATTTCTTTTTTCATTCTATGTCCGATTTATCGAACTAACATAACGTAATATCGTCGGGGGATTCATTTTTCCGGAGTCCACCGCGTGTCAACTCAAAATCTGTTGCGCGTCACTACTGACACGCTTGTCAGAGGTCTGCTATCACAGCTCTCTCGGTAAACGCTTACGTTCACCTGATGGATGGGTCTGTCCTGCTTCTTTTTCTCTAGAGTGCTTCTTAATTTTCTTCTGACCTGAAGTCGGTGTTACGTTCTTCGAGGATGTCAAATGCTGATTTTCCAGGTATCTGTTTTCCCCACTCGAAAGACTGTCACTGAACGGCGATTGCTGCACTGCAGTCACTACGTCAGAATGATCTTAAAAACATATCGTGTTCGTATGCTCTGAATATCTAGAGTTGGCTCACTTCACAGTGGAAAATTCTAGCAGACAATAATACTTCAATGAATATGAACTTCACTGGGTACCTTATACTAATGACCAGGTACCAGGCTAAGTCGAGCGGCTTCCAATATATATATATATATATATATATATATATATATATATGATTACACAAGATCATCAATTCAGTTCGCTTGCATTTTTAATTTTCTTGCCTGTTTTTTTTTATGCAGGACCATATCTATTACCGCTGGTTGACTGACTGACAGGCTGACATACCAAAAAAACTCCCGTAAACTCCTGTTTCCTCCCACTCCTTCTATATATGCATGAAAGTGCAAGGTAGAGGATTCTCGTGTCTGTGGTCTGACTCTCAGGCATGTTTAATTTACTTGTCTCACTTTTCAATCTAGCCACGAAAAGGTATCAAAAACAAAAACGCAAATGGATTACACAAGACAGAGTGTAAACAACCAGTTATAAACAACCTGTCCAAGTAATCCAGGGGCAGTGTTAATTAATGACAAGTCCTTGGCCGACATTTCCGCTTCTTGCCCTTATGCGAAGCCAAAAGATTGACCCTCAAACTGAGAACCATGCAACGTTCATATGAGAGAATCATGTTCGGCCTCAAATGGAGAGATCATAAGACAGCATAGTATATTAGAGAAAAGACAGGAGTCCTGGACATCAAAGGAAATATTAGAAAACCCAAATGACAATGGGCTAGACATGTTGCAAGAAGGGCAGATAACTGCTGGACATCGCGACTCACAACGTGGATCTCCAGATATAAGATGCGAGGCTGTGGCCGACAGAAAGTGAAATAGCGTGTCGAGCTTGATAAATTTAGAAAGTACTGGATCTGCGATGCCCATGATAGAGTGGTCTGGTGAATCTTGGGGCGGGTCTATGTCCAACGACGGACGCTATCAGACTGATGATGAAGATGATGGTGATGATTTTTTTATTCGATTGTCGTATTTTTAAATTTGCTTGCCGAATTTTTCATTTGGCCCCGCTTATCTTTCATCTGCTTGCCATACTTTTTCATTGGCTTTCCTTATTTTTCTTTTGATTTACTCGAAAGAAAGCTGTAGGAATCAAACATTTTTTTTACTTGTAAACTTTGGGCAGTTGCTGTAACTTCAGTTTCAAATACCTTCGTGTTTATGTATGGTATGTGTATCGCAAATCTTGAAGACCCAGTCGTTCATAAAAGTCGAAGACTGTATGGCGTGGTTTAGCAAACGAAGATCCGAGGGTGGGGAGATCCCACTTGCAGAATCATTGAAATGGAATTGATAACTTGAAAGTCTCTAGCACCAGGCCCTTGAAATTCTGGTGTCTGTATCACAGGCTACTTTTCTACATAGTTAATTCATCACTGAGTCTCTTTGATCTCTAAAGTAGGTTCTGGGTTGTTCGGTGATAGCAAACCTTTTTAATTTAATTTTTTATATAATCCTGTAATTGGAGTGTCACTTACATATATACCATGTGTTTCAATTTAGGTAAATTCTTATAGAATTTTAGAAAAAAACTATATTCCTGCAAACAAGGAACGCAGAAAAATGAAAAAGATATACAAGTCATGAGTAACCAGTTCGATGATTTCCCAGGAATTACTCTGGTAATGAAGCAAGATACCGAACAAACAAACAAAAAGAAAGGCCCCTTGAACTGATAAGATCACCATTGACCTACTCAAAAAAGCTGGTAAAGTCATCACTTGGAAAGTAGCCATACTATTCAGCTTATGCCTCAAACAAAGCTAAGACCCAGAAGATTGGAACACCTCAATCATAATGCTGTTATATTTAAAGGGGGAGCCCGAAAAATTTCAATACCTACAGATCAATGAGCCTAATCAACTGCATCTACAAAATCTTTACCAAAGTGATCATCAACCGAATCACCAAAACACTAGATGAAAACCAAATACTGGAACAACCTGGCTCCAGAAGAAGCTACCATTATTCTTTCGGTAAATCAACTAAAGGAGAAAGTAGGAGAATATAAAATGCCTTTAGCTATAGCATTTGTTGACTTCAAGGGGCCTTCGACACAGTAAAAATCCCTTAGGTAATTGATGCTATCATTCACCAAGGGGTAGACCCCATATTTATCAGAGTATTTCAACTTATCTACCGACACAGCAGTTCCCTCACCAGGCTACATAAAAGACTCAGACCCCTTTCAGCTCGAACTAGGTGATACCTGCTCACCCAAACCTTTTACAGCCTGCTTTGAGAGGATCATCAGAAATCTACACGGGGGAAAAGGAAGGAATCAGAATAGACAGCGAATGCCTGAGCAACTTCAGATTTACAGACGACATCTTTTTTTTCTGAGAACTTGCATGACCTGCAAATAATGTTCGAACTGAATGGAGAAAACAAGAAAGTTGGTCTCTACATGATCTTCAATAAAACAAATGTCATGTACAACAAACATGTTGAAGATAGACGCTCAACAATCAAAATCGAAAACGCAGATCTGGAAAAAGTAGAATAAAAATCCCCATGAAATCATCAAAAGAAGGGGAATCAAACAAAAACTTAATCTAGGATTGCAAGTGTTCGATAGAGCAAGCTCAATCTTGAAGAATAAGAAAATCCCACTGGTCCTTAAAAGAAGGGGATACAACCAATGCATCCTTCCGATAGTCACCTATGGAGCTGAAACATGTACCTTAACCAGAAGATTGATCATAAAACTGAGAACCATGTAACGTGGAGAGGACAGAATCATGGCCAGTATCACGGGGAAGGATCACGAGATAGAACAGTATGTCAGACGTCAGATATCGGAGATAGAAAACTCAAATGGCAATGGGCAGGCCATGTTACAAAAATGGCAAACAACTGCTGGACACCACAACTTACATCATGGATCCCCAGAGATCACATGCGAAACTGCGGCCAACAAAATATAACGTGACGAACTAGACAAGTTCAGAAAGCATTGGCTCCGCTACGCCCATGACAGAGAGATCTGGCGAATCTTAGGGAAGGACTATGTCCAACGACAGTCGCTAAAGGAATCATGATGATAAAATGTTTATAGCTAGTTGACATATTTTCTTTAACATACTTTCAAAAGTAGGAGTTTCATGAAATATAATATTTCTGCGCCTTCGATTCCGTAACGAGACTATAACATTTATTACGGCAGTTGAGGCTGCGTGAATGGCCAATTACAAGTTGCTTATTCATTAATTGGCAACTTTTAATTTAGGTGTTGTGTTATAAAGGGCTGTATCTTTAGATATTACGGGAAAATACAATCTTTAAACCATGTTAAACTTTTAAAATCCGTTGTCCAAACTTGCGAACTTTTTATCACATAATATTGCAGGAAGTTCTTTTTTTTCAAAAGTCCATTACGTGTCACATGAAAACCAGCGATGTGTCACTGCTGACCCGCGTGTCATTGTTTTAACATCTCTGTCTAAATTCTAGTCGGTCTTAAATCCAACGCGAGAGGTTTAGATGTTGAATGTTGACTTTCTTGGCATCTGATCCTCTCCACACCGAGAGATCGTTACTGTTTTTAATCCGCTTGCATTACTTTTTAATTTGACTCGGGAACAGGTATAGAAAACAAACACGTAAATGGATTACTTAAGACTAAGTATAAACAAGGAATTATAAACAAACTGTTCCAGCAAGCCAAGAGCTGTGTGAATCAGTGATAAGTCGTCAGACAAACTCTCTTGTTTCAGTGCCTGACGTAACACAGAAGTTGCAAGTTTATAAACTCTTTTACGCGCCCCGGGCGAAACTTAGAATTAGCGCCAATAATTGTATTTTAACGACTTTTTTTTCAGTTTGTAGCGCGGCCCAAGAATCTTTACGTCCAAGACAAGACGCCCAAGACAAATGCCCAAGTTCGCCCTATGGATGTGTCGGTCCTGTTATTCGATCTCTAATGTACTTACCGGTTTGCCCCGGTCTTACAGTCTACGTAAAAGGCGTCAAGTGTTAATTTTCCAGACATCCAATCACCCCTTCACTCGAGAGATCTTTACTGTTTTTGTTTTGTTTTGTTTTGTTTTTTGGGGGGGATTTGCTTGTCTTACTTTTTAATTGGACTTGGGAAAAAGTTAATGAAACAAACACGCAAATTGATTACGTAAAACAATATATAAGTCAGTGGGACAGGAACCTGTCAAAAGACGCAAGAATCATGCACTTGATGATACTTCCTTTTTTATCTGGCATGGTGTTAGGGCAGGTCATAGGTCTTCAAAAACCACAGGCAACAATTACGTAAGTCAACCAACAAATAAGCGATGATTAGTAAACCGCACCAACAAGCCAAAAGCTTCGTGCATCAATGACAAGTTGTCAGCCAAACATTCCTGTCTCCGTTTCTGACATAACATAAAAGATTAGAACGTGTGTGTCATTAGTGTCGTGAAAGCGAGTGTCGTTATAACGAGAATCTACTGCGTTATCTATTTAGAGACCATTGATACTGCAGTGAATTTAAAAGTCATTGGGTTCTCCGAACTAGTGACCAGATAGGAGACTAATCTGAGCTTAGTTTGCAGTGACTGTGGCAGTAACTGTATAAATGGTTTTCGGTTCAGTTTGCTGGTCTTTTCTATTTGCTTGCAGTATTTCTTATTTGGCTCTACTAATTTTTCATTTGACTCATCATATTTTTTTAATTAGCTTGCTTCATTATAAAATTTTCTCGGGAAAAAGGTATAAAAAAAACAAACATTTTTTTACCTACAAACTAATTAATCATGTTTTCATTCGCTATACAATCAGATGATACAACAAACGTGTTTGTCATTTTATCATCAGTATGATTTACTTCCCGTTCTGGTCTTTGTGCTGTGGCTAGACTTCAGTTTCAAATAGCGACAATGGATACCATTCTCACATTATTTACTACGTCAAAATAATAACCCCAATTAAAGGCGATGATTGGCAAAAATCGCTCACTTTAAAGCCCCATAAAAGTTGAAACACTATGACTTGGCTTTGCGGACGAAGATCTGGGATGTCCACGTACAGAATCATTGAATCGAAATTTAGCGCGGAGCCCCTGAAAATGTGGTGCCTTTAGCATATGCAATTTTGCTACATAGTTCATCAGGTAATACTGAGCCATCTTGATCTCTGAGGTTCTAGCCGGCTTGCCTTTGACTTGAAGTCGGTCTCACATTCTATGCTAAAAGGTTCGTTCGTCAAATGCTCATTTTCCGGGCATTTGATCTTCCCCACGCGATAGATCGTTGCTTGTTTTTAATTTTCTTGTCTTACTTTTTAATCTACTTGTCTCGCTTATTTAATTTTCTCAGGAAAAGGTGCAGAAAACAAATACGCAATCAGATTACGTTAGACAAGAAATAAATAAAGTAATGGTAAGCAAAAGAGCCAAGAAAAAAGCCAAGAGCTGAGAGTATCAATGACGAGTATGTCAGCCGAACGTTCCTGCTTCCGTTTCTGACGTAACACAGAACCGACAAGATTATAAACAGATTCCCGGGTCGAACGGAAGGAATGGATGGTTGGATGGCTGCACGGGAGCCACGGGAGCCAGACGCGGCTCTTAATTATTAGTACCCAAGTATTTTGTAATTATCACGATGCAGGTCAGCAGCGAAGAAGGAGGAAACGGGTTGTGGGAAGAGATGAACAGACGATGGTGGCATGAGGAGAGTGCAGTCGGAAATAAGTGATTGAATGGCCGTATACCGAAAAGAGAAAGGGAAATAAATTAAACGAAAACCAAAATGGATGACAAATAATCAACTCGGAGAAGAAGAGGAGGAGGATTTTTATGGAATGATGAATTATTAAATGGGTAGCATAGTACCCGTCGAAAATGTCGGAATTATTATTATGGATCTGTTACCATAGCTAATTTTCCGCTTCGTTGCGTTTTTGTTATCGGCAGTATATTTATCGGCAAAATTCTGGCTAGCCGAGAACTTTCTCTGCCTGCCTGAACAGTAACTCAGTTAGTAAGCGTTGCCTGAAAATGATGACATTTTTGACTAAAAAAGTTTGGGTTTTTTTCTGCCGTCTCAACGTTTCCTTAAAACCAAAAGAACGAGCCTGTTACTAAAGGATGTGGGTTTTTTTCGGCAATTTCCGGTGACCTTAACTGCAAGATCACCGGGATTGTTCTTAAGTCATTTTGTATTCATTCATCATCAGTCTTTTAACATCCGTCGTTGGACATAGACCTTCCCCAGGATTTGCCACACTTCTCTATCATGGGCATCGCGGAACCAGTACTTCCTGAACTTGTCTAACTCGTCTCTCCATCTAATATTGTGCCGGCCTCGGTTGCACATGTGATCTCAGGGTTGTATTCATTAGTTTAATTTTATATTTATCAGGTTGAAATTACTTTGCAAATGAAAAGTCAAGATTTCTTTTATTAAACTTTCAACTAAAACTGTCAACATTGTTTTCTTCAGTTTTCTAATTGATCTGGCTTTCTAATCGATTTAGGCTTTGTGACAGTGTCTGAGTGGGTTAAACTTTTGATTCTTAACCTCAATTCTACGGGTTCGATCCTGGGGTGCGGCATCGTTAAAATATATATATCGGTTTACTTTCAAAGAGTTTATCGGACGATTGAACTCCTTGTGGTTTGCATTGTTAACACGACTTTCCGGCCGATCCATTCTAGGGCCTTCTTGAGGTGTACAATCATCATATGAGGGTGATAAAAAGGTGTTTCTCTATTTCTACAGAAAATTGCTATCATTCCTTTTAAAACTTTACTTTTGTAACCAGGACAGTAATATTCATATCTAGTAGCTTTTCTTACTTGTTGTTATTGAAAATAATTTCGTATTATCACGGTAAGATAGATAGATAGATAGATAGATAAATAGATGTAAATAGACGGAGATCGATAAGAAAAACAAAATCAAACACGATTTGACTACAGCGTAATGGCCACCGTCACTCTCATGAGTTCTGGTGACTATGGTGCGCGTGTTTTGATATTTTTCATATCCAATAGATAGATCTGAATAGATATAACAAATGAGGTAACATCATCTGTAGTATTTCATTTAAAACTTTCTTATGTGGGTGTATCAAGACGTAGACATTTTAGTCAATTCCGACCTTCCTTATTTGCTGACATTCAGCCAAACAGAACGTTCATAGTGGCTACACTCAATACAATTCATTTCATACCATAAGACGTACAATTAATCCTGAATTTTCTTCAAACTAAATATGATTCCATCATCGTTTCTCCGATTAGTCGTAAGAGTTCTCCAGTTGAGGGTGAAAATGATCCCCTTTTTTTGTCTTTTCTGCTTTGTGCGTAGTTGTTGAGTCGAGGAGGTGTTCCTCGTAGTTACGGTTTACGGGGGTTTTGTGAAGCTTCGACGGGCCTAACGAACCGGAAGTGCTTTGTAATAAATGTCTATGCCAAGTAACCCGGCGATGGTTCAAGCGGATGGATGACTGTTACTGATGACTGCAGAGTCGTAGACTGTTAACCTTCAACAACTTCACCTTCCACTTGAGGAACTTAATCAAAACCCACTTCTAATCTCGAGGCTATAAAAACAAAGTGTTTACCCTCTCCTTAACACTGGTCATCAACGGAGCTCATTATAATCGTCTGGTGATAGGATCTCCCCCGTCTGCCTCATGCAAAGATTCTTCGCATTCCTTTCACACCAATTAAGAGGGAACTTTTTTTTTCTTTGAAAAAGAAGTTTGCTATGAAAAGTCAGACATGAAGCAGAAATCAGCAAAACGAAGGTTATTAGTTTGAATTCTCCGGATAGAGAATTATCTCCATTGTTATTTTATTGATAGTGTTAATACATCTTATTGTTATGATAGCTTTTTAAAAATCTACTTTGAATTATTCTAGTATAGAAATCTATAAGTAACGACGAAAAACGGATTGTCATGGGTCAAGAATTGAAACAAGTTCTACTATTTGTAAAGGGCTTTTCATGTAAATTGACGATTCTTTTTTTAATTATACCCTTAGTCACTTTAATGTATTGTCCCCTTTTTTCAATGTATAAAATTTGACTGACATACTTAATGCTTAAAATTTCAACACTGTGTCAACAGTGTACTCTTGGCCCATTGATGAGTCATCAGGTTGCTAAGGTATGCGTCAGATTTCAAATCGCGGCAGATTCACTTAATCTTATAAATTGGTTCCCTTCAGCGTGACAGGAGACAAATATTTTTTTTTTATAATATATAAAAACGCATCAGTATTATATCTGTTTTGATTGAAAATATTTATAACTGCGAGCAGGTTGTTTTCATGGTCGCAAATGAATGTATTGCTTGTAAATCTAATCTAGCAGAAGAGAAAGAACAAAGAATATTAGAAAAATAATACCAGATCTTTTTTTTTCAAAATCTTAAAACTACCGTTTTTCTAAGTGGAGTAAAAAAGATTTGAATGAAATGAGAAAAATTCAAATGAAAGAATTATAATGGACAACCGACAAATCAACATGGCCGGCGTTTGAAGCTGCAGGCCCTAATTGGGAAACATTAGTGCAATTGGCTTCAAGCCGGCCTTGCGAAACAGTCAAAATGGCGACACTGGGAAAGTTGAAAACACATAATTATAACTCGAAAAATAATAGCGATTCCCTACATTCTTTTTTAAAACTTAAGAAAGACCCGACAAGGATGAAAAGCTGTTCGAAAAAATGATAATGATTTTTAAAAATGAAATAGTAATTTCCAACAGTTCTTTTTATAACAAAAAAATACAAAAATTAAGTCCCCCAAATTACAAGATTGACAAAAAATATTTCAGAGTAAACACAAAAGATAATAAATGTTACAAAAAATATAACAAAAAACATCAAAAAGCAGCTAAATTTTTTTTGTGTTTTTTTAGATTTTGAAAAATTACAGATGATAACAGAAATAACAATAGCAATGCCAATAAAAAAAAAAAACAAATAATAATTTTTTTTTAAATACAACATTTGAATTTGCGAAAACAGGTGTGGTTAGTCATTCAATAGAAACTGCCACGTGCCCGACGTCTCTTGACAGTACGTCGCGCTATGTCGATCAACTAAGAAATTGGACAGGGGGCGTGATCAATGAATAATTTTCCACTTTCTCAGACAGTGAGCACTAAAAAAGACTGATTTTCAAAAAACACACGGATGTAAATTAAGGACCATTTTAGCATAAACTTACAAATTTTGCAAACTCAAAACCTATTTAAGGGAAAATTTCGGAAAAACAAAAAAAATTCTAGACATAATAAGGAGTAAATGTTTAAATTTTCAGCCCTTTAGCTTCATTGGTACGGCTTCAACGTATGAAATATACATAGCAGGCCAGTCAGCTGGACCAACTTGAAAACTGAAGAAACCTATGTTAACAGTTTTGGTGACAGTTTTAGTTGACGGTTTCTAATCCATAAACAAAAGCAAAAAAATATCAAAAGAACGCAAAACTTTACAAAAATTATGAAATGTTACCAAAAAATTCAAAAAATACAAAAACAGTTTCATAATTCTCAGTAGTCCCTCTTATAAAAGACTTGATAAGAAGAAATAGTAACTTAGGGAAAAAAAGGAACAAAAGAAGGTAGAGAAGATAAAAAAGAAGGCAAACAGAAATAAGAATGATTTCTGTAAAAAGGTTTATAAATGAATTGAAGATAAATCAGAGACATCTGAAAAAAGAATAATAACACACAACAAAGACGGATGAATGTAAAAAGTATCCAATACGTTACGAAAAAGTTCACTTCAAAATATTAATACAGTTTATAAGTGGACAGTATTTAGGACAGTTTTTCTGAATTTTAAGATTATGAATCATCTTATGTTCTAGATAACGACCAGGGGATGGTTGAAAGCTCTAGGACTCAAAATTCCGGACAATTTTCAGAACCTTGATCCAAATACCTGTTACTTTTACGTAAACAAGATTCGCCAAAATTTATTATCTTGTCTGTTCTCGTTGATGAAATCTGCTTCAAGGAAAAATGACTGCCTAAATATTCATTATTTAATATACGGATATGCCTTACGAGCTCTCAGCCTTACAAATGTTGAAATAGAATTTCGAAATTATATAAAATCTTATTTTTGTTCAATTTGGATACAGTAAAAAGTTGAATGGCATTGTTCCGAATTAGTATGTAAGAGTCTGTCGATAGAGGATTGGTTTGTACTTGCCTTTGCGATGATGAGTAGTGTTGCGTATGTTGTGAGCGCAAAAGATGGATGCCTAGCCGTGTGTGTATGTGAGAGAGAGATTGACTGAGAGACATAGACAGGGAGACAGAGACTGAGGGACATTGATAGGGACAGAGATAACCATCTCCACACTTGATGAAAGATAAAATCCAATGATGAGAATCTCTTCCTTTTCTCATAAAAATAATTGTTTCAACATTGTTTCATATTTCTTTATTAGCAAAACGATTGAAAGATTTTACGCTTGAATTCTTTCTCTTCAGAAAGTAACCCTATTTTATACATTGTTTTGCATAAAAAGAATCCTATTGTTTGAGCTCCTGCTCTTCGAACTATCATTAGGAACAAATTAGTTCGTAAAGGTGATGTACACTTATAAGTGTGTGTGTGTGTGTGTGAGAGAGAGAGAGAGAGAGAGAGAAAAGTGTGTGTGCGTGTAGAAAATAGATTTGTATGTGAAAAAACTAATCGAGATAAACAATATATAAAATGCGATGAAGAGAGAGAAGTGGAGAAATGGAGAGAGTCGAAGAAAATTGCAACAAGTTTCAATTGGAGAAAAAGTGGATGAAAGAGTGAGATTAATTCGAGAAGGTGAAAATAAGTTTGCTTTTTTTTTCTTGCTTGTAAAACGAAGAATGATTGGGATTCGTGGTGGATTGTCGAAACCCTAATGTGATAAATTGATCGTTGGGGGTTTGGAAAGACATTGGGGTTAAGAAGGAAAAATCGGATAGAAACCAAGAAGAAAGAGAGGAAAGCAAATCGATGAATTGAATCATTTTGGAAGAAAGAAAGAAAGAAAGAAAGAAAGAAAGAAAGAAGGAAAGGATGGAAGGAAGACACGAGAAAAACACTTAGAGCAGTTGTTTTCTGAGAAAGATGAACATTTTGAAAGAATGGTATCATGAAAATGCCCGAAAAATGGAAGGAGGTGATGGAACGAAACCAAAAACATGTTGTTCAATTGAGTAATATCGAAAAATTTTGAAATAGTCTGGGATAACCCTATATGAAACTCATGTAATGAT
>OY735238.1:39622077-39664577 GCA_963457665.1 Thysanoteuthis rhombus | reverse complement strand
GCAAGTATGTATGCATGCCTGTAATAATGCATATATTTACCTATATATATATATATATATACGTATGAGTGAGGTAGGTTGGTTGGTTATGTGCGTGTGTGGGTATGTATTTATGATTTCGGCTAAATTCTATTTTCTCACACATTTTTATTTCTCTTTATTCGGCTGAATTTAGTCTTTTCTGTTCCTCTTTGTATTCTGTTTTTTTCCATTCTATTGGTTATCTCTCATTTCTTATTTATCACCGATTCTTTTCTCTGCCGATTGAGATGTCAACGCAGAAGGCGGACATACTGACAATAGAACCTCAGATAATGGATAAAAGAGAAAAAGAAAACCAGGCAGATCGATAGAGTCAGGCTGCAATGATAAGTGTTTTGTCTATTTAAAACGACTCTGGCAGCCATGTTCAACAACTACCTAATGATCCTTGACTCTAAATAGCGTCACAGTTGTCTCCCCCTTTTTCAAAATGGTAGCTTTCCAAGACAATTGAAGTCGCTGTCTACAGACCTGCCGTCAGCAACGATGGAGAAATTGTATAACCAAGTGTGTGTTTGCGTGTGTTTGTTGTGTGTCTATGTGTTTGTGTGTGAGTGTGTGCGTGCGTGTATGCTTGTGTATGTTTCTCAATGTGTGTGTGTATTTCTGTGTGATTTTGTTGATGCCTGCGCTTAAGTCTAGTGATGGGACTATAAAAGAGATTACTTGATTATGTCGTTCTATCAACAGATGTGAATGTTTATTGAAAAGAATACGTCATAACAGTCAATAATTGAACAAAAGTAGCATCAAATTTCAAAGTCATGTAAAAAAAAGATTCAATCGAGGAATAGATAAGGTCAGAATAAATTCTATTGGCGACATTATCGGCTTTTTCCACAGGAAAACATCTACAATAGCGTAAAACATTTAGATTCTGGAGAATCTAGCTGTTATTACTAAACTGGTCAAAATAAAACACCCCCATCAAAAAAGGTCAAAAAAAGTTTTTAAAAAATTGAATAAAATCATTTTTAGGTGTGTAGTTGAGTACTGATACCAATTTTCAAGTCTGTTGATTAAACTGTTTGGCCAAGAGCTCAGGAACATAGAGGAAAAAAAAAACAGATTAACAAACACACACACACACACACACACACCTAATGGCTACGATCGTTTAACTATGATGCTTTTATACACCACTGCAAATTTTTAACGTTTAAATATTGTGTAAATATGATTGTTGTGATCTGTGTTTGTACTTTTACATTATCTGTATACTCTTTACACTAGAAATAAGTATTCTATAATTAGGCGCGTATCTTTTTATATATGCTGATATACCACTGATAGAATCTGTGCCGCAATGTGACCATAGATGTATATCTCTCTATGGTAACGTATTATTTCATATGTCTATGTGTTTATTCTCTAGATACATGTCACGTGTACCCAAGTGAATAGAAGAGAGTTATTTCGGACATTGTTCAGGGTACCGTCTTTTATCATTACTTATTTCGGAAATTTAACATAACTGAAATTTATGACGAAAGAATATTTGAATAAGAGCACCCCACGGTGTGAAACGGGGTAATACTGTGTATAAAAAGATCGTACACGTGGTCCTATTTGGCTTGTGTATTTCATTAGACGCCATGAAAGGGAGAGGGGGCGTTTGGACGGGGGAGAAAGAGGGAGCGGATGAGAGAGAGGGGGAACGGGAGAGAGAGGGGGGACGAGAGGGAGAGGGGGCTGAGTGAGAAAGAGGACGAAAAAGAAAGAGAGAGAGGACATGAGTGTATGAGAACGAGAGTGGCAGGTTGAGAGAGGGGATGAGAGCAAATGGTCGAGAGAAAGAGGATGAGAGAACAAGAGTGAGAGGACAAAAGAGAGAGGACGAGAAAAGAGAGAGAGAGAGGACGAAAAAATAGAGAGAGGGCGAGAGAAAGGACGTGGGAACAACAGAGGGTGAGAGAACGAGAGTGACTGGACGAGAGAGAGGAGGGCAAGAGAGAGAGAGGACGAGAGAACGAGAGTGAGAGGACGAAAGAGAGGACGAGAAAGAGAGGGAGCATGAGAGCGAGAGGGATCGAGAGCGAGAAGGCGAGAGAGCGAGAGAGGATAAACGAGAGAGAGAGAACGAGAAAGAGAGAAAGTATGAGAGAAACAGGATGAGAGAGAGAGGGGGGACGAGAGAACGAGAGAGAGGGTAAGAGAACGAGAGTGACCTAACGAGAGAGAGAGAGAGGACAGGGAAGGAATAAAAACTGAATATGAATGACATGAGTGGAGAGAAAAGAGATTGAAGACCTGTAATATTCATTTATTCCATTTTTATCGAGTGTAAAATTTACCCGATGGAGAAAAGCCAGAATATTTTTTCACCACTAAACAACAAGTGCGAATACAAAGCAGCCGTGAGGGTCAAAGACTCCGCTACGCAACCTACTGATCAATGTTGGTACATGCATCTATTCAGGGCTACAACTACATGCAAATCTGCTAATATGCAAATACATTCATCAATGTTTATCAAAAAGGAAAAGGCCAAACACATGCAAACAATATACGGATGATTTATTGAACTAAAAAGTAATCGGAGATTTATACTTCTTGACAAAGCCATATACCAGCTAAAATTGAATAAAAATCACTTGATATACCGCAACAATGCAAGTGGTAATTGTGTAAGTCTCAATGTCCCATATTTGGGGCTGACTTGATTAATCAAAATATATCTCTCAATCGAAAAAAAATTCTGGATCCGCTTTAACTATTAATCAACTCTTCCTAAAGCCTATTACTAACCCTTGGTTATTGGAATTCATTGAAAACTTTTGGAGATATTGTACGGACAAACAGACAAACATGTGATCACCATATTCTGGGAAATTGTCTTAATAGACAACGAGATATTTCTCAATCGAAAAAGTCCTGGATCCTCCCCCAAATGTAATCAATCCTTTAATCCATGAACCACCCTTTCACAAAATGCCATTGAAATGCACTGAGAACTCTTGGAGATATTGTGAGATAAACGGACAAGCATGAGCTAGTATACATTCATTTTCCAACTTTGTTGGCAACGTTTCTGCATCCCATTTTATCGATTTTTCCATTGCCAATGCCTCTACAAAATATCATTGAAATCCATCGCGAACTTTCAGAGATAGCGTTAGGAGAATCAGGCAGACATGATGGAATACATATACCTCTGCCAATTTTCACATTCACACTCGTGCGTGCGCACACACATATACTTAATAATTCATTGCAGATCGATAGTCACACTCACTAACAACAGTCATTTATCTACACATACTTGCAACAGTCATATATCTTCATCGTCTTTGTCTTGTGATTCCAATCTCAGTACCTCTTCCCGCAACCCCTCAACGTAATTGAACCACCGTAGACACCAAAGGTGACGAAAGGTTATATCCCTTTTCATATGTGTGTATGTTTATGTGTGTGTTCCACTGCTCTTGGCGATACTGTTTTGTCTACGGACTTGAAAATACGCATCGGTACTCAAGTGCAGCTCTTCTAAATATGTTTTTCAAGGGGAAAAGCCTTTGGGAGCCTTATTTTGATGGGTTTATTAATAACTTCTAGATTCTCTCGCATCTAGATATTTCTAGATGTTTTTACTCAATTTTCATGTTTTCCAGTCGAAATAACGCCTGAATTTTCCAGAATCTAGATGTTTTTAGATGTTTTGATCAGTCGTTTTCCAGTGGAATTTTTCAAAAGCATGACAGACAGACAGACATATTGCTTATCATAATGCAGATGTGAGAGACAGACGGATACATTGTTTGTTTTAATGTAAATTCTGTGTCTAGACAGATATAGATGTGTACAACCAACCACACATACATGTATACGCGCGTATACACACACACACACATACACTGACAACTCAGTCATATGCATACACACTCTTATCGAGACAGCTTACCAACGACACCATCAATTGAGGACCTCAAAAACCGAAACATTTCTTGGCTGAAACGTAAGATTGGGTTATTTTAATCTGTTTGAACTTTGACCTTTCACCTCGTGTCTTTTATTTCTATCTTAAAACCGTTTCAAGCTGGATTCATCCGTCTTGATGTCTTCAGTGCCGGATTCATTTTTGTCATTGCGCAGTTTTACAGCATCGTCTCGTCTGTCTGTCTCTCTCTCTGTCTCTCTCTGTCTCTCTCTCTGTCTCTGTCTCCCTCTCTCCTTCCCCTCTCTGTTTCTCCTCTCTCTCTTTCTCTCTCTCTCTCTCTCTCTCTCTCTCTCTCTCTCTCTCTCTCTCTCTCCCATTTTTGCTTTATTTCGTTTCGCCAAAGTTTTTCGACGCCCAAAACTTTAAATATTGATTTTCCCGACATCCTTTGTTACAATCATCTTCTTTCTTATTCACCCCCTCTCTCTCTCTCTCTCTCTCTCTCTCTCTCACACACTTCTTTTCTTCTTTCTCCCTTTATACCCGTCTCTTTTTCTCTATCTATCTATCTATCTATCTATCTATCCCTCGCTTTCATTCCTATTTATCCCACCTTTCTTCTCTTCTACACCTTACTCTCTTTTCCCTTCTCCCTTGCACCCTCACACTTTTTCTTCCTCTTTCTTCCTCTCTTTTACCCCGTCCTCCTTTCTCTCCCTCTGTCTTATCATATCTTCTATCTTCTTCTGTAAGATATCCCATCTCGTTGCATCAAAAACACAAAAGAAATCTTTGTGGAACACAGTACACATCCATTACATTAAGATAGTTTTAATTCAAATATAAAAACTTCCTTGTTTCCTGAATTTCCTACTTATACGAACTCGATAAATAAACACTGTTGTAATGTGTTATGTAAACAGCTTCATTAATAAGTTGCATTTCCTTCAGATATTGAATCTACCTTCTTCTTCAGCAGACCTTATATTTTACAGCAATGATTACACAGCTTTTCGAGCGCTTTTGTTCAGAGGGGATTTGAGTATTGAGGTTCTCGCGAAAGGGTGATTTTTATAAACGTATATATCATTATTAACTGCAACTGTTTGCAAAACAACTGCCTTCTACCACTGCCTTACAAGTATTGCTGACAACGAATAGAAAGAATATTCGGAAAAGTGTGTGAGGTCACAAGGGAAGTTATTCGAAGGGGTTGGCTATTTTCTGTTAATATTGAACTTCTAAAAATACTTCTTATCCCGTATGACTTTAGTGTTCGGAGAAATGTTGGGTTTCTTATACATCTTCATGAAAAAAAAAATCTTTGTAACAAAAATCAATTTTAGCGCTAAATGAACACAAGCGGTCTCAGACTGAGTTCGAACTCGGTACATTCATTCCGTCTGAAAACAATGATGCAACGTAGAATCCCGGATTTAACGTCCAAGACGACAAGAAAGGAGACAACAGGAGAACCGTATATATTCGTGTAATGTTCAACTTTTAGAGATTGATCTTTGAAGCTAAATAATTGGGGGGGGGGGGTAACATTACACGATGTATGCCTTTGAAACAATATCAATGTGGGGCTTAGGTGTGGCCTGTGTACAGGTAGGTCTACGATCTGTGCTTAGGCTTATCGACGAACGACGTGTACAACAAAACCAATGTTATTTACAATTGCTGTCTTACTGACTGTATCATAGGTTATTTTGTTATCAATCTATTTGGTACACGGTCGTTAAAATAGTCAAAGTTGGAATGTAAACGACCATTGGCCATGATGGCCGCTATTTGCGTTGCATACTGTATACCGGCACTGTATGCCTTTCTTTATCTGACTTGGCTTCTCCTTCCTCCTGAAAAGATATCTTGGTATACTGTAATTCATTCAAAACATGTTTTTGATATTGCGTATACCAAGAAAGTATTATTCATGAACGATCAAATAATCTTCGCTTACGTTAATGGAAAATATGTTTGAATATTGAAGAATTCGAATTACATGGGCTGAATCTATTATTGGTGATTTTAAAATTCAGACGAGAGCATTTTACGAAATATATGATAAACCCATGATTTTGTTGGACTAAAAGGGGGTCGAACAGTGCATGCAGTCGACTAGTACATGGCTATATATGGTATGTAGAATTGGGGGTAGGGCTAAAAAGAAAAGAAAGAAAGAAAGAAAGAGAAATGATTCGAAGAAAGGAAGAACGAAAGAAAGAAAGGAAGAGAGGGAGTGTTACAGGGTAAAGTGTTGCAATGTAAAATATTGCCAATGTCTCTCCGTACGTGGTTTTCTGGAATGTTTCAAGATAAGGATTGGAAAAACGTCTTTTCGTGGTGTGTGGTGGAGATAGGCATCTGACCAATGAGAAGGCTAATTAATACTGACGGATGAAGGATAAACGAGACCGTTTATATTTAGAGACGGCAGAGAAACAGAGAGACCCTCGTAAGGGTAAGCTTGACAGCGTGCATTTGGAAAGCGATGCCACAGTAGTCACACATACACACACATGCACACGAATTCTGACCAACCTTTTTCTCCCTACAAATGATTAGCGTTTAAAAAAGGTGGTTCCTGGTTGATACAATGAAAATGAGTTTTCTATACCTTGTTTCTTAGGTAACCGGCCATAAAGTCACAGGCCCTAAAGTCATTGAACTAAATTCACGATGTAGGTGGTACGCTGACCCAACTACGCAACATAACCGGACATAAAGTCACAGGCCCGAAAGTCATTGAACTAAAGTCACAATGTAAGTGGCACGCTGAGCCAACCATGAAACATAACCGAACATAAAGTCACAAGACTTAAGACAGCCCGGAAAAGCGTTTTTCCTTAAAAAAAATAAGTAATATTTTAATTTAATTTAATTTGTAATAATCAAGTAATTTTATGTTTGTATTGGTAAATTCGAATGAATAAAAGTTGTTTTTTGAATTTAGCTTTGTGAATTTCGGGCTTTTGACTTTTAGTCGGTACGACAAAGAAAGCAAATATTGATCTTTAATGATGTAAATTTTTTTATCACAATGAATTCAATAATATGACTAGTATGTAAATTTGAAAGGATGAATGTAAATTGTACCAATATTCATATCATTTGATTGGTGTTATCAACCGGAAATTATCTTAACTATCCATCCCAAAATGATCGCAATAAGCAGCTTCCTCTGTATACTGAATTGAAGGGGAAAGAAAGAAAGAAAGAAAGAAAGGAAGAAAGAAAGAATACAAATAAAGGAATGCAGTCGTAAATAAATTAAAGTTGTTTCATAAGTCAAAATACACTCATTCTTTCAATATTTTCAAAGCGAATTGACGAAAACTTTTGAAAATCGTTACACATAAATCAAAGCGTTAGATAAATTTGTTATTGGAATCTCGTCAAGTTCCAAAGAGAATTTCTTCACTTGTAATCTTCTATATGAGATCAAACTTCTTCATAGTGTTTCAGCTGAGCCAACAATTGAGACAGCCATTCCTGACATCGGCAAGCATTTTGAGTCGGATGTTTAAACAACAATCTTTGATTCTTTTCCCGAGTTTATAAAAGTCTCTTGATCTTGTTGTATGAATATTGCACTTGAGGTAGCCACTCAAAAGGGATTCGATAACCACTAACTTTTGTCGGACTGCTATTTTGCACATCAGTTTGAATGTTAGTCTCAACGCCATGATAATTGGGATAAATGCGAAGCTCAAGTGTCAGAAACATTTCGCTATCGATTGACATGAGTTTCACAGAGATTAGAAATCTGAAGAGAAAAATGAAAAAAAGAAAATGTATCGTCACTTTTGAGACACTCTCCAGAAAAGCTTGAGAAAAGAGAAAATAACAATTCTGGCGTCGCCGTGGCCGAGTGAATCCGTGCGTGATTGGTTGACAAACAAAGGTCTCAGGTGGGTCAGCTATTTCGTTGCACCGATTGACATCTTGAAAAGACGACAACGACGGCGTTGTTTCATGACTTCCGCAGAAGTGGACGTGAACAACACAGCACAAGTATGAAAGACGTGCCGCCCATATCGTTATGCGGCTTTTCAAAGATATGCAGAACACACACAATACCCCGTCGGAACGTCAGGTAAGTAGCGGCTGTTGATGCGGAGGATCTAGTAACCTTCAGACGATGGTTTAAAGCCATGCTTTCCTTGAGTAATAAACACTGTGCATTAAAGTAAAAGTGCAGGACTCCTCGACGTAGCAACATGGCAATATTCGAGGGATCGTGTCAAGATTATTAAGGTGCACAGAAATATTTGAAAAAAAAAATTTCTTTTGACTTGTGACGTACAGAGCTTGGGTATGGACGGTTGATGCAGTGGCCAGTGTAAGGGTACTATTTACTTACTTTTACTGCAGTCGCAAATAGAAAATCTTGTGAAAAGAGAAAGTAATTCTGGCGTCGCTTTGCCTGAGTGACTTCAGCTGAAGTGAACATGAATAATGACGCATAACGTACTATAGACACACCACCAATATATTCGGATACTTTCTCAATACGGAATTCACACAATACCTGCGCGAACATCTGGTAAGTAGTGGCTGTTGATAAGGATCCTGTGTCCTTCGGACGATGCCTCAAGCTGGGTTTTTCTTGATGGATTGTATAAGGGTGGGACTTATGTAACGGGACAATTTTACCTATATCGTCAAAAATGACGGTAGTGTTTAAATGATTTTACAACAGCTTTATCGCATAATTAATCGATCTCTTATCTCTGGATCTCGGGAACATCAGGCAAAATGTATTAATTGCGAATATTTTGTCTCCCAAGATTCATTCGAACGAATGTAATAATGAATAAATATTTTCTCATGCAGTAAGGTAGTAAGAACTTCTGCGACTGAATCTTATCTCCGTTCCTTCCCGGAAATTTATGGTTTTTGAGGTGAATCACCTTTTATAGAAGAAGCAAATTGTGGAATGTACCTGTATGACCGTGCAAAATCTTTTGAATTCTGTGTTTTGATAAGAATAAGAATATTCTCTCTATAGTAATAACGGCGTCCCATTTTTGTAAGCTTTTATTCAAAGATTAATTCATGCACAAGTACAATTAATTATCCCACATAACTTCACGGTTGTAAATCCAAGGGTTGGCTGTTGCTTGTTGATAAGATCATGTTGTTTCATCTATCATGCATTCGGGCTCAAGATTTATTGATGGTCAGAATCACATTTCTTCGATTACAATCAGAAACTTTCGTTCACTAATTTTTTTTTTTTTTTTCATATTGACAATTTATAATTCAGAAATGTAAGAACTAAAATTAAAATTAAAATGCAACAATTATTTTTTGTGACTTGAACTATGAAAGACGTTCCGGTTATTTTCATCGGAATGTGCTCCAGCAAAAATATTAAGTTTATAGTGTCATTCGGAAGTATCGAACTTTCTATTTTTCAGCCTTGTAACACAACAAGAAATGATAATTATAGTATTAAATTGTAGTTTTCTGTAGGATGGTTTCTATGCAGAGCAGTTTTCGTTTCCCAAACTGCAATCTGAATTTATGTGGTGCCTTAAATCGGACAAAATTCGGTCAATTATGCCTGGAATTTTTATCTGACGTACAGGGCTAAAAGCGGACACAATGTCCAAAATTTGACGATATGTCAGTTACTGTTCAACGATAATAGACCCATATGTTTTACGCATTTACGATAAATATGATAAAATAAACAATGGAGATTATCCTAAAATTAACATTTGATAGTAATCTACTTTGGAAAACAAAAACGTATTTTGTAAATATAGATAGCGCATTATATAAATAGATGACGCATAGAATGGTGTAATAATGCTGGGAGGTGTCTTCTCGTCTCGGCCTCTGATATTCCACAGACGGACTGAGTAAATAGTAATGCTATTTATGAAGCTAGGTCAGGGATGACAGAAGCAGTATCCAGCGTAAGAGAACTAATTACTCACTTGATACATCGTTATCATGTTAGCCTAATCAGAATCTGTGTGTTGCCCTCGGCGGTATCAAATAGAGATGCATTCCTGATGGTACTTCTTGTTGAGGGCCTTTTTTTTCTTTTTTTTTTTTTTTTCTCTTCGTGCGTGTAGAAAGCCTGGAGGTACTTATAGAGTCTCTCTGGTTGGGCAGTTGCCGGGATATGTCTTCTGTGAGAGAGATCTCATGTTCGCCGAGCAATCTTCAGAAGGCAATTTCTTGGGGTAGAGGTACTGCAGAAAAAAAAAACGGATTTTGGACGGAAAACTTTGTGAACCACGTTTGAAACCTTTCTTTATACCCCGACAAGAATAACAATGCTCTCAACGTATAGAAAATGGTGTGAGGCAATGATGACCCAAGTAAGAAAGGTTAGGGTAGAGAAGTAAGTAAAAATCGCCCGACCAGAATGTTTCCAAGGGTCCATCTGATCAAACAGTATAAACTTGATTCATTTACATCTTGGAAATATAAATACATGATTTTCAATCAATGTTTATCTTAGATGAACTATTTATTTCGGATGAGTTATTTTTCCTCTTTTCCATCTGCACCTTTTTCTACTTGGGCCTTTATTACTAGTGGCCAATAATACTGGGGCAATTTTTACCAGGCTAGTTTTACTGGGCCATTTTTATCAGTGCCTTTTTTTACCGGACTATTTTTACCTAACCATTTTTTACCGGGCCTTTTTTACCAGTGCTATTTTTACCTGGGCCATTATTACCTAATTTCGCTGAAAATACAGTTAACCAAAAAGTCTGGATCCTAAGGCATTTTTCCTTGTATGAGAATTGAAATTTTTATTTTTATTTCAGAACCAAGATGACTTTGAAACTACCAATTAAATTTGCATTGAACTCATCTTTATGTAAACAAGACACGTTTCTCTGGTTTGAGCATTTACTGTACTAAAAATTGTTAGTACATTTTTGCCTGTGGATTTATACACTTGGGACACTCTGTACAATAACTCTAATCTATTCTGTGCGTGAAGAGAGAGGCCTTAAGTGCTGAAACATGAATCAGTACCAATGGGACGAAAAGCGTCGAACGTAGGGTTGATCAGTTATTTGAACGTGCGTGACCACAAGATCACTTTTTCGATGCTTGGATTCAAACACAATCTCTGTCCGTGAGGACGCCGACCATCCACCCATCTTTCTCTCTCTCTATCTCTCTCTCTCTCTCTCCATCCTCTCTATCTCCTCTATCTCCCTCTCTTCTTCTTTCTCTCTCTCTCTTTCTAAAATGGAGGTGCACACTAATCGATCAGTTATTGTAACGTCAGACAAACTAGAATTCAAACGACTGCGTTGAGGTTTGACGGGAATTGGTTTCAATAGAAGTTATGAATAAAACACGAAAGCCAAGAGAAGAAAAATGAATTCCTATTGATCAAAAGCCGAATACATATCACGCCAAATATGCACAAGCTGAAAAGATAGACGTCATGTATCAGTATAAGTAAATGTAGATATATTTTTTGAAGTTACAACAGGATGGCGCTAAATAAGCTAATCATTTCGATTATTTCGAACCACTGTTTTGATTTTTTTTCATAATTAATTTTTTTTACAACTACTACTACTACTACTACTACTACATTTTACTACTATTTGCATTCATCTTAATTGTTGTTGCTTTTTATCGTAACTAAACTCAGTGCAGATCGTAATAAAGAATTCCTAGTAAGAATCAAACTCATGACCCTCTATGTCGATAGTTGGTTCGCTCAAGGTGCGACCGCTCTTACCCCAGAACTACAGGAACATAGTGGCAAGTGCTAGTTCGAATCAAACTTTCCAACTCATTCCCTATCCTGATATCTTCTACGCCATGTTATTAACTAGTAGTTCTGTATCGGTAATACCATTTTGTTTATAATGAATCACGATAGTTCATCAAATAAGATGAATAAAAATAAAAGAAAAAAATGGATCACTATTTTTTGGGGGGGGGGGGTATTATTGTTTTTTTGGTTTTGCGCGCATGCGTGCGTGCGTATGTGATTTTGAACTGTTGTGACCAATATGCTAAAAGAATGGCAAAAATTACTGCTACTGTTTCGATATCCAATAACTTGCTATAGAAATAAAAACTATGGCTGAAAAGAATAAAAATGAATAATGAAATAGTCCATTAACTAGTATTTCTTTAATCATAATAGATTGCTTTTTATTGCACCATTAATAATAGTATAGTATGCAATATCATTCGATTAAGATGAGGCATTGTCAATTATTAATAACTACTGTCTATAATTTTTAGAAGGGACATTAACATTCAAAGAATTTGTGGCCGATTGAACTTATTGCCTATGTTGTCAACACAACGTTCCGGCCGATCCATTCTATGGCTTCTGTTGGGTGTAGTATGTGAATGTTGTAGTGGTAAACAGAATGCTGCAGACACGATGTAACGTAGGATTCAGGTAATGTCTATTTCATTTTCTTGCCTTGTTAGTTCTGGATTGCCATGATATTTGGAAGAGTGCCCGTTAAGATTCAGCCCATCAAGACATTGGGTCGCACAAAAGTGCCCACCGGGAAATCTGCCCATCAAGGATTTATCAATGGAGAATAAGAGCTCATTGGGGATTCATCAAAGGAGAAAAACTGCCCATCAAAACATAATTCGCTCACCCGGGAAAATTTATAAGGTTTTAGTAAATACGTTTGGCATGTCTTACTGCCGTTCCTCTTTCATGAACTCTCTTATTTATTTTCATTTTTAATAATAAGAATTTGTTTGGGATTTTTTGTCGTCTCTGATTTATCGAAAGAGGAAAAGAACCTACGTAATTTGCCCATCATGTAGTCTCCAGGAAATTTTTGTAAGGTTTTATTGAAAGCTTTCAGATATCATATAAGATTTTTTTATTCTCTATTTATTTTGTATTCTGTTTACTGAAATATAATGATATTTTTTACCTAACTTAATCACATGAACCTGAATGCAGATATTCAGTATTTCAGACGTCGTGAAAAAAATGTTATACGCTAAGGGAGCCATGAGTCGGAAAAAAAATAACTGACAACATTATATCAACTTCATATATGCCGTCAATTTTTTACAGCAAGAGTGAGCTTCTAGTCTGTTCGATAATAAGGAATGTCTCCGTTCATCTGTTCGACTTTGATCTCTGTGGGCAGTACAAATTTACATATTCAAGAATTAGTCAGCTGACTGGCTACAACGAGAAGAAAAAGACGAAGTCTTTATTCAAAACTGTATAAACGGGTTGTGTGCCAATATGCAGTAACTTGTTGAATTTGAAAGGGGATCTATTCAGTGTACTAATTATAAATTTGACAAGTTTAAAATTAAATGATTATGTACATGAATAAATAATAATAGCTCATATCTTTTAAAATCATCTCAGAAAAAAAAGTTAAATGAAACGCCCGCTCCATGGTCTTACCTTCAAAATATTTTTCTACCTAACTCGACCCAAATATCAAAAATAAACATAACCGTTTCGTTTTCCACAATTCCTTGCATTGAAGTGAAGAAGAGTTAATTGATTTTGTCGATGAAAATTTGGCGATAAAATTTAATAACTAGCAGTGTATGTCTTCAGCGGCAATTTTAACAATTAAAAAAATGAGGTGTTGGATAACTAAACGAAGAAATTATTAATAAACTTGTTAGGTGTTAATCGGTCTTAGAAGTGTGGATTCAGTTGCAGAAAAGGATCAAGTCGTATTTGATCCGCCTGGATTTCTAAATTCGTTGAATATAAATGGTTCGCCTGCGCACTACGATCAAACTAAGAATAGGTGCACCAATAATGCTCTTAAGATTCTTAGATCACAGGAATGGACACTGTGAATGCACACGATATAAATGGCTTGTCTGTTAGTTTACAAGTCAGAAAACCAATGCAGGTCAAGTATTGTTGATCCCCGGATCAAATAACAAACATCTGTCATTTGTATTAAGAAGACTCCGGTTTCCAATACAGCCAGCCTTTATGATGTCCATTAAGAAGAACCAGGGACAAAATGTTTCTAAAGACAGAATTTATCTTCCTAATCCTGTATTCACGCATGGCTAACTCTGAGTAAGCTTGAACCGAGTTGGTGATACTCGGAGTCTCAGGAATTTTGCTGATCAAAAAGATTTTATGCCTTGCACCACTTGATGAACTAGAAAGCACTCAGAGAGTACATATCTCTGCACACACCGTACACCAACTAAGAACTAAATGAAAATCAGTCCATACATAGCTACGATCTCAGGGAGGTAACTGTAATTTTCGATTTTTTTAATTTCGGACTGTTGTCTGAATGCAAATAAAAGATATCTCTCAATCATAAAGAATTCCTTGATCTGCCCCCAAACCAACTCTTTCCTTAGTCAATGACCCAACCTCCCAGAAATTTCATTGAAATTCATTAGGAATGTTTTGAGATATTGAGTGGATGAACAGACAGACGGGAGTGGTAGGGGTAAATGAAAATTAACACAGGAGGTGGGCAGGGGCAAGAGAACGATAAAATACGTCTTATACAAAGAAATATATCAATTTAATCGTATTCACAAATTTGTCTCTGTACTGTAGTGAAACCGAGTAAAAATTTTCAAGTTGACTAATGAAACCAAATGGGTATGCTAAAAGGACCCTTCAGCAAGTAAGAATATCTTGGTTAGACATTCCAGATCAGTTGCAAAAAGATTTTAGCGCCATTTTTCATAATGGCGGGTTTCTGCTGTGGTGCCCCGGTTTGAAAATTAACCTTTCCATCAAATATGGTCTTTTATAAATCGCTGGAAAGGAAATTTTATGCTGAGTGAAGTTTTCGAAAGAACCAAATACTTCAGTACAAGTTCACAATCAAAAGTCATGAACCCTTGTTTTTAAATTCAATATCTGTGCCGAGTGATTGGTTGGTTTTATGAACGATGAAAAGAAGAATAGTTTTATACAATTTGATACCCAGGATAGGGGGAGAGATCAAGCGAAGAATCACCCTGGGATGGCAAGCCTTTGACAGAGCAAGCTGAACCCTCAAAAACAAGTCGATCCCATTAATCCTGAAAAGAAGAGTATACAACCAATGCATCCTCTCGATAATCACTTACAGAGCTGAAACATGGAACATAACCAAGAGACAGACCTGCAAACTGAGAAGCATGCAACGCGTGCATGAGAAATTTTAACCGCCTATTTCTTTCTTCATGGCTCACCCTTCCACGTAGTTTGAAGTTCATTGAGTACTTCTGAAAAAATCATGAAAACAGACAGACGGAAGGACTGGCGGAAAGACGGACATGACCGGATACATATACCTTTCCAACTTCGTTGCCAAAGGTGATAAGATGGAAAAGAAAAAAATACTAGATAAAAATTAAAATACAATTGTGTGTGCAAATATATTTATTCCTACGTAAGTAAGTAGATTGAAACGTATGCGCACACACACATCCTCACTGACATGAACAAACACTCAATCGTAATTACCTTTCTCTTTCTTTTCATCTACCCGGCTTGTGTCTATGTAAATACGTGTGTCTGTTCAAAGTACAGTAGGTTTCAGAAGTCTCTATTCACCCACAGAAAAAACCTCAAGCAAACTTTTATGTTATCAGCAAATCTTTTTCTCAAAATGGATCAAGTTTTATATGCGACGCACTTTGCCTCAAAATCTCCCCAACGGTTGCTAAAAGGAAAAAAAACAAGTCTGAGTGCATCCCTGAGTTTCTTTTTAGAAATTACTTTTGCTAAAAAAAATGTTCTCTGCCTCTTTCCATTTCCGACGGAATATTTTGACTCAACACAATTTACTTTAGCTTAAGAAAATTCTACAGTGTAGAATAGTCCAAATAAATTCATTTATTTCTGCCAACGAATTTATGTATTTATGTATTTGTATTAACTCGTGTCTATCTGTCTTTATGTTTGTCTGTTTGTCCACATAATATATACAAAAGAACTCAATGAATTTCAATGCAATTTCAAACACTTTGGAAAGCTAATGATACCTTTTTAAATGTAAATCAATGGTAATTGTCTCTCTGCTTTATGCCATTCCGGCTTACGAAAGGTTCTTTATAGAAATGCAAAGGATACACACACACACACATACACACACACACACACACACACACACACACATATATATATATATGCTCTTCTTATCTAGGACACAGAAACAGGAAACAAACACCCTCTGACCCCGCCTTTCACAGACCCATCTCATTTCAAACCAAATATTACTCTCATCTACGCAGATACAAACACCTCCCCTCTTGCTCCTACTAAACAACCAAACAACACAGAAATATCTCCATTCCTTTTCTTATCATCAAACATGTAAAATCTGAAAAAGATGGCAGGCTCCCGTCGAAATGCATCGAAACATGCCCACGGAATAATAAAAAAATTCTGAGAGGTAACGCTTATTTTCTCTTGGGCTTTTCTTTCTACCGTCCAATTGTCATTCTCATCAACATATATATACATAGTAATAGATAGTTGCATATTGATTCATATACATATATTTTATTTGTTTTATTTTCCAATGCTTAAAACAGGGATGTTGAAAAATGATGTAATGTTATCGACTTATTATCAAGTTAAGGTTGAGTCACTTTCAATGAGCTTATTCAAATGAGTGATGATCTGACCTTTCCTTGCCTTTCATAACAATAAGTGAATTCATGTAATTGTCTATTCCAAATTATAACGGTTAACTATTTATCTCCGTTGGGAATCTTTTATTTACTTGGTTAGTTTTGTTTATCTAGCAGCTAATTCTGTTTTGAATTATTCATAACAAATAAATTTATACGGCTATAATTTTTCTGTCCTTGCTTTATGCATTCTGGGAAAAGTACTCAACTTATTTATTATCCGATCATCACACACACGTGTGCAAACACATTGGAGGATTTGGTGTGAAAACGGTCATTTTGGCCTTTGCATTACTGGCAGCTGTAAGAGGTAATGTAATGTTGAGCGGCTACCCTGTCGGTCGTAGGTTTTCTCTCTCCCTCTCTCTCTCTCTCTCTCTCTCTCTCTCTCTCTTTATATATATATATATATATATATATATAATTGAGTCATCCACGGACAGCTGTTTCGTTGTATTACAACTCTTCAGTGTAGCTATGGTCTATATAAGCGATACATTTACTTACGCACGATTTCCCATCCACCAGAGTGCTCAACATATATTTATATATATATATACATGTGTGTGTGTGAGAGAGAGAGAGAGCATGTGTTGTGTATGTATTTCAATCAACGTAATTACGTGGCAATAAATACATTTGCACACTCAATAGT
Source organism: Thysanoteuthis rhombus (assembly GCA_963457665.1). Classification (NCBI taxonomy): domain Eukaryota; kingdom Metazoa; phylum Mollusca; class Cephalopoda; order Oegopsida; family Thysanoteuthidae; genus Thysanoteuthis; species Thysanoteuthis major. Next base: position 39,647,385 of record OY735238.1, on the reverse strand, counting down.
TACCAATTTTGTCTACTATTTCTCTCTCTCTCTCTCTCTCTCTCTCTCTATATATATATATATATATATATACATATATATATATATATATATATATTTACTAAAGCTCAAATCAGTAATTCAATATCCAATGTGTGATGGGTTTATTCCACTGAGTTATGATTCGCCCGAAGAAGCCCGAACCGGATAGACACATGAACGTGTTTGTATAGCGATTTCTTTATTTCATCATATTTTAAGCTCTACACAAACTTAACTCAATGCTGAGTGTATCGAGCACTATATGAAATGAACCCATCACACATCGGATTTGTACTTTGGTATACATATATATATATATATATATATATATATATATATATATATATATACTTTCACGTTTTAGCACGAACGGTCAGTTGCACAACTTCAGTTCTACATAGTGGAATCTATCAACCAGATCGTTTCTATTCACTTTCGCATATTGACGTAACCCCAACTCAAACCCTCCAATACTCTCCTCCAAGATGGCTCTTATTCTTCCAACTGTTAAACGATATCGACACCTCCAAGATGGCTGCCCTTAATTATGTATGACACATTTTATTCGAGTTAATCAAACACAATCATCAATATTCTTGGATTCTCCAATCGACTTTTTAATTCCTCCTTTCTTTCCTTCTCTCTTTCTCTCTCTCTCTCTTTCTCTATCTACCTATGACTCATTCTCCTATACCTTTCTCTCTCTCTTACATACACCACACCTTCTCTCTCTCACATTCTTGCTCACACACACATACTCTCTCTGACATTACCTATCTCTCTCACATATACCCTCTCTCCCTCTCTCTTACATGCGCACACACACTCACTTTTTTCCCACATTCCTTCCCTCTTTCTCTCTCTCTCTCTCTCTCTTTCCCTATCTACCTATGACTCATTCTCCAATACCTTTCTCTTTCTTACACACACCACACATTCTCTCTCTCTCATATACACACACACTTGCTCATACACACATACTCTCTCAGACATTACCTATCTCTCTCACATATACCCTCTCTCTCTCACATGTGCACACACACGCACACACTATTTTCCCCACATTCCTTCTCACTCTTTCTAACAAACGCACGCACGCATTCTCTCTCTTTCTTTCTCTCTCACGCAAACACACACAAACTATCCCTCACACCAACCCTCTTCCCCCTCTCTCACTCTCTCTTACACTTACCATCTCTCTCACTTACATACTCTCTCACGACCACACACACACTCACACATTCTCTCTTGCGAACACTCTCTTTCACTCACTCAATCTTGCTCTCTCTCTCACACACACACACTCTCCGTTACACACAAACCGATTCCTTCTCTCTCCTCCCTCTAATGCTACCCATTCTCTCTCTCTCTCTCTCTCTCTCTCTCTCTCTCTCTCTCTCTCTCTCTCTTCTCTCTCTCTCTCTCTCTAATTATTTACTAAACTTCGTCTGGCTCAAAGCCAAAACGTGCTCACAGCGCTTAATGTTTCTTAGCGGTCATCCAATGTTCATTATATAAGTAGATAGCTTATAACATAAGACCTTATCTACGTACACGCCCCGTCATTATTGGGGCCCCAACTTCTTCATCGACACGCAAGCAACTTGAGCCTCCTGAAACTACCCACACTCGTCAAACCCAGACTTATCAACTTCTGTTATCATAACAAATACATGGTAAAGCGGACTTCGATATCACCGATGTGCATGTCAGACTTCAGGAATCCAGGCCGATGGTTCTGGAAGAAGTTATTCCTCTCGCCCCGGCCACCAGAAACCACATGTGGCATTATTCGTTTACCATCTGTTCTTGAGAAATCTGCCTGGCTGGACAGTTGCTTCTTTATCTAAACTCCCTCCAATATCCGGGCTTTTTAATCGGACTAATTATCTCATCTTTATATATAGACAGTATCAAAATGAATAAGGTCGCATATCTTTGTCGTAATTAATCAGTTCTATTAAAATTAATTCTTCTCGGTTTGATTAAACAGCTGTGGACGGCCCTGAATAATGGCCCAGTCCACAGCGAGTTTGAAAATATGGCTATATTCTATTTTCATAACAAAAACTGTTGATTCGTTTCATTATAAAAACATTTTGTAGCCACAGGAGGAATATTTGGTATTTCGTATTAAAATAAATCTGGAATTAAAATAAGCTCCAACTGAGTTTATCTCGGGGTCTACAGTTTGAAACTGAGAGGCAACTGAGAAAGCAAGAGCGGAAAATCGCCCCAAGGCGCAGATGTGAAGGGGCCCAAAATTGCCTTTGGTATATAAGGCTGGTAAATTAATAATAATTCTCTCCCCTGGGATATATTGCACAACTGTTCCCAGACGCTGACATTTGCTACCCTACTGGATTGGAAGCAATATTTTCTCGTAATATTGACCTGCCTCTGTCGAGGTTAAAAATGGGAGTAAGATCTTATGACTATTATTTCGACGTGAAGGAAGTGCCGGTGGCCAAGGGCTTAACAGCACAGAAAATGGTATCCATAAGCCGAATTCGACCTCTGAATGAGACAGTCTGAGTTTACTTCACACGGATACCTTTTGGAAAGGGATGAATCCGTCTCTTCCACTCCCAGTTACGGGTGAAATAGTTCAGGTTGAAGTGAGTGACGCCACTTCGGTCGCTTGTCACTTCTCAGTCCATTACACGTACTGCAAAACACCGGACAACTTCAAGGTCTTGCCAAGAGAGAGAATTGTTGTATGTGGAGCCCTGGCAAGGACGATTGAAGCCATAGCCAGCGTAAGGGCGCTACTTATTTACCATCAGGCGTGGGCAGCCTTTTTTTTATATAACCGTCCACATTTTCATCTTTATTCGGGCCACACATCTTAAGAAAATGTATATCGTATTTCTGTAATACGATATACATTTTCTTTACTTAATTCTCATTTTAGACAAACATATGAATAACAATTACATTGTTTAGTTGCGAAGCCCAAACAATAAGTATTGATTTTCTGAGAAACATTTTATGAGGTTTTAAAGAAATGCCTAGATTGACAAAAGGGTCACAAAAATGTTACCGACTGCCAAAATACTCTTTGAATCGATGTAAATTTTCCGACTTATATGGTGGTAGAACAGAGCGTGGGGATGTAAGTTCATGCCTTTCTCAAACCTCAGCAGGAATTCGGACTTAGTTTGCCGTTTACATTTTCCGTCCTGATAACCGCTTTGCTACGTCGCTCCAAGACCAGAGTGGGACATGCTGGCCTATTGATATGGACCTGCACTATCGAGGGGACCTTACCCCCTCCGGTTAAATACTATTTTATTTACTGTCTTTTTACAATCGTTCTTTATTGTCTTATATATATATTGAATTCAAATCGCTTGTCATTACCTTTTACTATAAATCTTTCAAGTACTTTCATTCTCTTCTGTTATAAGTAAGTATATCACACGCACTACATGTGCATAGATATACCTATCGATAAATCACATGAATTGAGCACTGATCACGAAAATACTTGATGAGCAGTTTGAAATGGGGTCTACATCCCCGGTCTGACCTAGGCCTATTACCAGTTTTGCACGCACCTGTTGCTGATAACAGTTACGCCACTCTACACCTCTTCTTCTCTTCTACACACTGATGATTCACTAAAGGCTTTTATCAGAGTTCTTCTTGTTTTTCTTCACTTGACCTTCTCCTGCGTCGATCAGGAATGGCAGAATAGAAGGTGCAGGGGGAGTACGGCTTAACGGTATGGGGAATGGACTAGGCGAGCTGAGTTCAAACTATGGGTTGGGCAATAAATGTGCACTTCGCAAAGGCATGAATTCAATTTTCCTGGGCAAAACACCACAGGGTGAAGTGAGTGACACCATTTCAAGTTCCTGTTGCATCTAAGCCTATTTCGCACATCGCAAACGGATAGTGGTAATAGAATATATGAAACCCAACTGTGGCTGTCAGAAGCCATAGCCAGCTGAAGGGTACTGCTTACTTTTGGTTGGGGAAATAAGTTTTGACTTCAGAATAGCATTTTTTGTCATTCTAAAAAAATTTAAAACGCGACTTTCAAAGAAACGTTCAATTGTATCCATTATTTGTATCACTTTTGTAATAATCACAATGTTCTGGTCTATCCATTCTACAGCCTTCAGACGTACAATCAATGTGGAAGATACCTGCTTTAATTTGGACGAGATCTGTTATCATTTCAAGAATTATCAAGACTACTGAACACATCCTTCATGTTGCTTTCGTTGATTCCACAGCGTTTCCGTCGATTCATTCTACAGCCTTCTTCAATTGAACAACCCGTATAGAAGATACTTACAACAATAGAGATAGGTTGACGTCATAGCTTGCGACCTGCCACTTGTACTTCCCCTGCGCACTGCTACGCACATCGGGAACCTTCCGGTTCCCTTTTATTACTCGGCCCAGCTGCGGGGGATCCGTTGCCCCGGGGTAGCATTGCTCCATTGCACTTAACGGAGCAGGTCGGGATTGTCCTGACGTTTTCATGACTTAGGTTGTTTTAGCAACCATGGTTGCTTGCCAACCAAAGTCGCGTCGGCTGGAACTATTTCTGATGGAGGGTTCGATTTTCCCCACGTTAGGTTCGGCATTGTGTCAGATTTTGCTGTGGTGGGACAGCAAATAAATATCTTGGGGTCGATGTAGGTCTTCCTCACAGTCTGTTTTAGTTGATCTGCGTAATCCCGAAGAGAGTAGCCAGGGGTTCTTTAGCCGGTGCCGATTTCGCAGCTGCTGATCTGTCGAGGAAATGGAGTGTTTCTAACAAGGAAAGGTCTGTCAATAGTTTTGAGAAGAAGTTTTTACGGAAGTGTGTGGAAGAGAAATTCTTATTGTTATCTTTGTTGTTAACGAGTAAGATAAATGTTGAGTTCAACCCAATACGGACCAAGTCTTGGAACCCACACCTATCGAGGAAAGGAAAACGAAACAGTCAAAACCTACCTTATAACCGTTGCAAACATTAGAGAGAAAATTTCGGGTTCACCACTGTCATGTTCGGATAGTTCACCTGAGAAAGGCCGTAGAATAGATCTGCCGAAACATCATGTCAACACTACAAACAACAAGAATGAGTTCAACCGACCGATAAAAAAAACGTCCTCGAAATAAAAAGTCTGTATTCAACCTCTGCCCATCGACGTTCGGGGCAACATCTGCGCCCAGGTGTGGCTAATGACTTTTGCAAAAAAGAAGATGAGGACAAGAGTCCATGAAGGTAGGGGCCTCAGTGGGTAGGGGGCATTAGAAGAGACTTCATACCAATTTGCATAGTTTGGCACGAATGGTATTTCCATCGTCTCGGCTCTTGATGATTTCTCTGTCTGTCAATGTCTGTCTGTGCCGATTCAGTTGACTTCTATCTCTGTCTCTAACTACCTGTCTCGGTATCTACCTATCCATCTCTCATTCTCATCGTCTACATAACTTCCTCTTTTTCTCATGCCCCCACTCTTCCTCACCTCGTCTCTCATTTTTTTTTCTCCATGGTTATTTCTTCCTCTGTCTGTCTCTCTGTCTCTCTGTCTCTCTCTATATATATATGTGTGAAAGTATCATTTGGGCTTAACAACAAGTTAATATATATATATATATATAGAGAGAGAGAGAGAGAGAGGGAAAGAGAGAGAGAGAAGGGGGTTTGGAAAGCTTTACAGCTTTAAACGCGAAACACCTCAAAAAACTTCCTCAAAAATGTTTTTAGTGTCACTTCAGTCACTAATTTCCTAATATATGTTAAAGTAAATCAACATCTCTCTCTCTCTCTCTCTCTCTCTATATATATATATATATATATATATATATATATATATCTTCACAACAATCAAATATATATATACATATATCTTCAATTGTTTATCATATTCACGCTGTCTAGGCCAGATGACACATTCATCGTGTAATAACGGAGGTCATTTAGAAACAGTCTCAACATAATAAAACACACACACACGCACATATATATCACTATCTATCCATCTCTCTCATTCTCCCTTGCCCTCTTCCACTATCATTCAGTCTTCCTCGCTCTATTCAAAGATTAATCCCTCTTGCTCACTTTTGCTCTCTACATAGCCCTCCTTCTCTCTCTCTCTCTCTCTCTCTCTCTCTCTCTCTCTCTCTCTCTCTCTCTCCCTATCTTTCTCATTCATCAACCCTCTCTGTTCTCTCTCACTGACTATCTGGGGTGTAGTGCTGCCGGAACGGCGTAAATAAAACCGAAAATAAATGAACGAGACGAAATGAATTTCCAAACGTCGCTAATGTTTGCTGGCGTCTCTTGTTAACATCTGTCACTTCTAAAATACGAAATTTTCTAAAGCAAGCGTTTTGTCAGCTTCGTCGCCTAGAGCCGTATTACTACAAACAACCCTGACTGAGAAACTACATATATCATACTTTTTAGAGGCGTCCTCGCTTCTATATATAAGCACAGCCTGTCAGTCGGTACGATGGGTCCCCATATCGTTTTCCGGCAGTTTCAAATCAGATTTACCTGAAACCTGATAGAAAAGTGCTCCTTGATAGGATGCTCCTTACCTACAAAAAAAATATCCCACTCAGGGTTACGTGATCTGGCGATAATTGCGTTTAAACGATGTTTTAATCGATGTTCTCGGCTGTTCCGAGTCAGATTTTCTTGATACTTGATAGAAAGGTGTTCTGTTACAAGAGGCTTCTTACCTAAAATTATCCTCTACTCGAGAACACGTGATATGGCAAAAACTTTTTAGTGGACGCCTCGTTGAACTTTTGGTTCTTGTTTCAGAGACATCCACATCTTTAACCAGGAAAAATAGCTTTCATGTGTGCATGTAGATATATAAGTGTATGTGTGAGAGTTTATATGTACATGTTTCTGTTCACGAGTATCTTGCAGGTTTCTTGTGTGGTTTATGGCCTACAACTGCTCGCGCCCAGATTCAATTCTTCACAGAGAGCTGCCAACATAACGAACACTACCGTCAATAATCTCGACGAATAGGTTGGCTCACATCGGCACACAGACACAGATGTACGAATAGGAGGAGCTAAAATGATCGGGCCGAGCAGGGAAGTGTGTCCTGCAGAATGGTAACCTCTGCCAGCTCAGGGTAGGATTTCAGAGCAGTTTAAGGGACTGAAAGGGTCATAGACCGACCACTCCAAAGCTGCTTTTATCCCCACTCCCTTACTCGAAGACCAAACGTTCAACTTGTCTGGCGTGGAAGAGTGGCCAGCGCCGAGGGAGATTTATGGACAGCCGCCTGTGTACTAGTTATTTCGTAGGGTGACCTTTCTGTGTTGTTTTATCATGATGCTAGGTGGGGAAGGGAGGGATATGGGGGAGGGTCATCGTGCTGCGATTCATGAAATAGAAACTGATAGGCTGAGAGATTTGAGGATGGGTGTGGACTGTAGATCGCCCAGAGACATTAATGACATGGAAGAATTCTTTCACCATACGTCACCTATGCTGAAACTACGCCTTCAGAAATATTTACCTTTATAGAGCAACAAATAACTCACAGTGCGAGGTGAGCAAGCGGTTAAAATGCTCAAATAAGGGATTCGGCTAGCCGAGCTCAAACCTTGGCTAAGAAAGAGAAAATTATGATAAGAGACCAAATCTTGCATGTTCCAGCATTGAATCTATGTACTTTGCGTTGAAAATCAGAAATATATAATCAGTGGGTTGTAATTAATGTAAGCGTTAATAGAAAAATAGTACTATTAAATGTATCATCAAATAGTCACCCACTGGTATCACCATCATTCTTCTGATGAAGTTAGTTATGAACTAACGAAACGTGTTGATTAAACAAATCTTGTTCATACATCATATGGCCTTCTGAATTGTCTTTTCAATCAAATTGCAAATGATTTTCAATAGAAACGCCTTGGAAATGACTTTATTCTAAAAACGCATTTCGAATAATTCTACTATGGATATACATAGCGCAAATTTTTACTCTATACTTGAGGTTCAGGTGGCCAAGCAGTTAGCGACACGGAGAATGGATTTGACGAGCCGTAGTTCAAACTCCGACCAAGAAGTTTGTATTCACTTAGCCATCTCCCCTGCCCACCCCACTCTTACGTGAAATAGGTGAAGTGAGAGACGTCACCTCGGGTGTTTGTTGCCTCTAAGCCTATCTCACATATCCCAAACCAGAAAAACCAAGCGATGTTTAGTTAGGGCACAAAGCCACAAGCGTGGGGAGTAAGGATCGAACCCTCTACTCAGCAGTAATGTTTCCCGAAACAAACTCGCCAACTACCACGGAAAGCGCCTTATCTGGGGTCAAAGCGAGTCTCGCGGAACATTATTACTGAATGCTGAGTTCGATCCTTACTCGGTGCCCCAAACATGTGACCTTGTGCCAGAACTGAGCAAAAACTAAACAGACAGCAATCATAGAGGTGTCCATACCACTGTATGAGTATTTCTTTGCCTTCCTCTGTTTGCCCTTACACTGGTTACGGCTTCAGCCACCACTACTTGGCCTTGTGCTGTACAAGGCCAAGCACATAGGGTATAAGTAAAATATCTTACATCCACATAATAAACACTCTCATGATATAAAACCCTCCGTACTCCATCTAAAAAAATGATTAATGGAAATTTATTCTTGTGCCATATATAACCAATGCCGCTCTTATATATGTCAATATACGTAAATAATATTGCGGAAGTGGCTAGATTATGGTCGGAAATTTCTAGAATGCCTTAAAAGCGAGACAAGGAAAACAAATTCTACTTCGTAAAAAAGCCATTAGAAAATAATGGCATACGATTAACATTTCACTCATGGTTGTAATAGTAACGTGGAAAAAAATTAATGAGCGAACAAGAAAAGGCAGAACTTAGTATAAAACAACCAATACCGTGCAGGTGTCGTCTCCTCTCTCTCTCTCTCTCTCTCTCTCTCTCTCTCTGAGACGCTCTCTTCTCCACTCTCTCACTTGTTTTCCCTCTCTCTCTCTCTCTCTCTGTCTCCCGCACCCACACCATCACTGTTTCATTTTTTTTTCCGTGGAGAATATGTTGGAAGTCAAAATCCCAGACCTTTGAAGAATTTTTAAAATCACTTCCGTATGAAGAATCCAAGACCTTAATGTATGGAGGACATGTGGAAACCCCAATATATATATATATATATATATATATATATATATAATGTGGGCAATAGGAAGTGAGACAGACTCAGGAGTTAAAGTGTATGGAAACTTAGTTTATCAATCCGTGAATGTTTTCATTGATGAGCTAAACATGTTTCGGGAGGTATTTCCATCTTCAGTAGCGTTTGCTCTGTGTGTGTGTGGTAAAAAGTTTACTGTGGGACATAAATCCACCATCAGATTCTTCGCTTTGTGAGCAAAAATTGGGATACCATCTTTTAGGGTCATCTTGATGTCTAGGACTTGGTTCAGTCTTTGATGAAGTCAGTGCTTGTGTCAAGCTGTGGTGTTAACTGTAGTTGTACGTTTTGGAGAGGCCATAGGTTTGTGGTTTAGTGTTGGATTTTGTGGGTAGGTTAGGGATAGTACAGATGGTGGGGTGCCTATGTATTGCAAATTGCATCTATCATATTCTAGGAGGTGTATAATGCTTTCGCAACGACTTAGTACTATCGTATCTGTATAAACTGTCGTTATTGGTAGAGCTAGTGAAGATGTTGGTGTACTAGGGTGGTTGCAACATAGACTATTTCTTTTGTCGCACGGTTGACAGAATTTAGTGGTTTTAGGGATGTTATGTGAGATTTTATTGTTTATCATATTGTTGCAGCTTATCATGTCTTTGATGTTTTGAGGTCAATATATATATATATATATATATATATATACCGCCAAGGACCTAATTAACCTCTGACCTGACCAAAAAAAATACCCTGGCTCAAACAGACACACACAGGAACAAAAAAACATTAAATATAATTAATTAGAAAACAACAACAACCATGAAAACAAGAAAAAGTATCCCGTAAGAAAAAAAAAACTTTACTAGTATATAAAGGCAAAACGAAATCAGAAAAAACACAATTATCCGTCCATCACAATGTCCTGAAACTGATCAGTAACAGCAAAAATAATATCAGTATACAATACACATAAAACCTTATATAAAATCACAAAGTACGTGTTTGGCAATAACTATATGATGGGAAAGGGGGGTGGTGTTTGATTAACGCTACTGGATTACCATGTCAATATAGCTGTTTTTGTTTTTTAAATACCCGAAACGGTTACATGGTAAACAACTGATGAGCCAAACAAGAAACAATATATACATTGTACCATAATAACAAAGTACAGGGGAAACAAAGAAAAAAAAACACTTTAAGATTACATAAATTGCATTGATAGATATTGAGAAATGGGTGACTGAAGTGACCCAAAAATCCATTGAAAAAGTTTATTGTTTAAAGCTGTAAGGACTATATATGTATGTGTGTGAGAGATAAAGAGAGAGAGGAGGAGGATGGAGAGAGAGAGATTTTCCATTTTTTCTGATTCTTCAAGCTGTGGGAGCTGCAACACGAAAAGTATTTAAGCAATCTACTATGTTCCCGATTTATGATTGCCTTTGCAAGTTTCTCGAAAGTCACTGAAAATAATGAGGAAAACATTTCCTAAACATTTGCTATTTTGTTTTATTTTTCGCCGTAAATTACTTTTCCATTTCATGATTCATTCAACAGCGAATGACATCCTACCAAAGCTAAAATCTTATTTCATATACTAAGACTGCAAACTACAGGAATATATTTTACCTTTTATTACTTATTATAGTCTTTTCTTATCACATCTCATATCATGGGAACCCGTCTGACATGGACACAGCATTAACCGATTTGGTTACAGAAACCAACCGGCCGACTAAGAGGAGTACCATCCACAGTTTTATATATTTCATCTGAAGGTTCATGACAAAACCTTTAATAGACCAAAAAAAAAAAAAAAGCAGGACAAAACCCTCACTGGGCAACACCCCACCAGAAGAAAACCACACCCCTACCGGACGAAGAAACAACAAAAAATAAAACAGAATTCGTGTCAAGTTCTCGGTTATTTTCTCACTAATCCACTTTGATTGTACGGACGACTGCGAGTTACACTGTTGATCGGTCAAAAGGCATCAGTCAAGAATGTCAATACTGTAGTACGGATATTTCAACTGAATTTGTACAATGGAGTAATTTAATTTGGGTTGTTTTTTTTTGTTTTGTTTTTTGTAAATTTGAACGAATGGAGGTTTTATTGTTATATTTTTTATTTCTTACCGTATGTCAGAGGAAGAATAGAGTTAGTAATGATTAAAACTTCTTTCAGAAATAAAAAATAATAAGCCGAAAAAGCTGAAAAAATACTTAGATTTTCTTTCGCTTGCTTTATGCGAACTGCAATGATTTCTTGTGGAATTTCGAATTATAAAAAAAGAAAATGTTGTCCTTTAATTGGATTTTTAAACACTTGACAGAACAATATTATCATAGTTTTCACTAACTGTATTATATGCTGAAACTACAAAAACATGCAAAATCAATTAACTGTCCGACAGGGACAAAAAACATAAATTTTCATTTTCATACACAAGTATGAGTTGAGATTATCATCATCATAATCAGCCTTTTAACGTCCATCGTGGGACAGACTTTCCCCAGGATTCGCCAGACCTCTTCATCATGGAAATCGCGGAGCCAATACTTTCTGAATTTATCTAATTATCTTGCTATCTTATATTCTACCGGCTATGGTTTCGCATGCGATATGAGGGGATTCACGTTGGAGTTACGATGTCCAACGGTTGTTTGACATTCTTGCAACATCCCATGCTGAGCTTGTTTCTCAGTTTGAAGGTCAGTCTCTTGGTTAGATTCCATTTTTCAGCTCCGTGGGTGACTATCAGGAGGATGATGCATTGGTTATTTACCCTCCTTTTTAGCAGTGGCGGAATTTTCTTGAACTTGTTCTACCGAAAGCTTGCCATCCTATTATGATTCTTTGCCTAATTTCTTCTTCTTCTGAGGAATCCATGGAGATCCGTTGTCCTTGATAAATTTAGTGATCTACTTTTTTCAGCTCAGCGTTTCTGATTTTGATCGTTGTGTCTTTGTCTTGAACATATTTCTTGTGAAGATCAACTTCCTTGCTCTCTTCATTCAGTTTTAGCATTAGTTGGAGGTCATGAAGGTTCTCTACGAAAAAAACGATGTCGTCTGCAAATCTGAGGTTGCTTGAGTATTCGCCGTTAATTCTGTTTCTTTAATTTTCCCAGATCATCTCGAGGAAGGTTGGAAGTGGTTCTAGGAACTGGTGGCCCAACAGGAACGACCGGTGTGATTTTGATTGGGCAAACCATGTGTTGGTCCATGCCCAACGCGCTGGCCCATGACATCTTGGAATGGGGCTGGTGTATTGGCTACAACTGATGTCAGAGGTGTCTCAGAGCTCTGTCGGGCATTAGAATCCATTGTACCCGCTCTTGATAAGGTAGATAAGGGTGTTTGCAGCAATGTAAGGGATAGAATCAGATATTGAATATAAAACAGACAATACCTCTCAACTCGTATGTATTGGAGTATCGGAACGAGAGGTAAGTTGATGATAACTTATCAATTTGGTTATTTTTTTATCTAAAAATCAAGTGATTTCATTTTATTTCGAAAAGATCGATAATAATAATAATAATAATAATAATAATAATAATAATAATAATAATAATAATAATCGAGACTACACAGACCACAGCACTACTGGGAACTGCACGAATACTGAGGAAAGTGCTGGAAATATGAGATTTACGGCCTCAGCTGTTAGCAGTGGCCTAACAGAAAGAAGTGGGGGGGACACAACAAAAAACAAAGACACAACACAACACACCACAAAAGGTGGTGGAGGCATGAACCACAGCGCTGCTGTGATAGGTGAGGGAGAGATGAGAGGAGGGCTGAAGACTTGAGGAGACTTATTGTCACTCAGCCTTCCTCAATAACCACCGGGCATCTGGTGTGAAACAATAATCCACAACACTGCCGTGGACTGTGAGAGTATGGAGAGGAAGGCTGGAGACCCGAGGGGATTTACTGTCACTCAGTCTCTAATTGTGACCTCCATGCAACTAGTATGTAAGTTACGACTACTACTACTACTACTACTACTAATAATAATAATAATAATAATAATAATAATATTTCTCCTTTTACCCTGATGCTTTTTGTCCTGATGCCTTTTGTCTGTCCTGCATTCGTGTGGTTTCAAAAACTGAGGAAAATAATGATAAAATCTACTATCAATGTTGATTTGTAAGAAAATTATTGAAAACTATGAAAAAATTTTGTTTCATTTTTCATTTTGTGGGGTTTTTGTCCGGTAGGGTGAGGGTTTTGTTCCATGGGATTTTGTCCGTATCCCGTGGACACCTGGGGGTCCGACAAATAATGATTGCAATGGTAAGGAAACCAAGACGATTGTTGATGACTTTCTTGTATTGTATTGTCTTTGAAAATCCACCATTTTTTCTATTTCTTCTTCAACAACATCACGTTAAAATAAAAACGTTGTTCTCTGAAAGCTTCGAAAGGATTTCCGATTCCTTTGATCATTAGACTCCAAATAAATAATGGCTAATTAAACAAATAATCATATTTTGATTACATCCGTTGAACCCCCTCCTTTTTTTTGTTAACATCTTGAAATGACGTACGTTTTCTTTGATAATCAGACTGCAAATGAATAATCCTACTCTTAAGGAATTCAGACGAATTAAGACCTAGTGCTGGTTGCCGAGCGGTTAACAATGCACAAAATGAACTGGGCCTATCAAGTTCAAACTCCGACTGAGGCTGACACTAATGCCCTCGGGAAAGGCATGAATCCGACTCCTCCCTCATCTATGGGTAAAACAGCGTGGAAAGTGAGTGAAGCCACAACCTGTTCTTGTCGCTTCGAAGTCTATTTTCACAAGTCATTAAAACCACAAAGAACTCCAAGACGATGAGAAACTGAGCTAAGCCCAGAAAGGCACTTTCTACTAGACAAATTAAGACTGGATTTGAACATGTTTATCAAAATGAGTCGGATAAGCGGGGAGAGTAACTTTTATCTTTTTGTGTCAGAATTTTCGGTCGATCACCGAGGTTCTGGGGTTTAATCCATCGCCGAGTTATACCAAAGACTTTAAAATTGCTGCTCAATGCCTCTGAGTTAAGCACAAGGACAATGATTAAGAAATCTCCCTTCGATACTGAGGCGATACGGCCAAAACACATTAAACACACAGGTTCTCATAAGATCACTGAAATTGAGCGATATCGAGCTTGGTCAGTTCCTAGATGGGTGACCATTAGGGATCCTCAGATGCCGTCAGCAAGACGAATGCCTTCAACACGCCTGGTAATTCGGAAGTGGGTCTAAGTAACAATTTCCTGTGTGAACCGAACACCGATGAGGCTATAAGCAGATAACATACATTTTCTGAAAGGTTCACCAAAAAAAAGTCCATTCACTCACACACCGTGATAAACCAAGAGATTTCAACACACGACTCAAACATTCCAGGGTCGAAGCGTGTGGTTCTGTTTGTTCAGAGAGTATGTTGATGACCATAAAAGACATTTTCTGTGGCCATAAACTTCTGAGTGTCCGGCATCTGGGGTTGGGGGCATTCATTGATTGGGGGCAGGGGGTGTAACAAAATGAGGGACAAGATAGAATGTACGAAAGCCTTTTATGTGGAAACAAAATATATGACTTTGCACTTGACTTGCGCTCTTGCCTGTACGTCATCTGTTGGAAGGAAGGCCTGGGATATATTGCCTTAGCGCGGAGCTGTTATAAGGTACACAGCTCCATGAAAATATTTCTTCTCTGTTTGTCTGTCTGTTCATCTGTTTGTCTCTCGCTGTCTCTGTCTCTGTCTCTCTCTCACACACACACTCTCGTCCAATCTCTCTTTATCTTCCTCTCTCTTTCGTCCCCCCTCTCTTGTCCTTCCTCTATCAATTTTTCTGTGAATACACACATTCACACACATCACTTGCTTTTGATCTTTCTTTTTTCAATTTCTCTTTCAATATTTATATATACACACACACACATTTATATATATATATATATATATATATATATATATATATATATATATATATATATATATATATATATATATATAGGTACTAGTACACATCTCCATTAAAAAAAATTTCCGTCTGACAGTCTGTGTCTGTCTGTCTGTCTGTCTCTCTCTCTCTCTCTCTTTCTCTCTCTCTTTCATTCGTCCCTTCTCACTCTCATCCTATCTCTCTTTATCTTCCTCTCTCTTTCGTCCTCTCATTCTCGTCCTTTCTCTGTGTATCTATCATTTTTTTTTCTGTGAACACACACATACATATCCCTTGCTTTTGATCTTCTTTTTTATTTTCTCTCTCTCTCTCTCTCTCTCTCTCTCTCTCTCTCTCTCTCTCTCTCAATATACATCTATATACCTCTCTCTCTCTCTCTCTCTCTCTATATATATATATATATATACACATACCCCCTCTCTCTACACATATATATATATGTATATATATATATATATATATATATATATATATATATATATATGTATATATATTTACCCCTCTCTCTCTCCCCCCTCTCTCTCTCCCCCTCTCTCTCTCCCCCCTCTCTCTCTCTCTATATATATATACATATATATATATATATATATATATATATGTATATATATATATATATATATATATATATATATATATATATATATATATATATATATATATATATATATGTGTGTGTGTGTGTGTGTGTGTATATACTAGTATTTCACAAGAGGGACCGAATAAGTGTACAAGATAAATAAGAAGTAAGAAATAGCCACACTGGACGGAGATTAATTTATAATTGATAACCTGGATATCAAGTAAAAAAGCTTGTGTTCCTAGCTGTATTTTTCTGCTCATAGACCCCAAAATGTCTATGAGCCAAAAAATACAACCCTGAATACAAACCTTTTCTCTAAATATTCGTGTTATTAAATATAACTTAATTTCCAACCAGTGAGTCTATTCCTCACTTCTTATACACACACACACGCGTACATATAACGTTACGGGAAGAGCCTTATAAGTAACTGCTAAGCTAGCGAGACAAGCTTGCTACTCGTTGTGCTACGACACGCACCCGACTCAAGCAAGCTTGTCACAAACAATATTGTCAGTAATCCCTCCCCTTTGACACCAATATGGGCCCCTGGAAGTCAACGTGGCTTCTCCATCCATTTAATGGTAGGCACAAATAAAGTAATACCTCGGTTAGCACACTAAATACGTTCTTAAAACAATGCATCGCGTAAACGAAACAGTGAAAAGCTGGATTTTACAATCGTTTGCACCAGCATTAAGCATGTTTACGTATAGTGACAGATTGTGTATTATGATACGTCTGCCATTTTAGAAGCCGTCAGCCATTTTTGTCACTTTATTATAACAATTTTGATTAGCTTTTACCTTCATCCTGATTTTCAGTTGCTTTTTATCACAACGGACTGCAATTCTATGTCAATAATCGAACAGCACAATTGGAAGATGAAGAACAAGCCCATGGTGAGGATCGAACTCACACTCTCCAGTTAGAGGCGGTTCTGGCTTACGCCTGGTCGGTTTTAACCATCCAACGACGGCGGCTTTACAGTTATATAGAGGCTGATTTTGTACCTAGGACCTGACATCAATATGGGCCCCTATCAGTCTATGCTTGTTGAATTGGAACCTAGCAGGGTTTGTTTTCTTTTTGTTGTTGTTTTTTTTTTTTTTTTTCATATTTATATATATGTAAAACGAGTTTTTCATTATTCTTGATGAGATATTGCCAGATTATTATTAATTTTGACTAGCTTTTACCATCATCTCAACTTTCACTTGGAAGGTTGTCCCGTGAGCTGGCTAAGGCCGCACCCAAGAGGGCTGGAATATGCAACGTTTACTTTTTATTATGTCTTGAAAAAATAGGTTTTACAAAGGAGGTTCGATTTGAAAAGCTAGTTTCCACCAAATTGATTTACGCTAGTTTTTTTTTTAAATTCAGATTTTCTTAGTAATGACTAACCAACAAAAGGCGAGAGAAGTTACTTATTAATTGATCATCTTTTTTTTCCATTCTTTTTTTATATTGATCACTCCCAATGCAGTATGCTGCCCAAAGACGTTGATCACGAGACGGTTTCTATTGAGTGATTAACTAGACCTATTCTTATGATAATGGAGTTGATGTGAGAATACGTAACCAAAACCACGTTATCATGATGAATACACGAACAAAGAAGTAACTAATAACTCATACGCTTTTGCGTATATATATATATATATATATATATATATATATATATATATGTACGAGTAAGTTCATAGAAAGAGCAGCGAGAAAAGTAACGTTGAATGGATATAAGTGTTGGTTAGAATTTTGAACTCTGACATGGATTTGTAAAGGCAAATCAGATTGAGAACATCTCTTAAGAAAGAGATACGTTTGTATTAAAGGATCCTCGAACAAAATGAATTCAGAAGTGTTTTTCTCTGTGGCTATAAGATAAAGAGAATGTCTATGTCGAAATGTTGATAAGTACGGTGCACTGTGAAAATGGCCGAGTAAAAATGGCATTGTTAATAATTTTCCAGGTAAAAAGAGCGCGATTGGAAAGTAGGAAAAATGCTCCAATTGAAATAAAATCTCATCTAACAATATAAATTTGATTCAATTACGTCTGAAAAATATTAATACATGATATTCTGTTGATATTTATTTTATTCAATTCATATTTCATATAATTAATATTCTTTTTGAATTATTTATCAAAAATAAATATTCACTTGAAATCTTGTATTTACATTTTTCAGACTTGATTGAATCAAATTTATACTTTTAGATTAGATAGACTCACGGAACTTCTATCTAATCAAACTCTGCGAGTTAGATTCAATTACGTCTGAAATGTTGATACAAGATTTCAAGTAAATATTTATTTTTGATTATTTATCAATAACGATTTTAGTTGGGCCATTTTCCTATTTACAACTTGCACCTTTCTGACCTGGGCCGTTATTACCGGTACCTTTCTCACTGGGCCATTTTTACCCGGGCCATTTTTACCGTTACCGTTTTTATCAGGCCATTTATTACTGGGCCATTATTACAAGTACCATTTTCACCAGGCTACTATTTTTCCCTGAGCCATTATAACCGGTACGAATTTTACCGGGCCATTTTTACTTCGGACATTATTACCTGTTTTATTTTACCGGACCATTTTCACCTGGGCCACTATTTCCGGTACCACTTTCAGTAAGTTTTACATTTACCATTTTTACCGAGCTATTTTCAATTGGGCCATTACTACTGGTGCCATTTTTACCGGTAAATTTTTACCTAAGCTCTTACTACTGGTACTATTTTAACTGAGTCATTTTTACCTGGGCCATTGTTACCGGTACCATTTTTACCGGGCTACTATTTTTTACTTAGGTCTCTGTAACTGGTACTATTTTTACCTGGGCCATTATCACCGGTACCATTTTTACTGTTGTCGTTTTTACATGGGCCATCATTGCCTAAATTCGTATCGGCCAGTGAGAGGTTGTTGGGTAAGTTTGTAGGAGACTACCATGTCGAGGGTGCCCATTCCCCCTGAGGGAGGCAAATACTATTGCATTTACTGCTTTTTACTCTATTGTCTTAAATAAATTTTGAATGAGGTTATGCGCCATTACCTTCTTATAAATCCATCTAGTTCTTTCATTGTGTTCTTTTACTTGTAAGTATATCATTTACATTACATGGATATACCATACACAAATCAAATGTTTACAGCCCTGGTTATAAAAATACTCCATGAGCAGTTTGATACGGCGTCTACTTTTCTAAATTAGTCTGGGCCTATTACCAGATTTGCGTGTGCCTGGATGAGTAATCAGATTTGTGGCTATTGATATGAAATGATCAGATAAAAAACATACATTATTCGGTAATTCGATGGTTGGTTAGTTGCGTTCTATTTCATGATTGGTAAAAAAATCAGTGTTGGAAGTCAGGTTTTTTGTGCTGCGACCACTTCTTTTCACAGATTTATGCTTATCGTGTAAGTCGCCGAAGATCTATCCTCTACAGGACCCGTATGTGTATATAAATTTCCCAGTCGACTCGGTCTCTGTCGCAAAGACGTCAGGGCAAGCCACAACCCTACCCTTTTAGAGCCATAGAGAGGAACAGCTCAGAGTTGCCAGGTATCTTTAGTCGTGAGACCAAATTAAGTAGTTTCAGTACCAAAATAATCAAATAACTTTAAATCCACCATCAGACCAAATTTGTACTGTCCTCGGACCAAATTAAGTACTTTCAGTTCCCAAATAATCAAACAACTTTAAAGATTACAGAAAAATCGATTAAAAAAAATATTTTTTTTATTATTGTTCATGTATATTTATGTCGTTTCATATCATTCTTGAGTAAGGGATTGTTATCTTCTGTAAATTATTCTTCAGTATCAAATGTTTATTCCTGGAACCAAATAGTTTCGTTCTGTACAAAGTTTGCTTAATTTTGGTCTTAAAAGTACCAAATGCCAATCCTGTCGTAGAGAAGTGCAGCTCCAAAGACGTGTGTGTATTGTATCTGCACATGCGCACCAAGTTCGCTAGTATTTTTTGCTTTTGCTTTCTATATTTTAACAAAAGATTCAACATGAAGTAAACAATGAAAACAACGACAAAAAAGACCTGTAATCCCTATATTGTTGGTTGCGCAACTTTTTGCCTAACATAAGACGTCTGACAAAATCCTATCAAGTTTTTTCCTCCATGATTTTGTATGTTTTTTAAATTCTTTTTCTGCTTGCATCTTTAGGCTTTTTTCTTCTTTAATCTTTGTCAGTTTCTGCCCAGCTGTCGCTATTTTTACCAAAGTTCCTCTTCATACCGATTCCGTTAGTTCTTCTATAAACTTGTTGGTGTTCTGAGGGTCAGGAAAGAATGTTTTTTTCCACCGATTACAACACCGTACTCTCTTCATTGATTTTATTTTCTTGACAGCCTATATTTTCTTTTCGGGTGCTTTCAAGAATAAATCTCTTCTTACCCTTTCTCGCTCAGAAAACGTCAATTTCTGATATTCTGTCCGTCTGGATTTCTGAGATGAAGTGTTACTATTATACATTTATAGACCGCTCTTCTTACTTTCTTCTTTTTATTTTTTGTTTTTATCACTACGCTTGAACTGCTGTACCTTTCGTCTATCTTTAATACTGATTTCGAAGGCAGGTGCATCAGTGGTTATTTAGCAAGCTTATTTTAGTCTTACATAAGGCTAAAAGGCATCCAGTGATGACGGGACTCAAGTCGGCAAGTCTGTAGCTGAAGGAATAATGAAAGCATTTATTTCACACGAGTAATGTTTCCTTGCAGAACGTAACCCAAACCATCTCTCTGTTTCTACCGGCTTGTTGTTTTCTCACCATGCATCCTAGTACCTCCGCTTTCCCGGAATAACGACGCATGCGCACTCTGTTGTATACCTCATCCCGGAGAAAGATAGACCTATCTTCTTCCATTGATACAAAGTCCATTACTCTGCACCAGAAACCCAACAACACTTCTCAGTCAGGTATGATCCGTTCCTTACGCCGATCATTCAGCACTGGTTTCGTATCTGAATTTGTCAAATAATAATGGTTTTGAATTTCGATATACTATTACTTATTACATTTCGATTACTTGAGTACAACAGACTCCCGTTATTACTCCCTTAACGATTCCAGGATGCCGTTATAACGAATTTATCGTTACAACGGGTAGAATTAATAATGAGAAACCAGGAACTACAGACAAAAATTACTTTTTCTCCCATTCACAGTCATGTGATCTCTAGGGATCCATATTGTGAATCATGATGTCCATCGGTTGTCTGCCATTCTTGCAACATGACCAGCCCATTGCCATTTGAGTTTTTTAGTGAATTTTACGAAGTATCGGACTCCAGTATTCCCCCTGACATATTCTGCTGTCTTGTGATCTCTTAACGTGAGGTTGAGCATGATTCTCAGTTTGCAGATCAGTCCCTTGATTAGGTTCCATGTTTCAGCTCCATAGGTGACTACCTGGAGGATGCATTGGTTGTGGACCCTTCTTTTTAGGATTGATGGAATCTTCTTGCTTTTGAAGGTTGAGCTTGCTCTGTCGAAGGCTTGTCATCCAAGAGTGATTCTTCGCAGGTCTGCTAATCAAATCAACGAGTCAAAAAGTCACTACATTCATGGTGGTATGTAATCAAGTGTTCATTGATTGTATCAGTAAATTCTTAGAAAATACCTGGACATGAAAAAGTCTAATGGGAAATAAAATAATTAAAGGTTTTCAAGTAAATGGGAGCTATTAATTTAGACATCATTATTTTAAGAGCCTAACAATTTTAGTTTTTGAAATAACTCACTGAAATCTCCGTGAGCTGTTGCTGCAAACTAATCCCCGACAGTAGTCTTCCGAGAATATAAAAACAAACGTTCCATTAGAATGAGTGTCATTAAATAGTGCCATTACAGCGGGAGTATACTGGGGTTTTTTTTCTGGTTTACACACACTGAAATAACTGGCCTTTCTTTAATTTCCATAAATGAACCGTTCCTACATTTACTCTCTACATAGCTCATTACACAATTCAAACAAGTCAATAAATTAAAATTCAATATTCAGATATGCATTGCCACGACGAAGTGCAATATGGCGAAGAATTAAAACGTCGTCGCAAATAAACTCTTTAAGATTCAGAAATAAATCATTGAATCTAATGCTTTTATTTTGACGCGAAATAGTTATTTTTTATCTCATTTCCTTTGTTGTACTTAAAGATTCGTTTTCGTTTCAAATTTGTGTTTCAATGGTTTCTTTTTAAGTTCTATTCTCTTTCCTTCCCTTTCTTTTTGGTACCTTTTATTTTTAGTCGAGTTTATATGTTTTCACTTTTTTTTCTAATTTTTTCAATTAGACTCTCAAATCATTTGTTTTTCTTTGGCCGATTATATCCCGATACAGTTTCAGTTTCATAGAAATTTCATTGTTTTCTCTTTTAGCTTTGATTCGAATTTATTGTATCAAGCTTATTGTTCTTTCTATACGCCATTTTTTCCGCTAATATCTTTATTCTCTTAATTTTCTTTCTTCGTTTGAGAGATCAAATCGTCTTTTTTTTTCCTCTTTGATTTTGTTCCTTTTGATTTCATTTTCAGTATTTTGAATTATTGTTATTTGAAGTGGTGCAACTTTTTTTTCCTGGATTTTATATTTTTTTTCTTTTCTTTTTTTTTTTATTGAGATTTATATCTTTTATTTATTCATTTTTTGGTTGGGGTAGTGTTGCTTTTATTTCTTTCAAATTATTGTTTCAATCTTTGCCTTTTCAAGGTAATTTATTCCGTTTTATATTTATTTCAACTTTTGTTAAATTCTTCTTGGTCTTTTATTATTAAAATATTTTGATTTTTTTGATGTGGTTGTGTGTGTGTGTGTGTGTGCGTGTATGTGTGTGTGTGTGTGTGTGTGTTTTGTATATGTGTGTACCTGCATGTTTTGGGGGTATATGTGTGTTTGCATATATATATATATATATATATATATATATATATATATATATATATATATATATATATATATATATATTGTGTGTGTGTGTGTGTGTGTGTTTTTCAAATGTGTGTACCTGCGTGTTTTGGGGTATATTTGTGTTTGAATATATATATATATATATATATATATATATATATATATATATATATATATATATATATATATATATATACATATATATATATATATATATATATATATATATATATATATATATATATATTAAATGCGTATGTGTGTGAGAGCTTGTGTAATTTCATGTGTGCATTTACGTGCGCTTATATGTTCGTGCGTGTATAATTACGGATGTATGCGGGGCGTGTTTGTGTTTATTTGCTTGTATATGTATATGTTTGTATGCGAGCTTATGAGTACAATATACGTGTGCGTGTATCCAGATGCGTATTTGTACTTGTTAGCATGTGTTTGTGTTCGTATGTCTGCGAGTGTGTGTAAAACTGCCTGTGCGTGCATGTGCACGTGTGCGTGTGCCTGTGTGCGTTTGCGTGATTTAATTGACATGTTTATTGCATTTATTCACGTCCAAACATAGATTTCCATTGGTCTCTCTGTCTTTTGACTTTCAACACGTCACTTCCTGAAGTCGGTTGTGAACCGGAAGTTACAACCAACCATAAGCACCTCAACCCCCCCAAAAAACATCTGTTGTTGGCAAAGCAACATTAATTCCAAGAACAAAAGAACAAAAGCGACGTTGGCCATAGTTTATATAATAACACGATTTGAAGAATTGATTGCATTGAATATAAAAAAGAAATTAAATGAATAAAGGAGCTGAGCTGTTAAAGTCATCCAGAATAGACTCGGAGAGCCGAGTTCAAACTCCGACTGAGACAGTTGCTGTTCATCTCGCTCTAACCCCCTTGTGAGAAGCATGTATCCATCTTTGCCCTCAGGTAGGAATAAAGTAGGGGGAGGGGAATTGATAGACGGGTGCTTGTCCGTGTCCAATTAAAAAATGGTTTCTCTGAAGTGTTGTCTCCCCTAACTTAGGTGGGGGTTATTGTTCATGTTCTTGTCCTAGTTGAACTGGAATTCGATATTATTGAACGACCATGGCAATCAAAGATGGTGTAGGGTTTCATATGTTTTTCCTTGAGTGTTCCAGCGCTCCTGACCATGCTGTTTTGTCTACAGACTTAAGAATTGGCAACAGTACCGCACTAGACCCCTTCCTTTTTTTACCCTTTTCGGCCCTATTCTGACGGGTTTAATAATAACATCTAGATTCTCCAGAATCCAGTTATTTCCAGATGTTTGTTTTTTTTTGTTTTTTTACTCTATTTTGAATGTTTTCCTGCGGAAAACGCCAGTGATGTCATAAAAAGAACTTATTCTGATCATAGTTATTCTTCGATTGATTTTTTTTTTACAAAAGTTAAAAATTTGACGCTACGGTTGTTCAATTATTGACTTCGATGCCGAGTCTGGATTATTTTTTTCCATTTGAAGAATCGACAATCATTATGAATTTTTACGAGTATTTTCTTTCATCTTAATTTCATTGCAACTATCCAGACCGTCAGTCTACGACAGAGATTAAGCAGTTCAAATCGGATATAAAGAACTTGGATTAGCGTAGTTGCAAGTGAATTGCAGAAAAAATAGATGTTTGTCATTTATAAGCAAGGTCGAAATTTAGGCAGAAGAAAAGTTAGTTTGATAGATTATTGATATTGATTATTGAATTAGTGATTTGACTGAAACACTCTTGATTGTTTAATCTTCATTCTTGATTGGAAACCGTCGCTTGTTGCAGACATTAATTAATTATTGGAATGAGATGGGGGAGAGGAAGGAAGTTGAAGAAGCAGAGTAGGAGGTGAAAGGAGGAGAAACATTAGGAGTGAAAAGTAGGAAAGAAAGAAAGAAAGGAAGGAAATGAACGCACGATGAGAGAAAAGGAAAGAACATCAACAAAGAAAAAGAACCACAAGAGTAAGAAAAGAAAAAAAATCAACAAAGAAAGAAAACGAAAAATAAACAAAGAGAGAAAGAGAATCAACAAATGAAGAATAAAAAAAGAAAAAAGTAGCGAAGAGAGATGGAAAGAAAGAAAGAAAGAAAGAAAGAAAGAAAGAAAGAAAGAAAAAAAGAAAAAAAGAAAGAAAGAAAAAAAGAAAAAAGAAAGAAAGAAAGATTGAAAGAAAAAAAGAAAGAAAGAAAGAAAGAAAGAAAGGAAGAAAGAAAGAAAGAAAGAAAGAAAGAAAGAAAGAAAGAAAGAAAGAAAGAAAGGAAGAAGGAATATCAGTGGCATTAAACTAGTGAAAAACTAACAGGGTTTGTGAAGGCTGTATCAACCTAGGATGCTGTGATTAGAAATAACGATTTGAAGATGGATTAAAACTAGTAATAAAATGACAGCAATAATGCACCCAGAGTATTGTCGGGCGATAATTAGGTATATCAGATTCATGATGCTTAGAAAAGGTCGGGTGTTGTTGGGTGGTGATTAGATACGCTGAAAAACAACAAGTAAAGAAGAAGCGTCACAGGAGAATTGAATGTATTAGTTAAATTTCAGACGTAAAAGAGAGGAAAATTAGAAAAACTAGAAAACTGTAATAGAACTCCGTGAGTTAACAATTGATACCAATCGGACATG
>OY735238.1:39607077-39617077 GCA_963457665.1 Thysanoteuthis rhombus | reverse complement strand
TTGAGTTACATACCGTGTTTATTAATGCATTGTAACTTAATTCATTAATCAGTAGTATTAACCTGTTTAGTATTGGAACAGACTATCAGAACTGTTTTCTTTTACCTGATTATTTTGACAAACTTTTTGTTCCATAAATTTTGAAATCCCCGTAATTAGCAGATACTTATTATTACCTGAAATTCAACAAAAAACTTATTTTCCTCTAACACTCTTCAGAGGATGAAACGTCAAAAAGTGTTTGGAAATGGCTGAATGCAGAAATCTGAATTTGAAAAAATATCGTTCAGAAGTTGTTGGAACGCACTAATTCTGATTACTCTCCGACGTTTTATCCTCTGAAAAGTGCCAGAGGAGAAAGGCTTTTTTTTAGGAATTATTCCAAATAGTCTGTTTGATATATATCTGCTAATTGAGGGAATTTCAAAATTCTCTACCTCCAAAAGGACTATTCCTATAAATTTTTTCATGTTGTCAAGCATAAAATATGTTGACGCACTTGAACTTCGTTTGTAAATTGTAAAGGCAAATTCTTCTGGCAAGACATCGAATTTAATATGGTGTAACACAATCAAATGCATATCCACACGTGTCACTCAGCAAGTTTACAAAATATCTTGACATGGATAATTTTTTTTTTATGATATATATATTCTTATAGATGATATACATTTTCAAGAAATATTTTTTTTTATCCATACATCAAGAAATAAACTTTTGGACATGATAAAATTTCACAATGTGGAAATAGCAAAAAGAAAATATGAAATATGCGTCAATTCGAAAAATGGGGGAAGTCTTGCTTTTTCCTAAGGCTAGGATCATGTTATATATGCTTGCAACGTTTCGTCTATGTTGGTTCCGCAGTTTATGTACAAAAGCGTAAGAAATGCAATGAAAATCTACCCTGGAACTTGCATGGATGGGCATATGTTGATGGGTGAGGGATAATCTGGCAAATTTTATACCGACGCTTGGCTAGGAAGAGAAAAAATCAATACCGACAGAAATGCCTGCAAAAACAAACTTCTTTGAAACGCACGCACCCTAGATCACGTGGTAGATATACAATGTTGCACATACATAAAAGTTACCAGAGGTTTTGTTCCGTTTGACAAAGATCCAGACGAGCTGATAAAAGATTTGGGATTTATCAAAGTGATCTCGTGTTGAGGTTCCTTACTCAAAATACAAAAAAAAAGTTTCCAATTTCCAAATTTCAGGCCCAGTTAGAGATAATTCGCCTTCTGGTTATGTGAAGTGTTTAAAGATTACTGAAACTTTCAACGCAAAATGTCCACTTGTGATTATAGCCAGTCGTGATTGAACGACCGTAGCCATCAATGATGACGAGGTGTTCTATCCTTTTTTTGAATGTGAATGTGTTAGTGCGTTAGTTTATGTGTTTATGTGTTCCAGCACTCCTGGTCTTACCGTTTTGTCGCAGGCGCGAAAATTGGTATCCGTAATCAACTAGACTTCTATTTAAAATGTTGTGTTTCTAAGGGTTGTTGTTGTTGTTGTTGTTGTGGTTGTTGTTGTTGTTGTTGTTTAGTAAAAAGGCTTGTTAATACAGTCTAGACTCTCTTGACTCCAAATGTTTTACTCTGTTTTAGATGGAAAACAACAGTTGTGTCATAACTGGATTTTATTCTGATCATATTTATTCTCCGATGGAATTTTTTTTCACGCGACTTCACATTTTGACGCTACATTTGTTCAATTATTGACTGTGATGGCGAGTACTCAGTTATGTTTACTTAGCACTTCTGAGTTTCAGTAACAAACAACATTCAATATCATATTTACTGTGGGAAAGTGCAATGTGGCTAGAATAGGTTTGCCTTACGTCTGTATTCTCCCGGACACGTCCTCCATTGAGATCTCGAAATCTTCATCGGGAAGGAATTTTTCAAATTCTTCAAAAGCCTGCAATATTAATTACCGTGTCTGCTTCAGGGTTACTCAACGTCAAAGTGTGCGTCAGACGAGGATAGGTTGTCTTCGAGAAAGTCCTATTTTTCAACCCTATGCTATACGCACTTCATTAACTATGAAGATTTATGATACGGCTGTATACACTATACTTACGGTGTAATTGAATGATGTAGTAATACGCAATAACATTCAAAATATGATCTAACGAAAGTTTTAATCTTTCTTTATTTCTATTCTGTGTATACCCGGCTGGGGGATGGACGATCGTTCATATAATTCTTGAGCTATTAATCTCTCTGTGACAACAAAAACAGAGAGAGGAAGGGGGTATTTTGAACACACTAACAATAAATATTGCCCTGTTGTGGTTACGTGTGTTCGTTCGCTGGCTGCTGATGATATAACCAGAACTCTTACTACTGTTGTTGCTGGGACAATTTCGTTTTTTTTTACCCGAAACGAATACAAGAATTTTAATTAACGATACTTTGCTTTAACCTTTCAAATTAATGTGTAGATATACTGGCAATTCAAGTATAACCTTAGCGAAGCAACGGGCATTTACAAATCTCAATAAACAGATGCAGCAACTTAATCTGTTCGGTCAGCGATTCACAATTCTGTGTGGAAGGTTATTAGACAAAGTGGGAAGAACGACTCAATTCACCATGGAATTCCTGCGAATCAAGAAAAGACTTAATTAAGAGTTGTCTAATCTTTAATATGCTCAATAACCCCCAACCAGGTGCGACTGCTGCCACTTTCCAGGGGCGGGCGGTGAAAAGATATATTTCGATATTGGGTGTAAAGTAAGGGACTGTGGAGTGCTTAAGCTTTGATCCATCCTAAACTGCCACTGTTCATTGTGACTCGTTGATCTCTGGCCTCTATAATGTTCTAGCTTTATAACCCCTCTTAACCTCAGCGAGAAGACCTGATCGCTGAAAGGGAGGTGTACAATTCCCATTCCCGTCCCCAAGCAGACGCCCGTGCATATTACAACAAAAACAACTCTATTGCTTAGACTAAATCAACAAATGATGATAGGATAGAGAAAGTCAATAAGTAGATTTATAAAGTCTCTCTCTCCATCTATCTATCTATATATATATATATATATATATATGTGTGTGTGTGTGTGTATGTATGTGCGTGCATGTGTGTATGTGTGTGTGTGTGTGTGTGTGTGTTTAATACGCTTTTCAGTCGGTCGGTCAGTCCCAGTTATGTTGAACAACGGAAAGAGGAATGAAGGAACGGAGTGGTGTGATGTCCTTAATAGATGTGACGTCATTTATAGGCATGGTGCCTAAAAGAACACAATTCAAATCAATTCGTTTCCAGCTGCTAACGATACCATGATAGAATTTTTGCATTAAAAAAAGCCAAAGGATGGTAAAAACACACACACACACGCACGAAAAATGGCCTTTGGGATTTTAATTGAAAATGATACTTGCCAGTTATTTCCATATCATAATAGTCTACAAGTATGAGAATCAATTGACTCAAAGAAAGACTTCTTGCTCTTCTTCCCCTCCCCTCCCTCAGCTGCTACTACCACGGACGGTGAACGCAACGTTGAATTTAGGGTTCTTGTTTAAAGAAAAGAAACGACTGAATTCGTGCAAGAGTTCAAATAATGGGTAGGAGATATTTTTATCAGCCAGATAGTTTTTTTCTGTAGACGAGTGGATTGTTACAAACAGAGAAACAGAAAGAAATCATAAAAGTATATTATTACATATATTATATATCGTCTTATACATTATATACATTATTATATAAGGATACTAGTTAATTCTCGGATATATACAGATTTTCCCCTCTATCCAAAAGTAGAGCGTCACTATGATAGTCTGCAGAGAGGCAATTACCATTAATTGACATGATAAATATTTGAGAGTCTGAAGACACCCCCAATGTTGGAAGTTACAGGAGACTCTGGCGTAGAACTGAGAAAAAGAGGGTGTGCGCTGTTTCTATAATGGCTTGCAACAAAATGAACTTTACTTTTTGCCTTTTTTTCGAAAAAATTTCCAAACCCGGAGACTACCGGTTTGAATTCTATTAAATGATATTTTTTTTTTTTTCAAATAATTAGTTTCAGTGGAAGAGTCCATTGTTTGAAATGGTAGGTAGGAAATATTTTTCTGAGCAAACATGTTACCTTTGGATGAAGGAGTCTGCGGTTACGGACAGAGAAACAATAAAACCTCACTACGTTCATTATACGAGCCGAATAGCGTAGAGGCGAATCAAACTGTGAAGACATATCTTATGTTCGTAGAATCACGCAAATAGATGATTATCCAAGCGGATCTAGCGAAACGAACGAAATGAGAGGAGCTTGGGTGTAAATTTTGCCACATCATCCCTCATCCACCCACAAGTGCCGGTCCCTGATCGTTCCAGGGTTAATTCTTCACTGCATAATGTTGGCGTGTTACACTTTTAAGCATACCTAAACAGCAGATCATATTCAGACGAAACTATGCAGGCATATGTAACATGACTCTATACAACTTTAAACATACAGACATACATTCACTTTTATACATAAATTTGTGTGTTTGTGCACGCGTGTGAGTGTGTGTGCAGTTATTCGTCCTATGTACGGGTGCATTAATTTAGACAAATGAAAATACGCCCCCCCTCTCTCTCTCTCTCTCTCTCTCTCTCTCTCTCTCTCTCTCTCTCTCTGTATATGTGTGTGTATAACCTTGTGTTTAAGCGTGTGTACTGCCCCCGCTGCTCCTCCCTTTTCTGCACAGAATGTTAAATGACACGAAAAGATAGCCACACAATTAGATCAATGACACCGGATCCTTTTCATCGCCCCCAGGGGTGGGGCATAAGATTCGCACTGGGTGGAGTCAAGCGGTTTTTGCCCTTGTCCAAGCGGTCGTTCTGAAAGAAATGAACTTATTTCAAAGGTAAAAAGGGTTTTCTCCTTATGCGCATATTTGCAGTTTTTCTCCTAATTAATTTTGTTTTCATTTTTTTTTTTACCATTTTCAAAATTCTTTTGTGAATAAATTCTTTGCATTCAGTGGTTTTTCATCAATTTATATCCCTTTTTCTTTCCTTCTTCTCTATCTCTCATCAAAATCACATCTTTTCATTTAGTATACTCTTCTTTTCTTCTTTCTTTCCCCTCTTTCTCCCTTCTTTCTATCCTTCTGTCTTTTTCAAATTTTCAAATTTTCTTTTCTTTCTTCCTTTCTTCCGTTATTCTTTCTATCTTTCTTTCTTTCATCCAAATCACACACTTTTATTAAACTCTTCTTCTCTCCTTTTTCCTTCTTTCTTCACTTTCTTTCTTCTTTTAACCCGATCCTTTTATTTCGCATGCCTTTCTTTTTTCTCTCTTTCTTTCTTCCATCTTTATTCTACTTCTCCTTCTCCCCCTTTCTTCATCTCTCCCTTCTTTCTATCTTTCTCTTTTCTCTCTTTGCTTTTTTCCTTCTTTCTTTCTTTCTTTTTTTCAAATTACGCCTACTTATTTAGTACTTTCTTCCCATTTTTTCTTTTTTCATTCATTCATCGTTTTTTTTTCTTTATTTCTTCTTTTTCTTTCAACTTACACCCCCCTTTTTCTTCTTTCTTTACGTCTTTACGTCTTTTACGTCTTTGACATTAATCTTCATTAAGTCCGTTCTTCATTTTTTTCATTTTCTGTCCATTAAATTTGCTTCATTTTTTCAAATTCTTCCCTGCATTTTTTATTCTTCTTTGCTTCTTCCCATGGCCACCTTCATTCTTTCTCCCTGCATTTTCTTCTTCTTTTCTTCTTTACGTCTTTCTTTCATTCTGTTTTCTCATTTTTTCGATTACCATTTTGTTTCATCTTTTTTCTTCGTCCATTCTTCTGAACTCAAAATAGATAACAGTTGGACATTATTCACTACAACGAACAATTTGTAACATATGCATTTATATGTGTTAGTTTGTAATCTATGCATTTATATATGTATTAGCAATTCTAAATAACCTCCTTGTTATCAATCTTGATTTGTCTTGAACTGAAAGGAAATAATGTTCGGGGTAAGACATAATGTAAGAATTCATACAATGGCCGCCTCAGTTATCAGTTCATCTTGACTTCAAATTCTCCCATTCATCCATGCTTCCAGGAACTCTCACTTGTTATCAGACGATAATTTGAGAAATCTCTTTGTGTTTGCGTGTGTTTGCATCGAGATAACTCGACAACTAGCCAATGTAAGAAGTTGATATTCGCCAGACATGTTGGTCCGTGCACCGGACATTACAGTGTCAAATTTGAAGTCCTCCAGGTCAGCAGTTCTGGAGATGTCATGGGTGCGCGATTTACAATTATTTAAAAATCTCCTCTGGAATGAACACATATTTTGTGACCGTTTCAATGACGCGACGTGTGTCACTAATCATTACGAAATGATTTCGGAATAGAATTGAGAAAGAGAGAGAGAATAAGTTTTTTTGTGTTCAACTCTTCTATAGAATGATACTGAATTAAATAATAGGTGACGTAACGTATTTTTTCAATTGGTTTTGATTGTTATTACGATTAATGATGATATTTCTGTTTTGATTGTTGCAGTCATATCATAAATAGTTGGAAAACAGCGTCTCATTATTTCAAGTTCAAACCTCCTGAAGAATTTCTTGAAACCCGATACTTCTTAAGAACGAGGATGCTCCAACATAATAGAATGACACAGCCTACACTGGAAGGTAACTTATTTCGTGAAAGTAGTATGGAAGGCGTACGAATGCAGAAAAATAATTCGTGAAGTAGAAGATACATCCCAAATGATGATCGAACTCACTAAAGTAGTGATGGTCTGCAAGTCTAACTTGTTTATCATTGGCCCACAGCGAGGTGCTCCGGTTATTAACCAAGATTAGCTCAGTTTGGTGCAAGTCCACAAATGTTGTGCCCCAAGGAGGATTCAACTCACTATACCAACGAATACTATTCCGAGATGATCTTGCTAACCATTATTCTATGGATGCGCCCAAATTTCATTTATATTCCGTGAAAGATCATCGCTTTTGACATATCTAAATGCCACCTTAAAGAATACCAACTTTTTGTCGGACAGTCTTATCTGTCCTTCCCATCTTTCATGCAAACAGAAAGTCTCAGTTGATTCATCCTACGAGCTTCTTCATCATAAAACTGGAACGTTATGTTTCCATCAGAGAAGAGATTGGATAGTTGGGAAAAAAGTTTGTAGTAACAGAAATTATCTCCATAAATGCCAATGAAATAAGTGGCGAAATCTGTAGTATCCGAGATTTTATCGAGAATATAAGGTATGAGTCCTTCAAAAACATTATAACATTCAGAATTATGGATAGACCCTTCACTGACTGTATTTTGACCTCCTAAGAGCCTTACAAAAGTATAAGTGGTTCTAAATTACCACTACAAAAAACTTGGTTGCAATCACAGTTCTTTTTAAGCAATGCGCGTGTCCGCACATTCTCACGTTTTGCAACCAGCGCAGAAAGGAAATAAATGTGCGCCCAAAAGATTTCAAATTTCTTATGCAGCTTACTGAGTCGTTACTCAAGAATTATTGATTCATTAGGCCGAATTCAAAAGCGCACATTCGCTTTCCTCTGTTGTACTACATAAAATTTTCGTGTATATTGACAACAAAAATTGGATGGACCATCAATTGAAACTTCTGATGAAATACTGATTCCCCGCTAACCGAAAGTACAGCATTCCCACAAAAACGTTTCCTAGGCTGAGACAGCATAACGCGAAGAAACAATTACCATTAGTTTATAATGGTGAAAATTTTGAACGTTAACATACTCCCAAAATATTGATGATGGCTTGTTTGTCGTCAGAGGTTGGACTGCTGGAAGGTATTGGAAACGGATGTAGGAGAAAAAGAAAGAGGGTGCGCCCTGCTCTGCAACAGCTCCCGGCAAAACAAACGCTGAACACTATTTTTCCGTTTCGTAATTTTTTTCCTTGAAACGAAAAAGTGGGGCAAAACGAATTTTCATAAAAGCAAGGATACATGCATGCTTCATCATCATCATCATCATCATCATCATCATAATCATCAGTCTTTTAACATCCGTCGTTGGACATAGACCTTCCCCAGGATTAGCCACAATTCCCTATCATGGACATCGCGGAGCCAGTATTTCCTGAATCTGTCAAGTTCATCTCTCCATCTTGTGTTCTATCGGCCTCGTTTTCTTATGTGATCTCTGGGGATCCACGTTGTGAGACGTGATGTCCATCGGTTGTCTTGCAACATGGCCTGCCCATTGCCATTTGAGTTTTCTAAACTATTAGAGAACTCAATTAGAAAACATGTGTGCTTCATAGAAATGCAATTCAAGGTCGTTGGTTTCGATCGATGAGTTGGATTTTACAATAAGCTGCAGTGTTTTTTTTTTTAATTCGAGGATCCCTTATATAAAGGAAATATTCCGACGGGCCCCTGATTTTCAGCGTTTAGTTTTTAGACTAATCAATGAACTACAAAGCAGTTTTTGACCACTAAAAATCATATCTATCTAAAATGAATTACGTTCATTCGAATCCTGATATCTGGTACAGGTCTGTGTATAATATTTTTTCATAGCCGTGTGACGGATTAGATTGTTTCTAAGTCACAAGAATCCCAATGTCAGGATCAGAGGAGACACAGCTGCGGACTCCTGAGCATTATCTGACGGACTCCCAATGGTCTGTAGAACCTAATTTCAAAACCACTGAGCTAAAGGCATTGTTCTGTTCTAACCGGTAATTAATACTGATGGGTCTGATTAACCCTGCTTTGGTCTGCCGAGCGAGGGTTGAATGATTTTGAAGGACTCGTAGCACCTGATTATCTTAGGGACACCACATTCTTGGGATGAATCAATCAATCCTGTTTTCTGCACATGTTTATTTGGAGTTCTTAATTATCTTAGAAATGTCTTGTCCGAAGCTGGACATCTTCTGTAAATGTCTGTGTTGATGAGGATGAGAACTTTCAAAGGGAGACAAGGTTTTTGCTACTTGACAGTACTGTTAAATAACTTTGGTGCGCTGATTTTTTTAGTCAACCGTATATACAGGGCGTTCCAGAAATATCCACCTATTTTGAAAAATATTTGAATTAACAAAAATGACGGTACTTTGCACAAAGGAAACACCATAACCCGTGCGTGTACCAGAACTAATTGTCTAAAATATTATCTAAGATTATTTTTTTTAAACATCCTCTTTCCATAATTATCTAAAAAAATAGATTTTTTCTCTAAAATTATCCTTAAAAAATTTTTAAAGATAATTTTAGAGAAAAAAAATACCGGCTCAAGATTCGGGCATTGCTGGTCTAGAATGACCATAGAGACAAAAAAAAAGCACATTTATGTGAAAAAAAACTTTTTCAATGGTACCTAGTCGTAGCCTTAAAATGTGACCTGGAGTGTCCAAACACACACACACACACACACACACACACACACACACAGGTAGATAGAGACATAGACACAGACACTCAAAGAGAGAAAAATCTGTAAATCATTCGTGGGTTACGGTGATTCGATAACATTAAAACATGGATATACAGTATATTCAGAAAGTTGAAATAGGAAGAATTATAAGTATTCGTTGTATTATCATTATTGTATTCATAATTTCATACAAAATGCCCATTTTGTTTAAATCTTAAATTGCTTAAAATCCATTAGTTGGGATTTCTAAATTTCGATCTTTCTTTTTCTTTTCAGACTTATCATGAACAATAAATGCGCAAGAGAGAATTTTCGTTGTTACATGCAAGATAAGATAAACGGAATCGAGTGCAATCAAATTAGATAAAAGTTCAAGAAATTTTATGAACAGGTCCCAGATTCCAGGCTATTCAAGACTGAAATGCTTGGAGGTATGTTTGGTGAAACGGTTGATTACCTTAAGACATTGAAGGTCACAACGTAGAATCAAATAATTTAACTTGAGTCCGTATCCTTTTATATACTTATTTTAAAATATAAGTATTTTTTCTGTGTATGGGAACACAAATAAATATATACAATTATATATGCCTATGACCAC
>OY735238.1:39582077-39602077 GCA_963457665.1 Thysanoteuthis rhombus | reverse complement strand
AGGATACATATATAGAGAGAGAAAGTTACACAGACACACGCACGCATACACAGAGATAGACAGAGAGAGAGAGAGAGAGAGAGACAGTGACAGCATATTGGGTACTCGTTAGTGTATGAAGAATAGTGTATGAATTCATCACATGCATAAATGAACACACGTGCGCACACATATAAATACACCCATACAAATATGTATATATATGAACATGCATACAATCTTCAAAATCCACCGACGTACAATATATATATATATATGATACAGATACATACATACAAACATTGAAATACGCATACATACCATTCACTCGTTATGACTTAATGACACCCATACATAAATATATATATATATGCTTATGGCATATATACGCATGTATGACATACATACATACACACTCATGACACGCATACATACATACATACATACATACGCACACACACACTTATGATATACATACATACATACATACATACATACATACATACATACAACAAAATCTGAGGCCCTTCCCGGTATCGTTCATTTGTTATGACTTAATACATGAGATCTGGCAATAGAAAAACCATCAGAGATATCTCTCGTCGTCGATCCAGTCAGCAAATAGGGCTCTTCTTTTCGTTTTTTGTTTTTTGTTTTTTTTCTTTTTTGCTTGTTGACATCACAAGGGATAATGGACGAAGGAATGGCAAAGAGTGGAGCAATGACAGAGAGAGAGAAAAAAAAGCGGGAAAATTCAACATATCCCCCGAACCAAGAGGCTCAGCAACAAGAGAATGATGTTGGCAAATCAATGGAGGAAAAAAAAGGGAGAGAATGGAATATGAAACGGAATTTGAAAAGATGACAAGTGGTTGAAGGTAGAGAAAAATCCTTACGACAAAGGTTTGGGGAAGAACGTTCAGACGAACGTTAATCACAGTTCCTTAAAAGGCAGGTGGCCGTACCAACAATTTGGCATCGGCTCTCTTTCAGACGAACGATATTTCTCTTTCTTTTTTTTTTTTTTCATTTATTTATTATCTATGTCTAATCAAATTTAGGGACAGCAAAGGCTATTTATAGGCATCAGCTTTCAGTTGGGATTTTCTAAGGAAGGAATAAATAAATAAACAGAAAGAGACTAGCAAAGCGATTCCGATGGGGTTGATAAAGGGTCTGTCAGATTGACAGACGGACTGATTGAGCGAGAGGGGTTTCTTTTCATAAAAATGCTGGATTATATAGAGTTGTACTTGAGTGAGGTCTGGCAATGAGATGAAAAAATAATCGTATGACATGAGAATCAGTGGTTTTCTTTTACGTCTCCCTATCAGTTGAGATGAAACATGACCTCGCATTCCTGCATAAATTAATCGTTTCCTTCCGAGCATTGCGAATGGGTAATGTTCTGACCATGAACCATCGGCGTCACTACCATCGGCATCACAAATACCATCTGGAAAGCACTCAGAGAGTGCAAACCTCTGCCGAAACCCGACATTCACTAAAAACTGGATGAGAATGATATATCGAAAAACAAGGGGCGGGGGGAAGTTTGGGTGAACAGGTATTGAGTTATTTCCCTTATAATTAAAAATTAGCCTTTTTATTAAGTGCTCGTTGACCAATCTTTTTTTTACTGCAGAATAATGAAAAAAATATTTCTCAATTGGAATCAAATTTCTGGATCCGTCCTATAATTCAATTACCGTAGCCACAAAGTTTCATTGAAATTCATCGAGAACTTTAGGTGATATCGTGTTGGCAGCTAAACTGACATGAAGTAATACATATACCTCTCCCAAATTTATTGACAGGTAATAATAACTAGCTGTACCCGTAAAACTTAGTACTCTCCCTCTCTCTCATACACACACAAACATATATATATATATATATATATATATATATATATATATATATATATATATATGTATGTATATAAAGAGGCCAGAAAATGCTAACATGAAAGAAGCCCACATGACCCTGCCCACACACAGAGACACACACGGGAAGAAGAGCTTTTGGTTTCCGAAATATTAATCTGAACGCAATAAAAAATGGTTTCCGGGTGGGCCTTTTCCGCGTGGGCTTTTTACCACATGTGCTTTTTCACTCATCAGCTTTTATCTATGTACACATTTATGAATGGGGAATATTTGGTGGGGGGGCTTTATTTTCTGTAAGCTTCATGAGAGAATTTTTTGAGTGTGTCAAAAGTATTTTCTCCTCCAAAGACCTTTACTCTAGAGCTTTCATGGATACATGAATATCTCTAATTACAGTTTAATATTGTTATAAATTTTCGTGTGCCGGTTGAGTGGTTCTCTTCAATCTTGCTTTTTAAATCGTTATAATCAACAATGGATGATAGTCCATCTCTGGCCTCCATTTCAATGAATAAGTCACCAGCCTTTAACCAGTCTTGAGCAGTACGGTCAGATATCGTTCCAATCCCTTCAATTTCCAGAATTCTGCCAGAAACCAGGACGACGTATGATGTTTCTCTCTTCAGGTGACCTCTGCGTAGGCATGTCCATGATCGATTAGCTTTTTGATTTCCCTGCGAAGCCTCCTCCCTCTTTACTGCTTTTTATTGTTTGTTACACTATTTCCAGTGCTTTTCATATTTTCACAGCATGTTTCCACGTGCTTTTTCAATCTTGTTTTAGCTGTTTGGACTCAGTCCTCTTTGCTGACGAGTCCTCTGTCACCTTCTCTCCTTTTCACATATATACTGCCCGTATCATCACTAGAAGAGAAAGGGTAGAGCCTTGTTCATGGTCATTGGTTACCTACTTCACTAGTCAACTGAGTTCATCCTTTGTCCATCTGAGAAATGATCCTGTGTATCATGCTACCGATACTGTCCATGTGTTCATCCTTTTAATAAAATTATTATTATTATTATTATTATTATTATTATTATTATTATTATTATTATGCAATCTCATACCAGTTGCCTGGTGGTAATCGCTGGAGTTTGAGTGACATCAAGTCTCCTCAAGTCTCCAGCCTTTCTCTCCTAGTTCTCATAGGCCACAGTAATACTGCAGTTTACAGTTTCACACCGGTTGCCCTGTGGTCATTGCTGAAAGCTTGGTGAAAATAAGTCCCCTCAGGTCTTCAGCCAACATCTTTTCTCTCCTTCACCTATCATGCCAGTGCTGTTGTTCATATTCCGCTTTCATTTCCCGTCTTTTGTTAGGTCACTGTTAACAATTAGTGTGGCAGTCTTTATACTTCTAGCACTTTCCTCAGTATCCGCGCAGTTCCTAGCAGTGCTGTGGTCTGTTAAGTCTTAATCCTTCTCTTTATCCCGATCTCCTCCAGTCTCACCCTCAGTGTCTTTGGGACAGTTCCTAGTGTGTCCACTATGATTGGCACTACCCTGGCTTTTATGTTCCACATCTTCTTCGGTTATTATCATTATTATCATTATTATTATTATTATTATTATTATTTGCAGTTTCAAACCATTTGTCTGGTGGTTATCGCTGAAGACTGAGTAACAATAAGTCTCCACAGGTCTCCAACTCTCCTCTCATCGTCCTCACATATCATAGCAGTGCTGTGATTTTCGACCTTCTCCAGCTTCACTTACACCAGCCTTTCTCCATCCTGGCTGTTGGGTCATTGCGTAGGTGTTAGAGGCTTCATATTTCCATTACTCTCCTCAGTAATCGTACGGTTGATAATAGTGCTGTGGTGTGCATAGTCTCAACTTATCTTCTCATCTCCAGCTCTTCAAATCTTGTTTATTATCATTATTAGCAATTTCACACCAGTTGCCTGATTATTATTATAATCATTATTATTATTATTATTATTATTATTATTATTATTATTATTATTATTATTATTATTGCAACTTTTATATTCATTTCGTAGTTTCAGCTTTCATCATGGCTACTCTTGTTCTTATCATAATAATGATATTATTATTGTTATTATTATTATCATTATCATTATTATTATCATTATTATTATTATTTCTTTCTTGCTCATTATTCCTTACTTATTGCAACTTTTATATTCATTTCGTAGTTTCAGCTTTCATTATGGCTGCTCTTCTTCTTATCATAATAATGATGTTATTACTATCATCATTATTATTATTATCATTATTATTATTAGTATTATCATTATTTATTATCTTTGCCCCCCCCCCTTATTCCTTCTTAATAGCATTATTATCAAGTATCGTCTGTCTTTTCTACCCTTTTGGCTTTTTTTTTCCTTCGTTCTTTCATCTCCTCCTGCCATATTTATTGACAGAAGCTTCTCTCCATTTTCAACCTTATCACTATGATCAAGCATTAAGTGCACTTTTTTTTCCTTCTACCGGATCCCCTGTTATATAAAGATGTAATGACGTTTCGATTGAAGTCACTACCCATCATCCTCTCGTCAGTACGGGAAAGCAACGAACGAGGGACGTTAGATCGCTAACCACCTCACTCTAATTCCATAATACACAAACACCAGACGCACGCACGTATGTATGTGTTTGTGTATTTGCGTGTGCGCACACGTGTGTGTGTTTGTGTGTGTGTGTGTGTGTGTGTGCACGCCTGAAACCCAAAACGCGTATGACGCATTTAACATTACGCCAGCAGATATACAGAGAATAGATAGCTTTGAAAAGTTGAAAAGATCATTACTGTTGTCTTCATACTCTTTCTCTTGTCTCTTTTTCTCTCTTGTTTATCAATTATTTTCAGTGGTGTAGCAAGAGTTCTCAACAGCCAGAGGCGAAGACAGCATCCGAGGGAAGAGACAACGCTTATAGGCGTAGGGGAGAGCAAACATTTTGAGCCCCTTCATACCGGCGCCTGGGGGCGACTACCCCTTTCGCCCCCTTCGTGCTATGCCTCCACTTCTTTTCTCATTGACACCTTCTCCAATGTCATGGATCGTCTCCATTCCTGGAGATATTTTTTCACTAAAGATCGTGGTATGTTATCATAACTCACTTGTAAGAAATTGAGAAAATAACACTGCATCTATAATCACTGTTTGCCCATCTGCCATCAAAAGCTTAGAGCGGGTTAATGGATAAAAGAATGGTCGAAAGCGCGTGATCAAAGAAGGGAAAGTTAAGTTAAAAAAATAATTTTTTTAAAAAACATTCTTCTTCTGTGACCTTTAATAAAACTTTTTATTATGGATGGATAGCCCGTAGCAATAGTCGCTTTTTACGAACTAAAAGGCTCTGACTGCCCATAACTGAGGGAAAAGTGAATTCGTGCTTTTCCCATAGGGATTAGCGCGAAGTGAGCGCAAACTGACCCACCCGGAGTCTGAACTTGGTTATCCGATTCCATTCTACTACTTACATCTCCTTGCAGTATTGACTCATCAAATAGAGTTGATAATAACTTTGAAAGTGTTGTCATTACTGCCAATAAGAAAAACAGAGAGTTTGGCTTCTAGGTTTCCAGAGCCATGTTCTAAGAAATGAATTCGTACACAGTGATGTCATCGCTGCAGATTGTGTAGAACCCTTCAACAGAATCGTGTCAAAAGGTTATGCAGGGTCAACCCTTCGGCTCGCATTCCATCAGTGCTGGATCAACTATACAGGAAATGTCACCCATCTGTCAAGGGCCCCATATTTTAAGGGTTTTCGGTAAGTGCTTGCATGCTATCAATTCCGATTCAATGGTTCTGCACTTGCTCTATTACCCTAGGATCATTAGAGTTTGAGGTGAGCGATTTTAAATAATTGTCACCTTTAATTGGATGTTTTCATTCTAACACAACAATTGATGAGAGCGTGGTATCAATGAGATAGATTTTTAAAAAACACATGAATAAGGAGGTATTTGAAACTGAAATCATAGCCACTGCACAAAGATCCGAACGGAAACAAAGTGATGCAATTACTGGAATCAGTAGCAGCAGCCTTTTAGCGTCTGTCGATGGACACAGACCTTCACCAAGATTCGTCAGACCTCTGTATCGCGGGCGTCACGGAGCCAGTACTTCCTGAAGTTATCTAGTTAGCCATTCCATCTTTTATTCTTTCGGCCCCAGTTTCGCATATGATCTTTGGGGATCTACGTTGTGAGTCGTGGTGTCTATCGGTTGTCTGCCATTCAAGCAACATGACTAGACAATTGCCATTCAGGTTTTCTTATGGATTCTACGATATCCCAGACTCCTGTTTTTCCACTAATATATTGTGCTTTATTGTGATCTTTCCGTGTTATGTTAAGCGTGATCCTATCCTGTGTACGTTGCAGGGTTCTCAGTTTGAGGCTCAGTCATTTGGTTAGGTTCCATGTTTCAGTTCCATAGGTGAAGGATACATTTGTTGTATACCTTTCATTTTAGCACTAGCGAAATTATCTTGTTTTCGAAATTTAGGTAATTCAAAGTGAAAAATGAAACCAAGCAAATTACTTTGATGTCAGTCATATTTGTGGTATTATAGGGCTGTATTGCAAATGGAAGTAATAATTAATCAATTTTCCTTAATTTAGGGTTCCTTCATAACATATGCCACAGGCCCAGCACTATTTTGATCAAACACTGGATTCTATCATTATATTTACGTATTTTTCTTCAAATTACAGACATATCTTTATCGTTAACTTTATAAAAACAAAAACCCCTGGCCCATGTCGAATCTGGTCACTACCAAGATTATTAACCGACTAGATATACCAGGTGCTAGAAGCTGTAAGCAGCTGGGGATCAATGACGCGAATCAAAGGTCACCCCCATCCCCGAAGCCTTGGACTGGCTTTGTGGCGAGGGACAAGGAATGTATGCACGGGTAGAATTTTCTCGCCAAGAGATTGACTCATACAGGTTACGGGAAAACCATCTTTCGGCTTTTTTTTTTATCAGTCGCAAACATTAAAAAGCAAAAACAAAAGCCCCAGATGATATGAGTTGAGAGTTTCTGTTTATATTAACAAACTGTAAGGACGGTGTCTCTATGAGGAGGGAAGGTCAACATGAGTAATCATTTCGTTTGAGCTTCCAGCGCGTTCGTCTAAATGTCAGACGGTTTTGAATTGAGTCAAACCATAGCAGCTTCTCGATCCGACTGGACCTCCATTTCCAGCTGAACACTTCCCGTTTCAACGGCGGCCCTTTGTGACTTGATCGTCAAATAGGCACGAAGCTGACGGCCATGTTTCCGGTCGCACACCGCTGACACTTGTGTGCTCATTATGTATTGGTCTACGGTAACGGTGTGGCTTTGTTGCTGGTGGCTATTGTTTGGCTGCTTGTTTGTTTGCACATCCCGCACTGGTGTTATGTTGCTTTGTTTTTGCTTTTGTTTATGTTTTGGTGTGGTTCGTGTTTTTCTTTTTATTTATCTTTATTTGTCGCTGTTATAATTTTTGTTGAGAGTTGATTATCTCCCCTGACTACTTGTCACTCATGAAACCTTTTCAAACCTGAAATGTCAAACATGGTCCTTCTACACTTACCCCGTTTCCTTCCTTTCATTTTAACTCCCCTTCTCAATCGTTCTTCTTATTATTATTCTTTTTCTTCTTCTTCTTCTTCTTCTTCTTCTTCTTCTTCTTCTTCTTCTCATTATTATTATTATTATTATTATTATTATTATTATTATTATTATTATTATTATTATTATTATTATTATTATTCTACTCCTTTTTCTTCTTCTTGCTTTCTCGGATTATTTTCTTATATCTTTCTCTTTTCTTTTTCTTTCTTTCTGGCTTTCCTTTTTTTTTTCTTTTTTCACAAGATCTTACTCTCTCTTTCTTTTTGCTTATTCTGATTTCTTGGATTATTTTCATTTTGTCCTCTTTTATTGTTCGTGTTTTCTCTCTTTTCCTTCCCTTCTTTTTTCCATTCTCCTTTTCTTTCCTTCTTTCTTTTCTTTCCATTGTTTTACCTTTCTTTCTTTTTCCCTTTTCCTTTCTTCATTTCTCCCGATCACTTTCTTTCTTTCCTTTCCATGCAGTCACCCTTATTTTTCTCTGTTTCTTTCTTTCTTTCCTCCCTCTTCCATCTGTCTGTCTTTCCGTCTTTCTTTCTTTCTTTCTTTCTTTCTTTCTTTCTTTCTTTCTTTCATTCTTTCTTTCTTTCATTCTTTTTCCTTCCATTTTTGTTCTTTGTTTTTTCTGGTATTCTGTATTTCTTTTAGATCTACCCCCCTCTCTCTCTGTCTGTCTGTCTGTCTGTCTGT
This sequence comes from Thysanoteuthis rhombus, assembly GCA_963457665.1. Classification (NCBI taxonomy): domain Eukaryota; kingdom Metazoa; phylum Mollusca; class Cephalopoda; order Oegopsida; family Thysanoteuthidae; genus Thysanoteuthis; species Thysanoteuthis major. Next base: position 39,593,919 of record OY735238.1, on the reverse strand, counting down.
CTGTCTGTCTGTCTGTCTGTCTGTCTCTCTCTCTCTCTCTCTCTCTCTCTCTCTCTCTCTTTCTCTCTCTCTCTCGTTTTTTCTTCCCCTTTATTCGCTTTATTTCTCATCAAAAATCATTATAATTCATCATAGATGTTATCGAATCAGTCTTTATTTTTTCTCTGGAAAGGTCCTTTGTTTCATTATCAGTTTTTTCGATTACTATTTACCTTCATCTTAATTTTCCCGTTGCTTTTTATCACAACTTTGTTCAGACCGTCAATTTATTGCTGCAAGTAAACAGTGCGAATTAGAATTGAATGGTAAGCCCTCAGCGAGACTAAGGTAAATACGAGTCAAAATGATTTATAACCCTTCATCTAATGAGAAAAAAAAAGCAGGAATATATAATGAAATAGGTCTGCGTAGACATTCAATAGCAACTGTTGTGTGACCAATGTGTTTTGGCATCAAGCGTGTAGGGGTGATCAATTAGAAAATTGGGGAAAAAAAAGTGGTGTTATTGATGATGGAACTCTAAAAAGTCCAATTTGAAAAAGAAAAACAAGCATGAACACTGATGGACATAATCTAAGACACCAATTTTGCATAAACTTACATTGGAAATTGAACCCCAACTAAAAACTTATGCTTTTGAGGGGTTTTGTTGTTTTTTCTAATTGTTTGTTTCTTTTACGTTTCCTTTTTTTCTGTTTTTTTTTTTTTGTTTGGGTGTTTTTTGAGAGGGGGGTTGTTTTGGGTTTTTTGTAATCTTTTTTTACATTCTTTTGGGGGTCAGAAAATGAGAGAAATTTTTTTTTAGACAATACGAAGCAACAGGTTTAAATTTCAGGACCCTTTTTTAGGGCCTTTGGTTCGACCTCAACTCGTGATATATATATATATATATATATATATATATATATATATATATATATATATATATATATATATATATATATATATATATAGCCAGCCAGCCAGCTAAATAGAATCACTTGAAACTGAACAAACCTATACTGACTGTTCTATTTTTGGTTTTTTTTTATTGATTTAAACTCCCATTCCTTTAACAAGAACCTTAAGTTCAACGATGCGTACACACTCATTAGTTGTAGTAGTAGGGGGAAGAGGGGAAGGGGAAGTAGAGCAATTAGTCTTCCTCTGAGTCAATTGGTTCTCATACTCATGAAATATCGCACTATGAAAATATTTGGCGAGTATTATTTTCAACAAAAAACGTAAATAGCCATTTTAGCTGTTCTGGGGATCATTTTGATATGTTTTTTTTAATATAATAGTTCCGAACTCGTACATTCTAATATGACATCATAGAATTGATCACGTCACACATTTTAATGACGTCATACGTTGTCCTCTTTCCTATTTCTGTTATTTAACGTAACTGAGTCTGAAAGACAGACCGACTGACTGCCCGAAAAGCGTCCAATAGAGATGTGTGGACATATGTAAAGAAATCATTGACTTCATTCTTTCTCAACTTACTTGGTTCAAAGTTATTTCTTCCATGCTGGGACATTACTTGGTTCAAAATTATTTCTTCCATGCTGGGACATTCCTGAATCCATCCAAATTCAAAATTCTAGTTTTAGTATTTTCAAAGTTTGGCCAAATATTTATGATAGTTTATCCAAAACGTTTTTGTTCTTAATGTAATAATATACATCAGTTGTATCATTAGGTCCGTGGTTTTATGATGAAAAAGTGTTTATTTTACACAACAAATATCAATAATTTTTAAATGTTCTTCTTTGCCAATGCACTTAATTCAGTGGTGAATAATAATCATATGGATCGAATACTATACAATGATTTTTTTAGATCAAAATTCATCTAATAGCTACTTGTCAAATTGCAGGCTCATTTATTCACCTTTAGTTCAAGTTCCCCATAGACACACATTTTCTGCTTGTAGGGTGCAACCGTTTGGGAGTCTATGAAAAACATAAAACAAAGTTAGAAACATGAACATTCTTCGTCTTTATCTAACCATATAATGAACTTATATACAGATCATCCATCTGCGCTCAAATGGAATGACATTATCGGTTGATTTACCTTCATTCTATTTTTTTTGGAAAAAATCTTGGACAGTTTTCCGGTTTTAGTGGTTGAACGAATGTTGAACTTTTTTTTAATCATAGCTTAACCCAGACATAATTCTATGACATTCTGTGAACATAGCTGATGTAAAATAATGAGTAAGATCTCGGTGTAAACAATCTTCCTTCTTTTCATTGGTTGTGTTTTATATGGAGATTCCAATGTGTTGTCAAATATGAAGTTATTTTTCCCGGGTAACACCGGGTAACGCCGGGTATCTTACCTAATATAATGCTCTTCTATTCAGGGTTTAGCACTCTTTAAGTAAGGTAACTCATCCACTGTAAGCTTATGCAATGCTCTTTCATAGGAATAGAGCACTCAGGTGGATGAGGAATTTCTGTGTAATAGATATATCACTTCAGCCTAACTGACCGTCCAGTTCCGTAGTCCAGAGGTAAGATATCGGCCTCCGGGTTCGAAGTAAAGGTTTCAATTCTGCCTCGTAGTACTGGATTGGATAATGGAAAGTCTTTAGCCACACTGAAGAGAGGTAATACATGGGCATGATATATAAGTAGATTTTGAATCAACAGCATCTGGGGAAGGTTTTTTCATCATTTATTTGAACCTAATCATAGGTGAAGGGGTGGGGTCAATGTTATTTTAAATTTTCATTATTGGGTAGTAAGTTGTCGTTCTGCAGTAATAGCAGTTCAACAGCCAAGTGGTTAGAGCGTCGGAAAATAGCAGTGTTTTACCAATTTCAAACTTAGTTTTTCTTTTCAATCTTATAGGCTTTGGAACTTTAGGAAAAAAACTAATTTAGTCACTAAAGAATTCTGTGTGAGCTGTTTGGAAATGTGATAAATACAATCAGGGGTCCGATTTCGAAACCCGACAGAAGAAATTTCACTTTTTCAATTTAATGTGCTTTCAATTTGCTAGACCTTAAAATTTTCCGGTAATCAGTCAGTTTTGAGAAAGGATATGCTCAAATTTTTTTTCATTGGAGGAGGTAGTATTTACAATGTTGCCGTAATACTAATCTGTGGTTTTAAGTTCCATTCAATTTAGGGACCAAAGATGTGGCGGTTCTTATGCCAGTTAGGTAAAATCTTTCAAGGAATCTAACCCTAAACTGACAATAAAATATCTTTTTTTCCCAGAGAAAAAACAGTAACCCTACTTTTAACCTTTATCCAAACTGAAACACAAAAATAAGATATGGGCATAATTTTATCCCGATAGTCTGCTTTGACAAGCAAACTTTTTTGTCAAAAGTAATTAAATGAATCCTTTGTTTATAAAAAGAATCTTTAAAGTTTCAACTGAGGCTCTTCCTTGAGTTTCTATTAGATTTCTATGAAATATAATTTGCCTACCAGTAATTTTCCCCCGAGCAATGTATGGTACATCAGCTTCTCTCTCTCTCTCTCTCTCTCTCTCTCTTTCTCTCTCTCTCTCTCTCTATATATATATATATATATATATATATCAAGATCAACCTTACTGACCGTCCAGTTCTGCGTAGGGCAGAGGTTTCGATCCTACCTCGTGGTACAGGATGGATAATGGATAGTCTATAGTCGCACTGAATAGTTGTAATACAACGAAACAGCTGTCTGTGGATGACTCAATCATTATTATTATTATTATTATTATTATTATTATTATTATATGTATTCACTCGTGGCTATCATTTTGTGCAGGCGTGGACTATGGGGCTACGAAAGAAGTGATTAAATTTTGTGGTGGGTTCCAGCATTTGGTTTTGATTAAAAGATATTTTTAGCAATTAACAAAAAGGCTAGATTCTAATTTCAAAGGTAGTAACCCAATATTTATACATTTGAACTTCTTTCTTTTTTTAATATTCTTTTTTCATTCAGTTTTTTTTGTTGGCGTACGACATTAACAGAGGTATGTGACCTCTCAGTGCTCTCTAGCTTTTTTTTTTTGTTTTCTTCATATTTTTATTGACGGACTAATATTGACGTAAATGTCAAAACAACGACACTTTCTCTCTCTAGGGAAGTATCAAGTAGTTCAACTAATGACTACTTAAAAGGCTTTTAGTGCAATTCGAATTCGATGAGTAGGAAGTGGAAATTAGATTTGGGTGTCACTGACATGTAAAATTATTCCTTTATTACGGTGGTCTCAGCTGAATCGAAGATATAGTTTGAACCCGGCTCGCCGATTCCATGTTCCTAATTGCTAACCGCTTGACCACGGGCGTTTCCTTATCCTTGGTTGGTCATCAATTTCATTTACCTCTATCGACAAAGTTGAAAAGAGGTACATGTATTCGGCTGTGTCTGTTTGTCTGTTCCTCTGTTTGTTCGCCAGTCCACACGATATTTCCAAGAGTACTGATTTCAAAGAAATTTTGTGGAAGGATGGATAATGAAGTAAGAAGGGGGTCCTAAAAGTTTGGGATTGATCTACGATTTTTTTCCTGATGGAAAGATATTTTTCCTTTTTGTTATTTTTTCAATTATACACATGAGTACGCTCGTGACTCTCCACACGATATTCCCAAAAGCTCTTATTGGATGGCTAATTATATTAGCCGCCTAATGGATTACCAGAATATATCTAAGAAAATAAATACTAGAAAATAAAATGTTCTCTGCTTAAACGCAGAACAAGGTTAGCACACAGTTTGATTGTTAACAAACGCAGAAAAAAGGACGAACGAATAGGTTAATAATAATAACAAGTTTTAATTCTGATAAGAATTAAAAAAGGAACGGTGGAGTTTATGCCGATACGAAGTTGTTTGGAAAGATCTACCGTGGTATGTATGAGGTGAAGCAGAGAATATAGGAAATGGAATGTAACTTATAAAATGCAAGATGGAGTCTTAGAATGTCCGTCAGTTTTTTGGTCATCCAAATTATAACCACTGTAATGTTATCTTTGGAAGTTCGACGTAACTACATGGAGAGTGCTTAACTTGGTTTGGATGTTTTCTCTGAGGTGACGAAGGAAAGTTCTTTAGAGAAAAAGGATAAATTACTTGTTATATATATACGCGTGTATATAAAAACTAGGTGTGTGTAAAAACTATCCTAAGGAGTGAGCGAAAATGCAAGCTTACCTTGCGGCCGTCAGAACAGAGAGAGGGAGAAAGTTTACCGCAAAAGCTTAAATACTGTAAAGATAACAATCAGTTATCTTATTGATTGTTCTGTGTGATGTCAAAGAGGAAGCGACAAAGAATTTACCATTCCTGTAAGGTTTTGCACTTTGTCTTATGAATCGCTGGTAGATCTCTGCCAAGGGCAGATAATTCCAAATATGTCTAATTTTCATTGCTATAAAGTGGGCACTACACTCTCAGTGAATTTTGATGATATTTTATGAAACGATGGACAAAAGATTACGAAAGAACTAATTCAATTCTTCACCAGATACATTTACAATTATCTCGCCTTCGTCGATATTTATATGCCCAAACCACATGATATCGCCAAAATGTCACATCTGTCCACACGATATCTCCTACAGTTCTCGTTGTATATTTATGATATTTTGAAGAAAAGTGGGGCATTGCGAATGAAAGAGCAAAGTAAATTTTTGACCAGATCCATGCACAATTATCCCATCCTACGTTGTATTTATATGTCCTTATCACATAATATTGCCATTTTCCTCCTGTCAACAAGATAACTCCAAAGGTTATCGATGGATTTCAATCTGATTTTGTGTGACGATGAACAATACGCTACGGCAGAAAGGATTAGATTTTGGGGCGGATCAATGGACAATTTCTTTCCATACGTCGTAATTATACGTGCTTACCACATAATATCACAAAAATGTCCTGTTTGTCCACACGATATTTCTAAAAGTACTCAACGAATTTCATATTCTGTTGGAGGATGGTCAACAGGCTATGGAAAAACTGATTAAAATTTGGACTGGATCCACATGCATAATTACTACCCAGACAAAGGTCTTGGCAGAGATAATCGCTCTCTGAGTGCTTTCAAGTTTTTTTCTTAGTTTTGTTGAATTTCAAATGCAGTAGCATCTCTAGCATCTATGAATGTCACTGACTGACATATCGAAGTGTTAGTTACGTCCTTTGCTCAATGTTTCTAATTTAGACGTTGCCGAGTTACATCCTGACCAATTTAGATGTTTTCATCTAAATCTAGAAGTTTTGGTTTGCATCTAGATGACAGAAAATGCTATCTAGATTTTTTTTAAAGCAATAAGTAAAATTTCAATGATACAATGAGCAAAATTTTCAATAACTTAGATATTTCGATAAGATAACTGAGTGATCAAACTAATAATAAGTTCATTAATATTATATAATATATATATATGTGTGTGTGTGTGTGTGTGTGTTTGTATTGTGGCTTTGAAGTGATCCGACAGAATGTAGATGAAAATGACAATTTGAAGGTGAAGAGAAAAACTCAAGAGAAAGGTGTTACATCTCAAAATTTTTCATTCCATGGACATAGTTCGATGCAGTACAATGACACAAATGTCTGAGGGTGACCATACCTTTGTGTCACTGTATTGCATCGAGCTGCGTCCACGGAATGATAATTAAAATTTGAAATGTAATACCTCTTGGGTTTTCCGCTTAACCTTCAAATTTTCATTTTCATCTATCTATCTATCTATCTATCTATCTATCTATCTATCTATCTATCTATCTCTATCTATCTCTCTCTCTCTCTCTCTCTCTCTATATATATATATATATATATGTATATATATATATATATATATGTGTGTGTGTGTGTGTGTGTGTGTGTGTGTGTGTACATATAAATATAGAACCCGGATGTTTCCAGGTATTTCAAGATTTTTTTTTTTTTACTAAATCGTAGTGTAACGTTAGAAATAAAGTTGGCAACACTGCTCTTCCTAGATCTTCACACAAGATAAGAACTTATGCATAACTTGTGCATCTACGGTCTGACTATTGATCTTGTTGTAGGTGAACAGTGTTGGCAAAGGTATGCGCTCTCTGAGTGCCTCTTTATGTCTCTTTGTTTTGTACATTTTTTTTATTGCTGCAGTCTAATTGTTGGAAATGTCAAAGTAATTACGTTGCTTTTAACTGATAAGTCATCAATGGTATCCACCATCGATGGGATCCCGTTTTCTCTTCGCCTGTAGGGAAGCATCAAGTGGATCAATTAATGACCCCTTAAAAGGGTCCCGGTGCAATTTGAGAGTGAAAATGGAATTTGGGTGTTACTGGACATAAAGAGGATTGCTTTATTTGATGGTCGAGGCAGATATTGAACTCTGATCATTTGCTAAAAGAGGGGTGATCAACAATGGCTTCCCTCTCCTGCAAGCTGTTTTTGTTATCTTTCTCTTGCGGTTGAAATCAGTCTCTCCTCTCTCCTTTTTTCTTTCTCTCTCTCCCTTACCTATTAATTTATTTATTTTGTTCTTCGTCTTTCTTGCTAGCTCTCCCAATTTTAGACACATTAAAGCAGCGAATCTCTGCTTAGGATGAATGTTAATCGAAATAAGAACCCTCATGATATACAACTGGAAGCATAGAATTCCAAAGTCCTGGAACCAATGAATTCTTCGAATGCATTTTGAGCTGCTGTCTGGTTGTTGGAGATCTTCCCTTGCAACTGATGGTGGAAATAAGTTTCTACACAATATAACGCAATTTATAATCCATTCTGTCGGACCAAATATGTCCATTTTTGTAAATACATTTCCAAGATATAAAAAAAACATTTTGTTGCTCAGGAATTTCTTGTCTATGTTCAATCAGAATGAGGCGGGATATGCAAAAAAAAAAAAAAAAAAAAGTAAGGGAGGCGACTCCATATTGAGCATTTGATTGTTTTCTCCGTTGGAAAATTTTACAGACAGAAAATATATTCCCGATATCCGTTTCACTTTCTGTGTCATTTCGACGTCAGCTGAGAAGCCTAAGCGCCCATTTATTACACTGCACATTTTTTTTGTTTTTTATTTTTTGTTAGCATATCACTGAATTTTTTAGATGAGGTATTATTATTATTTCTATTGATGTTCGGACCATCCTCATCTTGGTTGTTTTTCATACAACGTTTCGGCCGTTGCACTCTACAGCCTTCATCAGGTATCATCTGGTAGATTTGGGGAAGTAACGAACCGAACCCATTATTTATCCGACAGGGGTATATTGACCGTACTCCCCTCTTAGCATTTGTAGTATTGTCTCACACTAGGATTGAACCTAGAACCATCAGATTACTTTGCTGTTCGGTTTGTTACTTCCCCACACCTACAAGATAATACCAGATGAAGGTTGTTTTTGTTTTTTAATTTTCTTGTTAAAAACTGTTACTCTCTAATTGATTATGTCAAAAAGTATGGAAAATGTCAATTCTTCCTTTCCAATTTCACTTTTGCAAACCAGACAGAAAAATCTATTTATTTCAGATTGGACAACGGGTAAATTTGCACTTTTTTCAATCACATAAAGTGAGAAAAACAATAACACATGAATATCACTATGCTGACCCCATAAGCAAAGTTCGTAGGAAATTATAGCCATTTTCCATTTCATTTACTCATAAGCAATCAGAAAATAACATACACTACCCAGAAAGAGAAATCACGTGGTGTAGCTTTATCATTGAACCCACTTAAAGGCCAAACTGACCATTAAGGAATAGACAAAGGCCTCGGACTGGACCGATGATGACCAGACACAACGACGCGAACCACATGGCCACTACAATGAGTCAGCGTTTTCAACAGAAAGTAATATGACAGGATTGTTGAACGAGTCCTTTGAGCGAAGTATTTCAAAGCATTGTAGAGGTATTTATAACTTCTCTCACCCTCAGTTCTTTTCTGTCAACTCTCCTTGCATCCTAGCAAGATATTTGGTGATTAGACAGAGCACAGGGAGTAGTGGATTCATGCACTTTCTATGGGAATTAATGCCAAGTGAATGCAAACAGCCTCGGCAGGCATTCGAACCCGGCGTGCCAATTCCATTTTCTGAGAAACTTACCGTCACGTTACTTCCGATAGGGGAGGGGAAAATTTTAATTACGTTCTTTTTTTCTCGTTTTTTAGGTACCTACCAATCTCTTTTTAGGTACCTACCAATCTCTTTTTAGGTACCTACCAATCTCTTCTTAGAGTATCTCTGAATTTTTGAGATGAGGGATTATTATTATTTCTATTTTTGTTCGGAATATCTTCATCTTGGTTGTTTTCCATACAACGTTTGGCCGTTGTACTCTACGGTCTCCATCACGTATCATCTGGTAGGTGTGGGGGAAGTAACGAATCGAACCCTTTATTTAACCGACGGGGGTATATAGACTGCGATCCCCTCTTAGCAGTAGTAGTATTATTGAATTATTATTGTCTCACACTGGGATTGAACCTAGAACCAATAGATTACTTGCAGTAATTCTGTCCGACTATCTAACCACTACGCTATGTGTCCATGTAGAGTACAACGGCCGAAACGTCGTATAGAAAACAACCAAGATGAGGATAGTCCGAACAATAATAGAGACAATCTCTTCTTCTTCTTCTTCTTCTTCTTCTTCTTCTTCTTCTTCTTCTTCTTCTTCTTCTTCTTCTTCTTCTTCTTCTTCTTCTTTCTTTCTTCCTTTCTTCTATATGAATAGAAGATCTTCTCAAATACTGGGGCCTGGTGTACAGTAAGGTGACCATTTTGATTCTCTCAGACCCTTGTTTTTGGTTTGTGTGTGTGTGTGTGTGTGTGTGTGTGTGTGCGTGTATGCGTGTATGCGTGTGTGTTGCTTCCTATGACAAAGGCTCTAATAGCGAAAATCGTTGAAACTCCTTGCACTGTATCCAACCGGTAATAGAAAGTAAAGTTTTTGTTGATCGAGGCTGTAGTCAAGATTCCTATCGTTTTTCATTATACACCACCCTTTTTTTCCAGAAATGACTCAGGCCACCCATTCCTATACAAAAGATCATGAGGATTGCCACCAAATGAATTACTACCGTCAGCATTTTACTCCTGTTGTATGTAAGGGTCATGACGCAAACACAGGTGGTATAAATTTCTGAAGATCTAACGCCTAGATAAGTTTTACCATCTGTATAAAGACGGGTCAGGAAGAGCATTGTTTCTTTGATCCTATAACTGACCGGAGAGAAGATGGATGTCTGGTGATTACGTTCTTGTTAAAACAATTACAATGAGAAATAAGATCTGTCATGGCTAGTTCCCTTGCGGGGTCTTCTTAGGTACCTGTTATTCCGTTTCTCTTCAGATATGCTACTCCCGACCCCCGACCCCCCTGCTCAGGAAATTTCATAGTTAGCTCGTTAGTTAGATCAAGAGATAGGAGACCAAATATTTGGGGATATTTTCCTTCTTTTTTTTTTCTCATGATTTTCGTTGTTACAGAGGACGTGTACAGGGTGTTTCAAAAAGGATACAACTTACTTTTTGACGACTTCTATTCAGACTAATATAAATCTAAAAACTATTATTCAAAGACACAAATTATAAAAATATAACAAGCCTGGTTGCTGCTGGTTCAAACTCCACTCTGTTCATTCCGACTGAAGATGATTACTGCAAATTTCGAATTGTAAATGTGATAAATAAAAGATTACAGAATAAATTTTCCGAGATATGTAAGACCTGTCAGTTTGGCTCAGTCAATAGGAGAACCGCCTATCGATCACTTGGTCATGATTTCAAATCAAGACAGGGTAACGTTAATTCTATACATCGGTTTGTTTAAACGTGGCGTGACAGACAGACAGTGAAGAGTTAACTCCCTTGAGTTAAGTAGGTATTATTCTTATTCTTGTTGTTACAGTGGATGATTGTGCCAAAGTCAATACCAGTCACTTGGACTTGAGTTTGACTAAAGATACTAATTTCACCTACAATCAAACTTTACAATTAATGTTGAAAGTGATGTCCTTCAACCTGGATACATATTCGTCCCCATTTCATTATATAAACGTTGCAACATGACATAGCTGGTGCAATACAGAAATAATGGGTGCTCGAATGAGGCTAGCACGCGGTGCAATTATTCAAACTGCTAAATACTGTTGCCTCTGAGTATTCTGTTGCCACTTCGTCTGAGTATTCAGTTGCCACGTCAGTAAGATTTACGTGCGCATAAACTCTATCCTCTTATCCTTAGGATTGTATCAATGATGCAACATAGAGTATATGTATATAAGTATATATGTATGATGTGTTAGACTGATTGGGCTCTTTAATTTTGAGAAGGCAACCAGTCTAGGAGAATGACAATTCTGATTTCAAAGCTGGAATTGAAGTCCCCCTCGAGTCACTGAGCTAATGCCAGATGTATTGCTCTGTTTTCCTCTAAATCACTCCTGTAAGGCCGAGAGGAGGATTGATTTGAATGGGAATCTCAAGATTTCCATACACTTGAGCTCTGTAAGGGAGTTCCATTGTCTGTAGAGAAAGAACAGAGTACATTCAATTTATGTATGTATGTATGTTTAGGGAAGGGCAAATCAAGCACGCTGAACTGAAATAAGCTTTGAACAAAAAAGCTTCTGTGGATCTATGAGATTGTAAAGAACTGGATTTGTGATGCCTGTGGCCGTACTCTTCTTTCAAGGCAGGCTATGTAAATAAAATTGAATCACTGAGAAATCCACAGAAACAGACTACGTATAAGAATCTTTTACCTCCTTTTCCCGACAACACAACTTGTGCTGTGTATGGCAATGTGTGCAAGACAAGCCTGGGACAGAAGAGACAAATTAAAGTGTTAGAGACTTCCACTTCACAGACAGATTCAATCAATCCTGT
>OY735238.1:39557077-39577077 GCA_963457665.1 Thysanoteuthis rhombus | reverse complement strand
AATCTGTTCTTCAATAAGTTAGTAGCAGCGGCCGCCCAAGTCAGTGATATTCGTTACCGCCCTTTGATATTTCAGTTTGAAAACCAGTGACAAACATTTGCCAGAATAAGCCCTAGGTGTGAGATCCGAACTTGCATCCATTTTTTTAAAATTTGATCTTCTGCCAACCGTAAAGCTCTTGTAACCTAAGTGGTAGAACAGCTGTTATAGAAAAAAACAAACTTCCCGAGGTGAAAGTGATGGGAATACTGATCCCACCAAGGGTCTTATTTTCGTCAAATCTTGCGATGAAAGGCAGAGAAATTTGAAATTTAAAAAAAAAAAATACTAGGCAAAAACTAGAAAGCACTCGGAGAGCGCATATCTCAGTCAACATGATTGCCAGGGGTGTGATTTTGTATGGATCCACCCCAAATCTAATCAGTTCATCCGTAGCCTATTGCCCACACTACTCTTCAGTCGTTTTGGAGATATCTTGTGGACAGACATGGGATTTCGGCGATATAATGTTGTGTGGACATATAACTACGACATAGGGGAGATAAATGTTCATGCACCCATCCCAAAATGCAATCACTTCTTTCGACGCCTTTTATCCACAGAATTTCATAGGAATTCATTCAGAACTCGCGGAGATATCGAGTTGACAGACTGACATGAGTTTAGACATAAATGTATGGGGGAAAACGGCGAAATATCTGTCAACAGAATTGAAATCCTGGATCCGCTACAAAACTGAACCATCACTTTCCTACTTCATTGCCCACAATTCCAGTGAATTTCATCGAAATCTATTCAATGCTCTCCGATACGAACGAACTGACGGAAAGACAAGAATGAATACAAACTTCGTTGACAGGGGTGAATTACGATAAAATACATTCTAGTCAAGGATAAATGGTAGTTAAGGAATTGGAGGAAATTAATTCCAAAGTTTGTAGATCTCCTAAGAAATTCTTTTCGATTAATCCCCCACCGTCTTCGGGGAAGAACGCTAAAACAATCTCTTCATCGAAATTCCAGAGTGCGAAAATTTGTTTCTTTGTATGTTTGTTTTCTGGTCACGTCATGATGAAGACACATACCTTTCTCTCTTCAAAGCTGTTTAAAGAGAGAGACAGACAGAGACAGACAGAGACAGACAGACAGAGACAGAGACAGAGAGAGTAAGTGAGTGAGTGAAAATAATGTTGAAAAATAGAAATATTCGAAAGTATCCATCTATCCTTAGATAACACTTCTTAAAATCTCGTCATTTTTTGACGGGTTCTATGCTTATCTTACCAATACTTCCCGACCGTTTTTCAAATCCATCTGTCATAGTACTGATGACTAATACTATTCGTGTTTATTGTAGTGTGGGTTATTTACATTTGACAGAATCGTTTACAACATTTTACATAAGAGGCCATCTTTGTCTTTTACGGGGCACCACCTAATCGACTTGGACGTCGTGCTCGTTGGTCTGAATCTCAAAAGCTAGAAGACGCCGAAGTCAATTGAGGGAGCCTTACTATTCAGTCAATTTAGATTAGAAAGAAAGACTCAAAAGGAAATTTCTCAAATTTTTTACTCCGTCGACCTCCTTTTGGATCTTTTTGAAAGCTATCAACCCTCCCTCATGCTTACCAAAAATAAAAACGTTTTTTCTTCTTACGTTGTTTATTTGATACGACACTTGTGTTTGATACTTTCGTTGCTAGATTCTCAATATTTGGATTGATATTTGCGAATTTCAGTCTTATAGCTCCTTGCATGCATTAATCTATTCTACGTCTTTCCTTTGTTAATATTTTATTGACAACTCTGAAGCCACATTCAACCAAATCTGCAGTTGGAAAGTACAACTGAGATCTTTAGCCATTTTAGACCACATGTTTAATAAAGCTGTTTAGCTGTATTTGACAACTTCAATTCAGTCATTCCAGCTCTTTTGATTTTTATTTTTTATTTTAGTTCCTCTTGGATGTTTTGGTCGACAGATTCTATATCACAGTCAAGAAATTGTATGTGACAATCTATCGCCTCCTCCAGCTCAACTTTCGCCTCTCTCGGGTGATATTGCCTCCGCTTAGAATAACCGAGGCTATTGAGGAGAGCCCTGGAGTATTGAGTAGACTTGTTGTCACTCAATCTTCAGTAAGAGACACCAGTCATTAGTGGTGTGAAAACTTAACTAGTCCAAATGATAATAATTGGCATGTGTCAGTCTCGAGGGGTGAGGGAGTGAGTTTTAGTCTCATGCCTCCTTGTATGCATTTAAAAGTACTACTCTTTTCCTTTGTCAATATTTTATTGACAGCTCCAAGCCACTTTCAACCAAATCTGAAGTTGGAAATCATGACAATAGTACTTCAGCCATTTCAGACCACTTTTGAATAGAGCTACAATTCTTTCATTTCAACTCTTTCAAAACTGTGCTTGCATTAGTCATTATATCATAAGCTCAAGTTCCTCTTGAATGTTTTCCATTGACGGATTTCGTGTCAGTCAAGATATTATATGTGACAATCTTTCGCCTCTGTCAACTCTGTCCAACTATGGGGAGATATTACCCCAAATGCAAATGGCTGCTCTAGAGGCTTCCTCAACCAGGATAGCACAATCTTATGGTCACTGGTAGCAATAGCGGTCATTCATGGTCTACACCAGGCAATATCAACCACTAAAAGAGGCGAAAGTCGAGCTTGGGGAGCGATAGAATGCAACGTAAAAATGTTTTTCTCTTTTTACAAGAGCGACCTCTCACCTCATGTCAGTAAAGTCAAAAAATAAAGTGAACCTACACTTAGTGTATTCCAAAATATGTATATTATAAGATAAAAAAATGATTTAATCAGTTATTTCTGTTTACATTATTGTGTAATTTCATTATGCAAGCACGCGTAGGTCTTCCTGAAGATCAAAATATCTGCTGTAAACAATCTAATTTGCAATTTACATGGCCAAGCCAAAATAAGACATTAATCGATGGAAACATTTATATTTTTGGATCATGTCCAGTCAAGCTTCTTGATGCGAGATTTTTTTAATATTGGTATCATATAATGTATAACCGTCATCCTCAATGGAATTGGGGTGCAATATCGCCCCATAGAGACGAAATTTGAGTTAAGGGGGATAGATTTTTAAACATATTTTCCAGTATTCATTTATCCTACAGTCCGTTCGGAGAGGCGGTACTCTGTGCAAGAAAGGGTTAAATGCAAAGGGAAAAGGGAAATGAATAAATGTATCGATGGGAAGAGAAAGTAAGGTTACAAATATTGACAAAAAAGGGTGAACGAATTAGAGAGAAAGATGAGAGGGAAGCAAGCGAGACCAAAAAAAAAAAAGAATTGAAAGTTTTTTTTGGTGTATTTTTTTTTTTAGATTTTCTTTCTTTCCTTTTTTTCCACCCCCTTTTTTTTTCTTTATTTTGTTTTTAGTGAGAGTCGTTTTTCCGTTTTTTTTTAGGAAAAGCCGGCGAGACCAAAGAGCCTTGGAGATAAGAATCAGCCTTGTCACCCTAACAACAAGTAGTTGTTGTATTGCATGACTGGGAAAATATGAATTGCTGACACTTGAACTGCACACCCGACTGGGTAGGGCTGACGACGGCACCTTTTAAACTAATTATGGTTGAAACGCACAAGTTGAAAGGGGGAAGAAGAAAGGATCGGCTGTTCCATTCCTATTCTCTGCCATTCTTTAGAAACTGTCAACCAAAACCGTCAGTATAAGTTTCTCCAGTTTTCAAGTTGGTCTGGCTGGCTATGTATGTATGTATCACCCGTACGATTCGCACCAATGAAACTTGAGGGTTGGAAAATTCAAAATTTACTCCTAATTAGATGTAAAAAGAATATATATTTTTTTGGGGGGGGGGGAAATCGCTGCAATGTTTGGGGGGGTTAAAGTAGGGGCCCAATTCATAATGTAAGTTTATGCTAAATTGATCCCTTATTTGTGCCTGCTTGTTTTGGGGTTTGTTTTTTGTAGTTGTTTTTTTTTAAATCCCGACTTCTCAGTGATCAGTACTCAGACAAAGGATACGAGAAGTAACTTATTCATGGATCGCCCCCTTTTTTTCCCAACTTTCTCATTGATCACCCTCAACAATGCATGATGCCCAAAAGACGTCGGTCATGTGACTGTTTTCTATTGAGAGACTAACCAGAACTGTCTTTTTGTTTCTCTTGTTCTCTATTGAATTAGGTTGTTTGGGGTTTTTTTGTACGTTTTTATCAGATCTTTTCTTTTTTTGTTTGTTGCTTCACTTTCTTCATGCAGCAGCTAGAATACCCACCACGTCAAAAAATGATGGCGGTATTCAAATACTGGATATTCTTGAATATAAGACGAGTTTGTTTTCTTGTTTTTTTGCATTAAAAAAACAGCACCAAACCATCAGTTTGACTAATACCAAAGACAGTCAAAAATGATCAATACTTTTGCCTATATGAATAAAGCGTCGAAAGACACAATGTATCAGGATAATTCCCGTCGTTTTAACTCAATACAGTTTTTATATGAAATGCTATGTTATATGAAATGCTATGTAGTTAGTATACGACGTGTATTGTATGATATCCTTTCAAACTTATTATTCTGGTAGATTCGACATCAGTGGTGAGAATTTCAATTTTACAATCTACAACTCATTTTTCAGGTAGATTCGTAGTCCAGTAATCATAATTTTCTCTTTACGACCTGAAAAAAATGGTCGATTTGTTAAAGATGAAAGAAATTCATATTTCGGTGACAGCTGTGTAAGTGCCATAAACGAATAATTCATAAGAAGAAAATATCTCATAACAACGTTATGGCCGAATAACGGACTTGGCTTATATTCGAGTCTATCGATTTTCTGTTATTTTATGCTTAATTCTAAATTCGCCTAATTCTCACGGTCGGCTTATGCTAAAAGATACCCGGTGATTTTGCAATCGCACTGTACTCAAGAGATATGAAAGACATTTTATTGCTCTTTCTTTTCTTCTTCCTGTTCAACCAGAGTGGGTTCGGATCTGTTACGCATTTGTCAAAAATTTAAATAGATAAGAGACTCTACTTTATAATTAACGTTTTAAAGTTATTTACCTTGACGAATGTTACTAATCAAAACTATAAACAATCGCATGGCTTTATATGAGTCTGTCTGTCTGTCTGTCTGTCTGTCTGACACACACACACACACACACACACACACACACACACACACACACACTGTCTGTCAGTCTCGTTGAAAGAAACGAATAGACCAAGAATAAACGAGATGAGAATTTGGAGTGAAAACAATTATTCGTGCCTTTGTATTACCGGGGGCTGTTTAGCTCAATGGTAAGAGCATCGCTACGTTGAAGCGGCTACTCGATCGGTCGAAGATTCGATTCCTGCAGCAGCCCCATTTTCTTTCATTGTTTATTCTATTTACGTTGTCTATGCTTAAATACACATTAACCATGTAATGACGGGAGATCATCTCAAATAAGAGTTTCTGTATAATGTAGCACAATTTATAATCACACACACACACACATATATATATATATATGATACATAAATTTGGTCTATAACAATGGTACACCATCGTTTCACTATATTCAGCTCATCAGTTAGACAATGTAACTAGGCTTCAAGTTGTTTATATACTCGGAATAAAGATTTGTCGGATTATGCATATATATATTTCAGATTTATATATATATATATATATATATATATATATATATATATATATAGTAGGATGTGGATTCGCTATACTAACTAGATCATGTTTCTGCTCCGGCCTCATCAGGATTCGCCAGAGAGGGCAGAAACATGAGCTAGTTTGTGCAGCGAATCCACATTCTACTATTTATTTCCAGCTCTACTCTAAAACAATCTAACTTTCATAGTATATAGTTGAAAGAACGAACACTCTGAGATATAAATCCATCACATATCAGAAGTTGCTTTATATTATTAATATATCATTATATTATGCTACACTGCAAGCCTGATATATATATATATATATATATATATATATATATATATATATATATATATATATATATATATATATAGTGGTGTCCGAAACGTAGGATATTGAACCATAAACCCTTTATCCAAAGCGTCAATTTTCCTCGGCAGAATATCACTTTTGACTCCGATTGTATATTGAATGAATTGAATACTTTATCTCGACACTTTAGAAAAGGGTTATGCATCATTTTTCCATTAAATAATGTTTAATATTCTCGATTGGAATAGGAAATAATATTACTATCTGAAAACTGATCTTTCATTTTTCGTCCTGTGAAGGCCTGAATGGAGCCTTGTGTTCTCACAAAAGTTCAAAACTTTTGTTTTTTAGGAGTACCCCAATCGAATATCTCTGGCTACAATGCACCATTTAGGCTACTTAGAGGTCACTACGAATCAACAGAATCAGACCTCAAGAATTATATTGATAGATAGAAGTCAAATGGTTCTTATCGAGTTTAAAGCGAACGCAGGCCCCACCTTATTATTTTTCCGAATTTTCAAAGTTTATATTTCTGCTTTAGTCCCATCAGGACACACTGAAAATTTCATAGGATAGGTTGAAAGGATCCTTTGTTACGATGTCACGTACGGACATTTGGTAAATTTTTGTAGGATTGTAGCTCCTTAAAAGGAATGTCTGGGAGAGCAAGTCTCCCAAAATCCTGAGCACTTTCCTCAATATCATTACCAACTTCAACAGCACAGCTTATAAACCGACTAAAATCTATCTCAGTTCCTTAGCTGTTCCCATCTCTCATTGAGGACCTTTGGGGCCGCTCCTTGCGCCCCAACAATGCGGAGCACTCAAGTAACCCCTACACTAAACAATATCCAAACATTTTCGGGTTGGGCTCAACTGAAGAGTCATTAAGATAATAATCGGCCTTTTTACCCTAACAAGCAGTTGTTGTTGTATTGCATGACTGCGGAAATATGAATCGCTGATTTGAACTGCATACCCGACTGGGTAGGACCGACGGAACCTTTTTAATTAATTATCGTCATCTTCTTCATTCTCTATGATGTGGTTTCCCAAAACGACTGCATTCGGAGTTTGAACAATTCTCACTTCATTGCTTACAAAAATTAAGGCTTGTCACCTGACTAGGAGAAAATGATACCCCAGAAACCCCAAAACACAGGGGGTATTTTACTGTCCTTGGTTTCTGGTTTGTACACATGCGACGGCTATCCAAGAAGCCAAGTTCTTGGCACATCACACCAAACACTCTTCTGCAGCTGTGATTTTTATTTCAGTAAAAAAAATTGCATCACACCACGTTGATTAGTTTTTGAGCCACATGTTCTTGAATGAACGTGTGTGTAGTACGTTTGGCGTTTTTTCTTTTCAAGTCAAGGGCGATGATCACATTGAGAAACAACATTGTAGTGATCTGTAAATCTGTCAAAGTCAGGAGACGATTTGCACAGCCCTCGTGATATTTGTATTTAGTTGAAACTGAGTCATTTTGCATAATTCCTAGTGAATAACTCTCCCCACTCATTAGTTTCTGTTTTGGTATTTATTTTTAACTAGATCACCATTGTGGCTATTGTTGTTATTAATAATCCCGAGGAAAATGAGAAAAAAATGGAAATATTAGAAACCAAACTCTGCTGCAGAAACTTGACCAGAGAAATAGATATCGGGAATTTTCCATCACGAGATATTCATGACCCTTTTTGAACTGGACAAAAGAATGAATCAGAAACCTGGACTACAGAACAAGAAAACGGATGACAATGAATTCGGCCTTACAACCGAGAGGAGATGTTGACAGACC
Source organism: Thysanoteuthis rhombus (assembly GCA_963457665.1). NCBI lineage: Eukaryota > Metazoa > Mollusca > Cephalopoda > Oegopsida > Thysanoteuthidae > Thysanoteuthis > Thysanoteuthis major. Next base: position 39,569,281 of record OY735238.1, on the reverse strand, counting down.
ATATGAAAAAGGAAAAGATGGGCAGGTTCAGACATTGTAAATGCTGCGATCACACCGTACACAAGCTCGCTTAACAGTGTCCAGCTATTGACTGAGTAACACTCTTGGAGAGTATCCGTCCACGCATGCACAGTAAGATTGATTAGCAATTTACATCAAGTCTGCGCAAACGACCTCGACGGATGTCATTCAAGTTCGATTTTTTGTTCTTACTGTTGGTGTATAAACCATTTTCTCTCACATAACTTTTTATGTATGCACACACACACGCTCTGACACATTTTTCTATCCATATACTTGTGTATGTGTGCATGTGTACGTGTGTGAGTGTGAGTAGAGGAACCCCACGATTATCGTCCTTTCGTTCAAAGTCGTTCCGTTATAACGTCGAGAAAAGAATGTTATAAATATACGATGATATAAGATATTGTGGGATGGAACTGAGAATCAAGTGATTTTTCTTACTATTTGCAAAATTCCTAAATATATCAAAGGAACATTACCCCCAACTATTTGTGTCTACGATAAAAATCGGTTTCACTTAACGTTGTCTCAAGTAAAGTCGAGATTTTCAAGACGATAACCGCGGAGTGCCTGTATGTGTCAATTACGCACTCCTAAATATACATGCAGGGTCAGCTTAAGAATATTTGAAGCCCCTGGGTAGAGCAATGTACTGGGGCATCTGAACTCTCCTTGGGTTCAACATATTGAAATGAGGTTTTTATTTTTCTGATCGAATTTAGGGGGTTTTGAAATCGTGGGTTCAGGGTGCCCATTAGATAAGAAGGTCCAGTATATACGCACTATACTACTGAGATCTTATTTGAAAATCCCATCTATACATTTACACGTATCAAAGTCTACATAGGCACGTACGATCAAATATGGGTATAAATATTTATGTATATCAGTAAATAATAAATGTATTAATGTAAAAGACATCAGATAAACAGCTCCCACTGCGGCATCCCCTGAGTCCCAATACTAACAGGCAGTGGTATTGTGGAGTCGAAACGACCCCTCCTTACTTTTTTGTGGGGGAAGGGACGGCACACCCTCACTATACATATGTCACTGTAAGATTGTAAAACTAAAGATTTCGTAAAATCGTTGAGGATTTCGTGGAATTCCCGAACGTTAAAGTAATTTTAAGAAAACCATAATTTTACAATTGATGTGGTAATGACAGTCAAGCTTGTGAAACCGAGGACGACAGAACACAAGATGGAGAGATGAACTGGACAGATTCAGGAAATACTGGCTCCGCGACACCTATGATAGAGAATTGTGGCGAATCCTGAGGAAGGTCTTTGTCCAACGACGGACGTTAAAAGACTGATGTTGATGATGACTTCGGTAGTAGGTTTGAGCTTTGCTGAGTGTTGCCCAGTGTCAAATAAAGCTAAACTTTGTAAATATCAAGTATTTTCTGTTTCAGTATTTGCAGTGTATATTTAGCTTAGTTTGACACAAGGCCTCAGTAGAGGTACACCCAGTGAGGATCCAATTCATTACGGCTGTAATGGCCAGCGTCTCAAGCTTCAATTTTGAAATTAAGGATTTCATAAAATTACTGAAATATTCCGGCATTTCGCAGAGTCCCTTAGGATTTCCCGAAATCACTAAAGTTACAATCTTGCTGTACAACTAAAACCCTTTATTTGAACAAATTATTGATTTGAAATGAATAGCCCGTATATGTTCAAATACCCCCCCCCCACATAGTGTCAAATCGTCTCTGAAATTGGTCAAATTTTAAAAAGTTTTATCGGTGTGAAGGGGAGATATTCAAAGTCCTCACCCCTATCTCTGGGGCAGATACCCCTGCGTACCCTTACTTCTTTTTTAGCACTGCATCACTACCAGCAGGATTTGGCTAGCATCTGATTGGTTGGTAATACTTGACGTCATCTTTAGGAAGTGGTTACCCGTTTCGAAGACCTTCCCCTGAACAATGAAAGGTTATCCCGTACAGTTTTTAATCTTCTGTCTATGCGGTTTCAATTCCCACCCATCCCCTCCCAAATGCTCAGCGGTTAAGATGCCGAGACTAGTACCGATGGGAATTTATATAGAAGTTATATAACAGATAAGGCTCACTAAATCCTCAGATCTACTGATGCTGTAATATATATGTATATGTATATATATATATATATATATATATATATATATATATATATATATATATATATGTATAAATATATATATATATATACACATATATATATATATATATATATATATGCATGTGTGTGTGTGCGTAAATAAGGGGTGAGGCTGATTATATATATATATATATATATATATATATATATATATATATATGATTCAGAGTGGACATAAATATGCTTGTGTGTATGTATATAATGATGAGTGTATGTATATGTGAGTGTGTTAATAAGGTGGAATGTGGATTATGTATATACATGTATAAAATATATATATACAAATATATATGTGTGTGTGTGTGTATGTATGAGTGTGAGCGTTCTCCTCATCCCCCTAAACAAACATGAACGTATATTTGATGCCAATAGATAGATAGAAAAATTCGCGTACATATCTTCCAACCCTGTATGATTGAATAAACATAATTAAATTTGGAATTGAAGTAATTATGATAAGTTAGTAATTATTTTGACCTTTGCATTACCGGCGGCTGTTTAGCTCAATGATAAGAGCAACACTACGTTGAAACAGCTACCTCATCGGTCGTAGGTTCGATTCCTGCAGCAGCCGTATTTCCTTATATTGTTTATTCTATTCACGTGTAATAACGGGAGATCATTTCAAATGAAGTTTCAGAATAATATAATGTAATATAATGCTTAAATCATTATTTCTATTGGATTATATATACAACCCTCAATAACATATACGTGTGTGTGTGTAATCGTAATCTATATGGACACACTGACGCAGAAATAGAAAGAGAGAAGTACACTAAGCTAACTTTAATCAGTACGAAATAAGCTCGCCAAATCGTGTGTATATATATATATATATATATATATATGTGTGTGTGTGTGTGTGTGTGTGTGTGTGTGTGTGCTAGCACAGGCGCGCGTGCATGTGTGTGGGAAGGTATGGCCAAACCAGGCTTTCTTTAATCTGTTAAAAGTCAACAAATATAGAGACGTAAGCCTTGAGAAAGTACCTCACTAAAAATGGCTCGTGAAACCAGATCCCTAAAACATATGCCACAACAGGTGCTCGCCCCTCATAAGTATTTACAGCACATAGGTATTTTCAGGATTATCAAAGTAACCTGCTTGAACGAAAGTCGAAAGACGAAAAGGAAGAAAATCATTCCGTATTAGAGGCCAACCCGTCACGATTTCTGTCGCCATAAAGACCACAGTCCTACTCTTTGCAGTCATTAGAAACAAGGAGCCTTTCGACTACAGGGTATTTCATAAATAACGTAACGCTAAGGATAAGAGGATAGAATAAACGCGTACTTATATTTTTGGCCATGTTATTAGTCATGAGGCAATGGAGTACACGGAGGAAACAGTATTAGCAGTTGAAATGATTGCATCTTGCACCAGCGTCAGTCGAGCATTCATTCCTTTGTGTTTTGTCAGATATGCTGATTTCCAATGTAATACAAGGAAGCAGGCGCGAACCTATATCTGGGGTTGAGGAAATCACTTTTAACATCTATTGTGTGGTTGAAATGTATGTTTAATTAGCATATTTTTGTAATCTTTTTACAACTCGTGTCACTAATCACTGGTTTCACAATTTTATTATATATATATATATATATATATATATATATATATATATATATATATATATATATATATATATTGACATCTACGTACATATATATGTGAAGAGAAAGGATGAAGATCCGATAGAATGTTGTGAAAAAGTTGACAACATGGAAAAGGAAAGATTTGTGACTAATTTATAGATCTCAAAACTAATTTACGTATAGAAAAAACACTTTCCCTCTTATACACAGTAATGAACCTTCCATTAGTCTCCACCTACACCCAACCATTTCCCATCCCAACTATCATCCAGTCATCTATATAATTTTCATCATTTCTCCTAAGTTGAATTTAGTTTTCAAAGCTCTAACGAAACCCGAGACATAAGCAGGAGGAAATAGTAAATGTATTGGATTACAAACTCTAAAGCTTTCTGGTGTAAAAAAAAAAGGCAGGACTTACTTTATGTGCTCTACCCTTAAAGCGATTGTTAGTCATCTTATTGGGGAATGTTACTTTAAGGTAAGAAATGAAATATTTCATTAAATCATAGGAGCCCTAACGGGAATTGTTCCTGCTCCCTTACAGGGCAAATTGATACTTACCTAGACACAAATATATTTTCATGTCATCTTTACTTCGACGAATATAAAGCTAGCTCGTATTTTCAATTTGGACCTATTTTATTGATGACTTATGTTCTCTTGAGGATGAAGAATAATTCGGAAAATTGTATAGTAATATATACCTAAAGATCCTGAATAAAATATGAACATAGACGAATGCAAGCGGCAATCTTAGATTTGGATATCAAAATCGAGGATGGAATGTTTATCTACGAATTGTTTGATAAACAAGATATCTTACCGTTCCGTATAGTGCGAATGCCTTTTAGAACAAGTAGTATTCCATGTAAAATATTTTACAGAACGATATTATCAGAATATTTGAGCATTGCTAGAACAACTTATAGATTTATTGATTTTATACCGAAAATTGTTTATTCAGTTGTAAGAATGGTCAATCAAGGCGGTGAGATTAGTTAGATTTTTATACAATTTAATAAAGCCATGATTCGACATCCTGATCCCTTTGAAAGTCATTAGCTTGACCATAGTGAAATAATAGAGAAAATACATACATTTCTGATCTGGTCTGCGTCTGCTTTTAGCTGGCCATATAACTTCCCAATACCTCGGAGTTTTCTTTATTGTTGTAAACGTTTTATTTGTTTGCTGGACTTTAAGTTCGAGCTTCATTCTTTTTACTCCCCCCCCCCTCCACTATTCTGCTGGGCTGGCTCAAAGTACTGGCAATACGGGCAGTTACCCCAGGAGCCAGGTGCCGAGGGACGCTTATCATGTGTTAAGATGATAATTACTTGTTGAAAATTTAAATGGACACTCTTGTGATAATAATGAATTTGTTATATTCGTCAAACTATGATCTGAAATTCTGACACTGTCTCTGAACTGTCTTCTTTTATCTGATTATTGTAATAAACTTTTTATTCCAAACAAATAAATAAATAAGTTAACACAATACTCTAGATTCTATGATATCTCTAACTCCCATTTTCTTCCTTATATGATGTGCTGTCTTGCGATCTCTCCATGTAAGGTTGAACATGATTCTCTCATGTGTGCCTTGCATGCTTCTCAGTTTGCGAAAATGGCAATGGGCAGGTCCTGTTGCAAGAATGACAGACAACCGATGGACATCACGACTCACGACATGGATCCCCATAGATCAAATGCGAAACCGAGACCGACAAAATACAAGACGGAGAGATAAAAAAAATGGACAAATCTAGAAAGTACTGGGTCTGCGACCCCCACCATAGAGAAGTGTGGCGAATCCTAAGAAAAGTCTACGTCCGACGACGGACGTTAAAAGACTGATGATGATGATGATGATGATGATGATGATGATGATGTTACTTTAGAGGGCGCCGAAGTTCAGTTTATCCAGGATGCCAGGAACTGTAAGAACGGTACCTTGACTGGAATTTCTTTTTGCTTTCCGTTCTCTCTTCCGTCTGACTAGGTTTTATTTTGATTTTTGAATCGCCCTATCGTCAAGTATAATCATTGTAGAACGATCCAACCATTCCGGTATTAGCAGTGATCCTTAAAATTCTCACTCTTTAGACCTCGTCTCTAAGACCCTTTGATTCCAACTCACCAGGAAGGAAGATCTCTGTGATAGCGGGACAGAGGATCCGACTGTTTTTACATCAACAATGATCCTTAAAACTCTCACTTTAGTCCTGGTCGAAGATCTTTGGATTCCAAGAAAGATCTCCAAGATAGTGAGACTGGGGTTGGGGTCAGGGTGGTGAAGACTTGTGGAGAACGATGCAGAGGTCTTGGTGTCAAAACTTCAAAAATGCTTTGTACTGTGGGGAGATTCTATTTCAAGACAATATCGCCCTGAATCCAGGTGGTCCCAGCTCGAATTCCGCAATTACCCCGAAACGAAAATAATTTTTAGGAAAAGGAAAAACTTTTCCAAGTTGAACTTTGAAGAGAGAAACAAATATTGGCGTTGAATGACATAAAGAAATATTTGTTGACCCCTTTTTTTATTTTAAATCTCTGACCCCTCCCCCTCTCTCTCTCTCTCTCTCTCTCTCTCTCTTTCTCTCTCTCTCTCTCTCTCTCTCCTTTTGTTGATCATTCTCCTCGTTGTTAATGTTGCAGGTGGTTTTTTTCTTTTCTTTTTTATTCAATTATTTCATAGGATTTTTTCTCCGATGTAATTGTCTCTTTTTCCTTCTTCCATTTTCTATTATTTTTCTTCTTGTATTCATTCTTCTTCTTTTTCTTTTTCTTCTTCTTCTTCTATTACTACTACTACTACTACTACCACTACAACTACTACTACTACTACTACTACTACCACTACAACTACTATTACTACAACTACTACTATTTCTTCCATTTTCTATCATTTTTCTCCTTCTATTCATTCTTCTTCTTCAATTCTTTTTTCTCATTTCTCTTTACTTCTTCCTCTTATTCAATTTTTTCTTCTTCATCTCCTTCCTCCCACTTTTACAATTGCTTTGTACTTGGACAATTTCTACCAAACCATCAAAAAATGATTTTGCAATTGCAATGTATTCATAAAATATCAAAAAAACATTACGTTACTCTGCATTTTCTAGCTTATATTAAGCCAAAATGAACCCAGTTTCTTTGCGCATTTGCAAAAAATAAAATGAGGGAGGCTATTTAGGATTTAATAGTTATGTCTCTTGGCAAATGTTATGGATGAAAAATATTGAGATGCACTCGTGTTTAATCGTTTCTCTTCTTGAGAGTAACTGTCTCCTTTTCATTGCACTCCTTCTTCTATCCCTCCTTGTGTTTCTCTCTTTCTCTTCATCTTCCTCCTCTTTCTGCTCCTGCTCTCCATTCCCTCCTTGTTCTTCTCTTTCTCCCTCTTCTTTAGCAGAGTATCTTTTCTTAACTTTGCATCTCCGTTTACGTTTACTTTTCATTCTCAAAATGTTTTCTCGTTTTCTTCTTTCGATGTTTTTGGCTTTCGACTTTCCTTTCTTTCCTTTCTTTTCTTTTTTGATCTTTTCTTATTTGATGGCAATTTGTATTTGCGTGTCTGTTAATATGTGTGTGTTTGTGCGTGTGTATGTGCGCGTATGGATGTGTGCATTTCCATGTCGGCTTGTGTGTGTATTTACGAATGTCTTTTTGTTGGGTTTGAACATCTGTGTGTGTGTGTGTATGTGTGTGTGTGTGTGTTAATGTGAGTGTGGGTTTGTGTGGGTGCGTCTATGTGCGTTTGTGTATGTAAGTGTGTCTTATTGTGTATCTGTTATTCGACATTTTCGATGTGTCTTAGTTTGTGATGCATGTATTTGTGCGTGTGTATTTCTGTGTATATGCGTTAGTGTGTGTGTAGCTTGTTTATATACAAATATATATATATGTGTGCATGCGTATGTATGTATATATGAGCGTATTTGTGTGCTTGTATCTTCATCTATACATATACGCGTGTTTATAAGTGTCTTTAAATATGTATATGTGTGTTTGCGTGTGTGAACGTGTTTATACATATATATGAATATATAATTGTATGTGGGCGCCTTATATATATATATATATATATATATATATATATATATATATGTATGTATATATATATATACGCGTGTGTGCGTGTTTATAAATATATATATATATACAGATGCGAGTTATATATATGTGTTGCGTTATAAATATGTGTGTGCGTGTTTATATATACATATGTATATAATTGTGTGTGAACATGTTTACATATATGTGTGAGTGTGCGTTTTTATATATATATATGCGTGTTATATGTATATATATGTGTGCGTGTTTATATATATTTATGATTGTGTGTGTGTTTATATATATGTATGATTGTGTGTGTGTGTGTGTGTGTGTGTGTGTGAAACTTGTCACTCAACAAGCCTCGATCAGGTTACAACAATACCCTAGGGTGCGGTTGGGCATGTTTACACTTTGTAGGTGTTATAATGGCCGACAACACAATTGTACTTCATTAGACAAAGGAATTCTCCGTTCCCTCCTGTCATCCCAGTGTGTTTGTCCGTTTCTCTTGTCTCCTGTTACCCTTCCAAACTAATTCCACAAATTCGAAGACAGAATTTGGTTCGGGCGTTGGGGGGGGGGTCGGGATGTTGAAAGCAGCAATAAATTCCGATGAAAAGAAACGAAGATTGTTTTTGGAAAGTTTTGTACCATCCAACAAAACCTGGAATTCTGCAGTCTCCATTGTGAATGTATATAGATATATACATACATACATACAGACAGACCGCTGGAAGGGATGGGTAATGTACACACCTTCTGAATCAGGCCTTCATGCCTAAGGTGGGGATGTTTGAAAGTTTGAACTTCATAGTCAATAAAAAAAATGACGATGCAGTACATTTGTTTTATGCTACCCCAACTTAATATATGTATATAAAAAATATTGTATCATTCATTCGCTGGTAACAGGGTTGTTGCTAAGATATTGAAACCCATGCTTACAGTGGTGCAGCGCTGAAAAAGAAGAGAGTTAACGTAGGGTTGTCTGCTCTCCTCTGGACTCCCAGAAAATCTTTGAAGTTTTGTGTTTCAAAAAAAAATGATGTGCAGTATGAAATAATATCCAGATCCATAAAAACAAATTCTCATATTTGCATTTACATACCTGTAATATTGTTGCCTTGTTCCTATATGCCTTTTAAGATATGTTGCATGATTGTGGACTGAGCTGTACGATTTAAGGAATCTGACATCCCGTGTCACAAATGGTAATCAGATAATGAACTCATGGAAAAAGACCAGAATGCAACTATCAACAATAACAATGCTCATTGAAATTATCATTTTGATTAAAGAATTGAGATTTATGGAAGAATTAAATCATGTTTCTCTTATTTTTACTTTTTTATTATCAACCCATAATCTTCCGAATTTCAATGAATTCTCTTGATTTTTTGAAAATGAATATTAAGATTTTTGCACCTTGGACGTTGGCAGGTCTGTTGATAACGATCAATCTAAGACATAACTTGAGAATAATCAACATTGTGCAATCCAGAAAATCGCCAAAACTAATTATAATTAAAAAAAATTCTCAGTGCGTGTGTGTGTGTGTGTGTGTGTGTGTGTGTGTGTGTGTGTGTGTGTGTGTGTGTGTGTGTGTGTGTGTGTGCCAACGTACGAAGTTGATATTCGTCATATATATAAGTCAGTATACCCGTCATTACAGAGTTGAGTTTGAAAATGTTTTGATCAGCGGTTGTAAAAAATAATCCTATACAAAAATGAATAAAACGCCCCAGACAATAGATCTTCTATCAAAAATTCTAGATCTAAATTCAAAATTAATTAGCAACACAAAAGAAATACCGTACTTTCGTAAGACGGGCGGAAATCTTTTTTACATGACTATTATGGCAATCTGCTCCTCACACAGTAAAGTCCAGCCCCTACTAAAACACCCACCTTTGGAATGGACATTGCTTTAGCATTCAAAGTATCCCAATCAGCCGTTGAAAATCGTTTGCATATACATTGGACAGTATTTAAATGTTCCTTTTATTGAATTAATTGTGATGGATAATTGACAACATTGAACGCCAAAGACCACAAGGCGATGCTGTGTATATGTTGGTATGGGAAGAGAGTCTCATACGATGCAGCTCCTTCGGGAGAACCAAACGGTTGATTCGAACGAGTGCTGCTCCCAATTAGATTATTTGGAGATAGCGATTGACAAACAGAGCCCGGAAAGACATGGCGTATTATTCCACCAGGATGAAGATAGATCTATTAAGGAGAATTTCTTTTCTCTTGCTCTGAATACTTCTACTTCTGCAACAGCTATTCCTACCATTACAACTATTTCTACAATTTTACGGATGTAATGTCTGTAGGAAGAACCGTGGTATAAATAGCATTAGCCCTACAGCTACTACAATAGCAATTACTACTCTTACTAAAACTATTCATGAAAGCTATCACAACAGTTACTATAGCTACTATTGCTACTGCAACAATTACAACCGAGACTACCGCTTTTAGATTTAGGAAAATCAACAAGAATACTGTGTTACAACGACCCTCTATGTGAGGATATCTGCTTGCTCTTAAAATCAGGCATTTGTGTTGGTTCGAACACCGACCTCTGGTTTCAGCAAAATAAATAAATAAACAAATAAATACATGACTATCTCAGCAATGAGCTGGCTTTAAGAGTGACTGTCAACATTGGTTTCTCCAGTTTTTAAGTTGATCTGGCTGGTTGGTTGACTGGCTGGCAACGACGTATGTATCACACAAATGGAGCTAAAGGGCTGAAAATTCGAGCATATACTTTTTACCATGTCTAGAAAAAACGGGGGTTATTTTTTTACACACCCCCTTAAATAGATTTCTTGTGGGGGTTTACGTTTACGCTAGAAAGTTTTTATTCTTTTCAGATTTTTTTCTTAATCGCTGCCTAACAAAAGGCGGGAGTACTAACGTATTGATTGATCACCCCTTTTCACAACTTTTTAATTGTTCACTCTCAACACGACACGCTGCCAAAAGATATTGGCTGCCTGACGCTTTCTACTGAGTGACTAACCAGACTTGTTTCATTGAACATTCGTAGCCATCAAATATGGTTAAGGATTCTATGGTTCTTTTATATATGTGTTTGTTCGTGTGTTCGTTTGTTCCAGCGCTCTTTGCCATACCGTTTTGTCTACAGGCATGAACATTGGCATCAATACTACACTACACCCCATCTAAAAATGCTGTCTTTTTTTTTTTTTTTTTTTTTTTGTTGACTTTTTTGGGGCCTTATTTTTATGGATTTGTTAATGACATCTTCATTCTCCTGAATCCAGATGTTTCTAGTTGTTTTTAGTCTATTTCCGATGTTTTCAAGTGGAAAACGCCAATGATGTCATAAACAGAATTTATTCTGACCATATTTATTTTGGGAAGGAATTTTTCTACATAACTTCTAACTTTAACGATACGGTTGCTCAATTATTGGCCGATCTTTCCACAATTCTTTTCCTTTTCTTTCTTTTTTTCTGACAACTATTTTTTCTTTCTTTCTTTTTCTATCCCTTCCTCTCTTTCTATCTTCTCCTATTCTTCATCCTTTCTGTCCTTCTTTCTTTCTTTCTTTTTGCATCTTTCCTATAGTTTTACTGACCTCTTTCCAATCCATTACCAAACGAGTATGACTTCTTCATTCTTTCTCCTTTCAAATCTACTTTTGAAAAAGAACTTATCCCAATGCCGCGTATATGATTTATAAATTTCTGTTGACTTCTGTTATCACAGTACATCCAGGGATTAAGGAGTTCTGTTATAAGGGATTTACCGTAATTAGCGCATTATTAATTCTAAATTGAAAAAGTACACTCAAAAATATCTTCTTATAACCCTTTCCCAGTCTGACGGTTACAGGCCTGCAAATAAATCAGTGCACTTCTACTTACATCATGTGCCATCTCGATTATTCAAAGCTTATCTTTGATTGATAAGACTTTTGATAAGACAAACGAACAAACCAAGAAGGAAAGGAGAGAATGTGAAGAAGAGAGACGAAGGAGAAAAAACGGAAGAAATTAAAGGAAGGAAGAAGCAAACAAAAGGAAACGAAAGAAAGAAACAAAGGAAGAAATAAATGAAGAAAGATTCTCTTTGTTCTCAGCCTGCGCGTCTTATTCCAAAGTAATTGGTCTCGCCGACAGTTTTCATTTTCTAGAGCATTCCACAATAAGCCAATCTGTCACAACATGGCGCCTGTTATGGCCGATAAGCTTTCTCCAAAACGGCGGTAAAACGCTAATAAACAAATTGCTACACGTAGGGAGGGGAACATGAAGGTAAACGACCGAGTGAAATGAATACGGCTAAACGTGAGCCCTCCACCACTTACTGAGTTAAGGATATGTTATCTGCTA
>OY735238.1:39479577-39554577 GCA_963457665.1 Thysanoteuthis rhombus | reverse complement strand
TTTCAAGTTAAATACTCAGACAGATCTTGCAGCCCAAATTGAGAAGTACGTAGTCCCTTGCTTGTTATTTTCACATTGGCTCCCAAAGTACACTGCTCACAGAGAGCAGCGGCAAAATTACATTGGACTCGCGTGAACTGTTCAAATTTCGTGAGTAATTTTAGGTAGCACCCTGTTTATATCTGTGTATATCTTTGTTTGGTTTGCATGATTATGTGGAATGTACGAGTGTGTGTGTGTGTGTGTGTACGAGAGACAGACAGACAGAGAGAGAGAGTGTGTAAGAAGGTTTTTTGAAACACCGAGAACCTCCCACATAACTAAGCTTGTTGCATCGTTCGTAACGGTACTTGAGGCAATTGATCGAACCCACGCAAAAGCCAAGACTTCTTATGCTGATTTTCAAAGCATGCCAATCTTCTTACTGATATTTTCACTTTATTTGGCCTCGTAAAGTACGAAGCTTTTTCCTATTAAATATCATCAAATATCTTTTAATATCTCGAAATGCATAAAATTGAATTCATAACAAAACAGGTAAATAAGAGCCTTTTATCGTAACTTGACCCAGGCTGTGAATCAACAAATCAAAAATAAGGCCTTGGTGAGACTCGAACCTACGCCCGTTTATGACTGTGGGAAGCTCCGGTGTTATTACCAACTGAGCTGAGATCTAGCTAGTTGGTAGAAGTCCAAATCAAGCCTTCAATCCAACCACACATCCCAATATCTCCGACGCCATGTTTGTTTTGGAACTGTTAGTATCTGTATCAGTAAAGTGATTATTTTATCGTATTGTTTTTATTAGCTGAAGTATTATAAATCATTAAAATTGATTTGTAATACTTCATCGAATAAAAAAAAATGAATAATGGAAGAAGGTAGTCTTTTTTTTTTTTCTAATTTGACAATCCATTTTTTGACCTCTTCATAGCCAATTAAATATGGCGAAATTCAAATTCGTAACATTTGGATTTTTTGAGAACTCTTCTCAGAAATTCGAAATGGAGATAAAAATCTCCGAGAGTGGCTATTAGGAAGAATGAGAATGACCTTGACAACAATGTTTAAATGTTAGAAACCGTCAACTAAAACTGTCTCTAACACTGCCAACATAAGTTTCTTTTGTTTTCAAGTTGGTTTGGCTGGCTTGCTGGCTATGTATGAATGTATCGCGCGTTTTAACGTAGCTAGAGGACTGAAAAATTAAGCATTTACTCCTTATCATGTCTACGAAAACGTGTTTTTCAATTTGGTCAATTTGCAATATAAGCTTATACTAAATTCGTCTATTACTTTGTGTCCGTCAGCATTCACCCTTTTTTTCCAATTCACTCTTTTTAGTGATCGCTGCCCAACAAATTAACTTATTCATTGATCACCCCTCTTTCCAATGTTTGATCACCCTAACGTTACATGCTGCCAAAAGACGTTGGTCAAGTAATGATTTCTACTGAGTGACTAACCGGACCTGTTCTTCTATTTTTTTCAATTTTCCGCGAGTAAGATCCTGGAAATGCCAATAAAAGGTCATTATATCATTACATGTTTTCTGTGAATACGTATTCATTTTCAAAATGGCATCTCATCAATTATACGAAGAATCAAGTTTCAGTTATTCTTTAAAATTATGTTGAATCCTTACGCTTTTCTTCGTTTACTAACCAGAGGAAAGCGAGTAACGACAGTGAGTGTCAGAATAGGAGATGTGCCGTGGCCGAACGGAAAATTGACTGGCGGAACTGAGTTCAAATTCTGGCCAAGGTAGTTTGTGTTCCTTTCGTATTTATTCCCTTTGGAAAGACATAGATCCGTCTCTTCCACCCAGCTTCCTACCTTGGAAATGGACTCAGTAGTCATTTAATATGCGGAATCCCGTGCAAGGACGGCTGAAGCCACAGACAGCGTAAGGACACTAATAGAGACATACAGTGTCATCAGTCAAACGGGATACTTGGGCTCCGCTGCTACTATTCCTGCTGGGGCGGGGGTAAAAGCATATATCCAAGGAGTGCAAAGGCATGTATTTCTAGGTGGGGGGGCTTGACATTCCACCCGCCATTTGTAGTGTATGATCCAGGCATTAGATGGTGCTCTTGACTGTTTAACATTACATAAAACAATTGCACTGCATCATTATCGTTTATTGACTGTAAGGCTCCGATATCCCTCAAATGAAAGGGCCCTAGGCATGAATCCCCAAGCCCCCCCCCCCCTGCATACGCTTATGATGGAGTATGAAAATACATTTGTATTCAATTTGAGCATTCAGTAATGTCAATAGTCAATAATTTTATGGTAATAGCAGACTATATTCTGCCATCAAAATATTATACATATAATAGCTCTGTCCTGTCAGTAACATATGCACTAATTCTTGACCACTGACAATCCATAATTTCATGATTTTCAATGCATCTCTATAATAAAATCCTTTGTAGCAAATTTCTATAATAAAATCATTCGGAGTAAATTTGTACAGAAGAATCCTTCCCAGCGAATTACTATAATGAAATCGTTCGCTATGAATTTCTATTGTAAAATTAATTGCAATAAATATCAAATAGAAAATTATTTGCACTCAAGGAAATCATTAGCACGGGATAGATAATATTCATTTGATAGTCCTATTAGGCATAGGTTTCTTTAGTTTTCAAGTGGATCTGACTGGCTATGTATGTCACATGTACAGGCCGTACCTATGGAGCTAGAGGGCTAACCATTTGAACATTTACTCTTCATTATGTCTCGAAAAAAAAAACGATCGTTTTTTCAAATCCCTCAAAATAGGTTTTTATTGAAGGGGCTCAATTTTTAACGCGAGTTTATCCTAAATTGCTCCCTTACTTTGTGTCCAGTAGCATTGATACTTTGGGGGGTGGAGGTGGAATCCAGACTTTTTTAGTTATCACTGCCCAACAAAAGGCGAGATAAGTAACTTATTCTTTGATCACCACCTTTCCTAAAATTTTTAATTGATCAGCCTCGACATGGCACGCAGTCAAAATCCATCAATCACGCGACGGTTTCTATTAGTTGACTAACCAGACCTGTTCTGTCAGTAACGTTTGTGCTAATTCCTCACCATCAACAATCCCCTCCCTTTCATTATCAATGTATTTCTATTATAATACTTTTTTAAGTGCATTACTCATATACTTAGTGCCCCTACGCTGGCTATGGCTTCACTCGCCCCTTCCCCAGCTCTATAAATCATGTTTCTCTATCAAAGATCCAGTGAGCGATGCGTGAAATAGATTCAGTCGTGTGAGCACTTAAGCATTCGTAGAGGCGTCACTCCGTGCTATTTTACCTAGAGCTAATGGGAGAGATAGATTCATGCCTTTCGCAAACGAATTAGTGTAAAGTAGACAGTCACACTCAACCGGAGTTTGAACTTGGCCTGCCTAATCCATTGTCCATACCGATAACAGCTTAGCCGTCCAAAACTTCAAGTGCATTTCTATTGTAAAATTATTTGCAATGTATAAGTTACGCCGAATCGGTGAAGTTGCATATTTGGCGATGGTCTAACTTTTTTTTTACAAAAAAAAATGGATAAATAGATAATTTTAGCCCAATCAGAAGTTTATTTAATCAATACGAAATGATTTTTTCACGATTAAAAGTTCGTGTAATCAAAATGACTCTGAACTTTTCTTTACAAAAAATTAGTATATTCTGCCAATTGGACAATTTCATTTATTTATCAGAGTAAAAAGACAATTTGGAAGGCCATGTGGTGTACAAAAGATATTTTTTTTTCATTTGATTTGACGTTTTGTTAGTTTATAACTAACTTCACCAGAAAAGTGAGGTAGATAGAATCTTTAATAATATATATTTTATTATACATTCCATAGTCATATTCTGCCAGTAATACTTCGATGAATTGTTGACCACTCATTATTCACACATCCTTCCTGGTTTTCAATGCACAACACACAGATTTAATGCTAAAACTTGCAAAATTTGGTCTTTAATAATAATTCTTTCTCCCTGCCAAAAGATATTTTAATTTTATCTCTACAGAAAACGTTGAAAGCTTTGCTGGGTAGAGGTGGAATAGCAATGGAGTCAGTGGCCAGAGATAAGAAAATCTAAAGCCTTGCCTGCATATACGCAGTTCTTAATCAATTACTCTGTTGTTAACAATGCATATGAACAATGAATAAACAAGTTAAAAATCGATCAATAGGTAGGTACATGAATACATGAATGGGCCCATGGCGTAGCGGTAAACGGTGCTGAAAATGGAATAGCTCGAAGCTGATGATGTTCTTTTCGAACTGATGCTCTAAGGAAAGGCATGAATCCGCCCCCAGCTATAGGTGCTATCAGAATAGGAGAAAGGCAACCCTGATTCCAAACGATTGAGTGAAGTCCCCTTAAGGGGACTGGATGCTATTTTGATGTCCCTCCCGAAGCTCCTGCAACCAAGCCGATGTCAAGCGTATGGTACCCCTTTTATGGACTACACCAGCAAGACCGAGCGGAGTATTCTGTCGACTAGGCTTCGTATACTTTGCTCAAGCTTATGTCTTGAAGGGGTCACTTCAGTGTCATTTCATTGTCAATCGAAACAGAAGGAAATATTCAAATCGAATATTCACACATTGATATCAATAGCATTTGGGAGTCTCTCATCATTAGAGACTTCTCAAAATAAGAAAAATACAACAGAGTATCCAATGCAAAGGGAATAATCCTATGATAGCTCGGATACACAAAAAACGGATATGGTATGACCAACAACACTCGGTGAAGACCGGAGGGTCCACAGCCGAAACGTCATGAAAAAAAAAAAAACAGACGAGGAAAATAGTCCAACCGTATCATCCATAATACACACATAGATGTACGTATTATCATCAGATGTACAAATAAGGATTACAATTGTTCATCAATACGACAAATCAAAGTACTTTCAGAAGACTGTAATGGCTGATCGGTGCATTTTTTTTAACATTTTTTTTCCATTGAGCAATTCTTTCATAGATGGTTAAACGAAGCGTGAGATTTAATTCGAACCTAACAAAGAGTCATTATAGAGAAGAGTCACACAGAGAGACAGTTGCAAAAGATTCGAAGGCAAAATGTCTCTAAAACTTGAAGTCATTGAAATCACGTTATGCTTATTATAATCATATTCTGCCAGTGACGCTTACATTCATTTCGGATCCCCAGGTGCTCCTCTGATCCTTGCGTTCACCACATTTAAACCCCGTAGAGCATGTATGGGCGATGTTGTAGACCTCATTAAATTCCTTGCAACCACACCCAACAAATACAATTTAGTTATGGACAGCCCCAGAACATGCCTGGATAGATATATCCACGCAACCTCGCAACGACATGAACACATTGAAGACTCCATGCCAAATCGCGGAGCCACTGTTATTCAAGTGAAGGGAAGACACGTTATTGGCTGTCTCTAATTTTGGGGCACTTCAGCTTTTATAAGTGAAGGCAGATCAATATATATCTTGATGTAGCGACGGTTATATCACACATTGCAAGGAGAAACAAAATCTTGTTTTTTTTACGCCTTTTTCTCTATCAGGGTGTCAGTTATTCTCACCCAGAATGTGTTCGGGCAAAAAGCCATTCATATTTGATGCTCGTCTCGAAAGCGGTTTCCAATATTTTTTTCCTTAGTTTTTTTTTTTCCTATCCTCTCTTTCCTTAATGGCAAACAATGTCCCGATGTGCACCAAAATCTACAATCAATTTAACGGGGACGCCATAGTTTGTCGATAATTTTTCTTTGTTCAATTTTTCATGAGAATCCTAGTTTATTATTCCCGCGTCCATGGAGGTGCGAGCAGCGTAACGGTAACGGCACTGATGATTGCTGTGAAATCAGCAACCCGAGTTCTATCTCCGGTCGGGGCTCTGTATGTTCATTTCACGCAAATGGGAAGGGCATCTCTTCATCAGTGTGATTGACACAGCGGTTAACAGCGTAGACTGTGTAACTTTCGACATGAAATTTTTCACTTGGAATTTGGTTCATGTGTCTCTACACACAGATCAGATGGTGAATCAATAAGTCTGGAGTCCGACATGCAGTTATTTGCAGAATTTTTATTCGAAGTTTTCACATTATGATGAGATTAATATTCTTCCCAGCTAAGAGAGATAAGACCAAGTAGATGTTTACTAAATTGAAACAAGGCCAAATATAGGAAAACAAATATGTAAATAAATGTAAATATATAAGGGTTGAATAACGGAATCATATCAGCCTTCTGGAGACATGTACGGTACTGCTTTGGGCTCATTAAAATGTATTATACCTCAAAAACATAACTAAAAAGTTTAGCTTTCCTTATATATATATATATATATATATATATATATATATATATATATATATATATATATATATATATATGAATTTATGATTCGAAAGAATGATCATCAATTGCGTTATATTGTATTGAAACTCTTATTTGAAAAGATCATCTGATATATCATTTGACAACATAAATAAAATAAACAATTAGAGAAAATGGGGCTGCTACAGGGATCGAACCTGCAACCGATACTGTAGGCACTTCAACATATATATATATATATATATATATATATATATATATATATATATATATATATATATATATATATATATATATATATATATATATATATATATATATATGTGTGTGTGTGTGTGTGTGTATATATATATATATATATATATATAGAGAGAGAGAGAGCGAGCGAGAGAGAGTTATGAAACTGGCACCTTACAATAATGAAACACTCTGTCCAGCTACAGTGACAAAATAACACTCAGACTTAGGGAGATGGGTCGGGCTGAGAACTGACATAGTTTTTCTAGCCGAGAATTTTTCAGTGACCTCCCCTCCCCGGGAAGGGTACAGAGAGAAAGTAAATAGATGTATTAGTCTAATCGAGAAAAATAAGATCTGGTTAGTCACTCAGTGGAAACCATCGTGTCGTTTAGAAGGTGATCAATTAAAATTTTGCAAAAAAGGGTGATCAATGAATAATTTACTTCTTGCGTTTTGTTGGACACTTAAAAAATCGAATTTAAAAATAAAACAAACGAAGACGATACTGGACACGAATTAATGATTGAATTGGCATAATTTTGCATCTTGGAATGAACCCGCCATTAAAAGCTTATTTTTGGGTGGAATTATTCTTCTAGGAATCATCATCATCATCATCATCATTAGTCTTTAATCATCTGTCGTTGGACATAGACCTTCCCCAGGATTCGCTAGACCTCTCTATCATAGGCATCGCAGAGCCAATACTCTCTGAACTTGTCTAATATATTTGTCTTGTATTTTGCCGGCCTCAGTTTCGCATTTGATCTTTGGAGAGACATGTTATGAGTCAAGATCTCCATCGGTTGTCTGTCATTCTTGCGACATGACCAGCCCCTAGGAGAAATTCTTTAAATTTTCAAAACTCTACCTCCACTGAAGCGAGCAGTATGCTTGATGCATACATATCGATCGAGCCCACATTAAAACTGAAGAAACGTATGTTGAGAGTTTGGGTGACAGTTTTGTTTGACGGTTTCTGATACACGATGCGGAACGAATTACTTTCGACAAAGACAACATTGTATTCCCTAATACAGAATGAGAATACGTACGTGGAAGTGAGTGTGGATGTATGTGTATCACAGTCATTGTTTTTAGGAAAACAATTCTGTTTTGTCTTCTTGGTGTCTTGCCAAGTGGAAAATCATCACACTCGATGCCCGAGACAGGAACAACAACACTGATTTATTAAATATATAATGTTTTGTTTGTCATTACTGATATTCCCCCCTGATAGAAAATTACATTAGTAATGAAAAGAAAAAAAAAAAAAAGAAACCCGACTGCTGCAGGGTCAGATACCACTCCGACTTCTATTCCTATGGAAGCCGATTGCTGCAACTTTTGTATCGTATGTATAATAAATGTTTTGAAAAAAAAAATGAAATAATGTTTGCCATCACAGTCAATGATTGAATGACCGTAGCGTCAAAATTTGAAGTCATGTAAAAAGAATTATTTTGAGAATAGATATGGTC
The DNA here is from genome assembly GCA_963457665.1 of Thysanoteuthis rhombus. NCBI lineage: Eukaryota > Metazoa > Mollusca > Cephalopoda > Oegopsida > Thysanoteuthidae > Thysanoteuthis > Thysanoteuthis major. The sequence goes on along the minus strand of OY735238.1, from coordinate 39,546,515 downwards.
AGAATAAATTCTATTTATGACATCACTGGCGTTTCCCATTGGAAAACATCTGAAACAGAGTGGGAAAAAAGTATCTAGAAATATCTACATTCCAGAGAGTCTAGATGTTATTTATAAACCCGTCGGAATAAACACAGCCACTTGTAAGGCATCTTTCGTTGATATGCAAAACTTGTCAATGTAAGAGATACGACTACCAATCAATTGGTTGTGATTTCAAATCGTGGCAGAGGAATGTTAATTTGTGCTACACTAAATCTGTTGAGGACTGCTCTTGTTGTTATTGTGGACCTTGTTATGCTAGAAAAACAGAGTCAATCCTAGATTTGAACAGGAGTTTGACAAAAAAGATTTCTAAATTGAAAAAAGAGCTGTTTGAACTCATGTAGTTCTCTAAAAGTTGTGAGTTCAATCGGTGTGTCAAGCAGTGCAAGAATATACACTGGTGGCTAGGATCATCAGCCATACCTCATCTTCGATCGAGACAACATAAATTGAAGCATGCCAGGTCCATTGAGATCGCTTTCTCAGAAAGAACCTCCCAGAAAAGTGCAATGTCAGGTTTACGTCCTGACATCTATGGCGATTGGACTTGGCTAACCACAACTCACAAATGTAGCTGGAGCTTTCATTGAACTGACCCCACTGTGTCACGTCTACGTGACCAGGGGGATAAATAAATGTAGCTAAACTCCATAAGGTAAAAACATTGCCAGTTTCTTTTGTCACCCCAGGATCTCCACATACTTCGGCCTGGCAGTTCATTGTTTGTAGAGACAGAACGGAGACCACTCAGTTCTTTCAGGAAATTTTACCTTTGGCTTTGCGCTCTCTGCCACACGTGCCAGTGACGTAGTTAGAGATTGGGGGAGGGTCCCGGGGGCTCGGCTTGTTGAAGGTCCACCTCCGACATTTCGCATAATTTTATGACAAAGGATATTTTGTTATAAGTACACATGCAATATCACTGAAGTGGAGAAAAGTAAACCTTAATTATAATTTATACAATTAATTTATATACAAATATATACGTATCATTGTATAGCGTCAGTAGGGAGCAGTAGTTGAACTAATATTTATAAATCTTAAGGGTCTCCTACTTATTGAGAGTCGGGGGAGGGGCGTTTTCAAATAACTCCCTTCATAACCCTCCCCTGACTATGTCTCTGGTAAGTTCTTATTCTACACGTATCCTTGAGGTACGTGTTGATCTCATTTTGACCGGCCTTTGTCATAACAGAAGTGTTGGTTAGGGAATCTGTAGATTCGTGCCTATCTTACTCAACTGGTTTACGGATTCTATTCATGGATCACGATAAGTCATTGGCTGAAGCTCTTTTTAATATCCGCTCTTTTCGCATCGGACACTTATATCCGGTTTCAAGCAAGACCATTCAGTGGATGGACACTGGCCAGATAACCGGACAATACACGCTCTCACTTGTACCAATATATTTAGGAGGTGTGGATGCAAATATTTATGCATTCTCTTACAGTATATGGGATGTATTCGCGCGATTGTATGAACTACGATACATTGTATAAATATCAAGAATATTTGCAATTATATACACATATTTTTTTCGTAAGTGGAATGATATTTCAGACAATATGTTATATGATCTGAAAAATTGTAAAATCTAATTATTTTCTATATCTATTTCCAATAACGCGTTTCGTTGACTAGCAATGTCATCAGATCAGTTTTAAATTATATTTTTCAAAATTTTCATATCATTTAGAACCGATCTGACGATGTTGCCAAACATGTTATTGCAAATAGATATAAGAAAATATTTAGTTTTTCCCATTTGTCAAATTACTTTTCACACACACATACACATACACATGTATTGATGGCAATGAAAATTGGACGATGAAGAGAAGAACTCGGGAGAAAGTGGATGATACATCTAATTTTTTTTTAATTATTCCGTGTGCGGTACGTTTTGATGCATTTTGACAGAAGTCAGTCATCTTTTTCAGGGAAAAAATCAAGACACACAGCCGATGGATGGCTGGTTCCCGTTGGAATGCATCGAAACATGCCCAAAGAATGATGAAGAAATTGAGATATAACACCCACTTTATCTTGAGTTTTTCTCTTCGCCTTCCAATTGTCATTTTCAACATTCTGTCAGATCACTTCACATCTACCATACCAACTTATATATATATATATATATATATATATATATATATATATATATATATATATATATATATATATATATATATATATATATATATATATATATATATATATATATATACACATATATATATATATATATACAAAGGGCATAAGTACGAAATCACCATAAACAGCTGCGGCCAAAGTTTGTATACGTCTCGCTAATTCCATGCAGTTAACCACTACGATACTCACATCTCGATATATACAATAGATTCATACATGCATATGTACACATAGAGGGCTGTCATATTTATTATATGAGTTCGTTGATGGATGACAAAACACCACTAAATAATCTGAAAGATTCATGTCTCAGTCAAAAGTGGTTTTCAATTTTAGAATGTGGAGATCGAGGCAAAATGAAACATGATGACGTCAACAGAATTGTTTGATTGATTTCATCGAAAGGAAACTTGTCGCCATGATGAAATGGAATGGCGGTTCCTTGTGGCTATTCTGACAGAAATAATATTTCCTAAAGCGACGTCGACGACATCTTGTGTTCCAACCATTTTTGATGCGGAACATTTTTATCACGTTCAGATTCTTCTTCTGCTTCCCTACATTTTTTTTCATCCTTTTGTCATAAACTAATCATTTCGAAAGATGGAACGATGGATATGAACAATAGATATATAGATAGATAAGTATGAACAGATAGATAGATAGATAGATAGATAGATAGATAGATAGATAGATAGATAGATAGATAGATAGATAGATAGATAGATAGAAAGAAAGAAAGAAAGAAAAGAAGAAAGAAAGATAGATATGAACAGGTAGATAGATAGATAGATAGATAGATAGATAGATAGAAAGAAAGGAAGAAAGAAAGATAGACATGAACAGATAGACATATAGATAGATAGATAGAAAGAAAGGAAGAAAGAAAGATAGACATGAACAGATAGATAGATAGATAGATAGATAGATATGAACATTGAGATAGATAGATTGATAAGTTTGAACACAGAGATAGATTAATGGATAGAAATATGTGAACAAATTGTGACAGAGAGATCAGTGAATAGATAGATATGAACAGATTGAATTGAGAAAGAGAGATAGATATGAACAGAATGAGTTGATTAATTTTTCTTTTAAATACTTCCTTGGTACTGAAACTCTCAGTGAAACAAAACGAACTCTTGATTGGGGTAAAAAAAGGTTCAAATGTTTGATTTCACCATCTGATTGCCACTAGCTCCCTCATTTCTGTTGTTGAGATCGACAGGGAAGGGTGTCTCACTGAGGTCTCCTTCACTGTTCTCGATCTGCGATTTTTATTCCACGGTTTGAGAAAAGTTGCCATAAAAAGCAACTGAAAAACTGAGGTAGGTAAATGGTAGTATAATAAGAATAAGAGTAGTCTCTGTACAAAACCTTCAACGTTACAAGTATAATTTTTGACACCATTTGGCATCACTCTTCAACATTAGTTTCTGTAATTAAACTATTTGATTCCAATTGATCTTTCAAGTTGATGCCCGTTAAAACGTCCGGAAATGGCCGGAAATTGAATATATAATAATTGCATCAAAAATAGAAAAAAATTATAAATATGTATTGTCAGCTTTATTCATTTATTCATACTCCCCCCCCCTCTCTCTCTCTCTTTCTCTCTCTCTCTCACTTTTGTTTTCTTCAAAAATTGATTTAAAAAAGAATTATATGACGTGACCTAAAAGAGAACAAAATGATTCCTCTTTCTTCGCCCATTCTCTCTATCCCCCGTTACATATGAATTTATGAACGCTATTAACCGATTCAAATTTGGTCTGAACAAAAAACTATTTGGCTGTCTTAGAACGGTCGACTTTGTCGCAGTTGAAAATTAACGATAAAAGTATATATTTATATTATTGTGTCATCCATAGACGGCTGTTTCCTTATATTACAACTCTTCAGTGTGATTACAGACTATCCATTTTCCCATCCAGTACCAAGAGGTTGGATTGAAACCTCCGCTTCATAACCGTAGACGGGTACCCTAGCTCTGCTCCACGGGACTGGACGATCAATAAGTATGAATTTAAGAGATATATTGATTAACCGCATATTACCCATTTACCGGAGTGCTCTATTCCTCTGGAAGAGCATTAGAGAGAGAGAGAGAGAGAGAGATAAATAGATATACAAATCGATAGATGTATGGATAGATAGATATGAGCAGATCAAAATAGATAGATAGGTCTATAGGTAGATATAAAATATTGATATGTAGATAGATAGATATTGGACCAGAATGAAACCCACAAAAGGCTGAAGTGAATGAGAAAGAAATTACCATAACAAAAGAAGTTGATAATATAATAACGCGTAAGATAAACATCTCAGTCGAATTTTTTAAAAAGACCCCCACCCATCCATACCACTCATTTTAAGACATTTTATCCCCCACCCCTGAGTCTCTTCTACCTTGGTCTACTCCACCTTAGTCGACCCCACCTTGATGTTCTGAACCCGGGTCTACCGGCCCCTGTTCGCCACCATCTCTTGATATCCCTGCCATTTTCAATTCCATCACTTTAATATTTTTATTGCCTGCAACGCCGAGCCCACCCTTTACCCTCCCTCTCCCTGCCCTCGACCTTCTCTCCCATTCCACCCTCTCCCCTGTCTGGTCCGATCGTTTTTGTTTTTTTTTGTTTTTTTTTTCTTCAAAATAACATTTGCTTTTTAAAAACAGAAGTACAATCGAGTGTTTCACCTTTGTCGTAATGTTCAGATGGAAAAGAATTTCGAACAAAAGCAGAGGTACACGCCACGCCCTCAAAATGAAAATGTTTCATCTTTGGTTTCGGGTGAATGAAACAGGATTAAAATATATTAGCGAAAAAGAAAAAAAAATTGTATGAAGGAAGAGGGAGAGGAAGGGGAGAATGAGAAAGGAAAAGAGACGGGTAGGGAAGAAGGAAGAGGAGAGAAATGGAAACATAGGTAATGGCTGAGGTTGAGAGGAAGGACTAGAGGGAGGGGACGTTGGAAGGACCTCCACAATTACAATGTCGATGATAAAATATTGAATTAAATAACGACAATTTAAGTCGGGGCTGGACTACAAAAGCAATAACAACAGTCACAACAGCAACAACAGCTATAATAACTTCAACAATATTTTCTCCGGAGCAAATTAAAAATCGAGACAGGCAAATTTTAAAAAATTCGAGAACAAAGTTGAAAAATACGGTAAGCAAGTTTTTAAGAAATGCAAGCAAATCGAAAAATACGATGTGAGAATTAAAACTATGTTTTGTACTATATTACTTGACTGGTGCAGAACCCAACGAGAAATTTATACGAGAATGTCTAAACGGCCAGTCTTGTATATCTTTTTGCTGGGTTTTAGATAACTACACTGATAGTTGTGCAAACCATGGAACCTAACCAAGAGACAGATCCACAAATTGAGAACCATGCAATGTGCACATGAAAGAATTAGGCTAGGCCTCACATGTAGAGACCACAAGACAGCACAGTTCATCTGGGAAAAGACAAGAGTCAGAGACATCATAGAATCCATTAAAAATCTCAAATGGTTGTGGGCTGGCCATGTTGAAAGAATAGTTGACAACTGATGGACATCGCGACTCACATGCACAACCGAGGCCAGCAAATTATTAGATGGAGAGACGAGCTAGACAAGTTCAGAAAGTACTGGCTCCGCGACACCCATGATAGAGAAATGTGACGAATCCTGGGGAAGGTCTATGTCCAACAACTGACGTTAAAAGAATGATGATGATGATGATGATGATGATGATGATGATGATGATGATGATGAAACTGATAGTTCGTGAGAAAGGTATGTTTTTAAAAATCTTTTTTGTGACGTTCCAGATCAGTCAAGTTGTCAGATTATTGCAGTTTTGCCCGAAGAAGAGACTAATTGTGTTTAAAGTTTGGAGTAAGATAGAATAAATATAGGGTTTGGGATCTTCGGCTTTCATCGTGAGTCCCCAACGGACCAGAAGTTTCATAACCAGTCGGGATCGACATGTCGAGTTCCTTTCGTTACAAACACACACTCCTGGTTAAAAGTTAAGGTTAGGTATTGGGTTATCGTTTTGGGTTAGAGACTGACCATGAAGACCTAGCAATTTGGGGATTAGAGGGCGAGAAAAAGAAAATGCAATTTAATCTGTACTTTAAAATGATTAACGCTAGCTTTTGGTGGGGTCTAACAAAAGAGACCTGTGAACTCTATCGGGACAGGTTTCAACTAATCTCACTTCAAAAACTAAAGCATCTATAGCGACTGCGACGGTAACGGTGTTTGTAGATTCAGTTATTTTACCTTTTCAATATGCTTATCGTATTTTCTAATTTGCTTGTCCTTTTTTTTTAATTTGTACGCCATATTTTTTAATTCACATACCATATTTTTTCGATTTGATTGTGTTATTTTTACTCCACACCCTCTTTTAATTTGCTTACGTATTCTTAATTCTTTTTAATTTGCTTTTTAATTTTCATTATGGATGGTAAAGAAATAGTCTCTCTCTTTTTCTCCTCCTTTTTCCCACTCTTCCGTTTACCCCTTTTTCTCTCTATCCCTTTATCGCTCTCTCTTTCTCTTTCTACATCGTTCCTTTTCTCTTTCTTTCTCGCTAACTTTCTCTCTTTCTCTCTCTCACCCCTCTCACTTTGAACTCTTTTTTTTCTCTCGTTGTTTGTCACTCACTTTCCTTTTTTCTCACGCTTACAATCTCTCTTTCTCTCTTTCATTTTCGCTCTCTTTCTCTCTCTTCCATTCTCTCTCTCTTTTTCTCGATCTTTCACTCCCCCCCCCCGTTCTCTGTCTTACTCTTTTTGTCTCTCGATCTCCCTTTCCCTTTTACTAATCACTCACTCACAAACATTAGTATCAATAAACTTACCAGAGTCCCCATTTCACCCACGGCAAATACCCCTTCATGTTCCTTGTCCCCTACACTTTTTCTTCTTCGAATGCCCTTACGCTGGCTACTGCATCAACAGTCCCTGTCCAAGTATTGCACATCACGTGTTTCTCTTGTCTCGATTTGCAATATGTGAAATAGACTGAGAGGTTACAAGCATCAATTGCTAAACCTCATTGGTCTTACAAGAACTGGAATATCAAACATGATTTAGCCGTGAGCTCTTCTCTACAACAACTGACCCCACCTCGCTTTAAAACACCTCGAGCTGCAGAAAGATTGCTGGAAGCTTCCAGAAAGGGAATGTCAAATTTACCCGCGACCATGTTTTTGCTATTTTCGCAAATTCATTTCGGCCGATATTCATCTTGTCATCAGGGAATAACAAATGCGGTGGAGAAAGGTCGGATATGAGACTTCCATCAACTTCCGGCGACTCTGTGCTGCTTCCGTTTCCAGAAGTCAGAACACCACAACATGACATCCATTCATCCAGATACCCACAATTATTTAACTTGCATTTCGCAGAGTAGTTCAAAAGAGAAAAAAAATCGTGTTCTTCTTCGTCAAAGACCATGTTTTTATTTGTTGTTTTCTCTTGTTACTTTTTAATGAACTAAAATTAGTTTCAATTAGTATTCCCATCAGTTTTCAACATGACTTTTGGTAGTAGAACCAAGAAGGAAAAAGTCGACACATTTTCAACATGATACTCAATCATATGACCTCTTGTGACAATGATTTGTGCTTGATAATTTAGTCTCAAGTAAGGCATAAGGATCCTCAATAAACTATTATTGAGATTTAAATAGTAATGGCCCCAACAAACGTAAGTACATGCAACAATTATACTTTCTTCCTCACCAATCTGACGTGATAAAACAAAGCTTTCCACCGTTCTAACTCAAAAATTTCTTTGGTTCTCGTTAAATTCGAAAATTCAGCAGTGTACCAGGGGCTCTCATCACCCGGGGGACAGTTGCAAAATATCGTCGGAGAGGGTATAATTATTGATTAATAGGCATCATAGGCCAGAGGACATTTTGCACCTTTTTTCACTAGCGACCGATGGCAACTCCCCCCAGTCACCTCCCTCTTGCTACGCCTTTGATAAGATTTGAGATTGAACTCAGATTGTATCCAGACAGAGAAAATGATTTCACATTACTTCAAAAGTTCATAAGGCCACAGCATGATTTAATTAGTTATTAAATCAACCATTATTTATTGAATAATTAGATGGAATGAAATTAGATCTAAAATTACAACATTTAAACATCTACGCTGAGAGTTTTATTAACACGTGATAAATCGTTAATTTTCAGTACCTTTTCAGCCTTAGTTTTGATTTTGGTATCAAATAGTCTATAGTTAACACTAACCAAGTTTTTCCTCGAACTGTGAAACTGCAGTCCAAGTTGGAGGCTCGAGTTGTCTTTGTTTTACTCCCGTAACAAAACCAAGAACAAGAATTATCTCTACCTTATTTAGGAAAGTAAACTCTTCACTATTTGTATGTACAATCTCATTAAACCAAACCGATATATCAAGTGAACATATCACTGTAGAGATATCAAATCACGACCAGGTGATTGGTAGGTGTCCCTCTTTCTGAGTGAGCCAAACTGATAAGTTTTACATATCTACAAAAATGCATGTTATGGTTTTTATTATATATACAATACAGAAGTTGCAGAAATCACCTTCATCCACAATTGAAATTGGCGGGGAGTTTGACCGTGCAGCAGACAGGACTGTCTTAAAATAACTATCAAAATAATATTTTCATGCAATAAAGTATCATACAATTTTATTTTTTTTGGCTTCAGTCTTATTCCAAAGTATGAAATAGTGTATAGCTGATATTTACTATGTTCAACCAGGTCTGGGACAAGGATATAAACTTGATGTGCCATGATAGGATCGAACTCACATGTAGAAATGGTTGACATGGCTAATTTTCCAATCGCTTCCCCATGTTAAAGGACTGTAGTTGATATTTACCAAGCTTAGTTTGGTAGAGTGCAGGGTTAAAAATATTGGGAACCCGGGATATAACTTATCAAAGTAAAAATGATCTGTGATAACAACTCTCTAATCATTGCTACATGACGATTTAGGAGGTGCTAGATAAATGTTCAGGGACTTTGGTCTTTGGGAATAACTCACCCAACCACCTTAGTTTCCACAGTCTCCTTTGGAATAGTCCCCTTTTGAACCTGAAGCAAACACGCCACCGTCTTTCCAACGAAGTTAATCTAAATGGACCAACTTTATTTACTTCGACAAGGAAGAATTTTCATTTCACCAAACAGTTAGTGTATTTATATTTCATCTGACGTTTCCTCCCCGAAATAGTGACAAATTTAAGCTGAATACAATAATAATTCGGTCAGCACTCTAGATATGTTCCTGAAAAATACAGTCCTAAACAAAACAACTCTATACAGAGTCATTATGAAACAGCATGAATAGAAATTTTGCCAGCAATCATTTAGAAATATATATGATGTCGTTGAGCTTCAACAAGATGGAATGGATTAGTACTGTGTATCTAATCTGGCAGCTATTTTCCGGGGCTGGTGTAATATCACTAGATTACGATGTATACTACAACAAGATAAATTATTGTGAATGTGAAAGCATTTATTCTCATACTCATGACACACTAACCAAAATGTACAGTAGTTATTTCTAGGACTGTCTATGGTGTTGTCTTTTATAATTCATTACTTATTTCGAAGAATATTTTTAAAAAGAGCGTTATAGTGAATCAGCGCTTAGCAGAGTAACGGTAAGTGGGGTTATATTGTATTTATGTCGATAGGCTAAACTGTCCCCGTTCCGAAATTGGAAATATTCAACTCCCAGGTGATTCATGGAACCGGAGATTGAACCGTAAATAGCTCTACCTCCAGTCCAGACCCTTCACCACGCAGCCAAATTCACTGACATATCCTAACAAGCCTTTGGGGTATTTTTCCGAATGCCAAGAATACACAGTGTATTTTTGGAAATGCTTTAGCTCTCCAAACGAATTTTCTAAGTCAGAATGGGATTCCCAAAGATGACATACGAAACGAGAGTTTTAACGAATATAAAGTATGAAAAGCAATATATGTGAACATATTAGGATAGATAGGTCAATAGATAGAAAGATATTTACGTATACTGCTAAAGATAGATATTTGAACATAGATAGGTAGGTAAGTAGATAGATATATAGACAGAAAGATGGATATATATTTACAAAAACTGTGATAGATAGATATATGAACAGAGATAGGTAAGTAGATAGATAGATAGATAGATAGATAGATAGATAGATATTTACAAATACTGCAATCGATAGATATCTGATCTGAGATAGCTGGTAAGTAGATTGATAGATAGATAGATGGATAGATAGATAGATAGATAGATTTAGCCAAAGGTTAGAAAAGTATACAATCGAAAAATCGGAATTTTAATTTCCGGTATTGACTATGCCTTGGAGTAGAAGAAAGAGGATATATATATATATATATATATATATATATATATATATATATCCCAGATCAAATTTTGCTGAAACTGTGTCAGGGTACGGACTTATTGATCCACTCTCGTGAGTATGAATGTATATATGTATATAAATTGACTATTGTATGTTCACGAAGGAGAAATTAGGTCAAACAAGTAAGTATATATATATATATATATATATATATATATATATATATATATATATATATATAAAGAGAGAGAGGGGGAGAGAGAGAGGGAGAGAGAACTTGGCTCCGTTCTTTAAAGATAAATAGACACGGTAAATAAGTGTACTTATCTGTAATTACATTCATATGAGGTCGGGCCATCGGTCTCTCGGAAGACAATGGCGCATGCGCTAAAGATAAGTCAATTTTTGAGCTGCAGCGCCTGCTGTGACGATACAATGACTGTTCAACCTGGTTCTTGAACGACCAATTCTTTTGTGATTTCTGCATCCGAATCCGTTGGTGCTTTCATTGCTCTTTTCGCCTTTTCCCACTGGCCCCCTCTCCTGCATCTTGTTCGTTTGGATACCAGCCTTGAAGGCAAACCTCCATCAGCTGCTGTCTTAGGCCAAAAACTCCATGCAGGATTGATCTCGCCCGCCTTCGGATATCGTTTACAAACGTTTATGTAACGAATATCTGGTTTTCCTGCAGGTCAAAGCGAGTGACAAGCTCACTGTAAAACACAAGTTTACATTTTCAAAGATATACATATTAGCTCGTCGATGAGGTGCAGGGTAATGTAATGGTTATTAGGAAAATGAAATCGTTAAACTGAGTTCGGATTTCAGTTAGGGCAGTTTTCAATAATCACTAATTTCTTTGGGGTTGGCATGAATGCCACACTGGTTGACAGTGTGAGGAGTGTCTGAGTGAAAACTTGGATAAACCACTCCACCAGTACCACGCTATTGTCCAAGCAATAGTAACAACCTTTGCCAACCTTGTAGTGTATGTTCCTGTCATGTTCTCGTCCTCGGACAGGATGTGGCGTAAACAAGACGAATCTAATCTTGGAGTTTCGACATAGGGGCAGTACATACCCATTGCACCTGAGTTATATTGACGCATTCGTAACTATGGTCGGAGGGATTTAACAAATGTGGTTCTCAATTCTAGATTTCTGGAAAATATTTTTTTAATAGAGTCAAATTTTTAAATGAAAATAAGCAAGTTTTTTCCTACCTTCCTAAAATCTTGTCCAGCAAAATCGATTAAGGGAAAGTAAACTTACATCGCTTTGAGGAAAAGTTATCAAATTGGTAAGTTGAACCTTAAACCAACCGTTCTCAAAATCCTTAATTGTTTCTGCAATGGCTGGTCAGATGTGAAGCACCGAGAGACTTCTCGAAACGAAACCTACATCAAAAGAAGATCATAGTTACTGTTTGGTGGTTGGCAAATGGAACCATCCACCAAAACCTCTTGAATCCAGGCGAAACCATCGGCTCAAAGGTGTATTGCCAGGGAATCAACAAAAAGTACCAAGAACTGAAACGTTTACGTCCAATATTGGTCGATCAAAAAAAGGTCCAGATCTTCTCCATGACAACCCAGAAGCAAAATGGCTGTTTGTTCAAATACTCATGACAAGCAGTGTACACATTACTTTTTATACGCACGTATTCTTTGTACACACGCGTGCACACGCGTGTACATACATACACAATTCGACGTATAAGATAATAAATGAAAGTGAACATGTACAAACCTACATACATAGATATCTTTATGTACTACTACAGAGATATAAGATACTTATGTATACGTGCACACGCGTATACATACATACACAATTCGATGTATAAGATAATAGATGAAAGTGAACATGTACAAACCTACATACATAAATATCCTTGTGTTAAACTAAAGAGATATAAGATGCTTGTGTTTATGTGGACATATATGGAGTTTTTTTTGTTTTGTTTTGTTTTGTACTTTTAATTGAAATAGTCCCACTTCTACGTAAATAGGCGCTGTCTGCTTATACATCAACTAATTTTTACTTATTACAAGTGAGATAGATGAAGAGTATCTAGGCTAATGAATAATTATGGTGTATCGATCTTATAAATGCTTTGATGTTCAGGCGCTCTCAGCGTTATACACCCTCTCTCTCTCTCTCTCTCTCTCTCTCTCTCTTCCCCTTTCTCTTTCTCTTTCTTTCTCTCTTCCCCTTTCTCTTACTCTTTCTCTCTCTCCCGATCCCTTCTGCTGTATGACCTGCTCTCTCTTTCACTTTACATTTTCCCCCCTCCCGTCTTTTCGTCTTTGACTCTTTCTTTCTCTTCCTCTTCCTCTTCCCCTGCTCTCTCTCTCTCTCTCTCTCTCTCTCTCTCTCTCTCTCTCTATATATATATATATATATATATATATATATATATATATATATATATATATCTTGCCTCCGTTCCTTTTATTTCTATTTATTTCCCCTTCTCTCTCTCACTCTCTCTTTTTCTCTCTTTTCCTGTTTTGAACATTACACCCTTCTTTCTCCCTCTCTTCCTCTCTCTCTCTCTCTCTCTTTTGCTGTCTGTTGTCGCCTGTTATATCCCTCTCTCTTTCTCCCTCTCACTCGTTCTGGCTCGTCTTTCTCCTTTCAAACATTTCTTTCTCGTTCTCTCTCTTTCAGTCTCTTTTCCTCTGCAACTCTCGCTTTCTTTCCCTTCATTTTTCTATGCCCCCTTTTTTCTTTCATCCCACCTCTCTCTCTCTCTCTCTCTCTCTCTCTCTCTCTCTCTCTCTCTCTCTCTCTCTCTCTCTCTCTCTCCATTTAACTTCTTCTCCCGCCTTTAAACACATTGTTTTGCTCACTTTCATTTCAACTGAACACCAAGATTTTTTTCATTTATGTATTCAATTATGATTAATTATTTTCGGGGTTTGTAACGGGGGACGGAGGGACCAGACCCAAAAAATAAGAAAAAAAAAACATAGAAAAATACCCGATTCATGCCTTTATTTCTTTCTATCCTTATTTCAAAGTGTTATTTACATGAAAACAAAAGAGACCTAATAATCAGCTTTCGATTTTCAACACATATATACACATACAAACAGAAACACACGCACGCACACATACATGTGTACACATAACGATTGGACGGAAAATATTAGGCATAAATAGAGAGATACTGAAAAGTGATCTGCCATAATGTTTAAAACGTAAAATATACAATTAGTGTATAATATCAGCTGTAACACACTGATACAAAACCTGAAAACTGACAAAACCAGTCGGAAACAAACCCAGGGAAGAGTAATGTTAGGAATAACTCTCTGCAATATATAAAAAAAATAGATCAACACAGATTCGAGAGAGGACCAGGGTGAAGAATATCGTACAAGTAAGTAAACAACTCAATGGAGACGGACAGGGCGAAAAGTATTGACAACAGATGGTACAAAGAACTAGTGGAATATTGCCCGTGGGAATGTAAACGCGGTAGGAAAAGACCACACACAAGATGGAAAGGCGAGATAGGAGATTTTGCAGATAAGTTATGGCAGATCTTCGCACAATCACGCTAGTCTATGATGCAACCACCTTAAGCACACCAACACCTTCTCTAGCTCTATCACTAAGAAGACTTTCTATATCGACCTCATTCCAACTGCAGAAGGAAAAATACCATCCACCTCCTAGAATAATAAACGCGAATTGCAATGTATAGGCGAGTCTAACTGACTATTCAAAATTAGACTTAATGACTATAGGCATAGAATCATATCGCCCAATCATCCCAATCTACTCCCAGTAGAATTACATTCTGCACCCCTGGGCACAATTCCGGCATAGGTATTAGATTCCCAATCATTGGAAAAACAGAAAAAAGGTAATCTCCTGACTTGACTTAAATTTTAAAACTACATATCTTCATCTGGATAAACAAACTTCAAACTATCTCCCCTAACGGACTCGAAACTAAACTCAACAACTCTAACTACGCCGATCTCTAACACCGTAATCCTCTCACTCCTAATTACTCTATACTTACCAACTCACAATCTTCATACCTGCACCTCACACTACACTGCTACACCCCTTGATATATATGCTCTTATTCCCACAACAACCCCACCTATACCATTTAGACTCCTACCCAAATACAATTAATGTTTCAAGTCCCCCTCTTGACTTATCCATATCTAACCCCCCTTTATATATATCGGGAACATCGGGAACTTCACGCAGTCCAACAGACCTCCACATATAGACATTTATGTATGGTCCGTTTTACTTGTAATATTTAAAGCCATCTGACTTTAAAGAACATCTACAAAAACCATTGAAGATACATACATTTTGCAATTGATATTCGATCATGCACGATAAGGACCCCCTTTAACCTTACCCCACTACCTTGATTACTATATGATTATAAATTGCGTTTATATCATATTGAAATTTTTTGGCTGAGACAACGTAAATAGAATAAACAATCAAAGAAAATTGGGCTGCTGTAGGAATCGAACCTGCAACCGATAGGGTTGCCATTCAAGGTCAGTAATGCCAAGGCCAAATAAATGTTTCAATTCTTAATCGCTTATTAACTGCCTTTGCATTACCAGCAGCTGTTTAGCTCTATGGTAAGAGCAACGCTACGTAGCTCATTTGGTGCTAAAACCGCATAGCATGTGATTGCCAAAAGTTATTGAATCACCGTAGCGATCAAAGATGGTAAAGAGTTCTATCGTCTTTTACATTTGTATGTGTTTGTTTATTTATGCGTTCAAGCGCTCATGGCAATACTATTTTGTCCACTGACTAGAAAATTAGCATCAGTACTCCACAAGACCCTTACTAAAAATGCTGGTTTTTGCTTTAGTTTTTTTAAATCTTTTTTGACCTTTTCCAGGGCCTTATTTTGAAGGGTTTATTAATAACATCAAGACTTTCACGAATCTAGATATTTCTAGATGTTTTATTTTACTCTATTTTAGATGTTTCCCTGTGGAAAACGCCAGAGATGTCAGAAATAGAATTCATTCTGACCGTATCTATTCTTCTGAGGATTTTTATACATGACTTCAAATTTTGACATTACAGTTGTCCAATTATTTACAACAATGGTGGGTCTTTGAAGTATCAGTAAAAACGAAAAATATACATTGGAAGATAACTGAATGCAGAAATGAATCAAAAAGACAAGTTATCTTATCGTAGGTTTTGTTTGAACCTTAACTAGTTCAATGCACCATTCCATTTGAAAAAAATCTAGCCATTTTTAGCCACTACGGAGGATAAATTTTGACAAGATTTATGATCGACGATTGAAACCAAACCTCTTCTGGTCCACTATTCTACTTGAAAAAACATTTTTAGCCACCAAGGGAGATAACTTTTGGCAATCTTTATGCTCAGCGATTGAAACCTAACCTAGTTTGGTGCACTATTATACTCGAAAAAACTAGCCATTTTTAGCCAGTTAGGGGGATAACTTTCAGCAAGCTTTATGCTCAGTGATTTTAGTATCGAATAAGCAAGAATTACCATCTTTCTCTTTCTCTTTACTCTATTCTCTCTCTCCCTCTCTGTCTCTCTGTCTCTCTGTCTCTGTCTCTCTCTCTCTCTCTCTCTCTCTCTCTCTCTCTCTCTCTCTAAAACAACTTTGCTTCTAACCACAACTACTTTCTTGACCCTGTCTAAACTCTCTCTTTCTCCATCCTCTCTCTTTCTCTCTCACTTCTCCTCATTTCTCCCCTTTCCTTGCACCATATTCCCTTTCTTTATCTTTTCTATTTTTTGTCTCCTCTCACTTCCTCTCACTAAAACAACCTTTCTTCCATATTCTTTAATACAACTGCTTTTTACCTGCATCAATCTTTCTCTCTCTCTCTCTCTCTCTCTCTCTCTCTCTCTCTCTCTCTCTCTCTTTCCCTCTCTCTCTCTCTCTCACACACACACACACTTTATTTCTCTCTTACCTCTCCTTTGTTTTATCTCTCTCTCTCTCTCTCAATTTTTCTTTTCTTTCTTTCTCTGTGTCTTTCAGTCTTTTTCTCTCACTCATTCTCTCACTTTTCAAATTTCTCTCCCCCTCTCTCTCTCCCTCTTCCTCTCTCTCTTCCCCTCTCTCTCTCTCTCCCTCCCTTATCACTCTTTTAATCTCTTTCTCTTCCTCTCTCTTTTTTCTCCGTCCTTCTTGTTCGGCCTGATTTGTAGTTCACACACGATGGCCACATTCATTCACGCTACGTTGCAGCTTTCAAAACTCTCTCCCCAGCCAAATTAGAGAGAGATATATTACTCATATAAAACAAAAGAAAACCATCTACTTACCCCAATAACAGAACAATAAATTGTTTCCTTATCCGCCGCGTCAAAAAATAATCCCACAGTCCTGACCCCCCAACAACAACTCCCTCTCATCCCTTCACCCAGATTTTCCTCCCTTTCTCATATTCCTCCATCCACCATCGATGCTCTCTTACTCCCTTGCCCACAGCCCCCTTATTCCTCCGCCCCCTAATTCCCAGAAGAAAGCCAATGTTCCACATGGTCGGATCTTCTTTACGCTGGAGTAACCCCAGCCAAGCAAGCGGCAAACTCTCTACTTCGCATTACAACTGACCGCACCAAAAGAGCGTAAAAGAGTCATTGCCCGTGGCACTGTCATTCATCCGGCCACCACCCAGCCTTGTCTCACCCCCAGCCATCCATTAGGACAGTTATCTGTAGCTTCTATCGGTCACTAGGCTGTTATTTCCGTTTATTCGTTTGGTTGGACTTCCCATTCAGACGCCATTGACGACGCCATTTTGAAATTTTCGTATTGGTGATTAGTTCGTTGTTTCCTTTCTTTTTTTGATTGCAACGTTCGTTTTCTTTTCTTCTTTTTTTACTTCTATCAACGAAGTTGGAAGAAGTATATGTATTCATTCGTATCTGTCCGTTTCTCAACACAATATCTCCAAAAGTTCTCAATGAATTCCGTGGGAGGGTAGACAGTGAACTTTGGAAAGAGTAATTGAATTTTGTAACAAATCTGGATATTTTTTTATAGATTTCTCTCTTGAATCGCAAACTTCTGTCCACACAAGACTATATCTCCAAAGGTTCTCGATGGATTTGATTAAAATTTTGCGAACGGACGGGTAATGGGTTACGGAAGAAAAATTAAATTTGGGGGTGGATCCAGGAATTTTTACAATTATCTCCCTGACACCGAAGACATATGTCCACACCAAAAAACAATTCAAAAAGTCCTTAATGAATTTCAATGAAATCTTGTTGAAGGATGGACAACAGGCAACTGAAGATGTGATTGAATTTGGGAGAGGATCCGGGAATGTTACTCAGTTACCTCCTTTGCATCGTAGATATATGTCAACACCACTGAATATATCAAAAAGTTTTCAATGAAATTTCGCGAATAGTGAGAGAATGGGCTATGTAAGAAGTGATAAAATTTACAAGCAAATCTGGGAATCTTTACTATTACCCCATACAATATCTCCAAGGGTTCTCAATGAAGTTCAATGAAATTTCCTGGGAGGGTAGGTCATGGGGTAAGGAAGAATTGGTCGAATTCAGGGGTGGGTCCAGGAATTCTTTTTTTGATGGAGTGATATTTTCATTATTCTATTCGAAAATGGTTTAAAAACGATCAGTGAATCAAGAAGCTAAATTTGAATTCCAAGGGAAGTAATTTATTATTCGTACATGTACAGTTCATTCCCCCGTTTTTAAATATTCTGTTTTGGTTCAGTTTTCTGCTAGTGTTGAGCGTTGGTAGATGTATGCACTCTCCGTGTGCTTTCTAGTTTGATATCTTTATTGAAATCAGCCTTCTTTTCTCTTTGTTTATAAAGCAGAAAAGAGTACAAAACTAACAAGTTATTCATCTACGGAAAAATAGAAGATGAAATGGAAGCCTTTCTTTCTGTTTATGAGAGAATGAACTGAATATATGTGAAACATTCGTTCTAACGATATTCATTCTGACGGCACTATTTAATGACACAAGTGTTTTAATCATACATCTTTTTTCTATATGAATGGTAAGCATAATAACTTTTCGGTTCATTCATTTTATTTGCAGACCCGTAATCTACGTATGATATATTCAACCGTTAAAGTGTAATAAAAAGTCATTTTTCTCTGTCGTTGTTAGCTTTTCCTTTTCAAATCACTTTGTATAAAATCCGTGACAACGGCGCATTCGTTATAACAACACTCTTATATCCCTGGGGGTGCTATAATAATTGGTGTCTATTGTACTCTGAATATCATAAATTATCAATTGGGTTTCGTAAGCCTTTGCTTATGTTAAGATGGGAATTAACAGAGTATCAGGTTTCGTAAGAGTAGAAAGTTGGTTTTCATCCTCCAATCGGCTTTATTACAAGTAAAATCCCTGACGAAGATATCAACAAGAAAGATATGTGCCATAAGGTACTGTCACAAATTATCACATTTGTTGTGAGGCCTCTTAACAGGTATCACCACTTACTTGTCCATCATTGAAGACCAGGTAAACACCTGCGTGGCAATAGTTTTCCACGATGGTAGTGGTACCTTTCAACAAAACCATGTCTCGTCACTCTGCACAAGTTGTACGGGAATGATTCCAGAAGATTAAAAAACTACTTCGTCAACTCCCCAGATACCAATCCCATTTAGCGCATAGGATGTGCTGAACCAATATGATCGATCTCTAGAACTTCCCTCACATTACTCTTCATTAATGTCCACACGATATCTCCCAAAGTTCTCACCGAATTTAAAGTAAATTTTGGGAAGAGTGAGGTATCAATGGGTCGTGGAGGAAACGATGAAATTTAGGAGTGGATCCAGGATTTCTTTACACTGTAACCTCCTCTGCATCACATATATATATATATATATATATATATATATATATATATATATATATATATTTGAACTGATTTTATTCTGTTTTAGTAACAGTGGCGTTGGTGGTGAAATGCGTTCTCTGGATGCTCTCTGGTTATCGGGTGTGCACGTTCGGGTGTATCCGGATAGGTGGGCAGATGATTTGATTAATAGACAGACAGATGGGCGTGAGAGGAACACACACACACACACACACACACACACACACACCATGCTTCCAATATAGAACGTAATTATTCGTTACAATTCCACTCAATTAACCTCTCTAACCGCTGACCCATACTCTACAACCTCAGTTGTCCCCCTGGAAAGCAATCGGCACTGGTCATGTCTCACCCCTCCCAAGTGTTCACGGTTATCACACCGTCTTTCCTTTTGATATCATCAAACTGCCACAGCCCATAAAGATATATATATATATATATATATATATATATATATATATATACATATATATATATATATATATATATATATATATATATATATATATATATATATGTGTGTGTGTGTGTGTGTGTTTGGTGCATATATTCTCATGTACGTGCAGCTGTGTGATTTTCGGGAATTCCAAGATCTATCTATCTATCTATCTATCTCTCTCTCTCTCTCTCTCTCTCTCTCTCTATATATATATATATATATATATATATATATATATATATATATATATATATATATATGCATTCATTTTACTCTCATCCTCTTTTTCATCATCATCAGTCTTTTATCGTCTGTCGTTGAACATAGACCTTACCCAGGATCTATCACAATTCTCTATTATGGGCGTCCCAGAGCTAGTATTTTCTGAATTCTTCAAGCCCATCTCCCCATCATATATTTCGTTGGCCTTGGTTTCGTACGTGATATCTGGGGATCCTTGTTGTGAGTCGTGATGTTCATCAGTAATCTGCCATTCTTGCAACATGACCTGCCCATTGCCATTTACATTTTCTAATAGATTCTATGATATCTCTGACTCCTGTTTTCTTTCTGATATAGAGCAGTCTTAAAGTCTCTTCATATGAGGTTGAGCATAATTCTCTCATGAGCACGTTGCATGCCGCTCGGCTTGCGAATCTGTCTCTTGGTTAGGTTCCATGTTTCAGCTCCATAAGTGACTATCGGTAGGATGCATTGGTTGTATACCCTTCTCTTTAGGATAAGTGTAATCGTCTTGTTTTTTTAAGGTTGGGTTTGCTCTGCTGCAAAACTGGATAAAATAGACCAATACATCTACCTAGGACAACGAATCTCCATGAAAGAAAAAGAAATGTAGCAAAGAATCACTATAGGATGACAAGCCTTCAGCAAAGCGAGCTCATCGTGACTTTCTCAGCTTTAAAGGTGAGGGAAGAATTAAACTTGTGTCCAATGCTACTTTTCACCTTTCTTTGCTAAATATTTCTTGTTCGTCTCCCAGCAAGAATTTAACACTTGGATGTGTCGGTCTTCAATCTAAACTAACCTTTGATTTATTTGTTTGTTTGTTTTTTTGGCCATTCAAGCCCTATCCAGGCAATAAGGGGGGTTGAGGAGTTTGGGGTTTTGTTTTTGGATTTTTTTTTGATTTTTTTCTTTTTATCGTTTCTGTTTCGGGGGTCGATTTGTGGGTTCGTTGAAATATTATATACGAAATAAGTGCACATTTAGAGATTTTTGGATCTATATTCTAGTTTATATTTTGACAGAAGTTTTGGGGCAGGGGATGTTACAATCAAGCGATACCGAGCTGGATGAATGAGCAAGCCATTGAAAAATATGGTGAAGGATATGATAAACAAATGAATGAGAAAATGAATAAATAAATACAGAAAATTCAATTGCACTCATCCAAATTTGCAGCAGCATAGCCTACTCTCTCCTTCTCTTTGATTAGTTTTGAAAAGAGTAAGAGAATTATCCTTCCACAGTGACTCTTTGACGCGAACAGACAAATATACATACAAACCAATTTAGTGACACTGATATGCATATATATATATATGTATAAGCTTTACATTTTTAACCACTAAACTAAATTTTTTGTGTAACTTCAGTGACTCATTCACCAATATCTATTAATATATATATATATGTTTATATATATATATATATATATATATATATATATATATATATATATATATATATATATATGTGTGTGTGTACATGTGTATGTATATGTGTGTGTGTGTATGTGTTCGTTATTGCCATATATGTGCTAAGGGTATATGTATATATGTGAGCGTATGTGGCTGCGTATGCTTGTCTACATATTTCTGCACATATATACAGGTACATATATATGTGTGTGTATGTTCGTGTATTCCTCAGTGTGTGTGTGTGTGGTTGCGAGTGCCATCTGTTCATGATGACCTCACCCACTTTCCTTCCGATAATAAACGACCTCAGTCCACCCGGCAACGTCTACCGACTTTTATTGCAATAAGATGTACAAGTGACCAAGCGGTTGACAGCACGTAACATGGAATCACCAAGCCGAGTTCAAACTCCGACTGGGATCTGCATTCACTTCACACTTGCACTTGGGAAAGATATGAATCCACCTCTTCTCTTACCCAGCCCCAGGTATGAGTGAAATTGTGCATGGTGAAGTGAGTGATGCCACTTCAGGCTCTTGATACCACTAAGTATATTTTAAATATCGTAAACCCCGAAGACCTTAGAATTCTAGTCGAAACAGAGAAACTTGTGATATGCAAAGCCCGGACAGGGATGCCTGATGTCGAAGCCAGCGTAAGGATACTATTTATCATTCATCTCACTCATCACACTGGCAAATAGCTTTAATGAAATTTCTATGTTGCTCACCATTAAATATTAAATAATAATGAATAAATAACGAAAGAAAAACCAATTTTATTATACACTTTTTCTTTATAAGCAACTGACCTTTATTTCATGAACTGTAGACAAAAAAAAAAAACGTTACAATTCAATAACACACGCGTCCGTTTTCATATTTCCGTAGAGCTATTGTCTATATGGTTATTCATTTTATTTGTAGACCTCTAACTCATGTCTGGGTCATAAGACTGTGAAAGGTTAATAAAAAGTCTTTTTTGTCTGTAATTTTTGGTTTCTCATTATCAATTCACTCAATTCAATTCAACCGTTATAACAGCATTCTCAAATCTTCAAGGGTGGCGTAACAACGGCAGTCCACTGTAATAAACTCCATACAGAAAATCCTTCCACTATAACAGTAAATTCGTTACAACGGTACCCTCAAATTTCCGAGGGTACCGTAAGAACGGGATTCTACAGTAATTTTTAGTTTCTCATTATAAATATACTTCGTATAAAATCCACCCGTTATGATGGCTAATTCGTTATAATGTCGGTCTTAAATCCCCGTGGGTGCCGTAATGAAGAAGAGCCTTGTATACTTTTAGTTTCTAATCATTGAAACACTTCCGATTAAATCCGTTATAACGGCAAATTCAGGGCGTGTTATTACGGAAGTCTACAATATCTATCTATCAATCTATCTATCCAACAACCAGCCCTAATTTCACAAATTAGTTCTTCATCGATCGTTTGATCAGACTGTGAACTGATAAGCAAAAATCGATAACGTGCAATGGATTCCTCCTTTTTCCATCTCTTTTAACTTACATTCTGGCCTCAAAGTGCTTCCATTCGGAATCTAGTCTTTCGAGACATCTTTGTACCCAAAATAAATGGAAAGATCTTTCGCAACGTCTGCCTCTCCTCCTTGATCGTTCCGGCTTTTAAAGACAAAACAGAATAACATTTATTTTTAACAGACACCGTTTTTAACATCTTTTTCACGGTCGGCATTATGGTTCACAAGGTGAAAACCTTTCTTGCGTACTCGTGTAATCAACCAGCTTCAATCTCGTGGCTTTCTTTCAACAAATGTCTCAGACAGACGGATCTTTTCTCTTCTCTTGTATCTGATGGTGAATGATAGTCGTTCTTTGTGGGAACAATCGGGCTTTCCATCAAGAGAAGTTAGGAAATATTTTCGCCTCTTATTTCTTCGCTAATGCTCGTTTACTCAAATGATCTAAAGACTTCAATGAAATCATTTCGTATTTTATTTCATAGTTAGTATACTAACCAATACATCCTCCCAATAGTCACTTATGGAGCTGAAACATGGAACATAACCAAGAAACAGATCCGTAAATTGAGAACCATGCAACGCGCACATGAAAGAATTATGCTGGGCATGGAGAGACCACAAGACAGCACAGTACAAAAAGACAAGAGTCAGGGACATCATAGAATCCGTTAAAGATCTCAAATGGCGGTGGGCTGGCCATGTTGAAAGAATAGTTGACAACTGATGGACATTGCGATTCACGATGTGGACCCCTCTAAATCACATACACAACCGAGGCTGGCAGAATATTAGATGGAGAGACGAGCTAGACAAGTTCAGAAAGTACTGGCTCTGCGACGCCCATGATAGAGAAGTGTGGCAATTCCTGGGGAAGATCTATGTCCAACGACGGACGTTAAAGGACTGATGATGATGATGATGATGATGATGATGATGATGATGATGATGATGAAGCCATGTTTCAATGTCTTATACATTTATTACACGTTTAATACTGGATCATATTTGCTCAGAAGATCAAAAATGCCAAAAGAATTCGATTATCGCTTTAATCAATTAGTTCAGAACAACGGAAAGTGAGCCTTTTCTCCGAGAGAAATAGGGTGAGATCAAGAATGTAATAAAGAATGTTTTGTTTTTTTCGATTTATTACTCTCAGCCCAGGGCTGGTCAACAGTATAATTGTCAATTGAAGTTGAAACACCATTTGTAGCTCCCTTACCTTTCACTTCTCACGCAATAGAGTTTTCCTTGTGTGAGTTGGGATTTTCATGACTTGCAATGTAATCCTTTAATTTTCTCTCTCCATTCTTTCTCAACACCCCATTCCGAATGACTGGTTAATACACTCACATTAGAAGAGACATCCCACTTGGTAAACAAAAAACGCAAGCTACTCAATATATTGATTAACTGCGAACGACAGAAATTCCCGTCATTGCATCCCTATTCCTGACGCAATAAAATTTTCGTTTTATTGCGATTGATGGCAATCCAGCTCTATCAGTGAGTCAAAACTTTTATCTTGTAATAGATAACTTTAAATGGATTATCTTGGACGAGGGCTTTTATCTTGCTTTTATTTTATTTAGCAATGGATAACTATTATTCTTCACTACCTGCTGTTAATGGGTGAAGTAAAACTTATGGATTTTTAGGTTTGCAGGTAACTGAAATTACAGAAAGCGAAACCGTGGATAAGGGGGCCCCTGTATATGCAAGCCGACTACCACAAGTGGCTTGGATTGTATGAGGGGAGGGCTGCGCTCACACATGCGTGAAACATGTTCGTTCCATCTCCACTTGTCCATTATCTCGCACTTGTTTCATCCTAATCTTCCTCCATTCTTCTCCCTTAATCCGATAAGAAACCAATGAAAAGAAAAAAAACTCAATACTCCCGCGCTCTGCTAAAAAGGCGCTGTGTTGATGTCGACAATGAAAGGGCCATGTCACTTTTATTCAATTTATATCGATTGGCAAAATCCCGACACGAACATAAAAAAAACTGTTTAAACGCTTGCAACTACAGTGGTAATGTTTCTGCAAGACTAGCTTGTTAACCATTACCCCGTGCCGAAACATACAATGCTGATATTCACTGGATTGGTCAGTCACAAAAAAAATGGATAGAAAGCTTGTTTTGTCCACTATTTATTTCCACCAAATTTAGGCTTTAGACTAGTTTAACTAACCAAATAGTAGAAGTGATATTGATAACATCATCATCATCATCATCGTTATTATTATTATCATCATTATCATCATCATCATCATTATTATTATCATCATCATTATCATCATCATTATTATTATTATCATCATTATCATCATTATTATTAGTTATCATCATCATTATCATCATCATTATCATCATTATTATCATCATTATCATCATCATCATTATTATTATTTTCATCATCATTATCATCATCATTATCATTATTATCATTATCATTATCATCATTATCATCATTATCATCATTATCATTATCATCATCATTATCATCATCATTATTATTATCATCATTATCATCATTATCATCATTATCATCATTATCATCATTATTATTATCATCATCATTATCATTATTATTATCATCATCATCATTATCATCATCAATATTATTATTATTATTATTATCATTTGCATGTACATGTTTACACTAGTGATATTTTGTGATGGTCCTTTTTTTTTTTTCTCTTGTTTACTTTTGATCTCCCTAAGCAAGGCCTTTCGGTCACTTTTCACATCAAAGGGTCAGTAAAAAAAAAAAAAGGAGTTATTTATGCCACTGAATTAAGACTAGTAAAAGAAAACTTGTTAAAATAGCTTATTGATGCTAGAATAGTCACGTTGAAAACTCTAAAACACGGCATGTTTAAAATGAAGACAAAAATTGACTGAGAAAGAAATGAGGAATATAATAGAGCTAAAATGAATTGAAAGAGTTTGAAATACTAAACATTAAGAGAATTTTTCAAAAAGCTGGTATTTGTTCAGCCCTGGATTGAGGATTGAGTGATAGCAAGACTCTTCAAATCTCAAACATCTTCCTCAGGACTTTCAAAGACTCCTTTATTGCCGTGGTTTTAGGAAGTCTCTGTCCCTCGCCAAATTCACCCAAATCTCGTCACTCAGTATTCAGAACAGCCCTCAACACATCAATCCCTTGGTGCACGACGATTCTTACTGTGAGTCAGGGTTTCTATCTGGCCTACTTGCAATGGACAAGAGCTCCTATATTGCAATTGATGACCATTACACTTGACACAATTTGTTGATCTTCACACTGCACCCAATAACGCAAGCTGAAACAGACCCCTTCCCCCCCACACACACACACACACGCATACACGAATTCTCTGACTGGCCTGGTTGCGAGTGACAAGGATTGAATGAATGCAGGGCAATGTTGATGTTGCATATAGGTTTCGTTTATCTGGACAGACAAACTGTGAACAGTTCACTTTCCTAAATTTGGTGACGATTGTTCTCGTTATTGTCGCTTTTATTACAGCGGAAAACCAAAGTCAACTCCAGACTTGGACTGGAGTTTTACAAACGAACTGATTTAGTTCTACTTCATATGTAGTGTTTTTGGCCCTTGAAAAACCAATTGCACTCCTGGAATCGATGTAGATTTTGTAATAGGACTTCCCTTTCTATTTTCTTTATTGCTTGTTAGATGCGATATTTCAGGCTGATTTAGACGCTTGTTTGGACAGGGGGGGGAGAAGAATGCTACATGAATTGACACACTTTGGTTGTATCTTTTTCCTTCTTTTTTATTTTCATTCTTTTATTCGCGTCCGTTTCATTCGATTTAGTTTCCTTTTCGAGACAGCGTTAATAGATCGCCATATTCCGGTCGTCTCCTTGCTTGCTCCAGACGCCATTTTGTTTTTCTAAAGAGGTCGGAAAGGTGAGGAAATAAGGTTTGTTTTAGGGTGGTGGGTGGGGGGCTACGTGGCTGAACAGATCAAGAGGTGGTTAGGGGTAGGGCTAGAGGGCAATGAGGGAGAAGAATAAACGGATGGATGGAGAAATGAGGGACTAGTCAAACTAGATTAGAGGGAAGGAAAGATAGCGGAGATCATAAAAAAACGGTACTAAATTATAGAAAGAAAGAGAGGAATGAGGGGAAGGAGTAACAAAGAAAGAAAGAAACGATCGAACAAATGAAAGAATGAAGGTAAAAAGGGAGGAAGGGGGGAGGAAGAAAGGGATAGGAAAAAGAAGTGAAGAATGAACGGACAAAGAAAAGGAAGAGAGAAAGGAAGAAAATGAGGAAGGGATGAAGGAAGAAAGGAAAGAAGAAAGATAGAAAGGAGGAAAGAAGGGAGGTTGGGGTGGAGAAAGAATGGGGTAGACGAAGGAAGTAGAGAAAGGACCAGCTAATGACCGCAGGAACAAAGGAAAAAGAGGGAATAATAAAGGAAGAAATTACGCAAATAGGAAAGGAAGGAAGGGAAAGAAGAAAAGAGGGAACAAATGAACGAGAAAACGAAAGAAAGAAAGGAAAGGAATAATGGAAGAAGATGGGAAGAATAAATGAACAAAAGAAGAAAAAAGAAGTATAAACGAGTTGAAGACACATTGGAGACAAAATTAAACTTGAGGGAAAATGAATAAAAAAGATTCGAAAAATTATGGAGTAGGCAGACATAGAATGCATTGAAAAGCGAAAATGATGTGGAATTGTTTAAATATTGGAAGTCTGGAGAAAGGGACTTCTTTGTTGATAAAAGAGAGAAACAGTTGGCTATAAAAGAATTCCTGTACACATATATTTAAGGAAATAATACATTTCTAAGAATATATTTCCAAGAATATATTTACGAATATTTGTGTTTTTGACATAATGAGAACTGATAAAGGCAACTAGTCTCCAGACGATCGCTGGATTTATCTCCCTTTCAAAAGAAATAAAAACGACATCCTGAATAGACGAGATTTTATTGGATAATGTATTGAACGGACTTAAGTCCACAATATAATTACATTAACTCTTGACAATATAGCAAAATCATCGTTATCTTTTTTTATTAGAAACTGTCATTCAAAACTGTCATTAAAACTGTCAACATAGGTTTCTCCAGCTTTTAAGGTGGTCTGGCTGGCTATCAATGTATGAACGTTATATATGTAAGTACAGACATAACCATTTACTTCTTATTACGTATGTTTTGTTTTAGTTTTGTTTTGTTTTGTCTATCGTTGGATGGGGGGTAGTTAGGGGTTTGATTTAAAATGTAAGTTCATGCTAAATAGTTATCTTAGTTTGTGTCCGGTTGCGTCCGAACTTGTTTGTTTTATCTTGTTTTGTTTTTTTTAATTCTGACATTTTTGGTGATCATCGCCTCACAAAAACGGTAGAAGTAATTCATTCATTGATCACCCCTTTTTCTCTAATTTCTCAATCGATTACTCCCAACGTGACATGCTGCCCAAAAGACGTTGGTCACGTGACGGTATTTGTTGGATGACTAACAAGACCGGTCTTCATTTTTATTTTCTTCGAGTCTCACCGAGTGCTTATCCTTTTTTCCCAGTCTGTGCTGTTTATCAAGTGCCGCAGATTGACGGCCTGGGAAAAGGCTGCGATAAAATCACAACTGGAAAAATAAGACGAAAGAAAATACTTTTGACTGTGTTATGATAAGTTAGCAGGAGAGCAACTTCGAACAAACCAATAAATATATAATACAGGTCTGGTTATTCGCTCAATGGAAACCGCCAAATGACCAAAAATCCTTTGGTAAGCATGCCGTGTTGGGGATGATGAATCAAAAAAAATATTAAAAAGGTGGGATCAATGAATAAGTTACGCCTTTTGTTGGATCACTGAAAAATCTGAGTTTTCAACAAAAAAAAAACAAGAGGAGCACGAACTTGTTACGAATTTAGTATAAAGTTACATTGCAAATTGAACTCCCCCAACCCCACTAAAACCTACTTAGGGGAGGAATTAAAAACTCATACTTCGAGGCACTTCGATACAATCTTACGATGGTTAACGACTGACTTGCGAAATCATAAGATTCATGATTCTCATTGGAAATCACGGACAAGCATGATATCGGCGACGAGATTTACCAGTCGGCGATTGACAGCAGCAGCATTGAGACCTCAAACCGAAAATCAGCCCTATTGGACGGATTTCCGTCTTGTTCCGGCTAGGGACTGAAATTTATTCATGATTGTTTGAAACTTTTGTTATTTCTCTATTTACTGCAATTCTATTCTTCTTCATTCTTTAAACTAATCTCAGCCAAGACGGGCTATCAGCACCTGACTGAAGATACCCAGTGAGAATAGATGGTAGACGGTGTTTGTGTTTTTATTGACACTTTACTACGACTACTACTTACTGCAACCAATAGTTCTTTTTTCTATTCCAGACTTCTGTACTTCAGAATACTGGACGTTAGTTTTTGGCCGGACCAAATAAACGAAACATTTTTTTTTGCTTCCAGATTCACGGAACTCTTTTGGAATGTTGTTTAAAACCTGCCCTAGTGAAATGTCTTAATCATAGGGCCGTTTTCTTGGGGTAAAACGCAATTTCCAGGAAGGAAAACTGCTTCAACAACTTGAGGTAATTTTCCATTAGTTTAATAAGTTGGTATTAAGAACAGATGAACAACTCCACAATTTAGTGTACCGAAGTGTGACTATTCAGAATAAGGTAAAGCGTCTGTCTCTTGAGACAGAGAGTCTAAATGAAGTTTGATGAAGTCTCAGTTTCTGTTGCGTGTGTCAGCTTAGTTGCCCTTCCGAGTCTCAAATCTTTATACCTACAAGTTTTTATGAGCAAACCCGTTGGCTGGAGACAGTCATACAGCTCTACTCATTTAGTTCGCTCACAACGGGAATCGAACCCGAGACCTACCTGTTAGACAGACGTGCTAACCATTACACTATTCGAGAAGACGAAAACTTCTCGGTTTTCCAAACAAAAATAACCAGATTTATTTTTTTTAAAAAGAGAAAGAAACTTTTAATGAGATAAAAATTCTGTAGATGACAAAAAAACCATTTGAATGCAAAAGAATCAACGTATCTAATTCACAGTTGACCATTGACCAAATAATTCTTTAAAACATTTTTTTTCTGTAATGGGCGTATTCTGGAAACATCACGAATTTCAACAGATCATGTGATCACAGTTGGTTCGTTAGCATCATTCAATATAGGAACCTAATTCTACCTTACACCCCCCTTCCTCTACAGGAGCCCCCGCCCCCTTTGACGTGAATTCATTAGAAATAGCATAAACTTCTTTCGCTTTTTCCTACTTTCGTTTTTTCTTTCGTTTCTTTTCTAGCTGTTTCGCTTGGCATATTACACACTGGCGCTATCTATCTATATATCTATCTATCTGTACGTATCTATTCACGTTTGTCCGTCTGTCTATCTCAGTCTGTTCATATCCATCTATCTATCTGTGAGTCTGTTCTTGTCTAATCTATGTCATGATAGAGAGATCTGTCTGTTAATATATGTCTGCCTATCTTGGTTTGTTTACGTCTATCTCAGTCGATATCTATCTCTGTTCACTTCTTCCTAACTATCTATCAATGTCTGTTCATATCTATCTATCTATCTATCTATCTATCTATGCTTGTTTCTGACTATCTATGTCTGTTCATATCATTATTTGAATAGAGTCATCATTTTTGACGGCGTAGCAAAACTAGCGGGCAATAATCAATAATGCTTCATCTAAGAAATTCGATTACATTTGGTCGACGGAACTAAAATTACGAGAAATTATTGCCGCGTTTGATGAGCAAGGCTCTTATTAAATGCAAACGCTGTCCTTTCTGAACGGTTAATTAGCTCAGAAAGACCAAAGGTCACGGTTTCCTTCTTACCAGCAATCGCAGTTGACATTCATCGGACCGTATAGCTTCAGATTCTTCACTATAATCCCGCCCATGTAGATATAATCATGTACCAAATTTAGTCAATCACTGAGTCATAATAGTTGGGCATTCATATCTTGTCGTTTTAATAACGGATTGGTTGAAGGGTTCAGGAGCGGGATTCTAAAGTGGTGTAGAGATTGGTCTCCTCCGAGCCAGAAGATAGGAGTGGGACACCCAATAAAGACTGATATCACGACCCATGTAAATTGGTTTCCGTGACTAGATTGTCAACCTCTGTGCTATGACAGGCGTTCAATATAAAATGTGTGTTCATACGTGTATGTATGTATGTATGTATGTATGTGTGTGTGTGTGTATGTGTGTGTGTGCTGACATTTACTGAGCTTTGTTCAATATGATGTAGGATTGCAATAGAGGGGCACTGAGTGAGGATAAAACTCACTGCACTGGTGCGAGAGTGCATGCAAACATTCTCAATATAGCAGATGCACAATCTGAATAAATGTATATTTAAATGTGTGTGTGCGCGTCTGTGCGTACGCACGTGTGCGTATAGGAGGGGGATGAACAGACTAGGATAGATAGATAGACTGATAGTACAATGTTGACATTTGCACAACAGTATGTGCCCAATATGAATATGTGTATGTGCGTATGTATGTGTATGTTTTTCTCTGTGCGTATGTGAGTGCGTGAAAACACGTCAGCCGTTAATACTATTGAATCAAAACTAAATATTGCATACTACTCTTCCACCAAATAACACAATCAGCTTTTCTATCCATGACA
Source organism: Thysanoteuthis rhombus (assembly GCA_963457665.1). Taxonomy (NCBI): domain Eukaryota; kingdom Metazoa; phylum Mollusca; class Cephalopoda; order Oegopsida; family Thysanoteuthidae; genus Thysanoteuthis; species Thysanoteuthis major. The sequence continues at coordinate 39,514,741 of OY735238.1, read as the reverse complement.
TTGTGATAACAACAGTCTGACTCTTTAACCATCACTTCAAAAGTTTCCGTGAACCAGTATGTGAATTCGATTGAGCCGATGTCATGTTTGAAAAAATAAAACTAAGACTGTCAAGATAGGTTTCTTCATTCTGTGGGTTGGTCTTAGTGGCTAACCGGCTGGCTATGTTTGTATATATGTAGCGTACAGAGGGTTGGAAATTCAAACATTTACTCATTATATATATATTTTTTAAACTTTCGTTTTAAATCACCATCCTATATAGGTTTTTAATGGGGGATAAAATTTCCAATCTAATGCTAACCTGATTATTTAGTTTGGATCTGGAAAATTCAATCTATTTTAGTAATCACTGCCCAACGAAAGGGAAGTAACTTATTCATTGATCAAGCCATTTTCCAAATTTCTAATTGATCACCCCTGACACTGCATGCTGCCAAAAGACTTTTGACCCTTGTCAGTTTCTATTGTATAACTATACAGACCTGTTTTTTTTTCTCTTTTAATTAGCCTTTTAAGATCCGTTGTTGGACATTAACCTTCATGGAGGTGATGGGCCTTGCCTGTCCATGCTGGCTCATGACTAGTTGTTACGGGGAAAAGATGGATCACAGCCTCTCCCAAGGGCATCAATGTGAAGTGAACGCAAACCAGAGGTCGAAAATCATATCGTGAGTCACATGTGAGATGTGCCAGAAACTTCGTCATCTTTCAAACAGCTGCGGAGACTAAAAGAAAAATTTCAATCTATGCGCCCACAGAAGCACGCCGTTCTGCAATGACAGGTGTACAGGCTCGTGTAAAGCTGGGGACTGCCAGGCTAGATAGCAAATGTAGGCTCCATTTCAATCTTTGATAATGGAGCAATTGATTTAAAACACAATGATATATCTTTTATCAACAAGCATTAAAACAAATCAATATGAGAATATTTATCTGCTGTTAGGATGGCAAGCCTTCGGCAGAGCAAGCTCAAACTTCAAAAACAGGAAGTTCTCATTAATCTTCAAACGAAGGATATACAACCAATGCATCTTCCCAATAGTCACTCATGAGAACCATGCAACTTACACATGGAATAGTCACTTATGGAATCATGCAACGTGCACATGAAAGAATTATGCTCAATCTCAAATGGGGAGACTGCAAGACAGCAAAATACATTTGGGAGAAGACAAGAGTCGGGGATGTCATAGAATCTATTAAAAAACTCAAATGGCAATGGGCTGGCCATGTCGCAAGAATGACAGACAACTGATGGACATCGTGACTCACGACATGGATTCCCAGAGATCACATGTGCAACCGAGGCCGGCAGACGAGCGAGACAAATTCAGAAAGTACTGGCTCCTCAGCGTCCACGATAGAGAAGTGTGGCGAATCCTCGGGAAGGTCTACGTCCAACGACGAACGTTAAGAGACTGATGATGATGATGATGATAATGATGATGATGATGATGATGATGATGAAAGCTAAGTTTTCTGATTTTCAATCGAGATGTATATTTAACAAATAAGGAATATAAGTAAATTTCACTTATTTAAATTTCTTTCTCTACAAGAATATATCCGTCCAAAATGACGTGTCTATTTATGTATTAATCAGCTCTGAGGAGCCTAAAGCCATCTGGTAATTTTTCTTATTTTGTTTTTTTTCTTCTAAATTTCAACTCTCTTCCAGTTATTTTAATGGGTGACCAGACGTTTTAAGCCTTAAGAGTTTCTATGACGAAATCTGTGACGTTATTGTGATGTCATAATAGAAAGGTAAATTAACCAATGAGATGCGTCAGCGACGAACAAACAGATTATTTATCATTATATAGTTAAATATTTCATCCGTAATACTTTTATAAAGCCTTTTAAAAATATCAATATCATGTGCTGCAGGCTTCTTTTTGAGTATCTTTACAATATCAATATTCTTTACCAAAGGCACCTCTTTTGCCTCTACCAAGAGGACGCATTCTCAGAATTGAAGTCCCAAGCCACCTTGCACACATGCACCACCCCCTGTCCTAGCCAGTAGGTGTATGTTAGATAGGAAATAAACATCCGCAAATTTTAGACAACATTCTCCCTTTCAGTTGTAACGAAAATATTTTTTCCTCTTCGAACGTCTGGCCCCCAATCAAAGTTGGCAATGGTTGTATAAGTTTTTTATTCTTATACCTGCTTGATCTGAGAGATAGTTTATTGAAGTTTGCTTTGCTCACTTTGGCTACTACGTCGATCATTGTGGCATGCCAGTGACGGGAGTTTTTTTGTTAAGGTATCTGGCCAGTGGACCCAGCGCAGAGTTGAAGATTCACAACTTTCTCCATTGTATTTGTGCTAAGTGAACACAAGCGACAGAGGTGCAGTTGGTCTAACGGAAAATAGTAAAGACGAAACGAGTTCAAACTCTGGTTGAGACAATTTGGGGTCGCTTCATACTAATGCCGAGAAAGAATGAATCTGTCTCTTTTTCTACAAGCTATGTGTAAAATGTCAGAGAAGAACAGCCTCTAAATCCTTTATTGGCAACCAGTCTAGGGAACTGACACTTCTGAAATCGAATCGTATCCCAGGAATGTATGGTTATCGGAGCTTACCTCCCCGACAAGATTTTGAGAAAAAACTCAAACAGCATCAGCCAGAATTCGAACTCGGTTTGCTAATACGATCCTGATAACCATTACACCACCCTCACCTATTCAGTGTTGTCTATTTAAACTAACCCTTTTGCATCAGATGCCATCTCTATTTTACATACCCCTTCCCCCACTCCCTGACTTCTGGATCCCAATTACTCTCAGACCGGCCACCTTCTCCTCATACCCGTGTCTGAGTCAGACTTTGTCTGGGGGTTGGGTCAGAACCAGTGGTTATCTATGGAAGGTTCGTTATGGCACCATTGTGAATCGAAAGCCAAGCCATGCACAGCAACACAAAGACTGTTGATTTCTTGTTGAAAAGTCAAAAGACATCTTATTTCATACAAGGTTTCTTTTCTCCCAATCCATTGAAAGAAATGGAGGCATAGTTTGTACGGCCATTTTACGCAGAGCGCGCGAACCGAGCGAGCCTATTCAGTTGGAACTAGAGTGATGGTTCTCAAACTGTGTGCTGTGGTATAATAGTGTGTCGCATATCTACGACGAATGCAAGAAATATCGGAATGTTTGTCTTTGCTTCACAAGAACAAGGCAGTAACTGTGCCACGGAAGGCGCTAAAGTATTGGATATATATGCAGATTCTATAAGCTCAACAAGGCCACAGTGAAAATTGAACTCTCTTAACTAGTGAGTTAATCTACGAGACGAGATTGGCAAGATATATGGTTGTCTAAGCATGCTTCAGTTTGGCACAAAGCCACCATCTATCTATGCATCTATCAATCTATTTTCACATCCACAATATATATATATATATATATATATATATATATATATATATATATATATATATATATATATATAATTCTTAGATGAATTTTTGGGAAAAAAGCCTTTTTGTATGATTACTGTTTAAAGCTGCAAAGCTTTCTAAACAATATATATATATATATATATATATATATATATATATATATATATATATATATATATATATATATATATATATATATATACATGATAACCTGACCATTGAAGAACAAGAGTCTCTTAACAAACTTAAGAACAATACAGACTAGATAATCATTAAAGCAGATAAGGGAGGGGCTATAGTCATTTGGGGCGTTGATAAATACCTCTAAGTAGATAACACTCAACTAAACAACACAGAAAAGAGTTCCCTAATGATCCCTTTATAGAATAGCAAAGCATAATAACTCACTCCCTATCAGAGATATACAACAATAACATTTTAGATAAAAGAACACTAAATACACTTGAACCGCCTTCCACGAAACCGGCTAAGTTCTATCTACTTCCGAAAATCCACAAATTTAATAACCCAGTCATTTTCTCCACCAACTGACACATCACTCAACTATCGAAATATGTAGACCACCACATTCAACCCTGAGCGACGCGATTTAAATCCGACATACGAGACAGCACAAACCTTTTAAACAAAATCAAACATCAAAACAATCCCTGAAAATCCACTTCTAGTCACTGTGGACGTCAAATCCTTGTATTCTAATATCACATTTTCTAATCCTCAAAGAAGCCCTTTACAATAGAACGACTTAAGAACCCAACACAGAAACGATAACCACACTTAGTCAAAACATTTTAACATTCAATAGTTTTAACTTTAATTAGTAGCAGCCCTCTCCTATGCTAACATTTTCATGGACAAAGGCTAAAAGACCTACATATACCCAGAGATAGATAAAAACTGTATTTTCTGTTAGATATATAGATGATATTCTTCTCATATATACAGGAGTTGAAGCCGAAGTAGAGAAATTCTTAATACACATAAACTCTACGTACGGCTCTCTTGAATTTGACAACAAGAAATCTACCGACTCCATAGCTTTTCTAGACTCATAGATAATGATAGAAAAATCCAGACCACCCTCTATACTAAACATTCAGACACAACTATTTTCACTCTAAATTGGCCTACTGCAAACACCTAAAAAAACAACCATTTTCACAAGTACTTAGATTCAAGAAAATTTGCTCCACAGATAGTGAACTCAACAAACACAACTATAACCTACTACAACATTTCACTAAACGAGGATATTCATTAGAAAGTACAAATGACCAAATAAAAAGGGTAACTACAATATCCAGAGAAGAAAACCTTACACTACTCTAACAAAAATAAACTCGACCACAAACCACTCATAACCACCTTCCACAACGCACTCCCACCTCTGTCACATATAATTGATAAGAGATGGAATATGCTTACCCTCAAAAAAATATTCTTAGAGCCATGCGTTATCGCCTTCAGCAGACCCAAAAATATCAAAGACATGATTGGCAGAAACACAATAATAAACAATAAAGTCTCACATAACACCACCCCTAAAACTGTTGAAGTCATCCAACCCTGCAACAAACGGAATAGTTTATGCTGCAACCACCTTAAGCACACCAACAATTTCACTAGCTCTACTAACAAGACTTTCTATATTACCACATTCCGACTGTTGAAGTAAAAATTTAATCCACCTCCTAGAATATAATAGGTGCGAATTGCAATATTTAGGCAAGTCTGAGTGGCAATTCAACATTAGACTTGATAAATATCGACACAGAATTAAATCACTCAACCATCGTAACCTGTTCCAAGAAAAACTGCACTTCCGCTTAAGAATACCCACCACTCTGACCAGCACAAGCAATAAAATACCCATAACTGCTGCAACTACTTCTGACAGAATATCCAACCATGTCACCACAGATTTCTCTACGGACATAATACAGTCTGGACTCACCATTATGACCTACCAGGAATCCCCTTTCTTGATTTCCACAACTGATGCTAGATTTGTTTTCTACAGGAAACTTTTAACTATTGAAAAGTACACACTTGTTACTGAAGATGAAAACCCCTCCCGAAACTTGATCCATTCATGAATTAATTAATTAACTAATTAAGTTTCCATATACTTTTACTCCTGAATCTGTTTCATGCCCTATTATTCACTCATATATATATATATATATATATATATATATATATATATATATATATATATATATATATATCAGTCTTTTTCTATGAATTTCTCTATCAATCTATCTATCAAACTGTTCATAAACTATTAAGGATAGATAGATAGATAGATAGATAGATAGATATAAACAGACTGAACAGACATTATGTATATATATATATATATACATATATCAGTCTTTTCATATGAATCTCACCATCTATCTAACTGCTGATACATATCGAGGATAGACAGATTGATATAAACAGACCAAATGGGCATTATACAATGGACAAATCAGATCAAAATGCAGCTAATTACTAATTAGTCAAACCATGGACTCACTGATGCACACATAGATAGATAGATAATTCGGTGTGCAGCGGTGCAAAACCTTCTTCTGGTCAGTTATTCTTATTGCTATAAAACCACATTCCGACCTTATTGTCATAAATCATCAATTTTACACGCTAACAAGTTGATCAGAGTCTGTGTTCATTCAATCAGGTTCATCTCTTTATTACTTGTAACAACAATCTCATTTTTTTTTCTCTCAGTCTTTCCTGTTAAGGCTTCCCAATCAGAAATCATCTTTCGTTCTGCAGTCTCTTTTTTCATATCCTCGATAATCTTCTGGATAATCTTTCATCCAGGGGCGAAATGGGGACTGGGCTGTAATGCAACGAATCTGTATACAATGGAGGCTCAGGAGATTCCTTCGAAAGATATTCATGCATCATTAATTTAACGGCTTCTTTATTGCTTTCCTTCTTTTCTTTTTTTTTCTTTTCTTTTCTTTTCTTTTCTTTTTTTCATTTTTTTTTGTGTTTTTCTGGTAATTTCACTCTTGTTCTTTTCATACTAGAAAAGGAAGAAGAAGAAGAAGAAGAAGAAGAAGAAGAAGAAGAAGAAGAAGAAGAAGACAAATGAGGAAAAGAACAACAACGCAAAAAAGAAGTCAAAGAAGGAGAAAAGAAAAGAAGATGGGGAACAACAACAACTACAGCGAAAAGAAGAAGAAAAAGAAGAAGAAGAAGAAGAAGGAAAATGAAGACACGAAGAAAAAGAAAAGCAACACAAAAAAAGTCAAAGAGGGGGAAAAGAAGAAGAAGAAGAAGAAGAAGAAGAAGAAGAAGATGGGAAATGAAGACAATAAGAAAAAGAACAACACAAAAAAGAAGACAAAGAAGGAGAAAAGAAAAGAAGATGGGGAACAACAACAACTACAACGAAAAGAAGAAGAAAAAGAAGGAAAATAAGGCCTTCTGTCTCAATAGACAATAGAGTGACACTGAAGTGAGGGCACAAACCTGGTTAAAGCGTGTGTAGATACCTCTCTCAGCCTCGCTGATGTAATCTGAAGGGAAGTTTGACACGATACGTTCAACGTTGGCTTGGCTACAGGAGCTGCCGAAAGGGCTGAAATTTTGGTTTCCAACCGCTTAAAAGGGGCTCTATTACCTTGTTTATTATTCTCCTTGACTGGTTTCCAACCCAGGACCACAGAGACCAGTCTGCTGTGCTATTCTACTCATAGTTGGGCGGAGAAGAGAGAGATTCATGCCTTAGTCCGAAGCGAACATAACCAGTCCCGACCGGAGCTTCAATTTAACTGACCGATTCCACGGTCCACACTGTTAACTGCCACAACAAACACACGTCCACTCCTTGATGAATACTCTCTTCTATTAGAATATCGGGAATATGGATTCATGCCTTTCATAAAATTGTCAAGGTTCTCAATATACGTAACAGCCCTTTGCTTCTACTGCCTTGACAGGTAATGTAGTTATGGGAGAATGGTTTTCCCATGTGTTCACTCACCCACTCTCTTGATTGGGCCCTGTCAAAGTTTGCTATAAACGTAACAGTCGTTTGCAAATACTTCCTTGTCAGGTGAGGTGCTTGTGGGAGAGTGGTTTTTTCCCCAAGTGTTCACTCAACCCTCTTTTTTCTCCAGAGCATGCTAGTTACAAATGAAGCAGGGAGGTGCAGATTCGTCCCTTTCTTTGGGACATTAGTGAAAAATGAACATAAACTGCCTCCACTCGAAATCGAACACGAATCACCGATTCCATTATCCGTGTAAACCTATCAACGGTGACAGATGCAGCTCAGTTGTCACTGAGTTCTAAATGCGACGGTAACTTGGATTACACAGGGTGGCACAAAATCAGATGAACGGTTTGATTTCTCTATGAACAATGGACCGTTCCACTCAAAAGTTACAGAGAGAGAAACATAGAAACGAGCAGAAAAAAAAGTCGTCCGTAACTTTAAGCGGAAGGATCCATGCGTGACCGATGGAAATTTCCGTCATTTGCAGTTTATGGGTTAAGAACCGTTAGGCCACCTCAAACGCCGAACAAAGAAATATCATTAATAGCCTTGGAATGAAGAAAAACCATCAAGTACAACTATAATGGGACCATTAGCGTTTTAACATTTCACACGGATGGTTTTCCAATCTTTAAGAACGAGAAACTCCATCTTATTGGCCCGACACCCAACACCGTAAAAGCTAAATCGTAAAACATAAACCTTGATTATGTTTCTTAACACTTGGATAGTTTCACTTCTCTTCCTTAATGACATTAACGATTCTAAGCTGAGACTTATTTTAATAGCGTTGCTTTTAATTCAAGGAAATTTGAAAAGGCTATAAATCGGAAGAAAAACGATGCAATAACAAGGATTTTTCTTGAATGGAGTCAAAGCTCTCAAATTAAAAAAAATAGTTTAAGAAAAATACCAGCTTTTTTGTGTCTCTTATTATGGCTATAAAACTTTACATAAAGATGCAAAGAAAGTACAACGGACACGGTTGATTTTCCAATTTTCTTCCATTAGAATTCGATCCTGATTCACCGATCTCATTATCCGCATTAATAACCATTTGGCCTCTTTGCACTTCGAATCAAAATATCATTAATAGCCTTTAGAACAAACCATCAACCTATAATGTGATCATTTGCGTTTTATCATTTCACATGAACGTTTCTAAGCCGAGACTTATTTTAATTGCTTTCGGGTTTAATAGAAGGAAATTCGAGAAGGCTGTAAATGGACAAATACAAAGAAACCCAAACAAAGATAATGAATTGGAGTCCAAGTTCTGAAATCAAACGTTTAAGTAAAATAAAAGTATTTTCTTGTTTCTCATTTTGGCTCCAGTAATTTGCATATATAGATGCAAATAATTGGTCCAACCATGATGGAATTAAGAGTTGTTGTAACAAAAAAAAAACCGTCAACCGAATCTGTCAACACTGGTTTCTTCAATTTTTAAGTGATTCTGGCTGGCTATGTATGCATGGATGTTTCGTGCTTACAAACTGCACAAATGGAGCGAGAAGTTAAAGAATTAAATATTTACTTATTATAATATCAATAGAACCTTTTTTTAAATTTTCCCTCCCTAAATAATTTTTTAGTGGAGGTTCAAAGTGCAACGTAATTTTATGCTAAATTGGTACATTAATTTTTATTCACGCCCTTTTTTTTAAATTCCGAATTTTTAGTGATCGCAGACCATTAGAGAAGTAATATTGATCAATCACCCCTTTTTTCCAATTTCGAATTAGTCACCCCCAGCCCGGCATGATTCCAGATGTTTATCAGGTGACGGTTTCTATCAAGCGACTAACCACTCCTATTTCTTATTATGGCCATAACACTTAGCATACAAATGAAAATTATGATTCCAGCCATAATAGAATTACATTCATAGCAATTCATGTTAATTTCTTTGTCTCTGAATGGAAGTCTGTACATATTTAGACAGGGAATACACTGTAATATAATCATTAAAGATCCTCGAGATGTCTTCCTAAAATAAGACCTGAGAAGTGGTTTGAAAGAATTTCTAACAATAAAAAGACGAGGCGAGTGATAAGAATGAATCAGAATTTAGTTTGGAGAAAACATCCTAGAAAATCTACCAGAAAGAAGGCCGAGGAGTGTAGCAGCTGTAACTCTGAGATAAAGGTTGCAAAGACGAAGTAACTTGTCTCAAAGGATGACTGTATAACAATAAAATAAATTTAGATAGAAAGAAAGCTGGAGGATACAGCATTCGGAACGTTGTGACAAAAACAAGAAAGACGAGGAAACTGGACTGGATGAATCAATGTATAATAGTAACATCCCATCTCAGAAAATTCAGACGGAAAGAAAACCAATAGACGGAGAGATTCATTCTCAAACCAAATCTTAGTTTAGCATAAGGTCTTTTTGAAAACCTCATTTTTCTTTCCTATTTTACTACCACCCTATCGATTGATCAACCGTAGCCATCAAAGATGGCGGAGGGTTCTATCATTTTTATATGTGCCTGTATCTGTGTTTGTGTGTGTGTGTGTTTGTGTGTTTGTCCCAACGCTCCTAGTCATGCCGTTTTGTCTACAAAGTTATCAATTGACATCAGTATTCTACTACACCATTTGTGAATATATATATATATATATATATATATATATATTAAACACTTTTGACCTTTTTGGTGTCTTATTCTGACGGGTTTATTAGATGTTTCTAGATGGCGTTATTTTACTCTATTTTATATATTTTCCACTTAAAACGCCAGATATGTCATGAATAGAATTCATTCTGACCATATTTATTCTTCGATGCCATTTTTACATGACTTCAAAGTTCGACGCTACGGTTGTTAAATTATTGACTTTGGTGGCGGATCTCCTTTCTTCGCTTTCGTCCATCAACCTTTCTTTCTCGGCTTCTTATAATTGCAACCAAAATGATTTCCTTCTTTTGCAATATTTCAAGTGCAGGCTTTTAATATCGGGACTGCCATCCGAACCAATCAAAAAAAAAGAGAAGTCGACATTAAATAAGTAATTAAATAGACAATAAGAAGATAGAATAAATTACTCTAAAATATTCAAATGCAACAATTAAAAAAAACCGACTGAAATCCCGGAGGAAACAATCTAAAGACACCAAGAAGCGAAAAGTCTGTAATAAATGTCTTCAGAAAGAAGAAACCGGTATCAAAGATATAGGACCTTCGTTCATCACTGTTGAGGTTTATAGCTCTTTCTGGAAATGAAGATAGATTTGTGTCTAAGTCTCAACCCCCCCCCCCCGTATGTGTGTTCGTGTTTGTATATGTGTATATATGTGTGTAATGTCTATGTGTGTCTAATGAGTATGTGTGTGTGTAATGAGTATGTGTGTGTACAATGAGAGAGAGGATGAAACAAAGGCTCAAATCTATCTCCATGTTTAAAAAGAGCAGTCAACTTCAATAGTGATGAGCGAAGTTCGCATGTCTTTGATATATATATATATATATATATATATATATAGAGAGAGAGAGAGAGAGAGAGAGAGAGAGAGAGAGAGCGGGGGCATAAGGAGAGGTACAGATATGAACTGATAGATAGATAGATAGATAGATAGATAGATAGAAAGAATGAAAGAATAAAAAAGGTGACCAGTTCTTCTTTGTCTGAAGATAGATAGATAGATAGATAGATAGATAGATATAGATAGAGAGATAGATAGAAACCAGAATCAAAGACATGCTGACTGAAAACGAAAGTAGAATTGAGCCTTGGACTCACTTGTCTATTTTACATATTATTATTATTGTTGATTCGTTTTCTCTCAATATGTCGTGCCCATTAAAGACGTGGGCGATCATGACTCTCCACAGCTTCCGTTCTTTCATTGTTTTCTCTTTCTTCTACAGCCATTAATTTTATAATTGATCTTTTGCCTTGACTGCTTTTTTTTTTCTCTTCTTTTCGGTGATCAAATAAAATTGACGATAAGGATTTGGCGAAGATCGTTAAAGTTGGACATAAAATTCAAGAATATTGCACTTTGGGGATTATCAGCTTTCAATTGGCTATTTAGCAAAGAGAACTTAATTTTATTTCAGATGGTCGGAGCATCATGTGCAGGGTCTTATTTAAGACAGTGAAAATAGTGTGGTTATAGTTACAAGTCCAAACCAAATAATACCGCCAAATTTGTATATTTGTCATCACGATATCTCCAAAAGTTCCCAATTGATTTCAGTGAAATTTTGCGAAGGGGGAAGGGGCATAGGCAACGGAAGAACTGATTGAATTTGGGGGCGGATCCATGCACAATTACTTCCCCTCACAATTGCGTTGGCAGAGGCATACGCTCTCTGAGTGCTTTCCCGCTTATTCTTTGTCAGTAAATAAGTAAAATAGCTCGACTAAACTTGTATTATCTCATGTAGACATGGTTTATTGATCTATAAAGGACTTAATGGTGGCTGTCTTTTGGATCCCAAGAAGACTTTTGTTATGTATTCATCAATGAACTCTCGGATGGCTCTGCGACCAGAGTCTGGAGGCACCGAGTCTGAAGCGTTGCAAACACTGGAAACCGGTTCTTGGGATCACTGCCTGTTTTTACCCTGGGGTGTTATTCTATGGCAGTAATGAGTCTTCGACGCCGGGTTTCCTCAAACGTTGCCTTTGTCAGGTCAACGAAGACACAGAAGAGAGACTTTGTTTTGTTCAATGCATTTTTCTTGCAACTGTCTCGGAATAAAAACGGACACAGAGTTTCAGGAAGATTCTACCTCAGATACAGTAATCTATCGCAGATGTCTCGAGTAAAGATCTTTTCATAAAAGACTTCACGTTACATAAAACCTCATGATTTTATGAATATTTCATCTTTGTTTTGATTCGTTTGAAAATGATATCTAGAGAGAAAAAAAAGAAGGGTCGCCCAGAAATGTTATGCACTTGGTCAAATCGGTATTTAATTCAACCCTGATTATGTGTCCTTTATTTGGAATGATATATTCAAGAATCGTTCCTAGAAAATTGAGGTTTCTAGTTGTTAATGTAACGCGTGATATCACGGGTAGGACGTATGAAACGTAAAAACTTTCGTATTCTGCTAGAAGATTCATGCAAAGCATCAACTTCCGAGGCTTGCCTAGAGGCTATGTTGTGATAAATAGCAACGCTAATAAGATGGAGTGAAACACGTAATTCAATAATAATAATAGCTTTACTCCCTCTTATGGTTGCTTTTTATGACAACATTCTGGGTCGACAAACCCTACATTACATTATTATTATTTGGAATCTCACACCAGTTGCCTGGTGGTAACCGCTGGAGTTTGAGTGACAGCAAGTCTCCTCAAGTCTCCAGCCCTCCTCTCCTAGTACTCATAGGTCGCAGTAATTCTACGATTTACAGTTTCACACCGGTTGCCCAGTGGTTATCGCTGAAGGCTGAGTGACAATAAGTCTCCTCAGGTCTTCAGCTAACGTCTCCTCCCTCTTTGGCATATCATGACAGAGCTACTATTCGTTGCAGTACTTATATCTCTAGCACCTTCCTCAGTATCCGTGCAGTTCCCAGTAGTGCTGTGGTCTGTACGGTCTCTATCCCCCCCCCTAATCCCGATCTCCTCCAGTCTCTCCCTCAGCGTTTTGGGGACAGTTCCTGGTGCGCCCACTATGACCGGTACTACCCTGGTTTTCATGTTCCACATTTTCCTTAACTCCCTTGCTAGGTCCTGGTATTTTTCCCTTTTTTCACCCTCCTTCTTTTTTACTCTATGGTCCGCAGGTACAGCAACGTCTACTATTTGGCAGGCCTTCCTTTTTTTGTCTACTATTACTAAGTCCGGTCTTCTTGCCTGGATGAGGTGGTCAGTTTGGATGTCAAAGTCCCACAGTAGTTTGTGGTTGTCATTCTCCAAAACTACCTCTGGCTTGTGCTGATACCACTTTTCCACATTGTTGAATCCCATTTGTTTACTTAGTTCCCAGTGTATCATCGTTGCTACTCTATCGTGTCTATGCTTATACTCCTTCTGGGCGAGTTGACTACATTCACTAGTTATGTGGTTTACTGTCTCATCTCTTTCACCACACATGCGGCATATTATTATTATTATTATTATTATTATCATCATTATTATTATTATTATTATTTGGAATCTCACACCAGTTGCCTGGCGGTAACCGCTGGAGTTTGAGTGACAGCAAGTCTCCTCAAGTTTCCAGCCCTCCTCCCCTAGTAATCATAGGTCGCAGTAATTCTGCGATTAACAGTTTCACACCGGTTGCCCAGTGGTTATCGCTGAAGGCTGAGTGACAATAAGTCTCCTCAGGTCTTCAGCTAACGTCTCCTCCCTCTTTGGCATATCATGACAGAGCTACTATTCGTTGCAGTACTTATATCTCTAGCACCTTCCTCAGTATCCGTGCAGTTCCCAGTAGTGCTGTGGTCTGTACGGTCTCTATCCTTCCTCTAATCCCGATCTCCTCCAGTCTCACCCTCAGCGTTTTGGGGACAGTTCCCAGTGCGCCCACTATGACCGGTACTACCCTGGTTTTCAAGTTCCACATCTTCCTCAACTCTCTTGCTAAGTCCTGGTATTTTTCCCTTTTTTCACCCTCCTTCTTTTTTACTCTATGGTCTGCAGGTACAGCAACGTCTACTATTTGGCAGTCCTTCCTTTTTTTGTCTACTATTACTAAGTCCGGTCTTCTTGCCTGGATGAGGTGGTCAGTTTGGATGTCAAAGTCCCACAGTAGTTTGTGGTTGTCATTCTCCAAAACTGCCTCTGGCTTGTGCTGATACCACTTTTCTACATGATTGAATCCCATTTGTTTGCTTAGTTCCCATTGTATCATCGTTGCTACTCTATCGTGTCTATGCTTATACTCCTTCTGGGCGAGTTGACTACATTATTATTATTATTATTATTATTATTATTATTATTATTATTATTATTTTCTTGTTGTTGTTGTTATTGTTGTTGTTGTTGGTGGTGGTGGTGGCGGTGGTGGCTTTGATTTCAGTTTATGTAAGTCACCAGCCGGGTCTCAACCAGAGACGTAGGGCTGGCAAACTTGTTTATTTAGTTACTCAATGGCTCCAATAACAATCGGTATTATTTTGGTCCTGAGTTGCCAAATTCTACTGATTTCTATTTCAAGGTCTTTATATTTCAAGAGTTTCTCGGATTCCTTGACAGCAATGTTTTTATCCGCTGGGACAGTCATATCTTCTAAGAGACACGTTTTTTTATTCAAAATCTTTCACTATAACATCTGGCCAGTTCGCGTTTATAGTCCTGTCAGTATGTATAGTGAAGTCCCATTATAAGGTCATATCTTTTGATTCTGTGACTGGTTGAGGGTGATGCTCTTACCAGTTCATAGCGTATGGAGCGTTAGAATATTTGCAGATGTTCCAGTGTAGATACTGTCCAATTCTATCATGTCTCATCTTATATTTATTTGTTGCAAGGACCGATCAACCTACTACCATGTGGCCAGTTGTTTAGGTCTTATCCTCTACATTCAGGATAGCCTGGTAGTTTTGTATTTTTAGAGTCTGGTCCTGGGCTACTGCTGCGATTATTATTATTATTATTATTATTATTATTATTATTATTATTATTATTATTATTATTGTTGTTGTTGTTGTTGTTGTTGTTGTTGTTTCCTTGGTTTGCTATTTCTTACAATCATTTACCAAGTCTTTCGCCTGAGACCTAAGGTAAATGGAGGAATTTCTTAGAAAGCTATTGAGCATTTTTTTCTTCTCTCCTTTTTTTCTATTTCCTCTCTTTTTTCCCTTCCTTCCCCTTCTCTCTGTTCTCTTTCTTTCTTCCCATATTATTCATTTCCATTCTAACCATTAGGTACAGATTCGCAAGCATATTGAAATATTATCATAATTCTAAAGATTTTTTTTAATTCAAGAAAAGATAGAGTTTCAAACAAGAACACGTAAGTTGGGTACAAGCTTTTGGCGAGGGAGCAATTGGATCGAAAGAGTTTTTTAAGTATGCGAGAAGAGTCCATCATCACGATCTTTTCCATCTCTGATAAAGATGGATTTCCTAGATTCTTTCAAGATGTGCATTGTAATCATCCTTCGCGCAACAACTATCCCGGTAGTTATTACCGGGATGGTTGTTGCTGTTATTTTATTTATTTATTCATTTTTTACATAGTTTTATCTTATCATTGTTGATTTTTATCACTCTTCGACTGCTAAAGTAAATAGCGTAAAATCTTGAATCAAAAAAAAAACTAGCTTCTGAACAGACTTGAACCCAAATCCCACTCATCAGGAGCTCGTCTTTAATGGATGCTACCTGAACCATTTTGGATACGGAAGTCTAATCATTAAGTAGTGGCATCAATTTGTGACTACTCTGCAAGTTCCTTTCGTTAAAAATAACAAACATGTTTGGTTTCAACTTCACAGAATATCAAAGATTCCACATCGCCTGTTGGTTAAACTTGACAAACGAATGTGGAAGGGTGTAATGTGACGTCTACCTTGATTAACAAACCTGTTGAGAGATTTGCAACTGTCGCGAAAAGAAGGCCTTGGTGTGAAAAGAATTGCTAACAATTCACATTGTGATGAGCATCGTGTACACACGCCCACCCGCCCGACATTTTTCCGTCTGTCAGTCTTTCAAAATTATAACTTTTTTGCTGTAAGAAGCAGAGGTTGCGGAGAAGCGTCTCAGATTGGAATTGCAACACAAAGATGGCGAAGAGGGTGGAGAGAGGAGCAATTTAAGGGTACTAAAAAGGGTGGGGCGTTAAATGTGAAGACTTTTGCTTACAAAGAACGGATGAACTCGGTCGGTGAGAAAAAAAGAAAGTTGAGGAATTAACATGAGGTGGAATTGAACTAGCCATCGAGTGTCTGTGAGCAGGATATTGGGTTAATTACTGGGTATGGTCCTTTCAGGCAAACCCCATGAGTTTTTCTTTCAGATACTACTGTGCTTTAGATTTCCACTCCAAAGTATACTGTTAGCAAAGCAACAGTTATTCTATTAACATAGAAATAAATATTTCACTCGCAGAGAGTAAAATAAAATGTAGCGTCCAGCTGGTGCACAAATCGCTTAGATATACAGTATACCCCGTTGAGGACTGATACGTTATTGCACTCCCTTTCAAACATTTTTCGTAATGAATTCAGCATTTTTAAACTTCTGAAATATTTAATTATATAAAACAGCACAATGGACAGTCTTCGTAAGGAGGCGCAGCAGCTAGGCAAAGAGAGATATTCTAGGCGTTCTCTTTATCCTATGTTATAATGGCTGTGATATTACTTTATTTAGTCGTTGAAATCAGTCCAGTTTGGATTCTTTGACTGATTTTTGTGCACACACCGTGAAGATATGTAACGTCTGTGATAAGTAAGTATTGTCGCTACATTGGCTATGGCTTCAGTCGTCCCTGCTTAGAGTCAACAAATCACAATACTATTTACTCGGCCCGTTTGATATGTGAAATAGACTTATAGGGGACAAGCACCCGAAGTGAACTCACCCCATCGTATTTTACTTATAGTTTGGAGGAGAGTTTGGATTAATGCCTTTCTGCAAGTATATTAGCGTGAAGTAAATGTAAACAGCTTCGATCGGAATTTGAACTCGGCTCGCCGATTCCATTGTCAGCGCTGTTACATCACTTGCACGTCCATGCAGGAAAAGGAAACTTAAAAAACAAACATGGCCTCCACGATGACGAGAGAAATCATAATGTCAAGGTTTCACCAAACGAAGTGAGAATGAGAAAATGTCGAAAAACAAGATCCTCAAAAATGAAACGAGACGAAATCGAAGAGACTGAAATCAATGGAAATCAAAAAAGGGATCGACGAGAAATTAAACACGAAAGAAAGAAAGAAAGAAAGAAAGAAAGAAAGAAAGGAAGGAAGGAAGAAAGAAAGAAAGAAAGAAAGAAAGAAAGAAAGAAAGAAAGAAAGAAAGGAAGAAACAGTTCAGAAAATACAAAGAGACCCGGGGGAAAGAAAAATTATAGAAAACAGGCGTAGTTAGTCACTGAACAAAAACTCTCATATGACCAACATCTTTTGGCAGCATATGGAGTTGGGATGATCAATTGAAAAATGGAATGAAGGGGAGATCAATGAAAAAGTTACTTTACTCACCCTTTGCTGGACAGTGATCAATGAAAAAAGGCTAAATTTTTTTAGAAAAGAAGTAAATGTTGAATGCTGCCCGATCCAAACTGAGCATAAATTTACATTGCAAATTGAACCTACCACTGAAATGCTTTTCGAGGGAGGGGTCAAAAAACAAAAAGATGGGTTTTTTCCTAGACATAATTAAGAGCAAATGTTAAAAATTTTAGCCCTCTAGCCCCATAGGCGTTACCTTTACTTTTAATACATACATACACAGCCAGCTAGACTAGTTTAAAAATTGAAAAACAAAGTTTCGGTGACACTTTTAGTTTCTAATATCATTCGGTTTGTGTTAAAAAAAAAACTGGATGGTATCAAAGGAAAGTGTTTCAAAACAAAAGTAGCTGTAAATATCTGTGCATCGGTTGAGAGTGCTGTTCCGTATTCTGCTATATCTGCAGAGAGTGAGAGAAGAGAGAAGAGAGAGAGAGAGAGCGGAGGGAAGAGAGAGAGAGGAGTTGTCTACTTTTCTCATTCCGTTGGAAATTCGGTAGAGTGTGTATGTGAAAGGAGAAGTGCGCATGCGCTGTGTCCAATTAATATTGTTTACAAAGCTTCACAAGATTTTTCCTCTATCAGACGATTCATTTTGCAGCTGCCATCTGCAATAGACTCTCGTTCTAACAGCACTTGTTTTAACGGTACTATTCAACTACACATCTGTTCTAACGGCACGTTTCCTTACATATTATCCCAAGACTATTATCAGGATTTGTTTTACAACAGGAGCGCATAAATATTTCAGTACATTATTTTAAAAACTAGAATTAGTAAACCTCTTCTAATTCACATTTATTGGCATCTATAAATATGATTCTCAAAGTGTAGTATATCGTTAAGTAAAGTTTAGGCCACTGGTAAGTGCCTCGTACTCAATGACGTTCTAAGAATAAATTAAATGACATTCTTGGCCACGTTTGGGGATTATTTTACGCTACTGTGTTGAGCTCTTCTAATGGCTATTTTAATTTTGAAGAGTTTAAGACTGGCTGATTTTAATAACAATAATCATTTGATAATATCATCCGTTATTATAATAAACGGCCTCCTCTGTATTCGAAATGGAAGATATGAACTTAGATATATAGATAGATAATGAATCGACAGAGATTGCTAGATAATGAATAGTCTGTGATAGATAGATAGATAGATAGATAGATAGATAGATAGATAGATAGATAGATGGATAGATAGATGGATGGATGGATAATGAACAGACTGAAATAAATGAATAATTAATAGACTGAATTGATAGATAGATAGATAGATAGATAGATAGATAGATAGATAGATAGATGGATGGATGGATGGATAGATAGATAGATAGATAGATAGATAGATAGATAGATAGATGGATGGATAATGAACAGACTGAAATAAATAGATAATTAATAGACTGAATTGATAGATCGATAGATAGATAGATAGATAGATAGATAGATAGATAGATAGATAGATGGATGGATGGATGGATAGATAGATAGATAGATAGATAGATAGATAGATAGATAGATGGATGGATAATGAACAGACTGAAATAAATAGATAATTAATAGACTGAATTGATAGATCGATAGATAGATAGATAGATAGATAGATAGATAGATAGATAGATAGATAGATAGATAGACAGGGAGAGAGTTAGTTTAAAAATCCCCCTGGAGCGTATTTTTTCATAAATAGCAAATATTACAAGATTCGAATAAAGAAAGAGAAATTTAAAACTGTTTGTGCCTAAAATGGAAGGAGAACCGTAAGAACAATCTTGCATGAGCAAAGGGGGTGGGAGGAGTGGTGGTGGTTAGATATTTACGATTTTTATTCATAAAGATTTATTGAATTAAACATGGGAAGAGGTAGTGTGGCGCGAGCAGTTGACAAACCCCGCCGGAGAGATGGTTTCATCAGATAAAGTCTCTAAAACTAATATCCATCACCCATATTCCTTTCTCTCTCTCTCTCTCTCTCTCTCTCTCTCTCTCTCTCTCTCTCTCTTTCTCTCTCTCTCTCTCTCTTTCTCTTTCTTCTTTCTCTCTCATACGATCCTCTCCTTTCTATTATTCTCTCACTTTTCTCTCAACATTCTTACTAATTCTCCAATTTCTCTCTACCCCTCTCTTTCTTTATTTATTCTTTCGTCATTTTCTCCCCTCTCCCCCTCCTCTGACCCTCTCTATCTCTTTCTCTTCATTTTCATACCCCCCCCTTGCTCCCCTTCTGCTCTCCTTTACTCTCTCGTCTCGTCCATCTCCTCTCTCCCTCCTCCTCTCGCCATTCTCTCCCTTCCTCTCTCCGCCTTTTTGCACCTCTTCTCCCTCTTACCCACTCTCTCTTCGTCTGTTTCTCTTCCCTCCCCTTCTCTCCTCCCTTCCCCAATACCATTGGTGATTTTGTTCCTTATTAACTAATGAACAATCTAAAACCCTCGAGCAAGTTCTTCTTCTCAAACCATTCAGTCTTTATTCCATCATTTCATCCACCAACAACTAAAACTTCCTTCCGTTTTATCAATTCCAATCTCACTCTCCCTTTTGTAGATTTTTGTAATTCGTTTTGAATCGAGAGCAAAACATGTGAATAAACTAATTTCCTTATTGTTTATTTTACTTAGGGAGACTGGGAGTGACAAAAAACAAACAGAAAAAATATAGGAATTTTTTTGTTTACATAAAGTCATCATCGTCATCATCATCAGCAGCAGCAGCACCATCAGCAGCACCATCAGCAGTAACAGCACCATCAACAGCACCATCAACAGCTGCAGCTGCCTTTTAGCGCCTATCGTTCGAAATAAACCTTCCCCAAGATTGGCCAGGCCTCCCTCTCATGCACGTTACGGTGCCAATACTTTCTGAACTTGTCTTGTTCTTCACGCTATCTCATTTTTTGCCGGCTTTAGTTTCTCGTATGGTCTCTCGAGATTCTTGCAAGATGGCCAACCCATTGCCATTAGAGTTTTCAAATGGATTCTACATCCTTGATTCCTGTTCTCTCTCTGATATTCTCTGCTGTATTCGGATCTCTCCGTGTGATGTTGAGCATGTCTCTCTACACGTTACATGGTCCTCAGCTTAAGGGTCAAACATATGGTTAGATCCCCGTTTCAGTTCCATAGGTTACTATAGGGAGAATGCACTGGTTGATTACCTTTCTTTTTAGGACTAATGGGATTTTCTGGTTCTCGATCTATCGAATGCTTGCCAACTTGAAGTGATTCTTTGTTTGATTTCTTCGGGGGTGGGGTCATGGGGGTCGTTGTTCCAGATAGATGGGATGGTCTACAGCTCTGCGTTTTCGATTTTGAACGTTGTGTCTCCTCAACATGTCAGTTGTGTATGGCATTTGTTTTAGAATCTTGGGAATAATATTTTCTTGCTGAGAATGTTTGCCACTAAAGATTTCTAATTTAGAAAAATTATAAATATATGACACAAAGAAGTCATTCACCCTCGAGATGTGAATAAATAATTCATCCGCAAATAATTTCATTTGCCCTTGGGCGATTCATTTACCGCTTCAAGAACCGAAACCTTAAACAAAAAACTGCGATTTTATAATTTTCTCATAAACATTAGCAAAAATCAGGAGTTATTTCCCCTACAATTCGCTTTTCCTTATATGAATTTAAGAGAATAATTAAATTTGGAATGTTTTTGTAATGGTGCTGTTCTAAAAAAAATATCGAAAACATTATGTTACTCGGCATTTTGTTTACATTCAACCAGAATGAACCAAATTTTCATTTTTGTATAAGGGAAACTACTCTATAATTAGGATTAAATTGTTAGCTCCCTTGCAAGTTTACAGACAAAATATTGACATACACGTGGCATATTATGTAAGTAGATAAACCATCTGAGCCCCTCAAGCTACAAGCCACAGTTTACTAAGCCTTTCTAATCGACATAAGCAAATTTACTCTCTAATTACCTGTCAAAAATGACAGGGTAATTTACAAATGGATAAGTCACTCAAATATACATTCTAGTATAAATGAATATATTGCAAACAAAAAAATGTTCGCCTGGAACGAACTTAATTTTTATAAGGATTTTCTACAACTTTTCATATTTTCTGTTTTCGATAGTTATGAAAGAATAAGGAAATAAAATTGATGGAAAATGAAAATGAAATCGTAGAAATAGTTGTAGTAACATTACCAGCAGCAGTTGCCTGCCAACTTTCAGCTATGACGCATGCACCTATTCAAAATTAACTGCTGGTAACTGTTTACCAGCAGAAGCCCTCCCGTGTCTATGTTGTCTTTGTTTAGTTTTGTTTTTGTACTCCTTTCCTCTTCTTCTGTCTTCTTCGGCGTGACAGAAAGCCAACGAATAAATAAACAGACAAAGACAGAGACAAGACCTTTTATATCATAAGCCTCTCAAGGTTTTTTTTTCTCATGAAGGTTGTGTGTACTTGATAATTCTTAACCAAGTCTCGTTGTTCAAAAACAGAAACAGAGATCTCGCTGCGAATGGGAACTGGAAATAATAATGAAATCATGAATAATTTGCAAAGAAACTAATATAATTTTAGAATATTGTCACATCTACGAGTTATCTTTATCCATCTCAATCGAAATGATTGTCAGTTGAAATGTATGATCGATTTGATGTCCGAGACAGATTAAGAAATAGACACTAATGACTTTCGGCGACTGTTTAGCTCAGTGGTAAGCACAACACTGAAGCGGCAACCCTCTCAGTCGCAGGTTCGATACTTTCAGCAGCCCAATTTTTTTTATAATCATTTCATTCTATTTACGTTGTCTAAGCCAAGTGATATATTCTCCGTGTAACAACGGAAGATCATTTTAAAAGAGAGTTACAGTATGATATAACGCAATTTATAATAATTCTGTCGGATGATACATCCATTTCTTGATAACATAATTGTTGCTGTGAAAGAAACAAATAGAGTAGATACTGACCAAGAATAAACGAGATAAAAATTTGAGGTGAAAACACACACACACACACACACACACACACATATATATATATATATATATATATATATATATATATAGCTGCAGAGTTAACCAAAGCAAATCGAACAGCCCCAGACCACGTAAAGAAATGGATGTCGCACGGGACACAAACCTACGTCCACCAGGAATCAGCCTAAATGCGATTCTGCTCTTACCATCTGAGCAAACGACGCGCAGGCAAGTTCAGGGATTTCGATTTGCAACGGGTCAACACCGGTGCCGAATAAAACATAACTCTTACAAGAATGTCTTCATAATTATAAAATCATGTCCAATCTACTGATATACACATTGTTGACAAAGGAAACACACATACATGCATATATAGATGAATATAAACTTTTATATATATATGCGTGTGTACATAGAAATTCCTGTGTTTAATTCCTTTGCCAGAATGGCGTAAAATTCTGGTGCCATTGAAAATATGAATTGAAATGCCCCCACAACTCTGGGCCGCGGGGCGTTGAGGGTGTTTCCTCTTTAGTGTGTTTCCCCTTGTGAATCATCGAATGGCCAGTACGATGGCAAATTATGTCATCATAGATAAAGATGCGTCGGCGAAAAAGAATGGTTTTATGGGGGAAACAGTTTGCACCTCCCCGGACCCTAAAAATGATTTCCGATACCAACAATAGTGTAGGGGTGATTGCAGAAAAGGGTGCATTTAATTTTTAGGAAAAACGCATGAGGCTAAGCTGTGAGGCTGTTGAATGTGTTAAGCCTTTCATATCAGAAGCATCAGATTAAAAACCTTGACATCAAAACACGCATCGAGAAAATCGTTTTTTTTTAAATCTGGGAACGTTCAAAATTTTTCACCATATAGATAATGATGATCCCTTCTTCGCTCTGTACCATTTCGGATAGTGGGGAAAACTCTTAATAGTGCAGGTCTTTCTTAGAAGCAGAGTGGTACAAAACAAATTTCCGGGAAGCGGTGTATATCTATATATATATATGTATGTGTGTGTATGTGTGTGTGTGTGTGTGTGTGTGTGTGTGTGTGTGTGTGTGTGTGTGTGATTTTCATTTCTTTCATTAGATCAGATCAATTGATAGATTTTGCCCACATCGATAGAAAGCAAAATTATCCTGACTCATTTTTCTATGAATAAATTGATGTGTGTATGTAATTTCATGTGTGAGTATATGTGCATGCGTGCGTGTGTTGGTGTGCTCATGTGATGTGCATTTTCACTTTCGTGCATACGTGCAGGCACGTGTGAGGGAGTGTACTTATGTGCATTTGCGTATGTGTGTGTGCATGTGTTTGCATTTGTGTCTATGTATGTGTGTGTGCATGTGCATTAGTGTATGTATATCTATTTTGTTTTAAACAATTTCAAAAACATCCACCCCTTATTTTGCAAAACCTGCAGACTGAATACCGAAAATTTATTAAATAAATTTAGCAATGAAAAATTTTTTTAATTCGATGTTTACATTGTCGAATTCCACTATTAAACGCTATTTTCCCTCAGGTGATTTTCATTTATTCAGATGTATATGAACGACTTTGCAGCAAGACTAATTTCGGGTCATTACAAATTCTTCTGTGAGATGTGGATGGGCTGAATGTACCTAAATAATTCTGGGTTCAGTCATCGCCTTCATATTGTACAATCTTTACCTCTGTAGCAAGGATCGTTTATTTATCTGACTTTCCACTCTCTTTCCGTTTTCTTTTCTCTGGATACACAGACATGTTTTTTTTAATCTTTTTTCTGATGTTTAGATCTGGTCTGCGGGCCTGATTGGATGAGTCTCTCAAAGACTCTTATCTTTTATCTCTGGCAACACATTTGGGAGAGGTATGTTTTTATTCATGTTCGTCTGTCTGTCTGTCTGTCTGTCTGTCTGTCCACACAAAAGTTCTCAATTAATTTCAGTTGGACTATGAGCTAAAGAAGAATATATTACATTGTGCGCGGATCCGGGACTCTCAATAGTTACGTCTCGTGCATCGTAAATACAAGACCACACATTATCTCCGAAAGTTCACAATGAAATTCAATGATATTTTCTGGAACAGTTGGCCATGAAGGGACGAGGAATTTAAGGCCAGATCAAAGTTTTTTTTCCTGATATAAAGACATTTTTCATTTTTTTTTTTATCATACAATTATGTATTCAATCATGCTTGTCCACCCAATATCTCCAAAAGCTCTCGATTAATTCAAATTGCATTTCGGGAGAGGGTGGGCCACAGATCAAGGAAAAACACGTCGAAAATTCCGACCTTTCAGTGATCAAACAAAAAGCGAGAGAAGTAACTTATTCAAGGATCACCCCTATTTCCAATTTTCATAATTGATCACCCCCAACAATGCATGCTGCTGAGGGGGGAAAACGTTGGTCACATGACGGTTTCTTTTGAGCGACTAACCAGTCCTGCTTTTATTTCATTCTCCATTGCATATGATTATAAGCATGATTCATTTTATGTCACGAACAAAAAGAATAAATTAACTTATTTTTCTAAGGGTTTATTATATACTTGTTGGGTTTTTTTTTCTTGTTTTGTTTTTTAACATTCTAAAACAGAAAAGTAGGAGTGACCAAAAAATCAACGCAGAGAAATTATCAGAATTTTCGTAGTTTAAGTAACGTCAACGAACAACAGCCTTAGAGTACAGAATTAGATTTTAGAAACAATGTCGTTTTTTTTTTTTTGTTTGTTTGCCTCAAAAATACTTTTTTTTAGGTTTAGGAAAAATAAAAATATTTGAGTAAATTATGTCATTCTATTCTCACGTTTAATTCACCCTTTATTTACCTTTTTAGTTTCATTCAGACACATACGCACACGCACAAAAATAATTTCATTCCTCCTTCGGTGGATCGTCCACCAGTTCAAGAAACATAGTTGTATTCGAAGCGTGAACTTTTGATCAGCTTTGTATTCATACAAGGACGCATATAAGTGCAGAAGTAAAGGAAAGGTCTAAAATTGATTCGTGGGACCGAGAAAGACAGCGGCATCAAGTCATTGTAAGATCACCCTCCTTTTGCCCATCCTCCATTCTCTTACTCTACCTCCCCATTCATCTTATTCTTATCTCTTCGAGACGTCCATCCTCCCCACTTTGAGGAGAAGGACAATCGCACATCGTATCCATCACGACAGAAGAAGCCTTTGGTATTGAACTCAGATCGTTTCCAAGCCAGTGCACGGTTTGATCGATTTAAAATGACAGCGCGCGGAGATCTGGCGCCAAGGGAGACATAGATTGACAGATATGGGCCCCCACACACCCCAGACCAGAGAGGGGGCGCGCGTGTTTCCCTTTGGTGACTTTTCTTATGAGTCATCATCGAATGGTCAGAGTGTTGGTGAAATTATGTCATCACTGATAAAAACGCAAAGGAGTAACAGAGTGAATTAAAAGAAAGAAAGAAAGAAAGAAAGAAAGAAAGAAAGAAAGAAAGAAAGAAGGATAGAAGGAAAGAAAGAAAGGTTGGAAGGAAGGAAGGAAGAGAAAGGAAAACAAGAACTAAAGAGAGGAGGAAGGAAGGAGGGAAGAAGAGAGAGGAAGGAATGTAAAATTGAAGAGATGGGAAAGAGGAAGAAACGAAGGAATAAAGAGCAATGCAAATAGAAGGGGAGTGGAGGAGGAGAAAGAAAGAAGGAAAACGAAGGAAGAAAGAAAGGGTGAGAGAAAGGAAATCAAGAAAGAAAGAAATGAACAAGGGAAGGGAAGAGAAAGAGGAAGTCAAGAAGGAAGGAAAAAAAGAACGACAAAAAACAAAGAAGGACGGAAAGGCAAGAAATAAAAAGAAAGAAAGAAAGAAAGAAAGGAAGAAAGGAAGATTGAAAGAAAGAAAGAAAGAAAGAAAGAAAGAAAGGAAGAAAGAGTAAGAAAGAAGGAAAGAATCCTGCCAATGTCTTTCTTCATTTGATGAAAAGCATCTCTGAACGACTCAACATCCGCAAAACATGTCACTCATCAATCAAAAAGTCCTTCCTTTTGCTGAAGCGGATGTCCTCCTCCCCACAAAAGAGCAGCAGTTATCTCCCTTGAGAGAAAGAAGTCCCTTAAGTGGCCGATTGGGGGAGCATTGTACAGTAAAATGGCGCCCCTTTGACTCCTGACCACAAATCCCAATGGTCGTCGTGTTCGGTCTGGGTAGACAGGCGCTTGGAGCATGAAATATGCAGTTTTGGAAAAGGCTTCGGTTTTGCTGCCTTTTTTGTTGTTATTGTCGTTGTTGTTGTTATTTGTTGTTGGTCTTCTTGCTGCTCCTGATGCTGATTCTGTTGCTGTTGTTGTTAGTGCTTCTATCATCATTGTTGTTGTTTCTTTTTTTTAGAAGCCGTCAACCAGAACTGTCAACAAAGGTTTCTTCAGTTTCTTAGTGATGACAGCTGGCTACGCATGTATCTGTCCAGGCTTCCCGAATGTTAGAATACTGAAAATCTAAACATTTGCTCATTATTACGTCTAGAAAAAAAAAACAGGGTTTTATCCCCACTCCCTGGAAAAATAAAGTTTTTAGTGTATGGTTGGATTTACAATGTGGGTTTATGCTAAATTGATCCCTTTGTTTTGCGTCGACGCTATTTTTTTCAAAATTCAGACTTTTTAGTCGATCGAACAAAAAACGGGAGGAGTGACCTGATCATCCCTTTTTCCGATTTTTTTAACTGATCACCCCCAACACAGCATGCTGTCAAGAGACAGTTTTTATCGAGTGACTAACCTGACCTGTCTTCGAAGGGGATGGGGTGGAGGGGGTAGAAGTTCATCATTTGTTTGCTATCTTTACGACTAGTCGACTTTTTATTGGACGACGTTTCATCGAAAATGCAAAATACTCGCATACACATACTCACCACAAATGAGCAGATTCGAACATACGAACATGCTGACACATACCGCACACTCACGTCCATTGGTGCACACATAAGCCACGTATGCACACGCGCACATTCATGCACAAATGCATGCATATGCCACGCATGCATACAGATACATATTACTTGCATACGTACACATATACAACATGCTCACATACACACATGCGAACCCAAGCCATGTGCATGTGCACATACCCTTATGCATACATACAGACATATTCATACATCCCACATAAACACATATATCAGAAACACACTTACCACGTGCTTACATCCAAATGTGCACACGCAATCAACATTTGCATACACATACACACACATGGGAGATACATAGATATGCACACACATACCACCTAAGCAGATATCTGCATGCATGTATGTATGCATGCATGTGTGTGTGTGTGTGTGTGTGTGTGTATTTATGGTGTGTATGTGTGTATTTTATATTCACGATTAAAAAAAGATCGTGCCACGATCTTTTTGCATTGTTTCTTTCGCTGATTATTTAACCCTCCTCACATCGCATATCGTAACAAAAAAGCAGCACGTGGTCGATTAAATGGTGTGGGGGTGATAATTAAGACGTGAATCAGCCTCAATATCGATTTTCTTTGGTGGACCTGGTGTTCAATGAGAAAAAAGTCTGACCCAATCTCCTTCCCTCATCTTCTTTCTCACCCACTCTCAACCAGGGGTGCCAATTGGTACTTTTTAACAAATTAAGCTAAGTCGGCACTGGAGAGAGATATTTGGTTCCAAAAATTAAGATTTGGTACTGAATAAAGCTATTCGGTTCCAATGATAACGATTGGGTATTGAAATTATCTATTTGGTGCCACAAATAAAGATTCGGTACTGAAAGAAAATTTACTAAAGATAACAATCCCTTATACACGAATGATATTATACAACACAGATATGAATAAACAATGGATTTAAAAATATGTGTTTTTCATATATGATAGGAAAAAGTGAAAAATAGTAGGTGTAAAAATGAACAGAACAAAGACAAAAGTAATGTTCAACGATAAAGTTCCCGAAAAGACGATTGAATTAGAGGGTGAGTCTTGAGTTTGACGAATACATTCACCTAATAAAGATAATGAAGTTAGTGAAAGACCCTGAAAGCGAAATAAAACGAAGAATAACGATCGGCTGGAAGTTATTTGGTATGAATAGAGAGACATATTGAAGAGCAGCTTGCCAATGTGCTTAAACCGTAACGTATACAATTGATGCATAATATCTGTTATGACTTTGGGATGGGAAACACGAAAATTGAAAAAATTGGGAACCAACTAAGAATTGCACAGAGAGCCATGGAAAGAGCAATGTTAGGGATAACTCTAAGAGACTGAAAAATATCAACATCGATCATAGACTAGAGTAGGGGATATTATACAAATGATTAAGCAACAAAAATGGTGATGGTTTGGGCACTTAACAAGGAGAGATATCAACAGATGGGACTAAAGACGGATCGATTGGTGCCTATAAGACACTAAATGCAGTTGGGTTGAACAGACACAAGGCAGCTGATACATAAGAAGCAAGCTTATGTAAATTCCAAAAAATAATACAGTGAGTACTGCATTCGCGCTCACCCTTACAATAATGATCCGATATGTATCTATCAATCTATCTCTATATGTATATATACATATTTACTGAATTTAATTCTGCTGCATTGTAACCAGAGGTGCTCAATCATGATGCTCCAAAGGTAAGACCGTTTTAATCATTCAAAGGGACCGAAAACGCCATTTCGGGCTTCCGTAGAAACTAGATGAAAATCCTGCCTGTATGGTGGGGTTTCAGCTAATTAAGAGAATCCTGTAAAGGTCAGAATAAATGGTAACCCAAAGGTGCAATATCTGGCTAAAAGAAACTAGATATAACTGAAAAATCTCCAACCAAGCTGACAAATTTTATTTGGTCCAAAGAAACGAGCAATCAAGAATTATCCTGATGGGACGTTCAGTTCCAGACACTTCTCATCGATTGCTGCTTTTAAATGGTTTGATTGAGGACAGAACGATCATTTGGTTCTCTGGAAGGAACTCATTACAAAAGGTTCATTTCCAAACCCTCCATATAATCTGCATCATCTTCTTTGAGTAGCCTGTAGTACGGCTGGTGGTGGTTATTTCGCTTATCCCTCAATCTCTTCTTTGTTATAAATTATTCTCTTGACGTCCGTCAGAGTTTGTTTTTAAAAGATGGAATATTTTCGTCTTGTTTCGGATAGTAAACGTAAATGCGACCCAGTCAATTTTTTTCTAACCTAACGTAGAAGCCACTCAGGAAAGATTGAGATAATCAGGAAAATTGAAATGATTTTCAACAACTGATTCAGATATTTTGAATATGTGTGTTGTATTCCGCGTCCTATAGCGTTGATTATTCTCGAATAGTCTATTCAATTACAATCAGCTTCAACTGCAGAGAATCATCCAGTGACAAATATCCAACCTGAAAGTTTCTAAACCATTTTGTAAACGTTCCATCATTCACAGACCTTTCTCATTAACTGTACGAATCCAATTTTTTAGTTTGCAGTTTTGACTTTATTTTGATGAAAACTCACGATGTATGGAAATGTTTAATGATTTTCTTCCATCTCCAATGTTAAAACCAGTAAATAAAGATACGCCAATTTCGCACTCTACCATGACAGCTATAAGGGGGGAAAAATTAAAAATGATCTTTTAATGAAATTAGTCAAGACTAAACTCTCAGAAGAACATCTAACATTTTGAGAACAGTAATAGGTTTTAAATTGAAATATGAGGAGTAAAATTGAATTCTTTATACAACACGGGACACCCTTAATACAGTACATTAACAGAGATCGTAAATGTTTTGGGACAGTATAAATTTTATGAAATCTCTAAAATGAATTGTCATTTCAGAAAAAAATGACCAAAGTTTATAAAACTATATATATGTGCATGATTGTATTGCAGATTTGAAATGATTCGACAGAATGTAATTGATATATATACATATATATATATATATATATATATATATATATATATATATATATATATATATATATATATATATATATATAATTTGAACTATAGAGAGTGAGACAGACTCGGGAGTAAAGTGTATGCAAGTAAGATTCATTTGTCTGTAAATGTTTTTATTAATGGTCCATACATGTTTCAGGAGATATTCCCATCTTCAGTAGTGTGTGATGTGTGTGATGTGTGTGTGCGTGTGTGTGTGTGTACCTTTAGAGGTTATAAGTTTGATGTGAAATAGAGTCCACCATAAGGAGTTTTGCATTGTGAGTAAAAAATGGTATCCCATCTGCTAAGGGCATCCTGTAATGTAAGAGACAGTTCAGTCTGTGATGAAGTCTGTTGTGTTAGCAGCAGTAATGGGTCTTGGAGAGGACACAGGGTGTCAGGGTAGGAGGGAAGTGCGTTGGTGTTAGATTGTGTGGGTAGGTTGGAGCTTAAGGAACTACACAGGTTTCAACCTTATAAGTCACCGAGAATATGTCAGCTCTGTTTTGTACAAGTGACAAGTCTAAGGTAGAGATTGCTACGGGTCTGAATGACTTTGAAGTTCCCAGTATTAGATGTATCTGAGGGGGGGATAGATATGGATGTGAGGTTATCGTTAGTAGGAGGTTTATGATTTAGAGATCTGTGTGATTAGGGTTGTTAAGTTTGGTGTCAAGTCCATTTGGGGAAAGTTTTGAATTTGTTGATCCACATATCCTCATGTCTTCCTAGAATTTTACTTATGTCCATGGTAGTATTTTTTTTTTCTATTTTTTTAATGATAGTAAAGCTAGTGTCTATGTCAAAGTTGTGGCCGGGTGTGCGAAAATGAAGTTCTACGGGAAGAGGACTGGGATTGTTTTGTGATTTAATTCTGTATCTGTAGTTGTTGAGATTAACGTTGAATTGCCACTCAGACTTACCTATGTATTTTAAATTGCACCTGTTACATTTTAGAAAGCATATAATGCTTTTGCTACGACAGTTATATATATATATATATATATATATATATATATATATATATATATATATATATATATATATGAGAGTATAATTATTATCCGACAAGATTTGAATAAATGACAAATTTGGAAGATTATTATTTCTTATAACTTAATTTTAATTTAATTTTGATTCATCAAACAAAAATTAATGTACAATTAAGTATTTACCGAAAGTCGAGAAACGAGAATGACCTCAAAAACTCTTTCTCACGCCATGCAATAAAACAAAATCGGGTTTAAAAATTGGTTTCCATTCAATAGCACAAAGAATGTACAACCGAAGTATCTTAACGACGAAGAATAACACATAAAAACTCTTTTCAAACACTTCTTCGGCTCAGTATCATTCATACTCAACGCCAGAACAAAGACCGACTAACTACACAAAAATAATCACAAAAATGATAGCAACAATATAACCAGGCGTATAATACCCCCAACAAATCTTACAACCAAAAAACTTGAAAACAAAATGAAGAATCTGGAATCCAATTTATAATCAGCAAATCTAAAAATAATCAAAAACAACAACAAAATAATGAAACACCATCTTAAGCCGGAATGTATCAGATAACATGTAAAGATTGCAATGAAAAAAACATAGGAGAAACATCAAGAACACGAAACAAGAAACTTTACGAGCATTGTGATGGGCTTTGAGAATAGATGATACTTTGAATGCTCTTGTTTTATTCAGCTCTTCAGATAAATGTAATTGCAAACATACCCAGGAGATAATTTCCACAATGATTTGAAAAGTGACGGTTGTAGTGAGTTGTAATTATTTACGTTGCAAGCATTATATGTTATTGTTTTATCGTGGATTGTTAACTCAGGTTACATTAGTTGCTTCTGCTTTTAATTGTTCTCTGATGTTCGTTTTAATTACTCCTTTGTGAATACATAGTTTTATTTGTTCGTTGAATTAGAAGTTATTTTCATCTTTCATTCATATTATATCATTTATATATGTTTTCAAGTATGATTCTTATTTTATATCATTTCGTTTTTGTTTTGTTTTTGTATTTTTTTCCAAAAAGAAAATTATTTTTCTAACTTGTTTTTTTTTTTGTTGTTGTTGTTGTTGTTGTTGTTGTTCTGGTTTTGTCTAGATTTGTTACTTTATTGTATTATTTTATTCCATTTCAATCTGCTTCGAAGTTTTCTTTATCGTTTTTCTGCACAGTTTATTGTTCAGTAAGGTTACCTTATGTTCAGTTCCTATCACCAGTTATTTTTTTTATTCAATTTATATTATTTCCTATTTTATCTTATTTTTTTTGTTGTTGTTGTTTTACAGTTTATTTTTGTCATGTTTTTTTTTTGCAAACTCTGCTTAGGTGTTTAGTACATTCCTATCTTCTTAGTTTTTACATTTTTCTTGAGTAAATCATTTCCTATGCTGACATTCGACCCTGATCTCTGAATTGTGTAATTTATTCGTAGGTTTTCTTCAAGGCACAAATAGCAATTTAAATCAAGGTTTCTATAGACGTTGTTGGTCTTTTTAATTTTTCCATTCTATCATTTGATTTTTTCCTCTATCTCTAAGTTTCCAGGAATAAACAGACTGTGGGGCGTCTCTTTTTTGTACTTTTTAAGATTAAAGGAAGTATTATGTTTAGCTCAACTGCTCTTGGAATTCAAAGATTCCTATGTAGAATCTAGAATCTCTTTTATCTGTCTGTTCTTTGCGCTCCATATGCAATCCTTGGTGTTGGACAATTGTTTTGCAGCGCGCATTCTTCTGATTCTTTACAATTACATTTTCTATCTAGATTTCTATTCGATTTTTTATTATATATTAGATTTACAATTTCATCATTGTGGTTACAGATTATTCTTTCCATGTTATTCAGGCAGCTGTACGAGAGTTTTAATTAGTTGAGGTTGAAAATTTGGTGTAATCTGTTTTTTAAATGTACTCTGCTATGACAGCTATAAGAAGGGAATAACTAGATCCAAGAAGATTTTATCGATGTTTGTTATTACCTGCTTATTGAAGGGTCTGGTAAACCAATTTTTTTAATATCTTTTGTTAGTTTTGGTATTCTTTTATCTATTTCTAATTTCATTATTAAATTCTAGTTTATGTTTCACAAATCCACTACATTCTTGTGTTTTTTGGTAAATTTGGTACTTTTTCAAAATATTTTTTTCATTTGATGATTTGAATGTTAATCTATTAAGAACTGAATTCGGGACCTGTTCCAGAGAGGCTGGTGGATGGTTTGATTTTCTATTTAAATAAATAGGATAGCTATTAGAGTTATTGTATGGTTCTACGGTTTGGGTATTAAGGTTAAATGTACAAAGTTGATAATTTTGGCATTTGCATTCAACTCTATTTCAAAGTCGTTCTCTTAGATTCTTTCAATAAATGTTTACTGATTGTCACATTTTTGGTTATTGCAATTATTATGTGTGTTAAGGCGATCGTCTCCATAGAAGACTATGTTAGATGTATCTAGAAAGTTGGCTGTTACTTTGTATAAAAAGTATAATCCAATTAAGTCTGATGTCTGGACAAAATCGTATGCACCCATAGCAACGTCAAAGCTTGAGTTGTTGTTTTTTCATCCACTGCTCATCGTTATTAAATAGAATTGATTTTCTTCATTGCTTAATTATATTGATCTGATAGAAACTAATGTTGGTACCTTTTATTTTAACAAACAAATAAAACTATGTATTCAGAAGAAAGTTTTAAAAAGAAAACAAGCATCACAAAACGAATTGAAACACAAGCAAGTAATTGCAATATAACCTTTGTGAACAAACTTTGATAAAACAATGTCATATAATGCTTACAAGGTAAATAATTACATCTCATTCCAATCGTCACATTTCAAAACAGAGTGGAAGTTATCAGCTGATCATATAAAATTGTCAGGCTCAGTTGCATTGTCTTTCTTACGAGCTGAATAAAGCGAAACAACGATATTCCATTGTTATGAATAACATCCATCTATTCGATCAATGTATTCATTTTCTCTACTCAGATTTTTTTGAATAACATATACGACTTATGGTGTATATTTTATTTGCACACACACACACACACACACACACACACACACACACACACACACACACACATATATATATATATATATATATATATATATATATATATATGCAAGTGGCGTTGTGAATAGAGCCGAAGATAATGGAGTCCTAAAGGTTGAATACAATCACTTAGCGCTAATCCACTTGGGATAGGCATGCATCACTATCTCCCCTCACCCAACAGCTATGGTTAAAATAGCAGGACAGATTGGGGACTTTAGCTTCCAGATGCAACCAGTCTAGGAAAAGGATAACTCTGAATTCAAAACCAACTCGCTAGAAAATAGAGGCAACGGGTGAGCTCAATTAGCCAGAACCTTTCCGAATTGGGAAGTCCTTTTCCAGCAGCGGACCTAAAATGGATGATGATGATGATTATGATGATGATGATGTATCACCAGATTCCATGCATTGCCGAGAAAAAAATATAATCACCTTCTCTTCATGCATTCTATTACAATTCACAGAGCAAGTGGACTGATGTGAGTTATCTCCCTTGAACTTTCGCAATCAGCAGGGAATCTTGGACAAATCTTGAGAAATTCCCTCTGAACTCGTTCTTCCTTTTATAAAACGCTTCACCCGCTTACAGAATAAGAAAA
>OY735238.1:39049577-39474577 GCA_963457665.1 Thysanoteuthis rhombus | reverse complement strand
CCAGACCCTGGAGCTCAGAGCGTATGTCTATAGAATTTAATAGATATAGATACAGATGAATCTCTTTGTGTATTTTATGTCTCTATAGCTAAATGAAAAGCAATCAAAATGCGTGCTTAATGCATGAATGTAAGTTAAACGGGCCAAATTGATCTTATAACAGGATAAGAGGATTTTCGCATTTAAAAGTAATTCATGTTTGTGTTACATTTAGATTAAAAAAATCAGGGACGAGCAATGAATATTGGAAGATAAAGAATGAGAAGACACAAGCGAAATGTGAGAGAAGAGCCAAGACATGAGATAATGGACAATCTTAGTTGTCAACACCCGTGAAATTTCCAGGGATCCAGCAAGTGAAATTATTAAATTACATTCTTATCTAGGTGTTTAGAAGTCATCTACCAATACTGTCACCAAAGTTGTCAGCATGGGTTTCTTCAGTTCTTGGGCTGGTCTAGATGACTGGCTATGTCTATACAGGCGGTTTCGATGGAACTAGGGGAGGCATAAAGTTAAACATTCCACCTTTATCACGTCTACAAAAAAAAAAACTCACAACCCTTGGATTTTACAATGTAAGTTTATATCAAATTGACCCCTCTGTTTGTGTGTGAAAATTTGGACATTTTTCATTGATCACTGCCCAACTAAAGGCGAGGGAAATGACTTTCACTGATCATCACTTATATACGGCATTCTATCAAGAGACAATGGTCACGTGGCGGTATTGAGTGACTAACCAGACGAGTTGATTGATAAAAACGGGGTCAAGACGCTCCCTCCTCACGCACGCACAAACACACCGGTCACCACCACCCAGTCAAGACCAGTATTACTAACAAACAGATGAAGACTCCTTAGGCAAAATTCATGTCCCCTAAATGAAGCTTCTTTAGTCCTGGGTTAATTGTTGTTTTCTTTCTGTAATTATCACCTGGTCTTTCCGCTCTGTTTACTATCACACCTGATATATTTTACACACCTGGCGACATCCTCTTAAAAGAACGTGGCATTATTTTAGGCCAGCAAAAACTCTGGAGCCACCAAATATTAAGTGATTCACATATGAAGACCAAAAATAAACATATCTTATCTTTTCTTCCTTCTTACAAAGAAAAAAGCACAAAAACAACCGTTCGGCCCTGGGGGACGTGAAAATACAGATATTTCACCTGATGGTAGGGGCTGACCAAGGGTTCCTAGTACCCCAGGAAAGCCAAGCACAGGGCAACTGTCCGTATTGTCTGTACCAAAGGCTGGTCCAGCCGGGGGACCAAGCTCCTTTACAGGAAGTTTTAAAAATGAAGATATAAGCTTTACCTGGGTCTTGTTTTCGTGACCAATTGCTGAGCACTTTACAGGCGCCCCAAGCACTTGGTGTCCTAGGTAACACTCCGTATTGCCAGTAACTAGGGCTGGCCCCTTCGGGTGGATACTCTACACCTGGGCCTTGCATTCGCGGCCAGCAGCCACTTTTGTTTAAAGCCTTCAGTGAAGAAAGTTTATTCATAGATCCATCCAGACTTTATCCGAGATTCAAAGATGAGAAATTAATCCATTAACTGCAAACGACGGAAATTTCCGTTCTATGGCTAACTCAATAAATTTCTACCTCTTTAATCTTGCAATCAATAACATACAATGGATCATTTTGCAATGGACAAGAGCTTTAATCGTGCAATGGATAACTATTGCTCTTCAGCACTGTGTGTGATTTGTGAAACCTTTCCACTTTACTTGATTCGTTTTGTGGACTGCCACAAATCTTGGCACACATGTATCTCATAATTTGTCTCAGGAAATCAATTTTATAATCCAAATTGTAAAATTTCAATTGTTTTGGCTTCACAAATCAATAATATAATAATCATAATTTGTGTTTATTTCTGTAATACAATCGACATTTTGAAGTGAATGTGTGAGTCATGAGTGGCCCGAATAGAGCTGAATAATGTCATGTGTGGCCCGAATAGAGCTGAATAATGTCATGTGTGGCCCGAATAGAGCTGAATAATGTCATGTGTGGCCCGAATAGAGCTGAATAATGTCATGTGAGGCCCGAATAGAGCTGAATAATGTCATGTGTGGCCCGAATAGAGCTGAATAATGTCATGTGTGGCCCGAAAAGAGCTGAATAATGTCATGTGTGGCCCGAATAGAGCTGAATAATGTCATGTGTGGCCCGAATAGAGCTGAATAATGTCATGTGAGGCCCGAATAGAGCTGAATAATGTCATGTGGGGCCCGAATAGAGCTGAATAATGTCATGTGTGGCCCAAATAGAGCTGAATAATGTCATGTGTGGCCCAAATAGAGCTGAATAATGTCATGTGTGGCCCAAATAGAGCTAAATAATGTCATGTGCGGCCCAAATAGAGCTGAATAATGTCATGTGTGGCCCAAATAGAGCCGAATAATGTCATGTGAGGCCCGAATAGAGCTGAATAATGTCATGTGGGGCCCAAATAGAGCTGAATAATGTCATGCATGGCCCAAATAGAGCTGAATAATGTCATGTGTGGCCCAAATAGAGCTGAATAATGTCATGTGTGGCCCGAATAGAGCTGAATAATGTCATGTGTGGCCTAAATAGAGCTGAATAATGTCAGTTTAATCGAAAAAGTTTCATATGCCAAAACTACATCTAGTTGAGTCAACTCGCATTCATACTAAGGCGCCTATGCTGCCATTTTTCTGGGCAGGGACAAAAGGAGATTATTCAGGGGGTGCAAAGGATATATCCGGGAGGGGGGATCCATTTGGATTTTAAGTGAAGGACTAAGGAGTGCCTAAGCTATGACTGTTCAAAGTGACTGCTTGGTCCCCGGCATCCTCATAATGTTCCAACTTTCAAGCACCCCAACCATCGACGAGGGGCCCCGAACCAGGGGAAGGCAAATTCCTAGTTGGCACCCGCAGCCGACATCTATTCTTATATTTATTTATATTTATTAATCCATGGCCCCGTCACTTCGAAAACAGAAGACTCGGTAGATGATTACTACTGATGCCATAATCGTGAGAGACACAGTACGAAGGGAGGGGGAAGGAAAGAAAGTTAGTTAGTTTAATAATTGGTAGGAAGGAGGAGCGCAGAAAAGAAAGTTGGATAGATTGATAAGAGGGAAGAGAGGGACGGGGTCTGATGGTTGCTAATGATACTAAAAGTGTGACGGACAAGGCTCTTATATATGAATGTATGACTTACACTCACATTCCCATAAATGCTTATTTTATTAGATTGTATTAATTTTGACAGAATGGTTTAGCGGTACATTTTAATTAAAACGATTCTATTAATCAAAATATGTAGCTGTGTGCATGTGTGTGTGTGTATGTGTGTGCGTGTATGTGTGTGTGCGTGCGTATGTGTGCGTGTGTGCGTGTGTTCGATGCGTGTATAAGATACATCTATTTACTTTCATTAGAGTCAGTCATAAAGCTCTTGATGGAGATCCAACCAGACCCATGCAAAACTGGTAATAGGTGTCTACCAGGGGAGGAAAAGTAGGCCCCTCGAAATCGTAGGTCCGTGCCTACTGGCCCTTCAGGTCCCCACCTTATCTATTCTGGTCATAGAGGCACGAGCCAGGGGGCATACAGGAGGATTGCCCACACACACACTATCCCGGCAAAATAGTGTAAAATTTCGGTGAAATCAGTGTAATTCGGGCGAAACCGTGTAAAATTTCGAGGAAATCAAGCCGTCTGCCCCCCCCCCCTTAAGCAGAGAATTCTCATACACACATGGTTCTGGCCTGATCTTACTTATCATCACTATGTCACAGGTGCACCACAGTAAGTACTCATTTAAATAGATGTATATCCAAACTTATCGTAGGAATCATCAGGTTCCTATCTCAGCTGCAAGCGAAAAAAAACCTTCTCTACTTTTCGCCATCTCTCTATCACCCTGTTTCTCTCTCTCTCTCTTGCTCTCTCGCTCTCTCTCTCTCTCTCTCTCTCTCTCTCTATATATATATATATATATATATATAGATGTAGAGTACATATTGTACATCTTTCTCTAAATATATACATATATACACATATATATTATTGTTCACCTCTCTCTCTATAGGTACCTCTCTCTCTCTCTCTCTCTCTCTCTCTCTCTATATATATATATATATATATATATATATATATATATATATATATATATACGCATATATATCATTGTTCACCTCCCCCTCTCTTTCTCTCTCTCTCTATATATATATACATATATATACGCATATATATTATTGTTCACCTCCCTCTCTCTCTCCCTCTCTCTCTCTCTCTCTCTCTCTCTCTCTCTCTATATATATATATATATATATATATATATATATATATATATATATATATATATATACATATATATATATATATATATATATATATATATATATATAGTCATGGGACATCTCTCTCTCTCTCTCTCTCTCTCTCTCTCTCTCTCTCTATATATATATATATATATATATATATATATATATATATATATATATATATATATGTCATGGGACATCTCTCTCTCTCTCTATATATATATATATATATATATATATATATATATATATGTCATGGGACATCTCTCTCTCTCTCTCTCCCTCTCTCTCTCTCTCTCTCTCTCTATATATATATATATATATATATATATATATATGTATATATATACACATATATATTATTGTTCACCTCTCTCTCTCTCTCTCTCTCTCTATATATATATATATATATATATATATATATATATATATATATATATATATATATATATATATATATATATATATATATATATACATATATATCACTTCCTGAGGAAGTTGAGGGGAGCAGGTACAAAGTATGGGGTGGTAATTGGTATTCCTCTGACTGCCAACTCTACGAGAACACCCCACACTAGGCGGATGTACCCCACCTAGCTTGTCTAGTTCAAGCGAGGTTCGCTTTTTTTAACATCCCTTCCTTCCCCCTCTCCACGCTCTAATGATCTACTAATTAGAGTCTGGGGGCGGGGAAGAGAGAGAGAGAGAGAGTCAGAGAGACAGACAGACAGACAGACAGACAGACAGACAGAGGGAGGGGCTATGTTCTGTTGATCAAACGACAATCCCGCGGGTTAGTGCTTTCGATATGTCACAGTCATCATGCTGTCATTTTTTAATCGCGTCCATGACAGTAACTGTATTTAGGATTATATTATGTTACTATTAATAGTGTAATATTCTAAGCTCAGACTTATACATCACACCATTCCAAATTGGAGAGGGAGTACGAAATTATGCCGTGCCAACCTTCCAATGTTTGAAGGCTAACCGATCGTGAAAATCAGCATTTGAAACTTTAGCTCCTTATCTGGGCACGAACACAGGGGAATAGACAATTATAACCGCGAAGCAGGTGCAAAGAGTATCCGATACATTTCAAAAAGTTCATTTTAACGCCCTTATACAACATCAATCATTTTAGAATTTGGACAAAAAAAAATATGATTTATACACTTTACTGCGTTCAATCTTTTTCCACAATTTATCATTATTATTATTATTATTATTATTATTATTATTATTATTATTATTATTATTATTATTATTATTTGGAATCTCACACCAGTTGCCTGATGGTAACCGCTGGAGTTTGAGTGACAGCAAGTCTCCTCAAGTCTCCAGCCCTCCTCCCCTAGTAATCATAGGTCGCAGTAATTCAGCGATTAACAGTTTCACACCGGTTGCCCAGTGGTTATCGCTGGAGGCTGAGTGACAATGTCTCCTCAGGTTTTCAGCTAACGTCTCCTCTCTCTTCTGCATATCGTGACAGAGCTACAGTTCGTTGCAGAACTTATATCTCCAGCGCCTTCCTCAGTATCCGTGCAGTTCCCAGTAGTGCTGTGGTCTGTACGGTCTCTATCCTCCTCCTAATCCCGATCTCCTCCAGTCTCTCCCTATTATCATTATTATTATTATTATTTACGTCTTAAGTCAAAATTCTATCAATTTTGATGCCGTATGAAGATGTTAATAGGATTTTTTTAGAATGTATCGGATACTTTTGCACTCACTGCAGATGCATTTGATCACGAATGTATGGATCCCGTGGACCAAACGGCCAGACCAGGAATCGAACACAGAAGTTTGGTGTCAGTTTCTGGAAAGCCACCTCCGCCATTCACTGTTGTTTTAATCCGAATAAAACTTTAATGGCTGTGTAAGGCTTCCTTCCGTAACCTTCACCAAGTCGATCTGAGCCATTGAGGAGGAGACCATGAGGAGCTTCCGTGATGGCTTGGACAAAATGCAACAAAAACAATCGCCCCCTTGTTGTCAATCGAAGTTCTTTGCTTGGTTAAGATGCAAAACAGAATCCATCCACTTGACCGACAACTGTGAAATATCGTGCACTCAACGAGGCCCCGGTGGAATCAGTGCAACTTGAAAAAGTTGACAGCGACAACCAGTACTGGCCAAGAAGTTGATAAAATCGACGACAAGCTGAAAGAAATGGGAAAAAAACGGACCCAAAATATGCCTGCCCGAGGACTTAGAATGAGAAGTGTCACAAGTTCTCTTGTCCCCTTATCGTTGTCAGGTACAGTGATGTGCTTGGTTTGTGTGTTAAGAAAAAGGCCCCATTCACTTGACTGACAACTCTGAAAGATCGAGCAGTGTACAATGTCGAATAAAAAGAGTGCATAACGAACGTACTGACAGTTGACATAAATGACCAGATGGTGACAAAGATGACGACGAAAACGACGAAGCATATATATATATATATATATATATATATATATATATATATATATATATATATATATATACTCTTTTGAAAATCTCATTGGAAACGGTCAAGATAATTTTATCTTTGAGCTAAAAATACAACTTTGAACACTAACTTTTTACTAAATATCCAAATCATTAAATACAAATTTATTTCCAACCAGTATGGCTATTCCTTACTTTTTTACTTATAGCTTACACTTATTGAACCGCTCTTGTTGAACACTAGTATATATATATATATATATATATATATATATATATATATATATATATATATATATATATATATATATATATATTCTACACTCATTCTCTTCATTTATATATATATATATATATATATATTCTACACTCATTCTCTTCATTTATATATATATATATATATATATATATATATATATATATATATATATTCTACACTCATTCTCTTCATTTATATATATATATATATACATATATATATTCTACACTCATTCTCTTCATTTATATATATATATATATATATATATTCTACACTCATTCTCTTCATTTATATATATATATATATATATATATATTCTACACTCATTCTCTTCATTTATATATATATATATATATATATATATATATTCTACACTCATTCTCTTCATTTATATATATATATATATATATATATATATATATATATATATATTCTACACTCATTCTCTTCATTTATATATATATATATATATATATATATATTCTACACTCATTCTCTTCATTTATATATATATATATATGTATATATATTCTACACTCATTCTCTTCATTTATATATATATATATATATATATATATATTCTACACTCATTCTCTTCATTTATATATATATATATATATATATATATATATATATATATTCTACACTCATTCTCTTCATTTTTATATATATATATATATATATATATATATATATATATTCTACACTCATTCTCTTCATTTATATATATATATATATATATATATATATATTCTACACTCATTCTCTTCATTTGTATATATATATATATATATATATATATATATATATATATATATATATATATATATATATAAATGAAGAGAATGAGTGTTGGGTAGAAATAAAAAGAATTACTCTGGTACTCTTGATATAACGGAAATTTCTAATTGAAAGTAGTCGAATGAATTTAGATTGGGGAAGAAGAAGAAGAAGAAGAAGAAGAAGAAGAAGAAGAAGAAGAAGAAGAAGAAGAAGAAGAAGAAGAAGATGCAGAAGAAGAAGAAGAAGAAGATGCAGAAGAAGAAGAAGAAGAAGAAGAAGAAGAAGAAGAAGAAGAAGAAACAGAAAAAACAGAAAAAAAGAAAAAGGAGAGATGTTATGAATTCCAAATTGATTCATAGATTAAATCGAAAGTCTGGACGTGAAACGCGAAGTTCCGTTCTGAATTTAACTTTCACCATCCTGCAAGCTTCCAAGCTTATTTGCATACAGAACCCGCCCCTCCGACTGTCTTTCCTTTTTCTTTTTTCCTTTTTCAATTTGGTGACTAGTGATCACACCATCCACAAAAAAGTAAACCTCGTCTGCAGAAAAAAAAAGGCATGCCTCGTTCCTCAGCATTCTTTCTCGATTTTCTTTATCTTTTCCTCCATTTTTTGTTATCGTTTGCGATATCAACACCCTGCTGTTAAATTCCCCCAGCTGTATCCTTTGGGTACGAAAATGTGAAAGGAAGGAGATGGAATCATTCAAAATGGACGACATCGCACTTCTCAGTCGCTAAGGAAGACAACCTCTCCTTTCTTTCTTTTTCTTTCTTCTTTTCCTTTTTCTTTCTTTCTTTCTGTCTTTCTTCCTGTCTTTCTTTCTTTCTGTCTTTCTTTCTGTCTTTCTATCTGCTTCTCTCTCTCTCTGTCTCTCTCTCTGTCTCTCTCTCCGTCTCTCTGTCTCTGTCTGTCTGTCTGTCTGTCAGTCTCTCTCTCTCTCTCTCTCTACGACCCGACTTGAAGAGAATGATCAGAACGCTGTACAGTAATACCTCGATTAGCGCCCTAAATACATTCCTTAGAAAAAATAGTGTTCAACTAAACAGCGCTATACGGGGTCGTGTCATAAATAGCAGGTGCAGAAAACCCCTCTTTGCCTTGCTGTTGCACTCAGGGGCCCTCCTCGTTACTTTAAAAGATACAACGTCTGTGTTGAGCCTCAACAAGATCAAATGGATTCGTGCTGTGTATCTCATCTGGTAGCTACTTTCCAGAGCTGGTGTTAATGTATATTGCTACATTATAGAATATTTTCTACGTATATGTGTTCATTATCACAAAGTGTACATTAAATGGATATTTTGGAGACTTCCATGATCCAGTCTTTTATCATCCATAATTTATTACGGAAATTTATCAATTCTAAAAATCATTACGAAAAATATTTGAAAAAGAGCTCTGTAGCAGACAGCGCTGAACGGGGCAGCGCTAAT
Organism: Thysanoteuthis rhombus; assembly: GCA_963457665.1. Lineage (NCBI taxonomy): Eukaryota > Metazoa > Mollusca > Cephalopoda > Oegopsida > Thysanoteuthidae > Thysanoteuthis > Thysanoteuthis major. The sequence continues at coordinate 39,465,339 of OY735238.1, read as the reverse complement.
CGGGGAAGTGCCAAGCGGGATAACCCTGTCGTTGAAAAAACTGCCTTAAAAATTCTAAAGACAATCTGTGAATATCTTTCGGGGCATTTTATAGTCTTCATAACAATGGTTCCATTTAGCAAACTTGCCTTTTTAGGGTCCATTTCGTTGACCAATTAGGACCTCATCAATCTGGAAGCAAAGACTAAAGTACTGGATTTCGACCAATCGCGTCGAAGGAAAAGTTTCATAGAAAATTTCATTCACATCGTATATTTTTAATCACAAAGAATTGAATGCTCAATACGTCGCTGGCATGAATTACTGAAAGCATCTTCAGGTTCCTTCTTGAGCTGCTGATAGAACGATTCGACCTTTTTTTTATCTTCGGGCTTATGCTCATTCTCTGCCTGGTCAGTCGTTCTTTCTTTGAATTCCATCAGAAGCTTAAGAGATTCCTTGGAGAAATTGCTATTCTGGGCAATGTTTACAATAACAGCCCTGAATAGCTCTTGAATATCTCGAGGCTTAAGACTGATAATCCGATGCTTCTTGATTCTTCTGTAATCCGCCGTGGATTCTTCGTTTCTCTACGAAAATCAAGATGAATCAAGATATCTCTTCAATGCTCCTTCGACATTCGATGGGGATCTATCTTGCTACCTTTACCCTGAAGGTCTTATGAACATTCCGTCAATGTGATCTTTGGTGTAAAAGATATATTTTGCTGCATAGGTATTACTGTAGTGAGGTCGCCTTCTACCTTTCTTCGCTCAAGGTTTCCCTGAGAGTAGCCCGTATCATCGATTATAAATTAATCAACATTTACTACATCTCCAGCCATTGTCAAGTCCACAAAAGTGACATTTCGGTCGTCAATTAACCTAATAACTGTGAGAAGTGACAAGTGTAATAGTTATCCATTGGAAGATTAAAGCCCCTTTCCGATGCAAGATAAAAGCCTCTTTATATTGCAAGATAAACCATTGCAAATTATCCACAGAAAGATGAGAGAGAACTGAATAGCCATCAATCATGATAGAACGGTAATTTTTATAAAGTTAACTATAGTATCGTAGTGACGGAAAATCCCGTCAATTGCAGTTGATACTTCTGCGTAACACGTTGCGACTGGAAGGATATCTTTCTTTATCAGAAGTCGTCTGAAGATGTGTGGGTCTCTCTCGTTTTTGTGAATGAAATGTATGATGACACAGCACGCACTTAAACTTATCCTCTGAGATGTCTGTTGTATCAGTCAGAATGCCGTGCGTATAGGATTTCATCAATGGATGTAGCTGTTGGATACTGCTAGAGCTTCTTCGTTTCTCACAGGTGCATCACACCATTCATAAACACACAGCCAGCTTCAAGGCAATTGGACCATGAGCATCTCGTCATTCACAAAACACAGGACCAGCTTCAAGGCAATTGGACAATGAGCATCACACCATTCATGAAGAAGTACCTGAAAATGGATCCTTGCTTTTTATTGTGTTCAATATTCGGTCTTTCACTCTAATAAGGGCCGAGTTCAAAACAATTGGTTACTTGCTCCTAATTGGACCCTACGTCTAGTGGAACTTTTGTATGTATAATCTACTGCAGTCTTGTCAAATACAAGCAACAACACATTGAAACTTTTACATAAAACCACATAGCGTATTTTACTAAGAACAGCAACGATTAAATTTCTTCTGATTTTAAATCAATCCGTTGTGTTAGTTTATATTTTAATTTCTTTTACTGTACATGAAATAAATAACATTAATCAATTATAAAAAGGCGTAAAAAATATCTATTTGAAATCTCCAAGCGCACATTTTGATGGCTTTCCGCTCAACTATATAATGTCTATAGTAAACTTTATTTATATCTTCAAATCGTATTGTCTGTGTCTGTGAACCTGGTGCTTGAATATTTCCAATTGAGTCCTGCAGCTCTTAAAGCAGATCCTCACACAAGCAGTTGATTAAATAATCATCGTTTCTAAACTCATCTTCCACTTCTCCTGTTTCTTCGTTGACTCTGATTCTTGATTTGAATCTCCGTCAAGCATATTTTGAACGTTGAAAAGATTCTGTGGGTTGACTAATCTTCAACACATCAATCTAATATGACTCTAATTCGTAAAAAGAATTATGGACCATCGTCCTACTAAGAAAAAAATGGCAACTCTTGGTTTTCCAAAAAAAAGAGCCAAGTTTTACGTATTGATCCACTAATTTCTTTATCGCCCATCTATCAAATTCAAATGAACACGCTGGCATGTGAGTCGGCTTTTTCATTTGTGCACAACGCCTGGATCAATTCCATAGGAGAAACAGCATTGCTACCCTTGTTTAAAATATTTGATCTGATGACTCATAGCCACTAAAAAAATTTTATCAATACATCCTTCCCCAACTTGAGTCTCTGTGTGAAAATAGCCAACAATGCAGAGACCACGCCCCCGGGCAAAAAAGTTCTAAAACCAATAAGTTCTGATAGAAACTATTTTTTTTATGTTCAATATGCCCTCATTAAATTGTCCGGAGGGGCATAACGGTTACCGACTTGGCTAACGGAATCGGTGAACAAAGTTCGAGTCTCTTCACTTCGCACTAATGTCCTCGGGAAAGGCGTGAATTCACATCTCTTTCTCATCCCAGCTGTAGCTAAATAGCGGAGCAGTTGTAGCTGTCCATCTACGAGGGATTTACTGATTGAAAAAAAATAGCAGACTGATTGTCATCAAGCCCAAACGAAGAAGGGTTGGTCGTGGTGCTGGTAACTCTACAGCATGAAACTAACTTGTTACTGAAACCACTATAGTGGTTATGGTCCTCCATACACGAGAATTTCCTCCAACTTTGAGACAAGCGTATCATTTCGGTCTGTCCAGCAATATTTGCGTGCCTTTTGTAAAAACCATTATATAAAATGTGTGGATACCTTTGAACAGACAATTGGCATTTAGTATTTGTTAGTGATTCCATTCAACTCACTACTACATTTTTAATGAGAAAGATGAGCACGGCTCTTTCTACCCATTAACTCAATACTAGATACAGTTTCAGAGCGACAGACCAGTTTAGCATTCTCAATTGACAGCTTCGTACGAAATTTGTTTTCTATTGATATAAGAAAAACAGCGATACTGACTCCATTGTAAGATGATATATTCGGCATAACAAGGTCAACTAGTTTCATCAGATGTAATGTTACATTTTAATGAGACGAATGAGCCCGGCTCTTTCCGACAGGTAACTCGATTCTTGGTACAGTTTCAGAGAGAAACATCTGTGTACGATTCTCAATTGACAATCTTGTTTATTCTTTAAAAAAAAATTTAAAAAAGAGTAATTTTGACTCCGTTGTAAAATAATGTATACAACGCCGCAAAGCCAGCTAGTTTCCATTGATTCAATGTTATATTTTCAATGGAATAGATGGGCTTGGCTCTTTCTAATAGGTAACTCAATTCTAGACACAGTTTTAGAGACAGGCACGCGTATCATTCTCAATCGACAGTTTTGTACGAAATTCGTTTTATACTAAGAAAAAAAGCATATCTTAAGCATAGACAGAAGTCAAATAAGATCGTATATGCACGCCAATCAAACAAAGTGAGTCTTTACAGAATTGTCCTTTTGGTTTACGCATTGTTGTTAACTTTATGTTCGGTTTACAATTTTATATCATAGTTAAAAATTGGAAAAAAAGAGTGATCAATTAAAGTTACTTCTCTCGCCTTTTGTTGGGCGCTGATTACTAAAAAATTGGAAATAAAAAAAACAAGTATAAATGCTAAGAATTAAAACAAATTAAGGGACGAATTTAAGATGAACTTATGTTGTAAATTGAGACCCCCCGCCAAAAAAAATTTAAAAACAAAAAACATTTTTTCTAGACATAATAAGGTTTGAATGTTTAACTTTTCAGCCCTCTAGCTCCTTTGCTGTGGCCTGTATGCGTTTAGTTCGGTGATTATTACTCCAAAAACTTGCGTATCTCCATGATTTCTCTAGAATACCCCTAGAGATACGCGTACCCTGGTTTGAGAACGCCCGGTATCTAAGATTATCGGATTGAATATACTGTTGCTTCACACGATGGAAATATTTCTTTATCAGACCAGCGGGTCGGCTCTCAGTAGAAAGGACTAGGTCACTCTGGATGAACCAAGACCAAAAGTGGAATGGATAAGAGACAAACTCCAGAAGAGGGGATACGTCGCCAAGGCTAAATGTCCCTGTGGTGAGGCAATCCAGGCCAGAGAGCACATTTTCCTTGGGTCCTCACTGGGGCCCTCATGCTCTGATGAAGACCTGACGGGGGCACGGGTGTCATTCTCCTATGACTACACCAGTGACATCAGAAGATACGAATATGATCATCTAGCTTTACAAGATAGAGTACACTGACTCAGTCTGGTTGTGAATCACCAGCTGAGATGTCGTCGTAATATGCCAACTGGAACGGCTTTTTATTTTTGTTACGTCGAGGTTAAATAAAGATTATTGTCCCGGGCTAGCTGAGACCCTTTTCTCTCCGTAGAATCCAACAATTTTCTCTCTAAGGTACATTAGTTCAAATGTCATTTTCTTTATCAAGGACCATAAATGCACCGGGAAGTGCGAGAGGCGTAGCGGTTAACAACATAGACAACAATAGAATCAACGAGGAGTTCTAACTCCGGTCGTGGTTGTTTTCGTTCACTCCGCCCTAATGCTAATGGGAAAAGCATGAATCCATCCCATCTCCCTGCAGTTATGGGAGGAATGACAGGGCAGAGTAGGGTATCTAGACCCTGGGAAGGCAATCAGTTCAAGAGGACGACTCTGATTCCAAACCAACGAGTGGAGATCCCTTGGGGGTGACCAGATACAAACTTTGACGTCCTTCCTCTCTCAAGGCCTCGTACAGTTGACTGTTTTTATCTTGCAATGTTTTATTTCCGATTAACCGTCAATTATATCCATAGTTGTAATGTAAAACCAGTTCAAAGGCATGATCAACGCTAGCCAGTGCTTTTCTGGTTATAAGTTGTCAAAGCTGAAATGGTTTTCGTCATTGAATAATTGGAAATCCGATCTTTGGGACGACATAAATATTCTACGTATTCCAGATATATTCCAGACATTTTGGGCGCGCCAATCTTGGAAATTTGATCTGCTTACCGTTGCGCTTTCTTTGTTCTCCAAGACAAAGACAGTATCCGATCTGGACCTGAGAATGAATCAACTCAGCTTTCTTTTCTGCTGAACGAGAGAGAGAGAGAGAGAGAGAGAGAGACAAAATGACAAGATGAAAAGAAAAGAGAAGAAAGGAAAGATAGAGAAACGGGGAAGGCGAAAGAAGAGAAACGACAATAAAATGGAACAGGTCTGGTAAGTTACTCAACAGAAACCGTCGCGTGACCAACGCCTATAAGTAGCACGCCATGTTGGGGTGATCAATTAAAAGATTGGAAAAAGATGTGATCAAACAATAAATTACTTCGTTCGCCGTTTGTTGAGTAGTGATCACTAAAAAAAAGTCCGAATTCGGTAAAAAAAACACAAAAAAACAAGCGTGGACTCTGTCGGACACAAACCAAGGAATTGATTTAGCATAAACTTACATCATAAATTGAAACCCTATTGAAAGCCTATTGGAGAATTGTAAAAAAATGAACTTTTTTCTCTAAAATTAACTAGGAGTGAATGTTCAAATTTTCAGCCCTTTAGCTCCATCGGCGAGGCCTGTACGCGTGATACATACATAGATAGGAAGACAACCAGCCAGACCAAATTGAAAATTGAGGAAAACTATTTTGAGAATTTAGGTGACAGTTTTTGTTGACGGTTTGCAGAACGAGGTGAGAAAAAGACGAGATGATGAAGATAGAAGAGGAAAGGAAAAAGAGTGAGTGACAGAGAGGGCGTAAGAAAAGACATGAAGAAAAAAAAGGGAGAAGGAGAAAGAAGAAATACAAGATGGTGAAGGAAGAAGAGAAAAAGGAAGAAAAAGAAAAGAAAAAGACGATGGGGGTGATGTAGGGCTGACGTAGTTATTATTTGAAACTCGTATTTTTGGTGTATACTTGATCCAATGCAGTCAGTGTCTTTCTTTCCTCTCTATTAGTGTCCCCCGATTCCCGGAATGTTTGGCCCAATCGACATCAGTTTCACTAAACTAGAAATACAGATGCCTGGGCCCGATAAAATATTTCAAGTATTTTCTGACAGAAGGTCTTAATCCCCACGTCGCCAAATGTGTTGCTTCCAATAAAATTTCCTGTGTAAACATCTAATTGATGAAGGTATCATAGAACCTCGTGGAGTTTAAAAACGTATTCCGGCAATTCAAGTATTAAGAAGGTCTCGATTTCATATTTTCCAATAATAAAAAAAAAACTACCAACGTCAAGAGGAGAAGGAATGAAGAAGTGAACAATAAAAAGACCCTTGGGTTGATTCAGAATCGGAGATACGAGGTCTGTCTGGGAAGTATCCAGCCATCTTGAATATCTCGAGAACTGTTTGAGTGGCTTTAATGTAACTTGGCAACCAATTAGAGGAGACCCTGCTGCGTACGCACGAACAGACTCTTCCTCGTGGGGTTACTCAATCGGCAGTGAGATGTCATTGAGTGCACTTGTTAACTGTGTGACCGTCAATTGATGAGAACGCGCTGACTTAGCAGATGAGGATCCTAAAAGAAGAATTCACAGACTGCTTACTAAATTGTAAATAGTGAATGGGGTACTAAGAGGGGTGCTTTGAAGTGAACTAAGGCGTCATTTGAAAAGTGCTTTACTTTGACTTTCCAACCATATACGGTGCTTATATTTACTACCCTTAACGCCACAAGGCCAGTCAGGGGGGATGGGGAGAGGAAGATTGTGTTGCGCCAAGTTGAGGAGGCCTGTCTATCAGTATTCTAAATTCTGGCTTTTATCTGGGCTGGAATATGCACTGCTACTGCTTCTGGTGGGGAATTCTTGGGATTTTTCAAGGAGGAACTGCCCAATATATATATATATATATATATATATATATGAAATGAATTCATTTTCTACATTCAGTGCTATGTATGTGTTTTATATATATGTATATATATATATATATATATATATATATATATATATATATATATATATATATATATATATATATATATATATATTCTCCTAGCTGTAGTCTTTTTCTCATTAAACCTTGATAATTTTTTCTCTTTCCCTCTTTCTCTCTCTCACTCCCTCTCTGTCTTACACTATCTCTTAAACCCATTCCTTCTCCCTCTGCGCCACTATCCTCCTCTCTTTCTCTCTTTCTCACACATTCTCCCCCTTCTCTCTCACTGTCTTAAATCTTCTCTCTGTCTCACACATAATCTCTCTTAAACGCAGTATCTCTCAACTCCACTACTTCTCTCTCTCTCTTTGCACCTCTATTTTTTCTCTCTCTCACTCTCACTCATTATCTTTTAAAACCACTCCTAATCCCTTCCTCTAAGTCGCAATCATTCTCTCTGTTTTTCTCTTTACCTCTCACGCTATATTACTGAACACTCCTCTTTCTCTCACTCCTAATTATGTGTTTACCATATATATATATATATATATATATATATATAAGAGCACTCTCTCTCTCTCTCTCTCTCTCTCTCTCTCTCTCTCTCTCTCTCTCTCTCTCTCTTTCTCTCTCTACATACATAATCACAAAAGGAAACAGATGTTGCAATCGAAATACACATAATCATTCTTTGGCCCGGAGAAACGTATCCACACTCGCGCATGCGTGTACAAGCGCAACTGCCCAACTCATCTCGGGGCCGGATCCAGGATCTCCAGCAGCTAGAGGCGGGGGGGGTGACTTGTCCAAATAGGAAAATTATTTTTTACAAATAAATACGAGGAAACATATGTCAAGGATGATTTTCATGCGCAAAATGCCGCTTCGGCAAATCAGGTTCCGATCGGGGATTTTGAACGGCGAGATTTCAAAGTGGAGGAATTCATTTTTTATAAATCAAAAACAATTATCCTTTGTTTTTCGCCGACATCCGGGTAACTTTTTTTATAGCGATAGAATTGATAATAGCGTAAAGTGAAAAATAAAAAAAAGTCAACCAATGAAGTTCAACAATAGACTTAAAAAGAAGTAAATGTTTTAGCCCTCTAGCTCAGTTCGTGCTGCCTGTACGCTTGATACATACATACATACCCAGATAGACAGATAGACAGTTGATCATACAATAGAAATCGTCATGTGACCAACGTATTTTGGCAGCATGTTATGTTAGGGGTGATCAATCAAAAAGTTGGAAAATGGGGTGATCAATGAATAAGTTACTTCTCTAAACTTTTGTTGGGAGGTGATCACTAAAATAGGTTGAATTTAAAAAAAAAAACAAGCGTGAATGCTACTCGACACGATATAACTGACCAATTTAGCATAACATCGCATTGCAAATTTAACCCCAGCTAAAATCTTATCTAGACATGATAAGGAATAAATGTTTCAGCCCTCTAGCTTCATTGGTGCTGCCTGTACGCATGATACATACATACATAGCCAGACAGATAGGTAAACAGAAAAAATTAAAAACTGACGGGACCTATGTTGACAGATTTGCTGACAGTTTTGGATGACAGAAATATCTTTTTTTATCAGTGGCTCCGCGGACCCCTTATCTGTGTGAAATAATGTTCGGGCGTCGGCAGCAGGGTTCCCTCTTAACTTCACGTCACAAATCCTGTAACAGAAAAACAACAACATCCATCACACAGTCATCGAAAAATATAATTCTTTTTCCACAGAGCTGTGTGCCAGATATAAGGATTTGAATAAATGTATTGCATTTAGAATAAATATGATTTTTAATGGTCGAAATTGCTTTTTACTGTGGTCTATTTATTAGTTTGAAAACTAAATGTTGAAAACAGGGGCCCGCCAGAATATTTCCTTTATAGAAGGGGGTCCTCTAGTTTTCCAGGTTTCGAAATCATTGATTTAGATGATTTTTGATAAATGAAGTTAGATTTTCATTTAATTTATAGTAATATAATTAGTGATATTTTGATGAAATAAATGTTGAAGATTGAAATAAAATTAGATTCATCAATGATATGTAATATATTTACAAAATTTTATATATATATATATATATATATATATATATATATATATATATAATTAATAATTGAGTCATCCACAGACTGCTGTTTCATTGTATTATAACTCTTCAGTGTGGCTATAGACTAACCCATCCAGTACCACAAAATATATATATATATATATATATATATATATATATATATATATATATATATATATATGATTAATAATTGAGTCATCCACAGACTGCTGTTTCGTTGTATTATAACTCTTCAGTGTGGCTATAGACTATCCCATCCAGTACCACAATATATATATATATATATATATATATATATATATATATATATATATAGAGAGAGAGAGAGAGAGAGAGAGAGAGAGAGAGAGAGAGAAAGAGAATCTAGATGTTTCTAGTAGTTTTAAGATGTTTTTACCTCAATTTTATATGTAAACTTCAAAAAAGAACTAGTATCACTGCCATTGCTAGATCTTCACACAAGAAAAGTACTAGCGCAACTATGGTCTGGCTGTTTTAGTATGCGTCGCAGCAGTGGTTCTCATACAGTGTGCCATTGCACAACGGTGTGCCACAACTATCTTCCAAGTGTGCCGTGTCTATTCTTTCAATCATACAAACATGTATTTTTGAGTCTTGAACGAGTCCAGTACGAGTAATATGTCCGTCCCGTTTCCGCCACAGATTTGCCAATATAATGTTTGTTTGTTTTTCAGTAGATTTTGGCGACGTATGAATAGAAAATGGAGTTTCTTGCATCAAATTCTTTATATTGAAAAAAACATCAACCACAACACTTTAGATACATTTCTAACATCGATCGCCACCACTGACTGGCAGACGACCTGATTTACCGAAATATGAGTTATGTCCCTTGCTCAGTGTGGCTAGGTCAGAAAATTATCATCAATATCCAGGCGTTCATCATTAGTATCCAGTTTTTATCATCAATATCCAGTTTTTATCATGAATATCCAGTTTTTTATCATCAACATCCAGATGTTTTTGATCAGTCAGTGATGGCCATCGATACTAGAGATGTTAGCGTATCCTACCAACTGCACGCCCCCTCTCGATGCAGACGAATAACAAAGGGAGGTAATTATGCATTATCGGTACTATCTCAAACGACCAGGATCGTGACAATATAACAAGTGCTATTAGGTATTTCCTTCAGGAAATTCCTCCCCTTCCTCCCCTTCCTCCCCTTCTTTCCCCCACTCCTCGCACTCTTTCTCGGACATCACCCTATCCCTCACGTCTCTCCCATCTCTCTCCCTCTTTATACATCACAAAACCCCTCTCTATCCTCCCTTTTTTTCCGCTTGACACGTTTCTTGTTACCATGTCAGCTGCCAAAGTGACAACGTCCGTTCAACTGCCCTACTGACGGCCATTTTGTGGAGGATTCAAGGAGAAGGCTGTTTCCTAATGCTTACATCCTTAATATAATTTGCGAGCTTTCAGTCTGTCGGTGACATAAACAGAAAGAGAGGAAGGGGATAATGAAAACACACAATCACAAAATAGCTGTTCTGCTGAGTGTGCAGCTGTCGATAATACAACAACATCCACTACTACTGATGCTTCTACTACTGATGTTGATGAATCAATTTTCCCTCCCCCCAAATAATAAAGAAACTTTTGTCAACAATACAATTGCATTTACCTTTCGCATTACCGTGTAAACATACTGATACAAAAAACGGCTCCAGGTATACCTTAAGCAAAGCAGCAGATATTTACTGATTTTATAAATAATTTTCGACCTGTCATTCTTTCTTCTAAATTTTAGTGCTTATACCACAAATCTCAGATCGTTATTCTGCGATCGTAAAAAATAAGAATAACGCTCCGAGAGTCGGGAAAAATTGGATTGGTGGATTGGAAAGAAGGGATTGTCAGTGGTCATGAATTAGTGTGAACATTAATGTTAGAATACGTACATCATATAAATGAATTGTGAATGATTTTACTATAAAAATGCATGGTAAACGATTTTACAAAAGAAATACATTACAAATGAGGAGAAAAGGAATCGTCAATGGTCAGGAATTAATGCAAACATTATTGATTGAATTACGCTGTTATATGTAAAACAAGTTCGCCCATATCGTCAAATGAGGACGGCACTATTCAAATAAATTTGCGATTGCATTTTCTTGAAAAAAATATCAAAAATATTATGTTGGCCTGCTTTTCTTCTACAAAAACAAATTTGCAAAATATGAGTAGAAAAAAACTAAGAGAGATAACTCTATTATCACCAATTGATAATCTTCCTTGAAAAATGTTATAGATCAAATATTTTTAAACTTTGAAGCTGCCAAATCAAAGGTGGGAAAAAGCAAATTTGTATGAGTTGAATGAGTTCGAATGGTACGTAAAGCAGCAGAAACAGCTCGCAATACCAACTAAGTATTTTTCTGGGGGACCGTCTACGAACGTAAAGCTGAACGTTGGTTCCGAAAATTTCAAAAGGAAGACGAGAGCCTCGAAGTCATGGACGTCCTTCTGTGATTGAAGACAACCAATCGCAGGTCATTATCGAAAACCAATGCAAGAAAGAAAAAAAATCTTCAGAGCAGCAGTATTAGCATTAGTAACTAAACATTGACCATTCAACAGTTGTTGGACATTTGTATCAAATAGGTAAAGCAAAAAAGCCGAGCATGTTGGGCCAATGAAAAAGCAAAAAAGCTTGCATGTCACACATATCACCCTACAGAAATTTGGAAAAAAAACAAACTAGGTTTCGAAACTCCACCTCACCCAGCTCACTCACCAGACCTCTCGCCGACCGACAACCTCTTTTTCAAGCGTTTAGACCACTTCCTGCAAGGGAAGGTCTTCAACAAAGAGGCAGAAGCTATTATGCGTCAAGTGAGTTCATTAGTTTCCAGGACCCCAGAATTTTATGCTTCACGAATAAATGGACTTGTTTCCAGTGGGCAACTTTTAAACTAAAATATACGGCTTGCAAGTTGGTGGTGAAAAACTGCAATTATTTTTGCAGCAAACATATAAATTATTGTTGAAACATTTATCAAACCAAGTATCATTGAAAAATACTAAATAACAAGGATTATGAAGTCTCGACTTTGACCTGCGTCTTTTAATGGGTGGTTCATTTTACGATGGAATTATAATACCAAATTTACACATCTTCTTTTTATACACATATTTTTTTTAATGTAATTTTTAGGGACTGTTAAGTGGAGACAGGCCCACTTTTGAAGGGGGGCAAAAATGAAGGAGACTTTTCCCTAAAATGAAATTGAATCTAAAAGATTTGAGAAAAAAAGCATTTCAAAACTTTTTAGAAGATCGGGTTCTATTTGTAATGTAACTATAATGGAAAACTCGGCCCTTACTTCCTGTTCAATATATATATATATATATATATATATATATATATATATATATATATATATATATGTACTATTCGAATCACCTGGATATTCAGTTAGTATATGCATATGTTTGTATATACACGTATACTTTATTTCAGTATATATATATATATATATATATATATATATATATATATATATATATATATATATATATATGTGTGTGTGTGTGTGTGTGTGACGGATATAATATTCAAATGGGTGACACGAACAACAAGTCATGTCTGTTGTTATACTTATTGATCCCTCACTGTCAAATACGTTTTTGGGGGTAACCTACGTAAGTAAGCCCTGTGTTTCAAAATAATTTGATTGTGTCATCTTAAATAACATCCATATGCAATGCATCCATTCATCACCTATAAACGACCGTTGGGCATAAACGATTTGTAGAAATTGGTTCACAGGAATCCTCAATTCAATCTCTATTAACACATATTTTGGCAAGTGAATTATAGAATTTCAAAAACCATCAAACCCTTGAGTAAAAGACTGTCCTGAATTCTACTGTTAATTATGAATAAAACTTTCATTCATTATTCAATTACAATTAGTAATAATAAAGAATTATTTCAATTAAAGTTTCTAAAGCTAAATAATATAATGAATCATACTATACATAAAACATATGCGGGTACCTCTAGGCATTAGGTCAAATTGCAACCTCCCACACTCAAAGTTGAATTAATTAATCAAAGTTTTACGATTAATTTGTTATTGTTTCTTTAATGAAATAAAAAAAACTGTTTTGTTCTGTTTTTATGATTCTCATTTCAGTTTATGTTCCTAATTACATTTAAAGAAAAGGATGGAAGTTTGAACCGATGCTTAGTTATTTGTAAATCGATTATATTTTACTGTTTACATTAGGACGATCTCATTTATTATAAGATGGTCAAGTTAATGATTATGTTCCTTGAGAAGTTCAATGAAATGGAAAAGTCCCTTTAAAGACTCCTAAACGAAATAGTTTTGTTTCATTATCATCATTATTATCATCAGTCTTTTAACGTCCGTCGTTGGGCATAGAAATTCCCCAGGATCCGCCTCATTTCCCTATCATGGGCGTCGCAGAACCAGTTTTTTTTCTAAATTTGTCTAGTTCATCTCTCCATCTTGTATTCTATCGGTCTCGGTTTCGCATGTGATCTCTGGGGATCCATGTTGTGAGTCATGAAGTCCATCGGTTGTCTGCCATTCTTGCAACATGGCCTGCCCATTCCCATTTTAAGTTTTCTAATAGATTCTATGATATCTCAGACTCCAGTTTCCTCCCTGACATAATGTGCTGTCTTGTGACCTCTCCATGTAAGGTTGAGCATGATTCTCTCATGCACACGTTGCATGCTTTTCATTTTGAGGGTCAGTCTCTTGGTTAGGTTCCATATTTCAGCTCCATAAGTGACTATTGGGAGGATGCATTGGTTATACACCCTTCTCTTTAGGATTGATGGGATCGTCTTGTTTTTGAAGGTTGAGCTTGCTCTGCCAAAGGCTTGCCATACTAAGGTGATTCTTCGTGTGATATCTTCCTCCTTTGTGGGCTTCATAGCATTCTTTAACTTTGTTGTTGATATTTCCCAAGGTAGATGTAGTGGTTTATTTTCCCCGGTTTTGTATCTTCAATTTAGACAGTTATGTTTTTAATCTCAATATGACCGTTGCACATGATTTTCGTTTTACTGAAGTACGTGTATATGCCAACTCTTTTGCTTTCTTCGTTTAGTTCATCTAGCATTAGCTGGAGGTCGTGTAGGTTCTCTGCGAAAAGGACGTTGTTATCTGCGAATCTTACATTGCTTAGATTGGTCGGCTATTTTGATTCCTCCCAGTCCATGTTTCGGAAGATCATCTCGAGGCAAGCTGTGAAGAGTTTGGGTGACCTGGTATCACCTTGTCTCACTCCTTTTTGCAGCTGGAAGGGTTCAGAGTTCTTATACAGTGTGGAGAAATAAAAGCGTGTGCACCACTCCATCCTTTTAAAACCATCCATTACGTCTCATTATTTTTTTGTTTAAGCCTAAAAATATTATGTTGTGATTCTACTCTTCTACTTGAGTTATCACATTTTCTCTTTCGGTCACAGTCATTCTAAAATAATCCATATATACTATCAGAGATTTGTATTTATATCGTCGCAGTTATTTTGAAACTTTTTGAATCTTTCTACCACGATCTTATTTATAACAACACAGCTTTCAAATATAGTGTCAAATATGATCAATTTAATGTTAAATTTTGAATATGATTGTCTTTATACCGATCGGGGATGGTTATAAACAAAAGAATAATTAATTCTAATACCCTCAACATTACATTACGGAATAGAGTCTTTATGATTATTGTAATAGTTATCTAAATGAATAAAATGTTTCAAATTAATCTGAAATTGAAGTATGTTTACAGAAAAACCAGAGTGGGTAATATTTCAAAAAACTTAATTTGTGTTTCAAGTATTATTTCAATATTTATTTTCCCTGTATAGTTTGATTTAGTAATTCTCTTGTGGTTACATTTAGTAAATCATTTATTTTCTGAATCAAAAACCAAAGTCAAATTCTTGAAATTTTTAAATTTATATTTACCATCCAAGTAAACCTCATGAATGTATAAGCGATTATAATAAAATCATTATACTGTTAGTTTATCTGTTGATTTGATTTATTTCCCTAAGATTTAGGTTATTACTCATCTATAAGCATTTATCATTCATAAATAGTATTCATCTTTTTTATTAATTTATAGTTCTATACTCTGATTATAAAATCTCAATTTCCAATGCACCATAGATGCTCCAACATAGAACTTATTCACACTAAATGTTTTCTAAACATTTATTGTTTAAAGGGTATTCCTCTTTGTTTCTGCAATTGTATTTAGCCACTGGTAGTTGGTTTGTATTGTAACTTTTATTGAGGATTTCTTTTAATTGTGATCATTAATTAATTTTGCTGTGTTACTTATGGAACTATAGCTGACTTTTATAGTGTTTGTATTAGAAACTTTACATAATGAATTATCCCTTGGAAAGTGTTTATGGATTAGAACTCAGGACTACTCGCCAATATTACATTTAACCAATTTACAAAAAGACGCATTATACCACAGATTTTTTTCTGTTCTTTTTTGTTTCTTTCGTCAACATTTTATATGAAAATTATTGATTAATAAACCCAATCTCATTTAGTGAATTCTTATAAATAACTTTGACATCGTTAAACATATTAATTTTAGGAGATTTTCTAGATATTCTACTGTTTAGAGATTTGTGTAAGGGTTCCTTGTAGTTGGTGGGTAATTTATATCAGTAGGATGTTGATTACCCTTCATGAAAAGTTATTGAGCAAGTTTGATTTAATATCTATAAAAATAGTTATTTTAATGTTATAGACAATCTCAATCCAAACCTTTTAATGCTGATGGTTTGGGTTTTTTTTTACCAATCCTGTTGGCTTCAGAGCTATTTCTATCTCTTACTATAATGAGCCCATCCTCACTATTGAGCCCTAGATCTTTGTTAGGAGAGAATCTATCAAATTGGCGAAGAACATGCAGGCCCATAAATCCGAAAGTTCTACCGAGTCAAAAGACCCCATAGGCACATCAAAAGTTTCGTCGCTGCTCTCTTTCATGCAGGTTTGATTATCACTGACCAAAATAGATCTTCTACAATGCTAGATTATACTAATGTCCTCGTCCCTCATCTTGGTATATCTCTTTGCAAATTCAATGGTCTCATTGAAAGTGTTTTCTGTAACGTAGAGATAGAACTCAACAATGTCAAATTGTATGAAAGTGACATAGTTTTTATCTGCGATGTCGTCGAACCAGTCGATAACATCTTTGTTTCCCATTGGTTATATTTTAATGTATCCTTAACTTTGTTATTGATATTTCCCAAAATACTTTTGGAAATTTTATCAATTTTCGATTTTGATGAATTGATGAGTGATGTGTGTATCTTATTTATAAAATTCGGCTTGTAATCATTCAAAAGTAGATGAGCTTTCTTGGTGTCTATAGATCCATCTTTATCCGTTATTTTAAGCTTTTCTGTTATCATTTAGGCTTCGCTGTTGATCATAGTTTTCATGTCTTGAATGTCTAATTAGTAATCTTCGGTGTTTTCTGTCAATAGTGCTTGTATGTATCGGTAGTGATTTTATAGATATTTATCGATTTGCCTGCTTACACAAATATGTCATTGGATTTTAAAATGTTTGTCAGAACCCTTATTTCTCTGGAAGTCATCCCAACCTTTCAGAAAATGTATTTTCCGGATGCTATCTAAAAGAATTTTCCTCAAATTTGCCAAGTAGTTTGTTGTAAAGATGTCTGTTCTGTGTTGCGAATCCAAAATTATTCTTCATTCTTTGTTAACATTCACTGGGTATATATCCTAGTAATTCTTATATATATATATTTATATATATATATATATATATATATATATATATATATATATATATATATATATATATATATCATTTGAAGCACCATTCGTGCATTCATGGGTGTTGAGAGTTAATTAGTAAACAACTTCCTCATTTTACCCTGATAACCTAATTATCCTTTCAACTTACTTCCGGTCACACAGATTGTCAGAAGTACTTCCGGTCGTTTCACTTGAAGGGTTCTAGAAAGAAATGGCAACATATTTCGCTAAGAGGATTTTAAGTGAGAATTTCAATAATTTGTTTCCCATTCCTACGTTATTTATGTTTTATGACATTCCCTTTTTTATTCTTTCAAGGACAATACGTAACACAGAGAGATAAGAGAAGGGATTGTACTTTTGATAAATCCTTCTATCTATATATCTATATCTATCTATCTATCTATCTATCTATCTATCTATCTATCTCAGCCTGTTAGTATCTATCTATCAGCTCATATCTATCTATCTGAGCCTTTTTATGTCTATCTAAAACTTCATATTCATCAATCTATCAATCAATCTCGATCTATTCACATCTATCTATCTCAGTGTATCTATATTTATCAATCCATCTATCTATCTAACTATCTAGGTGATGATACCTGGCGGATTTGAACTCTATAAAACGAATGAAATATAGCAAGGACTTCTGTTGCTACCCTTTGTGAGCAGTATCCTTTGTGAGATAACAATACATATACCTTAAGACGAAAACTAATCGAAAGAGATAATGGAAACTAGGTGTTTGAGTATATGAATTTTTGTGCTTTAATTCCCCTGGCTTTTAGGCAGTACTTCGTATATTGAGTGATAATGTAAACAGAATACTTATGCATCTAAAGATAGAATGCGTATTTTATTTCTCTCAAAATATCTTTCATGAGTGTTTCACTTTCACATCACCATCAGAAATGCATTCTCTGTTTGCGTTAGTTCCAGCATTAGAACTGTCTATTCGCTTGTCTGTCGGTCTGTCTGTCTAAATACTTATCATCAATCTATCTATCAAAACTGTCAATTATGAAATTGATTATTTTATCCCTCGTTGATAGAATCTGGAACTCTAGAGGGAAAGAGCTTAGATGTTGCTGAATAAATCTCTTTCGTACTTTGAAAGATTTTGCCAAAAAGCAAGTTCTCCAATGACCTGAATAAATGGGAATTTGGAGGTATCAAATCACATCATGTTGACCAAATCAGGACACATTTTGAGTAAACCTTCCCTCAAAAGATCCACTGAAGTCGTTTTACTTTATTCGAAGAGGTCGTGATAGACGAAACCAACTGGATTCCATCGACCATTCTTTAAGATGTTACGGTGCTGGAGTCTTAGTCTGATTGTGTGACTGAGTTTTTTTTTTCGTCCAGAATCTTTGATTCGTTCGACGAGAATGAACATGTATATTCTTGATAGTCTTTTATCATTTTTGATAGTAAAAATCATGTTTTTGATAAATATATTTAACGTTTGATACATTTCAACAGGTTTTTATCCAATCCCTACCAAAAAGGCGAGATTGTCTTCCAAACAACCAAATATGATAGAGATTAGGGCGGATACGTGAACGAAAGCAAATCAATAAATAAGTAACCTGATATGCACTTATTCTTTGAATTTTGATTCCAGATGTTCACTGTGCAAAATTCATTCACTGTGATTAATATTCACCACTGAATTGAGTGCATTGACGAGGAAGAAGATTATGTTGAAAAATGAATATTTGTTATGGAAAATAAAAACCTTTTTTCATCATTATGCAACGAACGTATTGATTTTATCAATTATTTGAAAAAGAGTCAGAGTATAACGGTCGAAACGTTGTGTCTCTAACAAAGAAGATGATGGTACAAGTGTATGATAATGACAAATTATCATCTCAGAGATTTAGAACCAAATACTGATGTGTGGGTGTGAGTGATGTTTTTTTCTTTCGTTCCTGTGCTCATAGATACTCAACTGTTATTTGTATAGTCCATCCCAAACACGATCACAAATCAGCGAAACTGTATGGCTACAGACTCTTCAGAAAAAAATATGGCCAATACCAAGCAGTAGCTCAACAAGTGATGGAACGTAGTTTTCTATAGAAATATATATATGTTACTGTGTCATCCACAGACAGCTGTTTCGTTGTATTACAACTCTTCAGTGTGGCTATAGACTATCCATTTTCCCATCCAGTACCAAGAGGTAAGATTAAAACCTTTGCTTCAGACCCAGAGGCCGGTATCCTACCTTCTGCTCCACGGGACTGGAGGTCAGTAAGGATGAATTTAAGCGATATATATATATTATCATTTAGCTTATGTTCCCCATCCACCAGAGTGCTCTATTCCAATGGAAGATATATATATATATATATATATATATATATATATATATATATATATATATATATAATGTGTACTTTAGAGAGTGAGACAGACTCGGGAGTGAAGTTTTTGGTGGTAAGGTTTATTAATCCTTATATGTCAATAGTCCATACATGTTTCGGGATTTCTCCCATCATCAGTGGTGTGCGTTGTGTGAGTGTGAATTAAAATGTACCATGTGGAACCAGAGTCCACTGCCAGGGGCTATGCATTGTGGGTAAGTTTTGTTGTCAGGGCTACTAGACGCCTCCTGCTGAATGTAAGAATGACATTCTAAGAATATATATATATATATATATATATATATATATATATATATATATATATATATATATATCGAGCTTATATGAAGACGTCGACTGTTAAAGCCAAGATAGGCTATCAGCTTAATACAAAGGCAAGATAGTTGCAATCTACTCAGGCAGGTATATAATTTGTTTACTCCTCTGATTGGGGAATAACTCTACAGCAAGCTCGGGCATTTACCTACTACGGTGTGTCGAAGTCTTGGACCCCAATTACCAAGATCAGCTATACTGATGCAATACTACACAAAAGGAACTACAGTCCTTCATAGCTGGTTGGAGAATCTGCCAGGTGTAGGAAACTCGAAACCTACGACTTAAGGAATTTGCTCCCATCGTCCCTCCACAGTGAAACATGGCATGCAATCCTTTAGCACGTCACATTTCACCCCATCGGTCAGACCGTTGGGCTATTCACTAGCTGGGGGGGGGTAGATACAGCCAACTTGATACAGCCCAACTTGATGCGGCCCAACCTGTTACGACATTGATTACACATTCATCAAAGGACGATAAAAGAAGGATATCCAATAAAATAGAAATGACTAGGTATTAGATTGACTATGATATCAATTTATTTATAATTGGGTCTGTATCAAGGCGATACAAACTCTGTATACCTACCACTGATGCAATTGGGGCCTTGGCCGGAGAGTAACAATACTTGAATGAGCTTATACAGCTTTCGCTTTTTTTTAAAGAGAATTTAACACCGAAAATTTTCGTATTCAAATTTTCATAGATTTATAGTTATAATTTCCTACTTGAGTTGGATTGTCTTGAATATACTTTAGAAGATAAAATGAAATAAGTAAAACATTCATTATTTTCTTTCTTCTCTGCGACATTGAGATCCCATTTATTGATTATAAAAAAAACGCTTTTTACAGTCCCAAATTCATTAAAAATCCGTAAACAATTTAGTCACGTAAAGTTAGTCTTGTATTTTTCTGCAATCTTTCTTTTTGATAACAACACAGATTTTGATGATAAAATTTCATTTTTAGCGTTTGTTTTGTACTTTTGTTTCCCGGGTGTCAAATTTCTTCCCACACGCGTACATAGTGGTAAAGAGAGATACGGAGGTACGTAAACGTTACAGGGATGGAAAACAGAATCAGCGAACCAAGTTCAAGTTCAGGCTGAGGCTGTTTACGTTCACTTCGCTAATGCTCTTCTAACCATCATCATCATCATCGGTCTTAAATCGTCTGATCTTAGACATAGGCCTTCCCCAAGATTCGCTACACCTCTCTATCGTGGGCGTTGCAGAGCCAGTACTTTCTGAATTTGTCTAGCCCGTCTCTCCATCTTGTATTCTGCCGGCATCAGTTAAGCATGCGATCTCTAGGGATCCATGTTGTTTGACGTGATCCATCGATTGTCTGTCATTCTTGCAACATGGCCTGTCCATTGCAATTTAAGTTTTTTAATGGTTTCTATCATGTCTCGGACTACTGTTTTCTCCCCGATATATTGTGCTATCTTGTGGTCTCTCCATGTGAGGTTGAGCATGATTCTTTCATGTGCACTTTTCATGCTTCTCAATTTGAAAGCCAGTCTCTTGGTTAGGTTCCATGTTTCAGCTCCATAAATGACTACCAGGGGATGCATGAGTTGTATACTCTTCGTTTCAAGACCAATGGGATCTTCTTGTTATTTAAGGTTAAACTTACTCTACTGAAGGCTTGCCATTCTACCAACTATAAAAATCAAATTGATTAGACAAAAACATTACAGAAGTCAATGAGCAAAACTTTTGTATCAACATGCGAATAGACGTACTCATTAACCTTTTACTCTTTCGTCTGTCATCACAAAGGTTGAGATCTCACAAAATCAAGTGATAAAACCGCTAAATTGGCAACTCTGGGGTGGAAGTGAGACAGACATTATACCCGTGTTGGACACCTTCAAGGCTCAAAATATACGTTTGCATATGTGGAGGAATTTACGCGACACAGTTGGTAGATAGTTGAAGAATGTAGACCACTACATCCACCTTGTAAAACGAATCTCCATGAAATCCTGAAAAGAAGAAGAAATCAAGACAAGGATCATTCAAGATTGGTAAGCTTTCGTTTGAGAAATGTCAACCTTTAAGAACAAGAAAATCTCATTAACCCTAAAGAGAAACCAATGCATCCCCCTGTAGAGTTGAAACATGGACCCTAACCAGAGATTGACCCTTAGACTAGAAACCATGTGACGTAAAGAAGAGACGATCATACTCAATATCACATCGCATGAAGGGATCACAAGACAGCACAGTATACCAGAGAGAGAAGAAAAACGAGCCAGAGAATATCGCAGAATCAATTAGAAAACTCAAGTTGAAATCGACAGGTCATGTTGAACGAATGTCAGACAACGTGGATCCTCAGAGATCATTTGCGAAATTTTGACTAACAGAAAATAAGATAGCATGACGAACTGGACCAGTCCAGAAAGTACTGGCTCAGCAACGGCCGTGATAGAGAGGTCTGGTGAATCTTGGGGAAGGTCTATGTCCAACGACGGACGCTAAAAGGCAGCTGATTATGATGAGGGGGAAGACAGTTCCTTGGCACACTCTTCGAGAACAACTGGCCTATACTAATGAACTCAGAGTGGCTCCCAGAGTTCAGAAATGGTTCCTGGCAGTGCATTCCGATTGGACGAAAAAATATTTATGGCACTTTGCCGTCTATTTCAATTAACTACTGGAACTTGCTGTCTGGGTTCTATACGATTGTAAAAACTACTTTTGCTTTGACCAGTGAAGACCGTATCTACAAACGTGAACTAATCTCGACACGCAGTCAAATCATATAAATATTGAACAATCGTTGACGCCATCAAAGATGGTGAAGGCTTTTTTCCTTTTTTTTATTCTATCAGTGCGTGTGTTTGTTTGTGTGCATGTTTGTGTGTCCCAGCGCTCCAGGCCGTACTGTTTTATCTACAGACTTGAAAATTGGCATCAGTACTCCCCTAGACTCCTACTGATAATTTTTCTTTTTTTGAAAAAAAATATTTAACCCTTTGGGTTTTTTATTTTGTCAGGTTTATTATCAACACCCAGATTCTCTAAAATCTAGTGTTTAGATGTTTGTTTGTTTTTTTTTTTTAATCTATCATAGACGTTTTGCTGTGGAAAACGCCACTGACATCATAACTGGAATTTATTCTGACCGGATTTATTCTTCGATGTCATTTTTCACATGTTTCCAAATTTTGGCGCTACAGTCGTTCAATTATTGACTGTGATTGAGCTTTTAACCAAACTGTGCCCTTTTTATTAATTTCTCTCGTGCTCACTTACTTTGATCTACTTACTCATATTTCCTGAGCTTGAATTCATATTTTACCTTAAACAAGAACAAGAACAACAAGAACAATCCTCATCAAAGTTGAGGGTGTGAACTGATATGTAAATTTCACATCCCCCTCCTGTGATTTGAATTCACGGCCAACTGATTGCCGAAGGCCGTCTCACTGATTGAGGTAAATTGACAAATCTCATAAGATATTAACGAAAATGAGTCACACAGAGACGCATGGCTTATTTCATTCTAATAAATAAGTACAAAGTATCTTAGAAATTTTTCTTTTATTATATATACAATACAAACGTTGAAGTAATCATCGGAATAGAAGTAGGAATGGAGTTTGACCCTGCAGCAGACAGCCTTGTCTTTCTTTTGTCAAACTCTAGTGCTAATCAGAGACTGACTTCGTTTTTCTATTTTCTATAACAACAACAACAATAATCCTTACCTGATTTAGAGAAGTAAACCCTTCACGTTCCGTCATATTAAATGAAACCTATATTTGTTAGTATCATTTCCCTACCTTTAGGTTGAAATCACAACCAAGTGACTCTCTGACCGACTGAGCCAAACTTACAAGTTTTACTTATATACGAAAATGTATGTTACAAATACCCAATTCGTTTTGATAAATAAATACACTTATACTAAAAATACATACAAAAATTTTTTTTATTTATACTACGCCGAATCAGCGAATTTGCCTAATTGGCGAAATTTACTTATTTTTGTGGAACAAAAGTTTGATATCACTTTGATTTAACTTTTGATCGTAAATAAAGTTGTTTTATATCCTTGATTTGATTGAATAAACTTTTAAACAGATTAAAACCACGAGTTTATTCATTTTTTGAGGAAAAAGTTCGATTTCACGCTACGTAATTATATATTTTTTTTGTGGAAAAGAGATAAAATTTCACCAATGAGGCAATTTTGCCGAGTTGGTGTAACAAAGGATTACAGTTCGACAGCAGCCAGGCTTGTTTTTTCTTCTTTCGGCCCTACCTTCCTTCTTTCTTTCTTTCTTTCTTTCTTGCTTCCTTTCACATCTTTCATCCTTTCTTTCCTTTTTTCTTTCCCTCATTATTTCCTTCATTCTTACTTCCTTGTTTCTTTCTTTTCTCCTTTACCTTTTTTCCCTCTTCATTTACTCCTTTCCCGCCTAATCTGTTTATTTAATCCAAACCCTCAACATATTTTCCCCTAAATCTAACAACATTTCCTCGTGTCCTGTGGTTCTTGGAAGCTGCATGTCACCCTGTCGGCAAACACTGATCTCGACGCCACCCTGTCGGGAAGTTCCATCCTGACGGGATGTCCCCCCCCCACATCCATTGAAAAGCCGCATGTTTTAGGGATTATCAAATAAACATTGCAATACTCTACTACGGACCCCCAAAGAGGGGACCGAATCCATCCAGCTATTTTGTTTCGAACAGAAACCCCAGTTTCCTTTCTTGGTGTTTATATATTTACGTTTATTTAGTGAAATGAAATCTCTATATTTTAAATATTTTACTTGCCTTTTTAGGGTTACTCTTATTCAAAATGCCAGTAAGTCTTTCCGTCCTTTTAAGCTTAGTAAATATCATCTGGGTTTCATCGTGGAGCAATAGTCAGCAAGTTAGTCTCACTTCGCTAAAAGCACTCTAGTTAGTCTGATTCAAACTGAGTGCGACCCCCGTGGCCTTGTAGCATGCTAAGCTAAGTTAACAGAAGAAAGCAAGAAGCTAGCCATCATCATCATCATCATCATCACCATCATCATCATCAGTCTTTTATCGTCCGTCATTGGACATAAACCTTCCCCAGCATTCGCCACATTTCTCTATCGTGGGCGTCATGGAGCGAGTCCCTTCTGAATTTGTCTAGTTCGTCTCTCTATCTTTTATTCTGCCTCCCTCGGTCAAGCATGTGATCTTAGGGGATCCATGTTGTGAGTCGTGATGTCCATCGGTTATTTTCATTCTTGTGAGATGGCCTGCCCATTGCCATTTACGTTTTCTTGTACATTCTATGACGCCTCAGACTCCCGTTTTCTCCCTGATATACTGTGCTATCTTGTGAGTACATGCCTGCACATGCATAGGAAGTGCAGGTGGCCGAACGGTTAATGGCACAGAGAATGGACTCGGCGAGCCAAACTCCGGCTGAAACACTTTGCGTTCACTTCGCCTTAATATCCTTGGGAAATGCAAAAATCCATCTCTCCCTACAATTACGGATAAAATAGCACAGGGTGGAGTGCTTGACTCCACTTCGGGTGCTTCTCGCCTCTAAAGTCTAATTTTCACAAATTGCAATCCAGCAACGAGACAGAGAAACTTATGATACGTAGAGCCCCGGGCAGGAAGCATAGCTTCGTCTGGCACAAGATCAAATGAGAAGAATGAGAGTACGGAGATCGTATGACACCAATCTCCCAAGTGTGGAGGCCTTGAAATATCAGCATTCGGAATCCTGGCTTTACTTGGGATTAAACACTGATCGCTGGCACCGATAGGAAATACTCAACCCTCTCACTCACTAAACAGGCCATCCGACCAGCATTCAACCTTATGTTACACTAGCACACAAAAATAGTATAAAATAAGAATAAAAATTGTCTCGTCTTCATTTCAATCCATCGAAAGTCAGAAGCCTCAATCCCCAAAGAGGATTGAGACTTACCTTACTTTCGATCATGGGTGTCACGATGCCAAAATCACCTGAACTCGTCTAAATCATCATGCCATCTTAATTTTTGCCGGTCATAATTTCGCATATGATCTCCGGAGTTCTGCGTTGTGAGTCGTGGTGTCCAGCGGTTGTCCGACGTTCTTGCAACATGACCAGTCCTTCTGAGCTTCCTAACAGTTTCTACATCTCTGACCCCCGTTTTGCTCTCTAATATAATGTGTTGTCTTGTGATCCCTCCACATGAAGTTCAGCATGATATTCTGCTGTGCACGTTCTTCAGCTTCATTTGCAAATGTCAGGGAAACTTTTTTACAGACCATCTCGGCTCGAAGAGACAAAAAGTAGAAAACAAAAAGGTAAACTTGTTATGCACTGATAACCGTCATCGAAAATTGATGATCTGCCATGTCCACAATCTAACCTTAGTTTCAACTGTCTTACCAAGATCCAATAATGGTTATATGATATGTCTGGTTGTAAATTTTTCGTCATCCTTCCCTTAACAGTTATGATTGCTAAAGAGGCGTCGGCCCTTCTATCTTCATCCACCCGAGGCATTTTCAAGTCCACCCTTAATACTCCTCTCCTGGGTCTCGCTACCATCAAGGAACGGAACAGTAAATACGGACAGGCGCCAGGTGGAGGGACCGGAAGAGGGGTGAGGGGACCGAGGAAGGGATGAAGGGGGTAAAGACATAGAGAAAGAGACACCCCAAGGCACTTTCCAGTCCACCCTTAATACACCTCTCCTGGGTCTCGCTAGAATCAGGGAATGTAACAGAGAATACGGACAGACGCAGGGTGGGGGAAACCAGAGGGAGAGGGGGGATAGAGAAGGAAGAAGGAAGAGAGAGAGAGAGAGAGAGAGAGAGAGAGAGAAAGACAGAGAGGGGGGAAGGTTAGGGAGACACATGGAGAGAAGAAGGAGGGAAGCAAGGGATGAGAGAGAGGCGGGCAGTATTTAGCAGGCGAAGCAGACGACATTTCTGTTGACTGGGAGATGGAACGCTACTGTAAACATTATTTATACACATAGACGATTCCGTTATTAGATCCTAACGTACATCCCAGATGCTATTTGTACAAATCCATGAGCCTGTTTTTATTGTTTTAGTAAAGCCAAAAGAAACAAAAGTTTGTCTGTAAGATCCGTGATGAAATCTATATGGGACACAGGCTTTGAGACTCACTGGATGAAGGAACATAAACATCTTATGTCCAGGAAAGATGGCGAAAGATGAAGCCAGTAACGATATAAACTTAATTAACTTTTTCTTCCCGTGTACAAATCTTACTCTACCAACCAAGTAGGGAGAGTTATGTGTATTCACTCGTGTCTTTCTATCTGTCTGCCTGTCTTTCTGTCAGTATGTCTGTTTGTTCGCATGATTAAGAAATTTTTTTTATTACTCTACAGAAAAAGGGGTTAAAAACGAACAGTTAATAGAAAAAAGGGCCAATTTTAGATTTCAAGAGAAGGCGCTCAATACTTTTACAATTGGTGCACTAACATTTTCTTCTGCATTTTCTGTAACTTTGAGGAGAATCATTAGCATATTCACCTGGTTTAGGACAATTCAACCTTCGACAATTCTTTTTTTTTTCCTCTTGCCGTGACTACATCGCAGATAAAAAGAAGAGCGCGAATTATCTAAAAAAAAGTTGGTATTTTCTCTTGTATTTTCATTCTGGATATTGATATGATTTCCTTATTATTCTGGCCAGAAAATGGGTAAAAAACATTATCCTGACTCTCAGGTATTTGTCTGATTTCTTTAGACCAGTCGTTTCGAAACTACGAAAAGCCAAGGGCCCTTTTTATAAAGGAAAGATTCTGGCGAATCCAAATTTTTAGTATCTAGTTCTTAGACTGTATTTAATGAGCTACAATAATAAACAGTTTTTAAACCTTCAAAGATCATATTCATTCTAAATGGGTTACATTTATTTGAATTCTGATATATGTTACAGCTACGTTATAATTATGTTTCTTTTTATAATTTTTGGGGGAGGGGGGCAGTGTGCGATGGATGATGTTGCTTCTCTGATACAAGATTCGCAATGTCATATTTAGAGGGAACAATTACTCTGAGAATTCAAGCACATCCCCTCTCTGTACTTGGCACATCCAGCGCTTTGGCCTGCGTTCTCCTTGACTTGTCTTTCGCAGACTTACTCCACTGAACCTGTAACATTCCAATGAACTAAAAAAAACTTCGCCAACAGCCCATTTTCAAGGATCACCTTTCTGGAATTCCAAAGCATTCTTTAGCATGTTCATTCCTCTGTTATCAATGCTTATGTCTGCTGATCAAATGATTTCCTGTCTAATGTTTTGACTGCATTCCGTGAAGGTTAGTAAGGGATTTTGAAGAGTATCCACAGGTTATAGCATTCCCGTGTTTCTGCAAGTCTTATTTTCAAGGGGTGTTCGGTCTCGCCCTTGCACTCCTGGCCACAACTGCGTGGAATGTTTTACACGTAGTTCTTGGCCATATTGTCTTCAAGTCAGAACAAAACAAAACAAAAAAGACGAAGAAATCCGCTGGATCTTACTAAAACACAGGCATTTGTGTATTTTGTTCCATGGCGAAGCCTGGGACTGTGATCTCTTAATTGCTACAAAGTCTGAGGTGAATTAGTGACATTCATTGTGTACTCTACTCAGATTATTTTCGTTTTTACCATAAGATGAAATATCGTAACCCATTGGGGAGTTTGATTGTCCAAACAAAATTTTGACTACTATTTACCTCAATCTTGATTTTCAGTTGGTTTTGACTCAACATAGTAAAGGATGGGTTTAAAAGGTAAGGTTTGACTTCTGTTGGCAATGAAGCCTTCGTGGCGACGTTGTATAGCAGCTGGGCGTAAACAAAGCTCTTCTCCGGTAAGATAGTGTGAGTTCGAATCTCACCACAAGTTTACTCTTTATTTCCGATCTGCTTTGATGACTCACTGCCAAAGAAGTGACAGCGCCAGTTTCAGTTGTGATAAAATTAAGATGAAGATAAAAATAATCAAAATTAATTCAATGAAAAGCTATATCAAATCATGAGAGAGCAGCAGCTAAAAAGATTAATTAACACATTAATTGCGCCGTGTGGTGAAGAGTAATAGTTATCCTTGGTAATATAAAAGCCGCTGTCCATTGCAAGATGAAAAAGTTTTTCATTGCAAGTTATTCATTGCAAGATAAAAGCACTGGTTCACAGATCGAGCAAAATTGCCATCAATCACAATAAAGCAGAAATTTTATAGCGGTATCCATAGATATACAATGATGGAAATTTCTGTCATTCGCAGTTAACAACTCAATAATGAATATCTATCTCTAAACGCCGACATAGATATGAATGTATGTGAATAATGTTCAACACTTTTGATATACATAGTGTGAATACTGGTACGCATTTTATATTGGCTTGTTTTTGATCTGATATACTGGGGTCAAATTTCTCCAAAGAAAACTTTCGACATTATTCATACGTTTTTAAGGTCACAGAGAAATATTTTTCTCTCTAAAACTGAACGCACAGTTGAATTTGAAAGCCGACCAAAAACTAAGTTTCATGCAAGTGGCGTAAAATCTGGTTTCTTCTCAGTGATATCTACCTTTGAGTCTTATAAAATTGAATTACAAAATTTTATTCACCCATGACTAAATTTCCATAAGTTTTTGATCATTTTCATCTTATTCTCCTTTGTGTATAAATTTATAATGAATTCATTCCATATCACGAGCAAAATGTTCTAGTTAACATAAAGTAAAGTAACTGAACAGTCATAGATCAAATTCTTAGAAGCAATATTTTCTTATTATGTATGTTTACCACAGAAACTTACAAGCAGTATAAATCTACGTTCATTTTTTTTTTATCATCAGTGACTTGGAAGGTCTCGTTCTTCTGTTACAAGCATCTTAAAACGAGGCTCAATTTTCTTCTTCGAAGCATAACTGAACCAACATACTGAGAGGAATTTCGTTGTTTTTTGTTTCGTTTTGTTTTTGGGTTTTTTTTTTCGGAAAAAATGTCTTCTTGTGTCAAGTTTTTCACTGTTCACGTTTCAGTCCCTCTTCATTAAATCAACTTGTTTCATTCATCATCATCATCATCATCATCATCATCATCATCATCATCAGTTTTTAAACGTCCGTCGTTGGACATAGACCTTCCCCAGCATTCGCTACACTTCTCTATCATGGGCGTCGCGGAGCCAGTACTTTCTGAACTTGTCTAGCTCGTCCCTACATCTAATATTCTGCCGGCCTCGGTTGTTGCGCATGTGATCTCGGGGGATCCGTGTCGTAAGTCATGATGTCCATCGGTTGTTTGCCATTCTTGCAACATGGCCAGCCCACCGCCATTTGAGATTTTTAATGGATTCTATGATGTCCCTGACTCTTGTCTTTTCTTGGATGTACTGTGCTGTCTTGTAGTTCTCTCCATGTGAGTTCCAGCATAATTCTTTCATGTGCACGTTGCATGGTTCTCAATATGCGGATCTGTCTCTTGGTTAGGTTCTATGTTTCAGCTCCATAAGTGACTATTGGGAGGATGCATTGATTATACACATTTCTTTTCAGGATTAATGGGATCTTCTTATTTTTGAAGGTTGAGCTAGCTCTTTCGTTGAGCCCTAAAATAATTCCATTCGCCCTTGAGTGAATCATTCATCAGCACAAGAAGCACATAACGTAAAACCACTTCTGTATCGGAATGTTTTTTTTCTTTAAATTCAGTTTAAAAAGGAATTATCTGGATTGTTACATTTGTTAGGAAACAGCATAGAAAACAGAATCGATAACCCAAGTTCAAACTCCGCCTAAGACGCTGGCACTGATGCCCTTCGGAAATGCATGGATCCATCTCCTTTCCTTCAAGCTATGGGCAAAATAGCAGGTGGCTGACACCACTTCGGGTGTTCATAGCCTCTAAGATTAACTTCACATCGCAAACCACGAAAGAATATTTGAAGTCTAGCAAAGTTAGAGAAACTTGTTATACGTGGAACCCAGACAGGGATATTTGAAGCCGTGGCCAGAGTAAGGGCACTACTCTATTTTTATTTCATTTTATTTTTTTTACTGTTTCGCTGAATTTAGCAGTTTTTTTTAATCATACAAAAATTCAAATTTAGCAAGCTCATGTGTATACGCTTGTATACACGTGTATGTATGTATGTGTGCATGTGTGTGTGTGCAAATTTTTTTTTTTTCCTTCCAAAGAGATTTAGTTGGATCAGTGACACCCACTATCTCCAACTTCTCCATGACTGGCATCATTGTTTTCCTGTGCTTATTTAAAAACCTATTTTGTTTACCTTTAACGTATTTCATTATCCTTTAGCGGGAGTTCGGCCAACTGGCAAAACATCAGTCTTCAACCATCAATCTATCTATCTATCTATCTAGCCAGCTAGCTCGGCCTCTTCGAATCTATCTATCGAGATCAGCACAAGAAATAGGAACCAGAGGCCATGGTTTCATTTTCCCAACGATAAGTCAAATCCAAAACTGCTCGTCACGTTTTGATGTTTTCCAAACCATGTTAGACAATCCAGAAGTAACCAGAGCAGACAGAGAAATGACACCCCATTTCGCACATACCGAGAAGACGAAACGTAGAGCATAATTCGTGAGTCTCTTTTATAGATCATCCAATTTTCTGCTTTCTGTCACGTCACGTTCCGTTTCACATCGACGGTGTCGCTTGACGCAAATACGATCATTTTTTTTAAAAGCCTTATATTACGTTGAAAACAACTAAATGAATGAAGGAAGGGAAATCTAGCACAAACCATACGTCAAATACATTTTTATATTCTAACGACCTATTTTCTCTTCAAGATGGCACCTTACAATTTTTTATCGTACAACTGGCGACTACAAAATGTTACTCCGATTAGCGCTACCCCATTTAGCACTTATTCACCATAGCTCTCTTTTCTAAAAATTCTCTAATTAAATTACTGATGTTGAATTTCCGAAATAATTATAAATTATAAAAAACATCATCATGAACAGCCTCTGAAATATCTCTACATTGTACACTTTGATTAATGTACCATGTGCAAAAGAATAAACACACATTTATTCATACAAACAGAAGTATACAATGATTTATCATGTAACGATATATATCAACACCTAATGATGTTCAACCAACCCCGGAGAGTAGCTACACGGCATTAATCCATTCCATCTTGATGAGGCTCAACAATGACTTTATATATTTGAAAATGATAGTTGGCGCCATCGCTATTTATGCTATGTTATAATGACCCCCGTATAACACTATTTCGTTTAGCGCTACATTTTTTCGGGGCGTGTTTAGAGTGCTAAGCGAAGTACTACAGTGTCTCAACTCGAATTCCTTAGTCCGCCCAAATAGTACAATGGTTAGAACGTCTGCCTCACACACAGAAGGTCCCAGGTTTGATTCCCGGTATGCGCGAAGAGGGCGAAAAAGTCTTCATAAGCACAAATTTTCCTGCGCACACAGCAGCTAATTGAGTACTCTGTGAAGGTATCCCGTCTGTGGACTTGCATCCTGCCTAGGGTGTGGTCATAAAAACTTGTCAGAATAAAGTTCCGGTCTCGACCAGACTTGGGACTTACAATTATCACTAAGCTGACGTATGCAACGAAAACCGGGACTTCGTCTCCGGTCGTATATACTCCCATGGGAAAAAGAGTTCTGCAAAGTTGTATATACATTTTTTGACAGCATTTGTTTACATTCGTGTCCTTAATAAAAACTGTTTCCAGTTGAATTTCAAAGCTAATTTAAAACGTTATCTGTTAAAACGTACGAAACAAAATAATGATTGCATCAAAATTCAAACGAAAAATTTCGTCCAGAATGCAATAGTTATGAATATTTATAGAGAGTGTATATAAACATTGAATAGTCTGCCTTCTTTATTTCTCAGTTTCTCCCTCCTCTGTCTTTCTTTTCTGTACTTTTTATTTTCTCCATCTCAAGAATTTATGTAAAAAAATAATATGATGTAGTGTGACGTAAAAAACAAAAAATATCTTTTTGTATTTTGTCCACTCTCTATATCGTATCTTTCGATCTTAATCAACGATGTGGACCGATTAAAAAAGAACATTGTCTTTCTCTCGTTGACCACTCACTCTTCGTGTCACTTGATTCCTCACAAACGCTGTTGACTGATTTGAATTTTGGTCTTGATATGTATTTTCCCCGTTATGAGAACTGTCGCCGTTCGTAACACTTAAAAAAACTATTCATGAGTGGGAATTAGGATTACAGCGATTGTGCATGGGGCGTATTTCATTATTATACAAATAGAAACGGGATCTTCTTGATAAACTGCGAAACGTAACAATTGAAACCAAAGATATATAAAACATACACACAAAGTCAATTATAAATGCACATATGTGTACGTGGGTGTGTAAATAAAATGTTTAAAATAGAAATTCGTGTACATGATAATGCTGATATGGTGTCCACGTCAAGTTCAGAGGATAAAGATGGCTTATCAAATTCACGTTGCTGAAATATTATCATTGCAGACTGTTCTTGGGTATCCTGGACAATTGGATCACCTGCAGATGTT
This sequence comes from Thysanoteuthis rhombus, assembly GCA_963457665.1. Classification (NCBI taxonomy): domain Eukaryota; kingdom Metazoa; phylum Mollusca; class Cephalopoda; order Oegopsida; family Thysanoteuthidae; genus Thysanoteuthis; species Thysanoteuthis major. The sequence goes on along the minus strand of OY735238.1, from coordinate 39,432,143 downwards.
CTTATTTAACTGAACAACCACGAAAACAGAATGTGACACTGGGTTTGTTTAATGTAGAGATATCACACACACGGAACGATGGGTAGGAACAGCTCATAAAATTTCTTTTTAGTCCCCACAACTATTGTCGCAAGGACATAAGAGCTCTTGACTTGAGGTCTCAGGTCATCGTTGCGTGATTCATACAATACCAGCCATCCAGCCAGATCAACTTGAAAACTAGAGAAACACATTGATGGTTTTGGTCTTAGGTTTCTAATTGAATGGTTAAATAAAAATAATATAATTTTTTAATGTAATAGTTTATCAATACACATGAAACAGGCATGGGTATATTAATTAAACAAATGCAAATACCATGGTGAGTTGACAAGTTGACATACTTTAACACAGCTTCCGTAACAAAATGCAGCATCGAGTTTCTTCAACACATCTACGATTTCTTCGTATCGATATGGAGTTCGTGTCTGCATTTTACACAACAAATGATACATCCACAGCCATTACTAAGGGTAAGTGTGAGCATTTTATGAGTGGCTTGGGGTTCAATAATCATTGTTTGGTTTCGCGAACGAAGATTAAGGTGGGTTTCCACATCTGTTGTAGGTTCATCATAAGCCGTAAAGACTGGCCTATTCTCAACTGGCTGCAGGGATAAGCTCCCAACTTGCGTTCAGTCTCCTTTCTCTTGCTCCCGATCTGTGGTTTGCTTTGGTGGGAAGCTTACACGGAAGCTTGCCTAGTAGACCTTGTGTCACTATGTTTCCCTATCGATCGCTTCAGTTGCCCACCAACGATCATCATCATCAGTCTTTTAACGTCCGTCGTTGGCCATAGACCTTCCCCAGGATTTGCCACATTTCTCTATCATAGGCGTCAGTGAGCCAATACTTTCTGAACTTGTCTAGCTCGTCCCTCCATCTAATATTCTGCCGGCCTCGGTTGCACATGTGATCTCAGGGGATCTATGTCGTGAGTCGTGATGTCCATCGGTTGTCTGCCATTCTTGCAACATGGCCAGCCCACCGCCATTTGAGATTTTTAATGGATTCTATGATGTCTCTGACTTTCGTCTTTTCTTGGATGTACTGTGCTGTCTTGTGGTCTCTCCATGCGAAGCCCAGCATTATTCTTTCATATGCACGTTGCATGGTTCTCAATTTACGGGTCTGTCTCTTGGTTAGGTTCCATGTTTCAGCACCATAAGTGACTAATGGGAGGATGCATTGGTTATACACATTTCTTTTCAGGATTAATGGGATCTTATTATTTTTGAAGGTTGAGCTTGCTCTGCCACCGACGATACTTGATTCCAAATAAGATGAGGGCCATTTTCCAGGAATCTTTGCAGCTTATTTTTTTCAAAAGGGTGGATCTATAATATTGTTATCATTACTGTTATCATTAATGACAATAATAACTTATAAGATAATTCAAAAAAAGGAACAAGTGAGTCGTACGGAAGCCCAGCATATACGAAATATAGAAAATAGCTCTTACCTCTGCTGCACATATTATTAGATTTTTTGTCAATGTGAATGTATGTTCTACACCTAACATACGTCACTTTATGTATATATACATTGCGAAAGTGTTGTATCATCCAGTATATGTAAAAGCCCTGTCTTCCTTTTTTTTTTTTTTTTTTTTTGTAAAGTTCGGACTGTCATAACTTTCAAGGTTGCCAGCCTTAGGTCTCTGGTTGAGACCCGGCTGGTGACTTACATGAACTGAAATCAAAGACAACAACAACACCATAATAATGATAATAGTCATTCAAAACTTTTAGATATTCTACTACGATTATATTTTTGGATATAAAATAGATGTTTAAATAAGAAAAAAAATATTAAGAAGTAATTTTCAATGTATCTTTTTGACCGACTTAGATGAGGGAGTGGGGAAATAGAGGAATATTTGCTCTTGAAGGGGGCGGTAGTCCGACAAAGTTTGGGAAACAGAACATTAAACTGAAGTCTTTAGAAACAGCGGGTAGCTTGAGCAATTGTATGTTTTTTCAGAGTCGTGGGAAAAATTCGTGACACACAAATTATATCCAGACCACATATATGCATTGAGTTTAAATTTAAGAATAATGTGCTGTGTGTGTGTGTGTGTGTGTGTGTGTGTGTGTGTGTGTTCGTATGTGTGTGTATGCACGTGTGTGTGTAGGTGTATGTGTGTGACAGAGAGACAGAGACAGAGAATGTGCGAGAGTATGTACGTATCTCTGTGTGCGTGTGAGAGGGAGTGTGCGTTGATGTGCGCGTATGTGTGTGTGTGTAAGAAAGAGAGATTGAGACAAAGAGACAGAGACAGAGAATGTGCATGAGTATGTGCGTACGTCTGTGTATATGCTTGCGTGTGAGAGAGAGTGTGTGTTGGTGTGTGCGTATGCATGTGTGTGTGTGAATGTATGTGACTGAGAGATACAGACAGACTGACAGAGAATGTGCGAGAGAATGTGCGTTCGTCCATGCATGTGTGTGAGTGTGAGAGAGAGAGTGTGTGTTCGTCTCTGTGTGTATGCGACAGTGAGACAGAGAGAAAGAGACAGACAATGTGCGAGATTATGTACGTACGTCAGTCTATGTGTGTGCGTGAAAGAGAGAGAGAGAGAGAGAGAGAGAGAGAGAGTGTGCGTGTTGGTGTGTGCGTGTGTGTGTATGACCGAAAGATACAGACAGACAGAGACTGAGAATTTGCGATAGTGAGTGCGTACGTCCGTGTATGTGTGTGTGATAGCATTCGCGCGTGACTGTGTGTGCGTGTGAGAGAGAGTGTGTGTTGATGTATGTATGTGTTGGTGTATATGTGTGAGATTGTATCTGCGTGTGTGCTAATGTGGAATTGTGTTGGTGCATGTGTGTGTGAAAGAAAGGAAGAGACAGACAGACAGACGGACATATTGACAGAGACAGAGAATGTGCAAGAATACGTATGTGTGTTGGAATATGTGTGCGAAAAAAGTATGTGCGTGAGTGCTAATGTCAATGTGTATTGGTTTGTGTGCGAGAGAGAGAGAGAGAGAGAGAGCTTGTGTGCATGTATGCGAGTGCCCCTGGTTTGGGGGTTTTGATGAAAGAGCGGAAGTAAGTATGACAGTATAAAACAAAAGTGCATGTGTTCGCACATGTTAATGTTAGTATGAACAGAAAAGAGAATGAATTTATTCAAGTTCGTTTATAATGACCCCCCTGCGTGCATGACGTGCACATGTGTGTGTGTGTGTGTGTGTGTGTGCGTACGTGCGTGTGTGCGTCCGCCTGTCTACAAGCGAGTACGTGCGTGCGTTTTTTCTATACGCACGCATGCGTGGATGTGTATACATCTCACTGTACTGGATAAATCACCGTCTTCGTGAAATATCTTAGTTGAATCTTCACAACGAGCTGTCCCCAAAATGGTAATGAGGACTGTATCGGGGTACTTGATATCGGCAGTTTCGTACGACAGACGGTTGGTGAGTGTAAAATCTAGCATTATAGTTACATTGTGAGTAAAATCACGAGCTTGAAGCCTTTAATTTTTCTTCTAAAAACTAATAAATTTCAAAAAGATTCGAAGGCTTAACGGATTGAAAACAATTTGAACTTAAATTTTTCTTTTCGGAGAACGACTTTTCATTCTAAACTGAATCTTGACTATAAAAAACCGCTCTACGCAACCACACTGAAGTTAGTTCACTGACTGGGATGAATGTGACCAAAACTTGAGAACGCTTCAACTGTGAAACGTCCCTGGCCTCTTTAACATTCCACACGAGCTACCTTACCGTCAGTGAAAACGCATGATCCAGGGAAGGACAAACGCCCCGTTTGCACCCCCAGCAAACGCCTGTGAGTTGGGGTCTACAATAAAAGAAAGGGAGTAGACGTCCCCTCGAATGTAAAACTCCAATAACACTGGAAAGCCATCATCTTCTAAGTTGATATCAAGGAATCTGATATAACTGAAGATATATTGAAAGAATAAGAAACGTTTTCTTTGGGGTGTGATCCGAATAAATGATGTGGGATCTGTCGGGAGACCTCATACCCTCATCCCAGCGTCTTTTCTACTTTTCAAAACAGTATGCAAGGTTATCTTTAAGGATCGCCATCAGCTGTCTCTTTGAGCCACCCTTAATCTCCCCCATGGTCTAGGATCTGAGGTATGGTCACAGGGAGCCAAATCTGGACTGTTTAGGAGTTGGCAGACCGGTCCGATGCTATGTTCTGCAAAAAAACAACAAAAAACTGCAAGAGATGGAAAGATGGGAATGCTCAATCATTGCGAATGCGTATCACTACTGACTGAGTAACCCAACGGGGGAGTCTGTTCGCGTATGCACAGTGAGGCCCTCTCTGACTGGTTGCCAACTTACATTAAGACCGACCAACCGGTTCTCGAGATATTCAAAAATGCTCGGTAACTTTCGGGCGGTAGAGGACTCTAGAGAATGCGTAGGCTGAAGTAAGCTACTTGAATGAGTCTGGTGACAGATTGTATGAGCCAGAATGACTTTGAGTCTAATGCTTGGCGGAAGAAAAAAAAAGAAAAAAGAAAAAAAAGGAAAGAAGAACTTTTTGTGGGTGAGAAAGTAAGTAGTACCCTGGTTACGGCTTTAATCGTCCCTGCTCAGTCTATCACATTGCTACTTACGCAGCCCGTCCGGCAATATATGAAATGGACTTGGGGGTGGCAAGCTATATTTAGGCCGCGCAACTGGTTATTCAGATATTCGAAATGGATGGATATTTTCCGGGCAATATAGAACCTCCCTTGTTTGTAGGCTGGGGGAAATTGTTTGCATGAGTCTGATAACAGATTTCATAAGCCAGAACGGTTTAGAGTCTGGTGCTGGGCTTCCCAAACTTATGGATGATCCACCCAGGGGTTAATGAGAAGGTTTTAAGGGTGAGTGAAACTACATGAATGATTGGAACGCGAAAGGCGGACGAATTAATTTACGCAGATATCCATATTTTTCTTGACGTAAACAACTAATTTTGTGGTAAACATATACAACGAGGAAACATTATTTCGAAAAAGGTTAATCTAAATGTTTCGAGATTTGTAATTTGCTAACTTTATTTATTTCTTAAAAACTTGTCTATCTTTATTTTTTTGTTACTCACGGTTTTCTTTTTATATCTTTAGGACTTTCAAAAAAGATGAATAAAATAAACAATGAAAAAACGAGTTGATTTATGTTTTTTTTTTCTTCACATGATACGCAATGAATTATGAATAAAATTATATACAAGCGAGAATAAGATGAAAATGATAAAAAACATTAGGAAGTTTAGTCGTGGGTAAACAAATTAGCCGACCAAGCAGCCATATGAATAGCTCGTGGGAACCTCCTATCAATAAGGCCATTTCAGAATAGGCAAACAGGTCACCTAATGAAAGGGAAGCAACTTGGAAATGAAAACCGAAACACAATACGGATATACACACACACACACATATGTATATATATATATATATATATGTATATATATATATATAGATAGATAGATAGATAGATAGATAGATAGATAGATAGATAGAAAGAAAGAAAGAAAGAAAAAAGGGATGTGACGAGTCCATTCCAATTCAAGCATGCGTTCCGGGAAGATATCAGAAATACCCAAAGAAGACCGCAGAGTACAAGACCGAAACATAGTAAACAAAGAGAGGACCACATCATACGCGATGATTAAAACTTTCTTTTGATTTCATCGGCCGAAGAAAGATTTGGAGGTTGCAGTGACCAAACTGTTAGCAGCATGGAAAATGGAATCAACGAACCGAGTTCTAACTCTGGCTGAGCCACTCTGTGTTCATTCGCGTTAATTCTCTCGCGGAAAGACATGAATCCATCCCTTCCACCTCCCAAGCTATAGGTGAAATAGTAGAAAAAATGCGAAAATACGACCCCCTTCCAGCGCCGTGGGAGGCTGACAGCGGATAGAGTAGGAAACGTTTTCCCGAATGGTATGGTTGACAGGGGTTCTGGTGAAGCTCCGACGGGCCTAGCTTCACCAGGAACTGGATTATAACGAATCCTTATGTGAAATAACCCTGCAGCACCTTTAATGGCACAAGTGAGGGGATGACTGGAAAATGGAAACGATTTCAGCGTCTGATGCCAATAACTTTAAATGTTTATTTTTCGCCTTACAACGCGGCTTTATTAGCATGTGTGATTTCGCTTTCGAGAAATAGTTCGAGAAACTATTGTTATATTTCTCCTTTTACTCGGGCACCACCCAAGTCTCACCAAAAGCTTTTGCTATTTTCTCAGAAAATGGGCGGCATTGTTCTCAAAGCACCGCCTGTCTTGGGGTGAAATAGAATAACCAAAACCTTCCGTCATCAGCGACAGAGAAATGGGTCATCAGGAAAAAAAAAGACATCCCATTCTTGAAGAATGATTTCTGTCTCATGAGCATGCAACCTGCCGCTAGCCACCCCGATAAGAATTTAACAAAAAAAAAAAAAACATTGTCTTGTTTTTCTTTCCTGTATGACACACTCGTCATATCCGCGTCAACACACTTGGGAATAATTACAAGGCTATAAACTAAAAGGCACTCAGAGAGCGTTTATCTCTGCCAACTCCATTGTCATTTGAAACCGAGTGAAAATAGTTACGATACAGAAGAGATAACCGTAAAAAAAAATCCCCCAAATTCAATCAATTCTTCCTTGTTCAAAAGAACATAAAAATAACACAATGTATAAAGAGAGTAGTCATCTCTAGTAGTCATATGCATCCGTTCGGAAGTGATATTCATGGTCCCAGACGAAAATCTTATATAGCCAAGTGCATCGAATGCTATGCACATTTTATCATTAAAGCAAGTGTATGCAAATCGTGAAAAGTGACCACAGAATCCATTCTCTTGCTTAGTATGCTCTGGTGAAATCAAGAAACTAAAACTACTTTCTAAAATAGTCGAAGTGTTTTTTTGATTTTCGAAGGGCTTATTTCAATAGTGAAAAAATATTCTGTTTACAATTTCAATTGCATTCATTCTCAATAAAGGAGAGCGACTTCCGAATTTTGAAATCAAGAAACAAGTGCTTTCTCTTGGGTGACATCAGAATTCTCCTTTTTGGTGGGTTTATCATAGTGGAGGTACGAGTGGTGTAGCGGTCAGCGGTATGGACAAGGGAATCAGTGAGGCGAGTTCAAACTCCAGTCAAGTGTGTTGATGATCATTTCGCCCCTTAGAAAGGCGTGAATCCATCTCTTCTCCCACGCCATCCGACGCTATGGATAAAATAGAAGAGAAAACCGCTCTCTCTAGACTTGGAAAGGCAACCAGTCTAGGAGAAAAACATCTCTGATTCAAATTCAGAAAATGGAGACCTTTTAAGGCACTTGAATGCAAATTTTGACGTTCCTCTTGCAGCTTCTGCAGCTAAGTTGAGGGGTCACGCCAATGTCATTCCATTGTCTGCCTAGACAGGATGAAGCCTTCAGAGGGTGAATCATAAAAGGGATCTTCCCGCTAATATTTTGAATGGAACTTCTGACCTTTCTTAGATGCTTCAAGTGCATTAATCACATCATCATCAGCCTTTTAGCGTGCATCGTTGACCACTCTATCATGGTCGTCGTAAAGCCAGTACTTACTAAACCTGTCCAGTTCGTCTCACCATCTTATATTCTACTGGCCACAGTTTCGCATGTTATCTCTGGGATCTACTTTGTGAGTCAGGGTATCCAATGGTTGTCTGACATTCTTGCAACATGACCAGCCCATCGCCAGTCATAGTTTCTATGATATCTACTACTCCTGTTTTTTTCTCCAGTATACTGTGCTGTCTTGTGATCACCTTCGTGTGATGTTGAGTATGATTCTCTCCTCTTCGCATCATATGGTTCTCAGCTTGAGAGTCAATCTTTTGATTAGGTTTCCTGTTTCAACTCCAAAGGTGACTATCAGAAGGATATATTGGTTGCATACCATTCTTTTTAGGGTTCATGGGATTTTCTTGTTCTTGAAGGTTGAGCGTGGGTTAGGGTTAGGGTTAGCTTGCTATCTGAGTGATTCTTCGCTGGATTTCTTCTTCTTTTGAGGATTTCATAGAGATTCGTGTTCCTGGGTAGATGAAGTGGTTTACTTTCTCCAGCCCTGCATTTTCGACTTTGATCGTTGTGAGTTTGTCTTAAACATGTTTGTTGTACATGACCTTTGTTTTACTGAAGTTAATGTGGAGACCAATTTTCTTAGTTACAAATACAGCACTAAATTATGGCTATTTGTAATTCGCTCGGTAGGGCTGATCCATTCTACGGCCTTATTTAGGTTCTTTATTTCAGAACTAAATGATCAACAAAAATGCCATCGTCCACCATCTAGTTCTGTAAAAGAGAAAATCCTGCTCTTCCCTTACTGATTTTTCACCAGGAGAATGCTGAGAATGGATCAGCCGAAACGTTGTTGTGACAACATGAATAACACAGAGAATGAGTGCAATAGTCCGAACGACTCTTGGAATGATTATTACTTTTGATAAAATTGTAGACGTTATCTTTAAATCAGCTTGTTTTTGTTACTTTTTTTTTTTTCTTCTGTCTCTTTGACTGCCCTCTTGTTTTGTACTCGATTAAAAAGCCACCGGTTTTGGTTGATCAAACAGACCGAAGCTAATGATTCCTAATTCAACTTTGAATGTTATACAATTATTTTATCATTTTTCTATGATTAGATGAAGTTTGGTAAGCCCTTATAATAATGCTGACCACTGTTTAACTACGTTGAATGGCGTTCCAAATTGAGAAATAATTTTAAAAAATCAACGTAAGAAATTGAGATGAAGGTAAATAGTAGTCAAAATTGATATAATTACAAGGGACGATGGAAATGTATTTTCATCGCTTTGTTGATTGTAACAACTTGTTAACAATAGAGACTGATGATAGTTATTCATAAGGCATAGCTCAATTCGGACACAAGGCCACAAGAATGGAGTACCCCGTGAGGATCGAACTCACGATCTACAAGGCCAGCCTGTGATCACACCACGACGAGGAGCAACAGAAGAGACTGGTGATATATCGACAAATGTTCCTCGAGAAGAGTCCAGTAAGGGAAGTTACCATTGAAGTATATATAGCAACCTGTTCTCACCAACAATTAAGCTAATATAGCGAGAAAAATCCTTACTGAGTTTCCCTCAACCCTGGTCTTGCTAAGCTTTACTTCCAAAGACACAATGACATACCCCAGGTGCTAGAAGTAACATTGTTTACAACCTTACGGTCACAGTAAAACGATATCCTTCGGATGCTTACACGGGCATCAAACACAGCATTACATCCAAGGAAACAACAATACCCCAGGGGTGCCCACGGTAAAGTCATTCACTGCTTTCTATCCAAGCAAACAGCAATGTTTCTCTGAGACCTTCTGTGGAGTTAAACAATGCCTGACACCCAAGGAAACAACGACACTCTCAGTGGCTTCCCATAGCATTGAACACTGTCTTCCGGCCAAGGAAACAGCGAAATACCCCGGGGGCTTACCGTAGCGGCAAACTCTGCTTTACACCCCTCAACATCCACCCTGGCGCCTACCGTGGTGCAATGGTGGGCAAGCTCATTATTGGCCAATTTGTTTGTGTAATGAGTTTGGTCCTCTGTGACCAAATACTTTGTCCTTGTGCCAAACTAGCAGAAACTTTATGAATAATGGTCTTCGTTCACCTCTACAACTTTTCTGCTGACGAAATAATTAAATAATTGAGTAAATGCCCTTTTTTTTCACTCATATTACTCATATTTTCTCAAAAGTATCCTTCTCCTTTCTTAAAAGTCTCTCTCTCTCTCTCTTTAATCAAAAGTTTCTCTCTCAGATTACTCTTTCTCTCTCTCCCCCTCCCCCTCTCTCTCTCTCTCTCTCTCTCTCTCTCTCTCTTGAAAGTTTCTCTCTTTAATTAAAAGTATTACTCTCATATTATTCTCTCTGTCTTTTTCTTGAGAGTTTCTTTTCTTGAAAGTCTCTCTCATTCTTTTTAATTAAAAGTCTCTCCCTCTCATATTACTCTCTCTCTCTTTTCTTAAAAGTCTCCCTCTTTTTTCTAAAAAGTCTCTCTCGCTTTATTCAAAAGTCTCTCCCTCATATTACTGTCTCTCACTTTTTCTAAAAAGTCCTCCACTCTTTTCTTAAAATTCTTTCACTCTCCCTTTAATAAAAAAAACCCCTCTCTCATATTACCCTCTGTCTCTTTTCTTAAATGTTTCTCTCTTTCACTAAAAGTCCCTCTCTCATATTCCTCTCTTTCTTTTCCTCAAAAGTCTCCCTCTCTTTTCTCAAATCTCTCTCTCTCTTTCATTAAAAGTCCCTCTCTCTCATATTATACCCCCTTCTCTCTCTCTCTTTCTATACATATATATATATATATATATATATATATATATATATATATATATGTGTGTGTGTGTGTGTGTGTGTGTGTGTGTGTGTGTGTGTGTCACACAAATGAAACATGTTTTGTAGACTTTTCCCGGTGTTAGAAACATTAAATACTCGACTGATTCTGCGAAAAAGAAATTGAATAAATAAATGAGGGTGCACTAAGTATTGCCTTATGTGTTCTACAACACCCCCACCCACCCACCCACCCACCTCTCTCTCTCTCTCTCTCTCTCTCTCTCTCTCTCTCTCTCTCTCTCTCTCTCTCTCTCTCTCTGACTGCTTTCCCTTGAATTGCAGAAAAGAGTTCCCGAAAACGGTGATATTATATCCCCCGAGGTTTGATCGGCCACGGGGCGAGTATGTTCTTTAAAGGGAAAATGAATGAAAATTTACAAACATAATTTTCTGAGGACATGTCTAGTGAGTCACGTTTCTTTGAAGGGTCATTACGCCAGAGATAGTCAAAAGAAATTATCTGACTTATATAATTCACGGTGTGTGTTGGTTGTTGCTTATTTGGTCCATCTGTCACGGGTAGAAGAGAGTATGACCTATTAATTCCCCTTTTCCCTCGTTCTTCTTCTTTTCTTCCCTCCCCCCTCTCCAATCAGTCGCGGCTGCGCACGGCCGTCTCCACCAGCACGGCAACCTCAACCGACCAAATGTAAAAGGTGGAAAGGGGGGCAGGCAATACTTCTTAAAAGAGATCATTTTGTTTGTTGAAAAAGTGAAACGATCTGTGATCAATCCTCTACAACTAATAAAATCTCATCCAGTACCACGATTTCTGGCTTTTTCTTCCGGATCAAAGTGTAGTATCTTTGGACTCGTCATTAGGCTCTCCCATTATCACTCAGCCCAGCTGCGGGGTCTCTGTTTCCCCGGGGCAGCACTGCTCCATTACACTTAAAGGAGCAGGTCCCCTGGTAGACGCTTTCGTGGCGGACGTTGTCTAGCCATTACGATGACCAAAACAGGTTCAAAATGCTGATTCCTTTTCGTTAGTCACCACAGCAGAAACGAAAACCCTAAACCTAATCTCTAACCCCAGAAGAAAGGACCAATGAAATCAACTGGTTTTGAAAATTTTGGTCCGGTGAAGACTACTGAAAAGGACGCAAAATGTTACTTGTTATTTTTTCCCCCTTATTTTAAACTTTTGACAGCATTAACTATAGAACTCATTCACCAATAGTGACAGTATACAATTGATTATAAATTCCCTTTTAAATATCGCTCGATGAAAACAGTTGAATATGCAACAAACGGCCATTTTTTTGTTGGTGCTAGAAAATAAGCATCAACGTACAATTAATTTCAGGATTTCTTGTGAAAAAAAAAACGAGCAATAAACGAATTGCTTCACATTTGTGCAGCAGATGCCGGCCCATTTTTGTTAGAGATGGAAAAGTCACTCATTTCACAATTACGATAAAGAAGAAAGAAATCATTCGCTTCCCAGGCAGGAAATACTTTGACTCATTCACTTGGAAGATTCCACGAAATAAATCGGTCTTCAATAATGGAATAATCCACTTCAAAAAGATCACAGAACCAGATTCATTAATAAAGTTCTTTTAATACAGAGTATGAAAAGGAAAAAAAAAGTAGTTTAATATCCACCATCTGGTCGGGCCCGTTTCGTTGAATAAATTTCTGTTTCATTGAAAAATGATACAGGTCTGGTTAGTCACTCAATAGAAACTGTTGAGTGACCAGCATCTTTGGCAGCATGTCGTGTTAAGAGTTTAAAAAATTGGAAAAAAAAGGGTAATTAATGTACAAGTTTGTTCTCTCTCCATTTGTTGGATCAATAAAAAAATACGAATCTGAAGAAGAAAAAAAAAGAACGCAACCAAATACGTGCCAAGAGACCAATTTAGCCTGAGCTTACTTTATAAATTGACCCCACCTCTAAAAAAAACTTATCTGGGGGTTGATTTACAAAAACAATTTTTTTTCTAGACAAGAGTAAATGTTTAGATGTTCAGCTCTCCAGTTCAATTGATAAGGCCGTAACGCACGACACATCCATAACCATCCAATCAGAATTACATAAAGATTGACAGTTTTGGTTGACGATCTCCAAGAAGGCAGGGTGTTTAAAAAAGGGAAGCAACCGTTTTTTTGACAACTTGAATTAAAACTTTGTCAAAATCTTCAAAAACATTTTTTTAAATTAGAATTACGAGAAGATGCTAATTACACTAACAATAATTCATGAAAATAGAAATGATTTCCTTTTCTGTGTTTTTAGACGTTTATATCGAAATTAATCTCAAAATTCTGAAATTTCAAAATTTTAACATTTAAAAAAAAAACTTGAAAACTTCAAATTCTTACAAACATAGGTCCGTCTTGTATATCATTATAATCGATGGACGCCTTTGATGAGCATGTCACGACTGTTTAAGCAAATCTCAACATCCCGACTGTGAAACTGTCAGTATTCAGTAAGCGTTTCCAGACTCGGGCAAACTATTACAAAATTACTTGATTGGCAGAAACCAGTTCAGTTAAAACCAGTAACATTTACCTCTTATAAAAACCTACTCACTTGATTAATCACGCTCACGTTTTGAATTCATCTCTCACGTGTTTGTGAGATTTGTACGCGAGATAAGTCTATCTCAATGAACACACACTCGTCCTTGGAAAACGTCACAGCTGACACAATAGAAAGGGATGGATGCTCGAATGAGGCTAGTGCAATTAACTCAGCTGCTAAATATTGTTGTCTTTGAGTACAGTGTTGCCACGAGACTAATATTGTAGCATACAATTTACGAGCGTGCTAATTCTTTATTCTTATCCTTAGGGTTGATTCTTTATGAAACAGCTCATGCATGAACAAAAAAATTTACGATGAAATTGCTTGCAACAATAGTTAAAACGCCTTTTAAAGGTAATAAAAATGAATAAAAGCTGACTAAAATAAAGATACCATAAACTCACCATCAGAGTTGATGATTGAACAACCGTAGCGTCAAAATTTGAAGTGATTTAAAAAAAAAAAATCTGTGTTAAAAATGTATACGAAATCAGTGGGAAATATCTGAAAAAGAGGAGAAAAACATCTAGAAACATCTAGAGTCTGAAGAATCCCGATTTTATCTATAAATCCGTCAAAATAAGACGAAAAGTCAAAGAAATATTTTTGGAGGGAGTATTGATGCCAATTTTCAAGTCTGTTAAAAAAAACCCCTCGTGGTCAGGAGCGCTGAAATACATTAAAAAAAAACACGCACAAACATACACAAAAAAAAAAGAGAGAGAGAACCCTTCGCCATCTTTGATGGCTACGGTTGTTCATTAACGAATGAATATCCTAATACGATTGAATAATAATCAATATATATATATATATATATATATATATATATATATATATATATATATATATATAGTTAGTCTCTCAATAAAAAACCGTCACATCACCAACGTCCTTTGGCAATATAACGTGTTGGGAGTGATCAATTGAAAAATTGGAAAAAAATACGATGATCAATGTATAAATTACTTCTCTCACCTTTTGTTGGATCACTAAAAGTCTGAATTCAATAAATGGATAAGTTACTTCTCCCGGCTTTTATTGGGCAGTGATCACTACAAAAATCCGATTTTTCAAGAAAAAAAAAACAAGCGTGAAAACAGCAAAACATAAAATGAGGGGCCAATTTAGCATGAACTCACATTATAAATCGAACCCCTCACAAAAAACCTGTTTCGCAACTATAATTTCAGTCCCAAACACCTTCGTATTTCCGTGTCGTATATGTATCACAGAGTTACCACACTCCCATTAACTACTGTGTTTGAATAATAACCCAATTGAATGTGATTATTGACTAAAATTGATAACTTGAAGCATCCAGCTATTCATACAAGTTGAAGGCAGTATAGTAGAGCAAGTTCAAAATCACTGAATAGGACTTGGTAGCTTGCTAGTAATCTGCGGAGCCCGTGGCGTTTGCTTCTTTTGGTACGTAGTTAACCCTGCTCTGTTTGGAGGAAGCAGAAATCCGGATAAGAATCGAGATCACCCAAGTAACGGATGTATTGAGATCAGCTTGAATCCTGAGGAGAGTGCTGGAGTATTGGGTAGGAGACTTGTTGTCACCAGATCACAGATGTGAACCATCAGTTGCTCTCAAGTCTGCATCTGTTTGATGTGTTCTTTGCAGGGTGGGGATCAGAGGAAATGGGTAAAGAACAATTTTACAGATTAAAACTGAATAGATTAATAACGTTGTGATAAAATGCAAAAAAAAAAAAATCGCCAATGAAAGTCGTCAAAAATTTGATTATGGAATGCTTCTTCTCCAAATACCAAAAACAACTCGAGAGTACGATTACTGATTACAACCGCACATTCCATTGAAAATATTGAACACGGTTTTCCCATTCCTGCCCAGAAAGTGTGAGAAATATCTGAAATGATCATCACCCAGTGGGTTTAGATCGCTGCAGGGGCCTCTGGGGAGGATTTTACAAGGCAGTGCAAAATAGTTTTGTTCCCTCACCACACACACACACACACACACACACACACAGTACCAACACCATCGTCCTTTAGTCATCTTGCTTTAACCCTTTTAGCACCTTATACTATATTTATTCACTGGTAAATGATAGAGTCAACCTATTTCATAAATGAGTTTATGGTATCGGCCCGGAAGTTTCGATTCCCATCTCAACCCAAGGAATTCTCGTATCCCCGTGCGATCCAACCGGTACACCTGCTCCCTCCCAGAGGCCCTAAATTGCTGACTGCTGTCGACGGTGACAAATAATCATCATTCCCCTCCAGGGGAAGGCATAAAATATATATTCGGAATATAACTCAACAGCAACCCTGATAACAACGAAGAATAATACTTTCTTTTTATACGAGTATATCAAATTTCAGTTGCATAAAACAATAGCACCGAACTAATATCTTTTATTGACTATATGGTTTCAACTGTCGAACTATCTTACTCTAGGTGAGAAAGCCTGATTCGGGGGGAGAGGCAAATGCCTTGTTTGCCCCACCCCCTAGCGGTTGCCCATGATCATTATATCTTTCAAAGTCACTAAACACAAATCTACCGTTCAATATAATTATTGATTGATCTCATCTTCTGTTGTGACTTTTTTCCGTCCATTTTCTGCACCGTCTCAACGTTTCTTGATATTCTCTCACTTTTCAAATATTTTCTCCCGACTTCCTCTTTCAGTTTCATTTTTCTCGATATATATGTATATATATATATATATATATATATATATATATATATATATATATATATATATATATATAAATATAATACAGATCAGGAATACAATATAATATAATATGATGTAATACCAAGTCCGATGTATGTTGGGTTTATTTCATAAAGAGCTCGATACATTCAACATTGAACATCAAGTTAATTTAGAGTAGAGCTTGAAATATAATGTAGTAGAGAATCGCTGCACAAACACGTTTAAGTTTCTGTCTCGTCTGGGCTTCTTCAGGCAAATGATTCGGTTTATTTTAGATTCCTATTTAGGACATTTTGAAGAAAGTTGACTATTTTTCTAGATATTGGGATCTTCCTGGTATTCAATTTATATACTTTTTTGTTTAGCGTTTGGTCATTGCTTGTTATGTTTTATTGTTTATATATATATATATATATATATATATATATATATATATATATATATATATATATATATATATAAATAGCGCAGTATATAAGAAAAGGGGAAACTATTAAAAACTCAAATGGTAATAAGCAGGCCATGTTGCGAGAATGAAAGACAACCGATGGACATCACGTCTCACAACATGGATCCCCAGAGATCACATGAGAAACTGAGGCCGACAGAACACAAGATGGAGAGATGAACTTGACAAATTCAGGAAATACTGGCTCCGCTACGCCCACGATAGAGAATTGTGGCGAATCCTGGGGAAGGTCTATGTCCAACGACGGACGTTAAAAGACCGATGCTGCTGCTGCTGCTGCTGCTGATGATGATGATGATGATGATGATGATGACGATGATGTATATATAAGTGAATGATTTGGAATGACCAAATCAAAATTAAAACTATATGAAGACTTAACTTGTTCATCTATCAATTAATCGACAAATTAATTAATTAGTATGCTCTACATGGAAGGGATCCAATCTTCAGTGCTATGTTCGTATTTTTTAGTGATTAAATATATACATAGAAATGATATATTTTCAATTTGTAAGTATACAAGAAGAAAGAAAGGAATAAAAAACAGATTTTATCCGTTGTTGACGTCCAATCATAGTGCTCAATATTTAACCCAGTGATAAAACTATTAATACATTTTCGAGAAAAACAAAGAATTACAAGGCTATGTACCCGGTGGAGGTTAACATTTCGTGCATAACGCACTCATCAGCAACCGGCAATATGTTTTGTTATTGTGGGTTGCTGATGAGTGCATTAGGCACGAAACTTTAACATTCACCGGTATCCTTCTCATCATACACACGCACATACTTTTCGACTTACACACATATATATATATATATATATATATATATATATATATATATATATATATATATATATAAATATATATATATATATATATATATACATCATCATTATTATTATTATTATTATTATTATTATTATTATTATTATTATAAAGACAGTTAAAAAACTTGGTAGCAAATCGACAAACATTTATACGATCTAAGGCCGCTCGATTAGCTACCGAGTAAATCCGATGCAGAGAATTAGTTACTAATTAATCGTCTTTATAATAATCACATTCTGTTGGATATGTCCATTTGCTTATGTTTCATGTATATATGTGTGTGTGATCCGAAAGAATGAATTATAGATTGCGTTACATTACAAAGAAACTTATTTGATATCATCTCCCGTCGTTAAGCGGTTGATATATCACTCAATCAAGACAACGTAATAGAATAAACAATCAAAGAAAATGGGGCTGCGACAGGAAATCGAACCTGCTCCCGATAGTGTAGCTGCTTCAAGAAGCGATGTATATATATGTGTGCGTGTGTGTTGATGTGTGTGCACTGGTATTTATGTATCAATTCCATACTAATTGCTTCATCGTTCTTAACATATGTAAACAATATCCCATTCATTGTCTGATCTTTTGTTGGACGGGCTCATTTTGCCCGTCTTATTCAAGAACAAAAACATCGAAGAAAGCCGCAAGGTACACGACCTAAACGTCGTGTAAAAAAGGAACAATTTGACGAGGAAAATAGTCCGACTGAACCACATACAATGAATATCTCGTTTGTACTGATATATTCGTACAAGTTGTCAGCAAAAATTCAACATGGCGTCACGCGTTTGATGCTCTCGTTTGTGCCGTAGTATTCGCGTTGAAGACGCCGTTTTCCAACCTTTTCCAACCGAAAAAAAAATGCAAGGGAAAAGGAAAGCTTCACGAGATCCTTCATACGTTAGCAGTCACAGCGGAAAGGAGGAGACGAGTGGAATACAGTTGGCAGCATCGGGTTTGGCCTGTTATTGATTAATGTTTCGCCGCCATGGCTCCATTTAAGGGCATTCTGTAGGGATGAAGCAGACGACAGCTAAGGCATTATGTTGAGATATTTGGGGGGTAAAGGAAGGAAAAGAAGGGGATTAAAAAGGCGAGAAAAGGGAAGGGGAAAGAGTAAGACAGGAAATTGACCGAAGATAAGAGAGAAAGAAAGTTTCTTAGATTAGATTTTGTTACTACGATAAGAATGAAAGTGAAGAAAAGGGAAGGAAAGAACGAGAAAGAATTTGAAGGGAGAAAATGCTGAGAAGGAAGAGAAAGAAAAAAATCCAAGAATTTATCATGAAATTGTTATATAGTGAGACGACCAACATGTCCGTAGCAATATTTACTAAACTTAACTTGATGCAACACAAGACCACTGGTGTGTGACACCCAGTGTGGATGGCATTCAGTAGTTATGGTCTGTGTGACTATTTTGCTAACTATTGCTCCATGGCAAGGTGATATTTCTTTCTTCTCTATCTACGAATTGCATCTCTCTCTATCTCTTAAAACCGTCAACTGTCAACATCAGCTTAGGTTTCTTCAGTTTTAGCGAAAGTTTGGCTGGTTAACTATCTATGTGTGACTATCTATGTACGTGTCCCTCGTACAGGCCTTATCAATGGAGCCAGAGGGCTGAAAATTTAATCAACATTTATCATGCTGAGACAATATTTTACTCTTGGTTTTTAGGGGAAAAAAACACTAAAAAACACAGTTATCAGTGAGGGGTTCATTAAACAATGTGAATTTATGCTAAATTGGTCTCTTAGCCTGTGTCCAACAACACTTATGCTTAACTTTTGAAAATTTGGACTTTTTTAGTGATCACCGCCTAGGAAGAGATGAGTGGAATACCTAATTCATTCATCCGATATTTCAACTGATCACTTTTAGCTCGGCGTCCTGCCAAAAGATGTTGCTTACGTGACAGTTTCTATTGAAAGACTAACCAGACCCGTAGTCTTTTTTTGTTGTTTTTTTTTTTCTTTTTTCTTTAGGATCTTCCACTCATTCCTTTCTTTTCTTCACATTCCCTGAATTTATTCTATGTTTCTCACCTGTCCCCTTCTTACCCCCTGCCTCTGTCTGTCTGTCTGTCTGTCTGTCTGTCTCTCTCTCTCTCTCGGCCTAATTCGTTTCCTCTCTATCAGTCCATCTCCCACCCCCTTTTAATATATCTCTTCTCCAACCCCTTCTATTTCTTCTTTTCATCCCATTCCTTCCCTTCATCCTATCCCGACCCTAATTCCAATTTTCCCCCACCCGCTGCAATACTTAACACCTTATCTTCCTTCAGACTCTGTTTTTAATCAACGCTTCAAATGAACTGATTTCAAATTCTAATTGTGAATCCTCTGACGTCATGGTTTGCAGCTTCACATACCGTCGTTTTTAATTGTTTTTTTTCCCCCAGTAATCCATTTCCGTAAGAAGAACAACTCCCAACAGCATATTTAACCCATCAACTACGAATGGCCGAAATTTAAGTCATTTCAGTTATATGGCTAATTAAATAAAACTCAATGAAAAAAAAATTGAAAATTTAGAATTTAAAATCTGATTTATTGTGATTCAATTCAATTCAGTTCTTTCTGTGAATCAGGGATTTTATCTTGCAATCGATATGGGCTTTCGCCTTGCATTGGGGAGCCATTACTCTTCGCTATCTGCCCAAGTTAATGGGTTGAAACTACCCAGCTTTCACTCCATGGTTGCTTTCACTTCATGGTTGTGATATTTCGTGGATTGTGGACGTGGTGAAGAGAAATGGTTATGCACCTGCAAGATAAAAGCCCTTGTCCATTGCAAGATAGAAGCCCTGTACCGACGCATCACATTTTATTTTTTATTTTCTCTCGGAGAGGAGAGATCAATGGTATTCAGGAATACTTTTCTCTTTCAATCGCAGATAGTAAAATATTTGTCACTTTGCTACCGTTATATCTAGGGTGGGAATCTGAAGCATTGTAGTATTTGAAGAAAGAAAACATGGGAGTTGTCTGGAAGGACCACTCCCGGTACCCAACTAAATCTCATTTTACTTCCTCATCTTTATTTCTCTTGACTGTTGAGTTCAGCTGTTCTCTTTTGGTGAATATCTTTATGTCTCACCTTTTACCCTTTTGCGTGCCCCTACCTTGCTTCACTCTTCTCTCCTCTCCTCACCACTCTTTGTGCTATGATTCCATTCTCAGCCCCCCCCCCCGTTTAACTCCATACCTTTCAACGTGAAATTTGTATCATTAAAGTGTGATGAACGGATTTAGATGTCTACCCCTAGTTATATCGCCAACAAAACAGCGCGTATTTTACAAGAGCTCTTTTTCTTGTTGATAACATTGCACAGACTTGACCAACTAACTCCTAGGAAAATGATTTTCTCTGCTCCAACAAGAATGGTAAGGGGGGTGGAGGGACAAACTGATCCATGTTTACCGAGATGTCCAACAGCTGTGGAATATTGTCGAAAATTTATTTTCTAGAAGGGGGCTTCTTTTTTTTTTTTTTAATATTACGTCATGCAGAAGATGATACGCCTCGATATGGAAACAGTCACGTGCACAGGAATGGATCCAGGATTTTGAGTAAGGTATCCACACGCCCTAGATCCCCACCCCCGGGACCCGCGCTTGGAGCCCAGAATTGTGATCTCTGACAAAAAGCATGCAAATTGATGGATTCACGCTTTGCTTCGGGCGCATGTACTGTTAACGACGGAATTTTCCGTCATTGCAATTCTATGACTAACTCTATAGAATATACGTTTTATTGTGATTAATGGCAACTTAGTTCAAATTGTGAGTCAGGGCTTTTTATCTTGCAATGGACAAGAGATTCTATCTTCCTATGGAAAACTATTTCTCTTCACCACCTGTCGATGTCGATAGGTTATATATTGCGTGCTTAATGACACAGGAATGGTATCAGTGAACTCCGACTGAGGCAGTTTCTGATCACTTTCAACTAATGCCACTGGGAAAGACACAAATCCACTTCTTTGTAAAGCAAAAATTTTTGGCGTTGGGCCAAGAGCCCGGTCCCGAGAAGACCCACTATTGCCTCAAACAATAATAGGGTCTCCCACGAACGTTCAAACGATGGAAAAAAAATCATTCCCCTATGTGTCAAGTGACACGGGAGCAACAGTGCCGAGTTCCTGTCACGCTTGGGAACGGATACCCCAACATTAAATGAAACCACCGTACGTAAAATTTGTTTATGATTAGTAGCAAATTGAATAACAGCAACCACATAATACAGTCATACCCCGCTTAGCACTCTAGATCATCATCATCATCATCATCATCATCATGTCTGTTAGCGTCAGTCATTGGGCATGGACCTTTCCCAAGATTCGCCAGACCTCTCAATCATGGACACTGCGGAGCCAGTACTTTCTAATTTTATTTAGCTCGTCACGACATCTTACTTTCCGTTGGCCACAGCCTCGCACCTACAGATCCTCGTTGTGAGTCGTGATGTCCAGCGGTTATCTTCCATTCTTACATGTCTAGCCCACTGCCATTTGAGTTTTCTAACTGTTTCTATGATGTCCCCAACTCCTGTCTCTTCTCTAATATACTGTACTTATGATCTCTCCATATGAGGCTGAGCATGATTCTCTCATGTGCACGTTGCATGGTTCTCAGTTTGAGAATCAGTCTTTTGGTTAGGTTCCATGTTTCAGCTCCATAAGTGACCCTCAGTTGGATACATTGGCAGAAGTGAATAAGTCAAGTTTAGGGCAGGTCTATTAAAAGTCTCCTAGCGTTGTACCCATCGAATATGTCAGGATTATTTATGTATGGATCGGTTATTCTGACGTACGATCAGAGTATCTGTTCACCCCACCAAGAATCAAAGTGTTGCTCCCCAGAATTTCTCTTTAGCATCAGATCAGAGTGTATTATCTGCGTGCTCATTGAAAAATGTAACATACAAAAATATATATACACACATTACGATTTTTTTTCATGTATGCGTATCATATGTGAGTGTGCGGTCTCCTTCGGGTATACTTACATACATATCTTGAATAATACTCCCATCATCCAAGGTATTCTACCAGCGGTATAGAGCTTAAGAGGAAATGAGGGAAGACAGGGCTGACTGCTCTGGAAGTGTGTGGGGTGACTTGAGCAGACCTTCTGCCCTCGACACGAGAAATCTTTTTGATATCTACGTAATTTCAGAGACGCTTTGGAGACGTATGGGACGAGCTTTTGGGTATAGACTGTCTTATTTTACTTATCAGTGAATTGTCAAAATAGATCATTCTAGAAGTACTATATAGACAATGAGAAAAGGCGTAACCCTCTTGAGAAGTAAATAAAGTTAGGTGTCGGCACCCCCAGACGTTCCCCCGACACTGCATCAGTGTATTCGACCGTTTTCAGATCCGAGAAATATTTGTCGCTCGCCAATTTTTTTTTCCTGTTTAAATGAGGAAGAAAACAGGTCTGGTTAGTCACTAGGTAGAAACCGTCACGTGACCAACAAGTTTTTGGGTGATTAATTGAAAAATTGGGAATAGGGGTGATTAATGATGAAGTAACGTCTCTTGTCTGTTGCTGGGCAGTGATCACAAACAAAAAAAAAAGAGTCTGAATTCATTTTTAAAAAAGGTGTAAATGCTACCGGACACAAACTAAGGGATCAATTTAACATAAACTTACACTGCAAGTAGAATTCTTCACTAACAACCTTCATAGAGGGAGGAACTTCCCTAAAACAGAAAAACGTTTTTTCTAAACATAATGTAAAGGGGGAAATTTTCAAATTTTCAGCCCTCTTCAACGATTGGTGTAGTCTTCAACCGTGATACATTCAAAACCAGTTGGGAGTTTTGGTTGACGATCTCGAACTTCTCGGCGTCTCCCTCTTGGCTAAGATCTAAGTGTAGTAACTGTTCTTTGACGTCCTCGGGCTGAGTAGTTGATCATCGTCTGGGATTGTCCCTCATCCCGAAATCACTGACCAGCATACTCAGGCTCGTCCTGAGAGCATCATCAGGATCCATCCTGTGAACCAAGTCAAGCCTGCCCTGATGACTCGAGACTTAGGGACTCTCGCACAACAGGATTCGTCCTGTGGACATTGTCCAGCTTGTTCCGACGTCCTTGTGAAATCATGCACAAGGACTCGGGATCATTTCATCCAGTGCCTGCACGTTTTCGAATGTGTGAGACCCCACATTAATCCGACTTCATGTCATATTTGTAGTCGTGGGGATGCAAACGAACTGGAACTGATGTCTCTAAAAAAAGACAAAACATTCCCACCCACATACCTACCCCGTATTTCCGAAATTTTTGTACACAGTACCTGTTAACGAATCTTTCAAAATTCCATTAGTCTTCCCAGATCTTTGGCAACGCCCCATCCGTGGGGAAAAAAATTGCCTACTTCTCTCCATCTTGCCAGAAACAAAGCCTCGATTTTTTTTTTACTATTCCCGTCTACAATCTCTTTTATTTACTTAAACATTGACTGAGAACTAGGATGACACAGTAAGTAAGAGAGAAAAAGTGAGTAATTAAGTCTGGTTAGTCACTCAATAGAAACCGTCGCGTAACCAACGTCTTTTGGCTGCATGTCGCGTCTTGGGTGGTCAATGAATGATTATTCACATCTCTCGCCTTGTCCAAAATTGGGAATTTTTTTTTTTAAAGCGCGAGCCCAACCGGGCACAAACTATATACCGATTCAGCATAAATTGAAATTGTAAATTGAACCCCATCAGAAAAAAACCGGTCGGAAGAATTTTGAGAAAACACTTGTTTTTTTCTTGACATAGTAAGCAGAGAATGTTCATTTTTTTCTGCTTCCTAACTACATTGGTGTGACATGTTCATGAGAAATATGCATACATACATACATACATACATACATAGTCAGCCTGCCGGACCTACTCGCCATGGACTAATTGCTAGCTGACTAATTTTGTTGGCTAATACCAATGGGATAAGTTTGACCCTCACTGTACCTCAGATTGTGACGCACCAAGCTTGTGAATACGATTGGTATCGAGTATATATCGCGCCATTCTTTCTATCATTAATGAAGCTGAAGTAACAAGACTGAAAATCAGATATATATGCTCTAGTTCTTTCCAAGTGTGAAGATAAACGAAGGTAGGGTTATCAACTTAATTCTAAAGTTTACGTCTAAAATTGAAACAAAAACCATCTCAACACACCAAGAAACATATACACATAACAGATATATGTATCAAGTCAAGGAAATAGACTTAATATTGTTGATAAATCAAACGTAAGTTTAATATTCAATATCGATTTCATCCAAATATTACTGAATTTATTAAAGTAAATACTTATTTTTATTACAAAGAATTAAACAAAAATCTCACTTATTTTTATAACTATAAATTAAATGAAAATGTTAAACATTTTTATTACTATAAATCAAATAAAAAATATTTTTTAGTTACTAAAAATTAAATAAAGATATTAAGAATGATACTTATTTTTATTACTATAAATTGAATGGAAATATTGAACATTTTTATTACCATAAATGAATTAAAAATACTTTTTCGTCTCAATAAATTAAATAGAAATATTGCTTATTTTTATTGAATTTCATCTAAATGATTACTGTTATGTACACAGAACCAAAAACTTTTAGATTTTGATGAAAAACATCTAAATCAGCAACACTGAGCAAATGGCCGTGCACACATTTCAGTTTGTCAGTCAGCGAAGGTAATCGGTGCTAGAGATGCTAGCACATCTAAAAATAGCAGCCGGGGTTTTGAGTCAGATGCTAAAATTAACCCCGACGTCCTTGGCGGGAGAGTGAGTGTTACTTACTGTGTTCCGGTCCAGATGGGATGGATGCATGTTTAAGCTGTTTTTTTTTTTTGTCGTTTTTTTTTTGTTTTTTTTTCTCATATCCCAAACCACTTCCCCTCTCCTTTTCTGGAAATACTTATCCACAGGTATCTCCTGATTTGTGTAAGTTCGCTTTACACCCCTTCGTCTTTACGAAAGACTTAGCACAGGTTAGGCCCTGCCATTCAAGATGGCGCAAAGCGAAAAAGCAATTAGCATCAATTCATATTGGAAACTTTTCGGAGGGTTCCCAAACCCCTAAAATAATTTTCATCGATGTTCTTTTGTCTGCTACGGCCATTGTGGTAGACTTAAAATACGATTGTGTGCACGACTGATGAGCCTCGTGCATTTTCTATCGTACACTTAATTGGTCGGGGGCACTCAAAACATCCTGCCAACCTGCCCGAAACTTATGTGCCTTTTCCAAAATCAAGTCATACTTTTCCTCTATCATTGCAGAACTGTCGGTCGTGGCGAAAATCTTGGGTAATGTTATTTTTGGCTTTGGGAACGCTCAATTTTTTTCATACGAATTAATGATAATTGTTCATTCGACTCACACCATTTCGACTTCCGCACGCGCGCACACACTCACACACACACACACACACACACACACACAAACACACACATACACACACGAAACTGTACATAGTGCATTTGTATGCGAGTATTTTTTCCGCTGTAGGAAGGAGTGATATAAGTGTCCATACACTTAATTTACAATTATCATTGACCATGTGCACATTCATGCTCCCAACCCATCGGAACTGGAAGCCAACAATAATCATTCGAAGCCTGGTCCCCGAATATCTGTCCCCAAGGCAGCACCTCACCATTGCACTAAAAAGGTCCAAGTTAAGGAGTACGCCTTGATGTCTACATCAATAGCCGGAAGAACGGTTAACAGAGTAATCCAACAGTCCGTTCCAGCTGTCAAATAAGTTCGATCCTCAATAGCTGCCTTTCAATTTTAGCCTTGTGCCAGACTGAGTCAAGAGTGAATTTATACAGGAGCCCGACATGGGATAATGAATAATCTTGTAGACCATTAATACTATGTTGTGAGTTTGATTCACAAGCTGGTAGTAGTAGTAGTAGTAGTAGTAGTAGTAGTAGTAGTAGTAGTAGTAGTTGTTGTTGTTGTCGTTGTTGTCATGTGCCTGATGAAGATAAGCTTATTTCTGTCTGAATTTTTTAGGTGAGGGAAAATAATTACGTAAAGTTTTTTGCTGACCTTGCTGTCCTCGTTTTGGTTCGGTTCATTTTTTGAGCACAACGTTTCGGCCGTTGTACCTACCCTTCGACCGTCCTCATGTGATGAATGGGTGTCATTTTGATCATTGAGATGGAGACGCCCGTCTCATCGATCGCAGGGAAACGTTCGTGTTCCATTGTCTGAAATCGGTTGTGATTGATTTTTTTGTTTCCATGGCTGTTGGCTGTAATTGATGTCACAAATCCGTGATTGTCTGGAGCAGATGAGCTTTTTGTGAGACAAAAAGCATCGTCATTGGACATGGTCAGTTGTATAAGCCGCCATTTGTATTTTGTTTATATTTGAAACCCGGGGCCAGCTCAGTCCTTTCGGGTGCTTCACCGTGAGGTAATGGTCAGTGAGTTAATCAATCTGACCATTACTAATGAGTAATGGATTTAATCTTCATTGAGTACCAGACACTTGTAACATTGTGTTGAAGCTAAGCCAAGCTTAGAAAGTTAATTTAGGTGTCTACCATGTTAACAAGCTACTCTAGCAGACCTTTGAGTAAGTGCGCTATATTCGTGGCCTGAGAGAAGCTTTGGTTATATCTATTAGGACACCTCATCATGATGTTATGCTTGAAAAAATTAGCTCGGAACTCGTTAATTGTAGCTTTGTGCCAGACTAAGCTAAGCTTATTAAATACCTATATTGAATTTGATTCATTCATAGAGAAGCCTTTTCAGTGTCTACATGAAGTATCAGTGCACAATTATATATATTGGATCATTAGTTGGGCCTCAATAAGATGGAATGGATTAGTGCTGTGTATCTCCTCTGGTAGCTACCTTTCGGAACTGGTGAAGTATCACAAGGTGTCAATATATATCACTCTACGATAAATTATTAAGTGTGTAAGTGGATGTGTTCATTTTCATACACACTGCGCAATAACTAGAGTGTACATTACTGGGAGGTGCGTTTGAGGTAGTCGGTAACAGCTCAGACAATAAAATCGGTGACCTGAGTTCAAACTCAGGTCGGGGCTGTTTATATTCACTTCACAATAATGCTCTTTGGGAAAGGCATGGATCTATCTCTTCCCCCCCCCTTCTAGCTATAGGTAAAATAGTAGAACAGATTGGGCTCTTTCTAGTCTGGGAAAGGCAACCAGTGTAAGAGAAGGACAACTCTAATTTCGAACCAGAAAGTTGGGCCCATTTTAGGGGGTTTGACGTCCCCCAGGCATCTCTTGCAGCCTAGCTGATGCCAGACGTATCGCACTCTATTTTTCCCTGGACTACACCAGCGAGGCCGAGAGGGTGATTCTGATGACTTGGATACCTTTCGCCCTGGAACTGTAGCGTAGAGTCAGAGTATAGTCCGTTCACAGTCTGTCCATGATGACGTATTGTATCATTATTCAGTTTAACATTACTAAATTTATGACTGAAACAATATATGTAAAAGAAAGCAAATCAGCTCTAAACGGGGTAGTGCTAAGAGGGGTATAACTGTATACTGAAAGAGATTATCACTTTATTATGGACAAAAAAAAATATGCCAAACAGTGAAAGTCTGCATCTTAAACGGAAACGAGCGAATAAAGAGCAAGGATTGGGTGGCAGGAGAGTGGGACGGAAGAAAGGAAAAGCCCCTTAAGTGGGGTCAGTCAGGGAGCAAAAGGTTTGGTCAGTACGTCGTTGACCTTTTATCAAATAACAAGGATACGTAGCTGGAGAGCCTGCAACGACACCGGAAAAACACACGTGTTAATAATCGCATATGCTGAAACACATACACGTATACGCAAACTTACATTCACACATACGTACTTACATGTATACATACAAAGATAGACATACTTACATCTTCTAACTAACGTACACATGCAGACTCGTATGCATAGATATGTTTTTATTTACAATCTGTAAAGTTTTACAACTTAAAAACTAAAGATGAAAGCATCTTTTTTAATAAAGATTTTAATATTATTTCAGTCAATTATTTCCAAGTATCTGTTGATGAAATTAATGTAACATTTTCAAAGATTTTCAAATGTTTTAAATAGAGTTAGATATTATAGTACTTGTGAATTCTTTTCTAGGGAATCATCAGTGTTTTTGGAGGGTTTTAACCATGTAACCGTTTCAGGGATTTAAATATACAACGACCATTTTGCCAAGGCTCATCAGCACTGAAAGAGTGTACAAGGAGCTAAGAGGCCATGCATATACGGTGGAAATGGATAGAAGTAGATTGGATATCAGGAAAGCAACAGAGTAGTAGGATTATGGGATAGATTACCGGAATATGTTGTGCTATCGGCAAATGTAAATGACTTTAAAAAGGATTATGATATTTATTACACCACCGCTAACGCAAATATCAATGACTGAGATACTGAGTAAATATAATTATTTGATGAGTGCTTTTATATAGAAATTGTATACTTTTCTTCACACTACAATAAGTGTTTAATGTTTTTAAATGCTGATCTAACACCATCTCCCCTCGAGCTTCAATTTTCATACTTAGCTATATTATTTTAGGACAGTGTCATTATATATTGTTTGATTCTTATTATGGACCTTAGCAAACTAAGTAATTTATCGTACATGGATGTTATTTCATTATCATCAGTCTTTTAACGTCCATCTTCGTACTTAGATCTTACCAAGGATTCGCCACGCCCCTCTATCTTGCACGCTGCAGAACCAATACTTTCTGATTTTGTCTATTTCGTCTCTCCATATTGTATTCTGCCGGCCTCGGTTGCGCATGTGATCTCTGGGGATCCATGTAGTGAATCGTGATGTCCATCAGTTGTTTGCCATTCTTGCAACAAGACCAGCCCATTGCCATTTGAGTTTTCTGGTGGATTCTGAGATGTATTGGACACCTGCTTCCTCCCTGATATACTGCGCTGTCTTGTGATCCCTCCGTGTGAGGTTGAACATGATTTTACGCAACATTCCATTGATTGATTTGACAAAGGGGTTACTCGTAAAGGCTACGTATCCAAATTGCCAGCATCAACACCCTTTCGCTTTGGGGCTATTATATATACATGCTTTATATATACGTATATGATATAAACATTTATATTCGTTCTCTCTTTCCTTCTTTATGTGGGGGAGGGGTCATGGGAAGAGCTCCCCGTGGTGATCCCTGTTAAACCTCCTAATTGGAGATCAAACTCTACACCACGCTACATAAAGCAGGTCATAAGGTGCAAACGCCTCCAGAACCCATTGACCCCTTACCCCAATCTGAACACTTTGAACACTTTCTAAAACTTTCTACTGTGTATGAATGAATCCTTTTTCAGAAAGATCAGCGAGCAACTAAAAAAACTCTCCCGCCAAATTATCCACCATATCGGCCCTCCTCAACATGGCCTCATTTGTACAATAATTATATACATATACATATACGTGTGTGTGTGTGTATAGTAATATATGTATAAGGAGGTTATTCAGACTATTAGCATAACACTTACAGACTTATTTTGCCTAAGTGTGAAAACACGCTCCCGGTCTGTTTTTACAGTTTTCTCATTAAGTAAATCGAAGTTGTTGCTTCAAGGATAGTTTTGAAAGCGAGACCTTTTGTAAATATTTACTGATTAACTTTACTTTATATAACTATGCTTTGTAAATGTGAATGAAATTTAGCAATAGAGACTTGAGGGTGAGTGACAATAGAATTGTTCAAGAGGCACCAGTCTATATAACCCCAACATTATACTAAATGAGGGCTACAGGGATTGGCTTTTGAAAAGTAGTCTTTTTTAGAAAGGCAGACGGAAATACACACACACACACACACACACACAAATACATATATATATATATATATATATATATATATATATATATATATATATATATATATATTATATATATATATATATATATACATATATATATATATATATATATATATATATATATATATATATATATATATATATATATATATATATAATGTGTACTTTAGAGAGTGAGACAGACTCGGGAGTGAAGTTTTTGGTGGTAAGGTTTATTAATCCTTATATGTCAATAGTCCATACATGTTTCGGGATTTCTCCCATCATCAGTGATATATATATATGGGCCGTGTGTTTGTGTGTGTGTGGGTGGTCTTATGAACTTTCTGCCTCTGTTATGTTATGCAAATCAGTTTCCAATCACTGTTGATGTTCCATATTCAGGGTATTCCGTATTTTGTACAGAATTTATTCAAATTTAGATCCTTATGTAATACGTCCAATTTCATTGTGAGGATTATCAGATAAACATGTTTTACCATTGACCTGTATCGGGAATATACAAGTAAGTCCAAAAGTAGGTTTACCATTTAGAATTTGGAGAAGATTTGTGTCTGTTATCTATTTAGATATTCCTGTATGATTAGCAACGTGTCCATCCGTCTGTCCATCTGTCAGTCCATCTGTCTGTCCATCTTTCTATCCGTTCGTCCGTCTTTAAAATCACTTTAAAAGCAAAGATTTCATGTTGAAAGGTGTGGGGGGTAGAGAAGGACTTCTGTAAATAGAATTTCAAACACAAAGACTGTGGGGTGGGAGAGAAAGAGAGAGAGAGAGAGAGAGAGAGAGATGTCTGGTAGGTGTATGCAAAAAGGAGGGGGTAAAACATAAATATATTCGCCAAAGGAGAACGACAGAACTCGGCCGTCGAGAAGAGAAGAAAAGCAAGAAAGTGAAATGAAGTGGAATTGAACTCGCTTTCAAGTGTCTATGAGTGGAAGATTTGGTCAAGTGCCGGGGATAGTCACTTCAGGTAACTCCCGTGAGTTTTTCTCAAATACTAAAGTGCTTTAGATTCCCAATCCTATGTATACCATAAGCAACAGGTATTTGACTAGTATATGATGGCTTTAGCTCTCCGAAGATTTAATTGAAAGGGTTTCCACAACAGTAAGACCATAGACAGTGGGACCTGTGCATGAAATTACCTTCTAACCTGAGCAATGGAGTTTTAAGGTAGAGTACGACTTACCCAGGGTCGACCCTATCCCTTGAACCAAGGGTTTGTGTCCAATGGTTAACCAAGGTGGAACAAATAGGAGTAGGGACCTAAGGTCGTAGATTCGATAGGAGTGTCCTTCTTCTGGCAGAGAATATTCTGAGAGTAAGCATGACCTGTGGTTACACCACAGAACATAAACATTCCCTTGTTGGTAGATGCCCGAGCTGCCTATAGGGTTCTACCATCCCTTTGAAGGAGAGTCAGGTCAGTGCAACTGTCTGCAACTTGGAGCAAAGATCCTCTGGATAGTACTGCTGTCTACAACTTAAAGCAGATCCTAAAACTGATGTACGAGAGCCCATAAGTAGCTTCACCATTCAGGAATCGAAAAAGATTTTATTCATTTGAAGCCGTCAACCAAAACTGCCACCAATACTGTCAATGAAGGTTTCTCCAGTTTCTAAATAAGTCTGGCTGTCTGTTTAGCTGGCTAGGTATGTTTGCAGGTATATATGTATCACGCGTACAAGCCACACCATTGGAACTAAAAAGCTGAAATGTTAAACATTTATCCCTTATTTTGTTTAGAAAAACACTTTTTTTGTTTTTTGAAAAATAACCCACCCTCATTTTCGTGTGGAGTTCAATTCACGATGAAATTTTATGCTAACGTGACTCCTCAATTTGGGTCTGCTTGTTTTGGGATGGGGTTTTTTGTTGTTTTTTTTTCCCAAAAAAATTAAGACTTTTCATTGATCGCTGGTCAACAAAAATGCTAGGGAAGTAACTTATTCATTGACCCCCTTTTTTATCATTTTTAATTGATCGTCCCAACAGAGGCATGCTGCAAAAAATGTTGGCCACGTGACATTTTCTATTGAGTGACCAACCAAAACTGTTCTTTTTTTTATTTGCTTTGTTTTTTTCATTAGTTTATATTCTAGTTCACCCGCACTGTACAAAAAAAAAGATGACTGGATTATTTTGCGATAGCTCTGCACTTGTAAAATATCAGAAACATGTTGCCCTACATTTTCTTGTCCTTGTTCGACCAGAATGAACCCGAAATTTTTACGCATTTGTATGACAAAAAAAAGTAAAGGAGACTACTCTATAATTAGAAACAATAGTTATCACCCATGAGAAATCTTACAGTCACTAAATTAGACGTTCACGTGGCTTGTTATATAAGTGAATTTTTACATGAAGTGCAGAGAGTGTAAACTTTTTTTTATATAACTGTACGAAAAACTGGTGTTATGTACGTGACCAACATATTCGTGGGCGGTTTCCTTGCATGGAAATGGAACTCGTTCGCTCTCTGCGTTAGAACAATGGGAAACCATTTTGGCAATTAGATTGCAGTGATTTTAGACGTCACTCCGTTGAGATTTCTGAAAAGATTTCCAAGAAATAAACTTTCAAAATCTGGAAATAAAGATGTCGACATATATATATATATATCAGGAGAAAAAAAACCATGAGCGCAAAATTCAACCGATTTCAAAAAGTTTATCATCTTAATAAAGCTTTCTAATTGAGAGGATTTGGACAAAAGATTTCTGATTACTCAATGGTCACTCTTGTTAGAAACCGTCAACCAAAACTGTCCCACAATCTGTCAACGTAAGTTTTTTCTTGCTTTTAAGTTGGTATGGCTGGCTATGTATATATGCATCACACGTACCGGCCGCACCAATGGAGCTAGGGGGCTGAAAATTCGAACTTTTACTTCTTATTATGCCTGGAAAAAAATTTGATAAATGTTTAAATTTTCAGCCTCCAGCTCCATTGCTGCTATCTATGCGCGTGATATATGTATAAACAGCCAGCCAGACCCACTTAAAGACTGAGATAAACCTCTGTGGACAGTTTTGATGATAGCTTTGGTTGACAGTTTATAATAACTGCACTTTAAAGGGAGCCAAAGTTCAGCTTGCCAGGGTTGCCAGAAACCCTAGCGCCAGCCCAAATCTCTGAATTTTTTCATATGTAGCTAAAAGGGTATTTTACTGTGTGAAATATGCAACAATCATGTCGGAAATAAGAAAACAGCGATCAAAATGGAAGATGCAGAATTGGAGAAAGTAGACCACTGCATATACATATGACAACGAATATCTGTGAAATCCTCAAAAGAAGAAATCAAGCAAAGAATCACTCTATGACAGCAAGCCTTCGGCAGAGCAAGCTCAACCTTCAAAAACAAGAAGATCCCATTAATCCTAAAAAGAAGGGTAAGTAACCAATACTTCCTCCCAGTAGTCACCTATGGAACTGAAACATGGAATCTAACCAAGAGAGATCCGCAGACTGAGAACCATGCAACGTGCACATGTAAGAATCACGCTCAGCCTCACATGGAGAGATCACAAGACAGCAGGTAGAAAACAAGAGTCCGAGATATCATAGAATCCACCAGAAAACTCAAATGGCAATGGACTGATCTTGTTGCAAGAATAGCAGACAACTGATTGACATCACGACTCACTACATGGACCCCTGGAGATCTCATGTGTAAACGAGGCCGGCAGAATACAAAATGTGAAGACGAAATTGATGAATTCATAAAGTATTGGCTCTGCAACGCACATGATAGAGAGGTGTGGCCAATCCTGAGGAAAGTCTATGTCCAACGACTGACGTTAAAGACTGATGATGATGGAAAGTATCGTCGGCCATACTCACCATCGCTGCATTTAAGCCAATAGTAATAAGAAGGCTATTTAGAATATCAACTCAGCAATTATTTGCTTATTTGGCTTTAGAGTGAAAACATGGTTGCTGTCTAGCTTTACCCTACTTTATATTATTTACTTCTTTAAAGAAAAACATTATTGTTACTCTAGAGCAAAACACCCATCCGTCCAGCTGGCCCTCTCGTAACATTGTTGATAGACCCTTTAAGTGAAACGAAGTAAAGTTAAACCAATTTTACCAGAGGCTCAGCGATATAAACGAGACTTTATTTCGCACGGTATATTCCTCGTCAAAAACATTTCACAGAGTACGTACTACTGCTTACTTCAGAACCAAAAACATTCGTCTTTCCTGCAGTACTATACAACAGGTCTTCACTTAACGTTGTTGATTGGTTCTTGGAATTGTTACTTCTAGTAGGACTCCAACCGAAACCAATTTTGCCATAGGTTCAATGATATCAAAAAAACAAAACAACTCAAGATCCCAAAATATACTCTTAGTCACCTTCTCTTGGTTAATTTTGCAACAACTTAACATACAACACTTGGAGCACAAATAGGGCTGTCTGGGGTTTATTTCAACACAGGCAGTCGTCCAGGCGCGAAGTGTTTGGGGTGCCCGTACGACTTTCAAAGTACAAATGAGAAAATAGGAAGACAAATAAATTAAACAGAATAAAAAGTCAAAAAATTCCCTTTAGACTTTTCAGGAATATCTGATAGTTAGATATTTCTGTTGTGGAGAAATGTCGGGAAACGATTGACAAAGGAAATTCTCATGACTGATGACAAGTACAGGTAGGCTTAGTCGATTAGTTGAGATAGAGTGTTCACAATGACTGGGAATTGGGGTGGGGCAAGGTTGCAAGTAAATAAACAAATAAATGAGATAAGACTCTATTGATAAATGTTTGATTAAAGGTCGCAGATAAGGAACCTTTCACATAACCCTTCCAGTTTCCAAGCGAGTAAAAGTAGGTCAGTGGTTAGTACATGTATGAACTATCCAAAGGTCCTTGATCGAGCGCTTCCGGTTATTCGCCTAGCAATTTTCAAGATCCAAGATCTAAATAGTTTGGGGCAAAAACTGTGATTTCAACAGTTTATTCTTCTTTCCCGATCTATATTGTGTACTTGACAGTTGTCGAATAATGATAACATGTCTGGTTAGTCAGTCATTAGAAATTGTCATGTGAATAACGGGGGTTAGGTTGCATGCCACGCTGGGGGTGATCAATTGGAAAAAAATGGAAAAAAGGCAGATCAATGAATAAGTTACTTTCTCTCTCTCTCTCTCTCTCTCTCTCTCACACACACACACACACACACACATACACACACACACACATTCAGTGGGCAGCGGTTAATAAAGTGTCTGAAATATAAACTAAGGACCAATTTAGCAGAAACTTGCATTGTAAATTGAGGCCGCACTAATTTTACTATTTAGACAGGAATTCTTATATACATCTAGACATAATAAAGGGTTGATATTCATATTTCCAGCCTTCTAGCTCTAGTGGCGCGGCTTGTACGTGCGATGAACACATGTATACGTTGCCAGCCACCAAACCAGGGAAACCAATCTGGAAACTGAAGAAACCTACGTTGATTGTTTTGTTTGACGTGTTCTTATATGTAATCGTTGTTTGTTCAACCATTGGTATCAAAAGTATCAAAAGTAGATCTTATAAAACAAATACATTTAGTTACCAACGGTCAACCCCAGAAATTAACAGTTCCTGATTTGATTCAATGACTGTCTAACAACAAGTGTAGTGAGTGACACTGGCAACTCTGATACGCCAGAGAGAAGCCATAAAGTGCTTCATAGCCTAATGTTCCCATGTAGAAAGACTGTATTATTATCATCATCATCATTATTATTATTATTATTATTATTATTATTATTATTATTATTATTAACAGCAATTTCACACCAGTTGCCTGGTTGTTACCAGTGGAGGTTGAGTGACAGCAAGCCTCCTCAAATCTCCAGACTTCCTCTCCACACTCTTATAGTCCACAACAGTACTATGGTTTACAGTTATCACACCAGTTGTCCGGTGGTCATCGCTGGAGGCTGAGTAAGTTTCCTCAGGTCTTCAACCCTCCTTTCATCTCATCTCTCCCCCACCTATCACAGCAGTGCAGTGGTTCGTACCTCCACTACCATTTGGTTATTATTATTATTATTATTATTATTATTATTATTATTATTCACTGGTGCTCGCTCCATCGTCTCCCCGGGATCAAGTCATGCGTCTCCGTCAACGGTCAAATACACAATCTGACATCTGGATCATGTAGTGGGTCGTACATGCTTACACTACAAATGGCAGCGAGTGTATCCCTATCTCCACGGGTGGAATGCCGATCGTGTGACAGAACTGTTGCCGCTAAGATATATTCTAAATGTATCCTTTTTAACTCGCCCACAGAAAAGCGGCTGCAGACGCCCATGGGAACCCGATTAGCTTATAGGCAGAAAATTCCTTTTCCTCAAAGATTGTTTTATTTTTATTTGGTCGCTCAAAGCCTCTCCGCCATAACGAATACGAATAACATTATAGGATATCATTTACCAAGGTCGCCAGCAGGTCGGGCGTTTGCTAAATTAATTAGTAACATTAAAGCTGACAGGATACCCCGGTTGTTCATTATATACATTAATGTTAATTAAACTATGTCAATATTATTCACACTAGGGTCTTTATCGCAAAATTTAGTTCACCCGATTTTAAATTTCCTTATTTTCTGGATCATTTTCCGTCCTATTTTCCTGCGTTCATCATTATAGATATGATTTTTTTTAGAAATAAGATGTTGACTATCTCATTTTGTAAATGTTTGTTTCATTCTACTTTTTGAAAACTTGGAATAACAAAAGAGTAAAAGCAAAAAAAAAAGGATTAGAATTTTGCTACTTTACATCAAGTAAAGTTAGTTAGAAACAATCTGGAAACAGAATTGGAACCTTTAAAATAACGCTTTCTTATTGCGTATGTTTACATAAAAAATGTACTTTTATAATTGGAGAAAATATACATATGTGTGCAAATTGATTCGTTCTCCCTTCATGTTTCAATCAACTTTCAATTACCCATGTAGTTTCATTCACCTCCCAAATAATTTCATTCACTCTAACATGAATTATTCACCATTTGAGGAAGAGATGTTAGAACACGTCAATTAAAACTGCCAACCGCAGCCATTCGACAACAAATTGTCAAAACGGAAACCGACGGAATCTCTCTCTCTCTCTCTCTGTTACTAAACTTATTATAATTTTTTTTAAATAAGGAAGCTAGGCATGAATTTGCAGAAGAATACATCGTTCTGGAGGATGGGAATTGGTCTAAAGCTCATTCAGCGATGAAAATAAATTCAAGTTAGTTGGATCCGACTGCTGACAGTTTGTTCGAAGTCGTACAGGTGATAGACAGAAACAAAATGTGTCAAAAATTCGGCTAAGTTTGGAAGGTTGGGTGTCATGGTATGGAGGATGTTCTCCTCTGAATGTGTTGGACCGGTTGTGAGAATGGGACAGTAAGTTCAAATGTGTACCTAAACTTGATGAAGCAACATGTCATTCCTTCTCTATAAGCATCTCCAGACCAGTCAACCATCTTGATGCAGGTCGACACCTCCTGTCACAATGCTGAACGAGTGAAAGATATTTTTTGAATATGAGAGCATTGAAGTCATGAGATGCCCAGTACAAAATCCTAACTTCAATCCCACCGAAGACTTGCGGAAGATGATAAGAAAGAAGGTTAGGAAACGAAACCCAAGCTCTATAACAGATGTATAGGAAAAACCAGAGGATGAATCTAAGCATACAACACCAGATCTGTGCAAGAAACTCGTCATATCCTGTGAGCGTCAGAGTGCTGGAATTATCTCTAATAAAGGCCTTATAAAATAATAAATAATAAGCCTTATAGAGGCCTTTATTAGAGATACTAATTATTTTTAGTTTGATTATTTACATAAGTTCAATTCTTATTTTGTAAATCTCATCATGAAAATGATACTGTTTATGCTATATTCTTATTCAAATAAATGTTTTTCTTGAATATCTATCTTTCCACAACCACTTTCGATGAAAACTTTTTTTATACATGAAGTATTTACCAAGAGCTACGATCTATACAAATTTCAAGATACTTTGGCCGTTACTATTTATGAGAATCATTTTTGAATAAATCGTTCTTATTTGACCGGTACCGAACGTGTTGAGTATGCAGGCAACACTTATAGGGCTAGAGGGCTGAAAATTTAGATATTAACCCCTTATATATAGTAAAGAACGTTTTTGTGTTTCCTTTTTCCTTAAACTATCCTAATGTATTTTATTTTATCGTTGATATTTATTAATTTTATGAATTATGATAATTTGATCCATCGTTCTGTTTCTGCCTGTCTTCATATTTGATTTTTTTTCTTAGATTCGAAATTTCTAATGATCACAACCGATCAAAAGGCTGCAGAAATAACTTGTTCATTGATCCCCCGTTTTTCCAAGGTTTTAATTGATAACCCCCTCCATAGCCGGCCTGCTGTCAAAAGGCGTGGTTACGTGAAGTTTTGTATTAAGTGCCTAAACAGACCTGTCATAGGTTACCATTTACCAAGACAACATTGCAAGAAGGGTTTGTCGAATTAAAGCCACAATGGAACTGACAGGATTTCCTGATTTTTTTCGCTTCATCTCAAACACACACGCATAAATGTGAGAACCATGTATTCATGGATGAAGGCACCAACGCATAAAGTCACACGCATGTATTAACCCATTAACTGCGGGAAGTGGAGAAGAGTAATATTCATCCATTGCAAGATAAAAGCCTTTGTCCATTGCAAGTAATCCATTGTAAATTATCCATAGATAAAAAAAAAGCTCTAACTCGTAGATAGAATTGAGTTGCCATCAATCATAATAAAAACGGAAATTTCATTGGGTCAACCATAGAATTTGCGTCATTCGCAGTAAATGGGTTAAGCAGCTGTACACTACCATTTATAGTAAGAATTACAGAATGGTCCATCGAGTGTAGTCACTTTTACACACGCGTGCATACACACACACACACACACACACGTATATATATATATATATATATATATACCAAAGTACAAATCAGTAATTCAATATCTGATGTGTGATGGGTTTATTTCATAGTGCTCAACCCAACTAACACCAAGTTAAGTTTAAGTAGAGCTTTGAAAATGAAAGGTGAAGTAATGGATTCGCTACATAAACACGTTTATATTTCTGTCCTTTTGGGCTTCTTCAGGAAAGTTATTCGATTGATTAGGATCCCTATTTAGGACGTCATTGGGGGGAGTATTTTTCTGGGGGGATCTTTGTCTTATCCTATTTATATTTCTTTCTCTTTTTCCTTTTTATCTTGTTGATCTCTGTAAATATTTTTTATATCTCCCAATTCACTGCCCCATCTTATCTAAGACAAGCCCGACACCCACGGAGGCAGGAAACAAACGCCTTCTGAACCCTCCTCTCACAGACAGTTTTCATTTCAAACAAAGCTTGACTCTCACTTAAACAGATACAAATACTCCCCCCCTCTCTTACTAGCCACCCCTCTCACAGCACAAAAATATCCCCATTTCTTCCCTTGACCTCAAACATGAAAACAGCAAGCTTTTCTGCGAACCGTAAGAAATTTTTCACTGGAAAAGATGATTGGCACCCGTCGGAATGCATCGAAACATGACCAATGAAAAATAACAAGATTTTGAGATGTAACTCCTGCATTCTCTCGAGTTTTTCTCTTCACCTTTTAATTGTTGTTTTCATCAACATTCAGTCGGATCACATATATATATATATATATATATATATATATATATATATATATATATATATATATATATTATATATATATATATATATATATATATATATATATATATATATATATATTATTGTGTCAATCACAGACATCTGTTTCGATGTATTACTTCTCTTCAGTGTGGCAATAGACTTTCCATTAACTCATCCAGTACCGCGAGGTAGGATTGAAACCTTCGCTTCAGACCCTCTAGGCTACGGAACTGGACGGTCAGAAAGGCTGAATTTTACCGATATATTTATTTACGCAGAAATTCCCTATCCACCAGAGGGCTCTATTCGTATGAAAGAGCATTGCATAAGCAAGTATATATATATATATATATATATATATATATATATATATAAATATATATATATATATATATATATATATATATATATATATATATATATATATATATATATATATATATATATATATATATATACTTGCTGTTTGTGTAACCAGTGAAAACACAGGTAGAATTAATTAGATGAATTCGGCAAAACCATTATTCACTCTAACGAATCTATATGTAAGGACATAGCAAATATTAAAGGCACCCAAAGAAATTCATCAGAAACTAGAAAGCACACGGACAGAGCATACCCCTGCCAACGCCATTGTCCCTAAAAACCCCTCATTCCTAGGCCCATAGCCCACCATTCCATGAAATGTAGTTAAAATTCATTCATATCGTGTATTGCTATGTAGGTAATACTTGGCATCATAAGTAGGATTTATTGAACGAGTACGTCTACACGTTCATTCACACTAATAATTACATATTTAGTTAAACGGTGCGTGTGATTGGTAAGAGCAGTTAGCCACCCATTAGGAATAAAAATAAGACCTATTAAAGGTTGGATGAACTCCAAGTTAACGAAGAGCAAACTGGAGATGATGTCTCGATGAAAACACCGTCAAGGAGGCAACGGGAAACCATTCCTCTATCACTCCCAAGAACAATAATGGCATTGCACAGCTTACACATGCTAGACAAAGTGACCACCAGAAAGCCTTAAGGGGCGAGAATTCCTGAAAGGGACTAAAGATAGGAAAACGTGGAGAGCCATGATAGCTCACGTCTTGAAAGGACGTGGTGCAAAAAGAGAGAAAAAATGAAACAGCAAATTCTGGTGGGTGGAGAGACAATCAATGATACAATAACCATAGTTTTGTCTGAGTGTCGGCTGTATATATCTAGATGAGTTTTTGGCTGTACTCCCAGCGTCCCGCTGACTTTATCGCTACTCCTCCCACTCTAAAAACTTATTCATTTCCTGTATTTCATAAAATACAAAATAGAACACAAACAGACCTGGTTTGTGACTCAATAGGAGCCGTGACACGACCAACATTTTTTGGCAACAAGCCTTTTCTTGGACTGTGTCAGGGCCGTAACTGAGGATTATTTAAACACTAACCCTAACACGGACCCTAAACACCAACACCAAAACTAACCGAACCCTAAACATTTACCCAAAACACTAACCCTAACACGAATCCTTACACACACCCTAAACACTAACTCTCACACAAACGCAATCTTGAATCTTGACAAAAATGAGATTAAAAAAGCGTGAAAATCTGTTATCGGAGGAAATTTTAAAATTTAAGAAAAAAAAGAGTTCTGAGTTTCCCCGACGAGCTTGGTGCAGTGAAATTAACGCAGAAAGAATAACAATTACCTTTTATTTCATTTTATTTTATTTCATTTTATTTTATTCATTTTTTTTTTTTTTTTTTTGAAGGACTATGTTTTTTCACTGTTTATTTTTATCTATCAACACTAACTCCAATCTTCATCTACAACTTCAACGGGAAAATATGACTGTAGTCTTCTTTTTTTCTGAAATGATATTGAATAAGTATTTTTTACTAAAGGAAAAGACAAAAAAATGCTCAATTCAGTGCACCATAGAGAGAGATAACGTGCGAGGAAGAGAGCGTTTCGTCTTATTACTGTTTTTGTCTCACGGAATTATGGGTAGACGCTAGTGACGTACAAAATCTTTCTTTTAAAAATATCAGCCCCAGAAGACAAAAATATTTATAAAAAATACCTCTAGATCAGTATTTTTCATGTTAGAAATTATCAAACAAAACTGTCAACATAGGTTTTTCTCAGTTTTTTAAATTGGTCAGGCGGTCTTGCAGGCTGGCTGGCTTGAAATTGAAACATTCCCTCCTTACTGTGTCTAGAAATTTTTTTTTTGTTTTGGTTTGTTTGTTTTTGTTCTTTTTTTATCTCAATCGGGAGTTTTTTTCTAGTGGAGGTTCAATTTGCAATATATGCTTATAATAAAATGCTTGCATCTGCCTGTTTATTTTTTGTTGTTTTTTTTTTTTCGATTCATGCTTTTAGTGATTACTGCCCCCAAAAGGCGAGAGAAATAGCTGATTCATTTATCACCCTTTTTTCTAACTGTCTAATTGATTACACCTACACGGTGTGCTGCCAAAAGACATGGGTTGCATGACAGTTTCAATTGAGTGACTTACCAGACCTGTTAATATATCTAATTAAACAGCATTCAGCAACATTTATTTCTCTCTGGACTTATCGTCAATATGTGTAAAAAAAAAACCATGAATGGTCAAAATTTATAAGCATAATTGATCAGCGAATGAATTAATGAGGCTATCCTGGGTATTCACAGAAGAAAAGAATCCCCCGCCCCGAAATCTAGAATGGGAACTTCTTTACAACAGCCATTTTAAAAAAATTAGTACTGAAATTTTTTTAATCAAAATCCAATAATTATTTGATTCATTGTTAGATTTTAATATCTCGGTGTAAAATTAGGGCAAATATTCTAAGGCAAATTGACTGTTCTGTTTTCATTTTGTGACAACTTTTAACACTGTTCATCTTCTAAATTATTTCCGGTTCTATAACTTGTACAGAAGTAATTACTGTATCAGATGTCAATTACTATATCAATCTGTTTTCTCACTAACGGTACAAAGATCTCAATGATAAAATCAACTTTTATATGAATACTTTTTCATTCAAACAATTTAGTGTAGTCGGAAAAGTAGGTCCGCGGAAACTCTCCGGATTTTTTCGCCATCTGTATTTTATAAATCTGTATGTTAACAGGTTGAAATAGTGTCCCACGGAATCAATTTTCATCCCTATATTACCCCAAGTGCGGACTCTGACCCGGACACTGAAAATTTAGAAAATCGTAAAACTGAAATAAACACCCTATAGAGACAAATAAACTTATTCTTCCATGCAATTCTGACCAGAGCAATTTAGTGAAATGGTTATTGTTAAGATTAAAATTCATCTTGACTTTATTTCATGACAATAGAAAGCAAGAAAATGTTGAGAATCTGATGTTTTCATTCATACAAATGGACCAAAAAGCAAATTATCAAATCAATTTGCTTTGTGTT
Source organism: Thysanoteuthis rhombus (assembly GCA_963457665.1). Lineage (NCBI taxonomy): Eukaryota > Metazoa > Mollusca > Cephalopoda > Oegopsida > Thysanoteuthidae > Thysanoteuthis > Thysanoteuthis major. The sequence continues at coordinate 39,389,164 of OY735238.1, read as the reverse complement.
ATCATTCCTTTTCTTCTTTCTCTTATTCTTTCATTCCTTCATCTCCTTCCTTCTGCCCTTTCCCCTTGCACCCTTCTTTCCTTCGTTGCCCGGATGTTCCTTGTTGTCACCCGGATCGGCTCCGTATGGGATCGATGGACTTGGCAGCAGCAACGCCCCTAGTTATGATCACCAAGTCCAAACTCAGGAGAAAAAAAAAAATAACAAGTATGAACACTTCTGGACACAAAATAGGTGACCAATTTAGCATAAATTTACATTTTTCATCGACCCCCCCCTCGAAAACTATTCAGGGTGAATTTGAAAGAAAAACAAATAAAACAGTTTCTTTTTAGATAATAATGAGTAAATGTTTAAAATTTCAGCCCTCTAGCTCCACTGATGTGGCCTGTTCGTGCAATACATACATAGCCTGCCAATCAGCCAGACCAATTTAGAAAACCGAAGACACCCATGAGGATGTTCACGCTTTTCAACATGTGTATATGGATGCTCTTACCATTGAGCTAAACAGCTGCCATTAATGCAAAGGCCAAATAACTGCTTTCATCCAAAGTTCTCATCTTGTTTATTCTCGGTCTTTTTCGTCTCTTTTTACGCGACAGTATGTATCCAAGAAAATGGACATGTTTGGTTCGATAGAATGAATTATAAATTGCGTTATATTCTGAAATGATTTCGCGTAGTTTTACGGTTAATATATCATTCACTGTAAACAGAATAAACAATTAAAGAAGATATAGCTGATATATATATATATATATATATATATATGTGTGTGTGTGTGTGTGTGTGTGTCATCCACAGACAGTTGTTTCGATGTATTACATCTCTGTGGCTATAGACTTCATCCCATCCAATACTGCAAGGCAGAATTGAAACCTTCACATCGGACCCGGAGGCCGGTATCCTACCTCTGGACTACGGAACTGGGCGGTACATAAAGCTGAATTTAAGCGATATATTCATTTTACACAGAAACTCCTCATCCACCAGTGCTCTATTCCGATGGAAGAGCATTGCATATAAATAAAGAGGTTTAGCTTGTATTAAGCTATGAATATGAACACATATATAAGTATCGTATTCAATAGGACTGCAGTTCTCAAACTCTTTTTCCAGCGTGCCCGTTCATCCTGTCCAGCAGAATAGGCGCGCCCTTTGTGAAGAATATAGTGCAATATTTGGGGATACCATAGAACAAATCACACTAGGATGGCAAGCCTTTGGCAGAGCTAGCCCAACCTTCAAAAATAATAAGATCCCATTAATCCTAAAGAGAAGGGTGTATAACCAATGCATCCTCCCAATAGTCACTTATGGAGCTGGAACATGGAACTTAACCAAGAGACAGACCCGTAAGCTGAGAACCATGCAACGTGCACATGAAAGAATAATACTGGGCCTCACATGGAGAGACCACAAAACAGTACAGTATATCCGGGAAAAGACAAGAGTTAGAGACATCATAGAATCCATAAAAATCTCAAATGGCGGTGGGATGGCCATGTTGCAAGAATGGCAGACAATCGATGGACATCACGACTCACAACATGGATTCCCCGAGACCACATGCGCAACCGAGGCCGACAAAATGCTAGATGGAGAGACGAGCTAGACAAGTTCAGGAAGTACTGGCTCCGTGACGCCCATGATAGAGAAGTGTGGCAAATCCTGGGGAAGGTCTATGTCCAACGACGGACGCTAAAACACTGATGATGATGATGATGATATATATATATATATATATATATATACTTTAATGTTAAATTGCGCAACGCAGCAATTGTCTGTTCTAAGGCATCCATAAATATTGTTAGTAATTTCGTTTAGTTTAATCCCACATTTTAAAATGAGATGGATGAGCTTAGCTTTTCTTTAACAAATAACTCAATTTCTGGCACAGTTTCAGAGAGACACACCCGCATGTCATTCTCCGTTGACAGTCTTGCACAATCTTCTTATGGTTCTACACATTGTTGAAAAAACACGTTCACAAATGCAAACCTTGGACTCGTCCTTTGGTTCCACCAATTATTATTCGGCCCAGCTGCAGGAAGCAATTACCCCGGGGCAGCACTGTCCTATTGCACTAAAAGGGACTGGTCGGATTCGTCCTGACGTTTTTGTGACTGCTGTTGCTTTAGCAACCACGGATACTTCGCAACCAAAGCTGCGTCCGCTGGAGCTTTTTTTGATGTAGTGCTCCTTTTTCCCCACGAATAGCCTTGACCTTGTGTCGTATTTTTCTCTAGTGTGAGAGTGAATAAATAGAGCCTCGGGGCTGCACTGTCCCATTGCTCTAAAAGGGATAAGTTGGGCTTGTCTTGATACTTTCACGACCTCGGTTGCATTGGCTAGGGCTATTTTTGAGGGCGCTCAATTCCACGTTAAACTCGACCTTGTGTCACGTCTCGCTCTTCGTGGGGGTGCGAGTAAAAAGGTTTTCACAACACCAAAAAGTTGCAATTAGTTAGTTGTAATTACATCGAAATTCCGTTGTCTTTACAAAACCTTACGCACCTCTCTGAATTCTCTTGTGTACCCATGGGGTACCTGGAACCTGGTTTGAGAACACCCTGCAAAAGAAGATGCTATGAAGCAATAGATTTTATTTAGTCACTCAATAGAAACCATCGCGCTACCAACGTCCTATGTTGGGGTGATCAATTAAAAAATTGGAAATACTGGTGAAGTTACTTCTTTCGCCTTTCGTTGGTGGTGACCAGCAAAGAATCGGATTTTCAAAAAAAGAATGTAAGAACCCTGCTTTTGTTTGACACTGCTGGTGTGGCCTGTACGCACGACACGTGTGTACGTAGATAGCCAGACTCATTTGAGAATTGAAGAAACCTATGTTGACAATTTCAGTGACAGATTTAGTTGACGATCTCCAATACGTATACACATAAACAGACATTCATATATATATATATATGTATGTATTATTGTGTGTCATCCACAGACAGCTCTTTCGTTGTATTACAACTCTTCAGTGTGACTATAGACTATCCATTATCCCCTCCAGTACGACGAGGCAGGATCGAAACCCAGAGGCTGGCATCTTACCTCTGCCCTACGTAGAACTGGATGGTGAGTAAAGGTTGAATTTAAGCGATATATTTACTCATGCATATATTCCCCCATCCACCAGAGTGCTCTATTCTCAAGTTGGAAGATAGATGTATATTTCATATAGTACAAATCAGGTTTGCAATATAGCATAATATAGTGTAATTTAAAGCAATGTCTGATATATAATGGATTCATTTCATAGAGTGCTCGGTATATTCAAAACGTCATTTAAACTCAGATTAACCAACCGTATATCATCCTTCACAAAAAATATAAAGATAACACATCTTTATCAGTATATCGTTGGAAAATGTACCTTATGAACTACCAAACCAACGGTAAAGTGGAAAATTCCAAGACAAACTAATAAATACCAAAACAAAGGAAATCCTTGTAATCTCAGCCTAAATGAAAAATTTGAAGTAACAGATTTTGATAAAATGACAAAAAGAAACAGAAGTATATTAAAAAAAGAAAAATGAAATAACGATAAAATGCGGACATCGTTCAAAATTCTTGTAAACAAACATAATATAACAATCCATACGTTAATAAATCCTAACATAGACAGTTCACTCACATACCCATCATCCAAAAAAAAAAATCAACATTATCTACTTCCTCATATGTCTAAGTGAATTAGGAATAAAACAATTCGCTATGGCCATAAAGGATACTAGCCGGCACGGGCAATAAATCTAAAACCAAATATCAAGGTTAAGATCAAAACATCCCTCAGAGCACAGTTCAGCATCCACTTATAGATAACTCCCACACCTAGCTCACACACTTTGACAAGTAACTTACAACCACCAGCACAAAACGTACACACTACTAAAAACAATAAAACAAAATGGAAAAGTCCCCCCACTCGTAGCGACAACCATAAGACTCTCACCATATTCCCCGAACAAGAATCTAAAAACACATATAATTATTCGACTGAAGAGGCCCAAAGAGGACAGAAACATCAACTCGTTTCCAAAGCTGATCCACTTCCTATTATATATATATATATATTTAAGAAAAAAAAGTACCGAGGATTTTCAGAATTTAAACCAAAAATCTGTTTTTTCTGTCCATGACACAGAGATGCGTCAGCTATGACACATGGAGTTGAAATCAGTTCGTCTTTGAGATTTTGTAAAATATATTTCTCGGTGCAGATACCCGCCGAGAAAGTCGTGATGGGACATAACCAAATGTAGATCCAAGCCTGCGTAATGGATGAAGGTTGGGTGTGGGTCTAACACCTCCGCTCCATAAAGATTCTTGTTACTGGAACTGAAGCCGAGTGGTTACCACCACAATGCTCCGCGGGGAGTCTGCTGGAATAAATTACCACAACAACTAACAAATACCTAACCTTGAAGCGAGGGTGTTTGAATAACAGTCATACTCCGTTTAGCGTTATCCCGTTTAGCGCTGAATCGCTAAAGCACTCCTTTTCAAATAGTTTTCGTAATGAAGTTAGTTATCTTAAATTTCCAAAATAAATAATGATAAAGAACAATATCATGTACATAACTGTTTACTATACACATTGGTAAAGATACCGTGTGTTCAGGGGCGTACCAAAGAGGGTTTAGGGGGTGTCACATACTCCCGATGCTTTTTCTATGTCGGCAAATTAGAGACCTGCACACCCTAATAAAAATCATTCGGTGCACTTCTGCATATGTACCAGAATAATCAAATACACGTAGACAATAATTTATCACCAAGCGATATACGATGATACCTAGTGATATATCAACAGCTCCAGAAAATAGCTACCAGGTAAGATACACAGCACTAATCCATTCCATATTCTTGAGGCTCAAGGACGGTATCATATACAGGAATACCTTGAATACTGGGGGTTTTGATGTAGTACTTTTATGGTATTGCTGTACAAATTAACGTGACTAAATCTAAGACCAAAACCAAAATTTATATAATAAGACCTCGAACTGTGCGGTTTTGAAGAGCCCGAAAGATTTTGGAACAATTGAGCGCAATAATCAAAGTATATCTGTATTTTAAAATAATCAGAATAATCCTGACTGGAGGCACAGCAATAATTATCGTAAACAGACATTAAATAAATGATTTTTAAAGGTCGAAAATTGATTATTATTTTAGTTCATTAAAAACTAAATGCAAGAAATAGGGGTCCTCCAGAATATTTCCTCAATAGAAGGGGTCCTTGAGGTTTCAAAGTTTCGAAATCACTGAGCTAGAGCACTGTCTCAAAGTTGGGGGAAATTCTCATGTGATTTTGTTTTGTTTATTCTGGTGAACTCCTTGAGGTGGACCATAACCACTACCGTGGTTTCAGTTACAAGTACGTTCTATGCTGTATAGTTGCCAGCCCCATGTCCATCCCTTTTTCGTTTGGGCTTGGTGACTGTCAGTCTGCTATTTTTTTTTTCAATCAGTAAACCCTTCTTAGATGGACTGCTATAACTGCTCCGCAATTTAGCCACAGCTGGGATGAGAAAGAGATGTGGATTCACGCCTTTCTCAAGGACATTAGTGCGAAGTAGAGAGACTCAAACTTTGTCCACCTATTCTGTTTGCCGTGTCGGTAACCGTTATGCCCCTCCGGACATTTTCATGTAGGCATATTAAAGATCAAACACCTAACTCTTTCGTATAAGAACTTATATCGAAAGTTGTTCAGTAGAGCTGTATATGATTAGTTGTCCATGGCTTTGTATTGAATCGTCGTGTGGGGGCATGTGTAGATTTAGCTCCGGTTGGAAAGCAAGGAAGTCGGCCTTCACAAGAACTTCAGTAAAACAAAGATCATGTGCAACAATCACGTCGGAAATAAGAACACAAATCAAAATCGAAGAGGCAAAACTGGAGAAAGTAGACCACTACATCTACCTAGGACAACAAATATCCATGTAACCCTCAATAGAAGAACAAACCAAGTGAAGAATTACTCTAGGGAGGCAAGCTTTCGACTGAGCAAGCTCAACCTTCAAAAACAAGAAGATCCCATTAATCCTAGGAAGAAGGGTATACAACCAATGCGTCCTCCTGATAGTCACCGATAGATCTGATACATGGAACCTAACCAAGAGACAGATCCGCAAATTGAGAACCATGCAACGTGCACATGAAAGAATCGGGCTCAACCCCACATTGAGAGATAACAAGACAGTAAGGTATATTCGGGAGAAAACAGGAGTCTGAGACATCATAGAATCCATTAGAAAACTCAAATGGCAATGGGCTGGTCATGTTACAAGAATGACAAGCAACTGTTGGACATCACGACTCACAACATGGATACCCAGAGATCACATGCGAAACCGTGACCAGCAGAATATAAGATGGCGAAATGAACTAGACAAATTCAGAAAGTATTGGCCCATGACGCACACGATAGAGAGAACTGGCGAATCCTGGGGGTGGTTTATGTCCAACGACATACAATAAAATACTAATGATAGTGATGATGATATAAATAGCCATATACTGTGACGTATGTCCGACTTATTGGTAATATTTACACTTTGTTTCCTTTTGGCCACTTGTGCAATGGCCATGACTTCAGTTTCAAATACATTCGTATTTATGTGTTGTATATACGTGTATATCACATAGATACCACATCCCCATTAATTACTGTGTTATATTGATTGCTTCAATTAAAGGTGATAATTGGCTAAAATCGTTAACCTTGTCGTTTATAAAAGGCGCGGGCAGATTGTGCTATAGTAATAAGACAAGTGTAGAATCACTTAATCGGAATTTATAGCTTGCAAGCATTTAGCGCGGGTTTCTCGAGATTGCGGGGACTGTAGCGAATGCCACATTTGCCTTATAATTGATCCGGCCTTGTCTCTACTTTGATCGCAAAAATGTTGGTGGGTACGGGAAAGGTTCTCAAACGGAGAAATGGAAATGACGAGTGCTTGTTACGTATCGGTCCGAAGCGAAGGAAGGGATTATCAGCCGTACATGTTTTGTTAGGTTGAGGCAAAGCCTGGTAGATATCAGATTTCCTTATGTTCTTCATTTTCTTCTTCTGAGGACTCGTAATCTCACTGATAAGCATCTCCGACATTTACTCTTTGCCCGTACGCGCCAACAGCGTGGTAAAAATTAGACTTACAAAAAATTGGCAAATTAACCAGATATCACCGATAAAATACGAAGTAAACAAGAATATATTTGTTAAGAGATGTAAAAATGAACCAAGTATTTAATGTGGAATACAAAACGAATACTGAAGGTACCCAATTCAGTGCAAACGTACCAACTTTGAGGCTACTGCTAATACACCATCCTCCCCAACAGGGATGTCACTGGAGATTCGGGGGCCAAGGACCTTGGCTCCTCGATGCCCCACTCCAACATTTATTGCTGTGGTTCCCAACCCAGGGGGCTGTGGACATTGTATGATGATAGTAGAAATGATGCTGGTAAACAACAATTTATAAAGCTTTTGTCTCCCATTCAAATATCGGCCTTGGGGGGTGAACTGGAATCGCCATCCCCCCTCCCTCATCCCCGCTCCTTACTGTCGATGAGGATCGAGACGTCTTGCGATGAGATTCGCTTGAGAGAAATTTGAAAAGTGACTTCGAGAATCAAAACCGCTTTGGTGCCGCATGTCGTTTTCGGAATCATACGACCATTTCAACACGACAGTTGAGAGCTGAATTCGTGGCCTATTTTACAAGGACAGATCCGACTAAACTCACATACAGTTCAACTCTTTAATTGATTGATTGATTGATTGATTGATTGATGATGATGATGATGATGATGATGATGATCGTGCTTGTGATCGTGATCATCATCATCATCATCATCATCATTGGTAGCATCATTCTGTTGCAGTAGTCGAAATATCCTACGGAAGCATTCAATCTTCCTTCATTTGAGACCACTGCGTCTTTCTTCCTAGCAAGCGTCTTTGCCTCGCTCAGTTTCTTGTCAGATTTGATTGTTCCCAGCCCAACGCCTTCGGGATCTGCTAACAGCTTACCAAGCAAGTTCGTGCAATAACTGCCATATCGGGCCTTGTATTTTCTTTGAATGATTACACAGAAAATTTGAACTGTTTATGTTTTTATTTTTCTATTCCAGAAACTTGAAACTTGGATGTCAGCAATCGTTGAAAGAATGAAGGATATTTCCCACCGTGCAATTCACTTGCCAAATTGTTAACCGTGCAAGTAGGAAGGGTCTTTCTTCTTCAGAGTCAACACCATGTCATCGCGGATATCATTAAAATTCATCGAGAACCTTTAAAAATATTGAGAGGACAATCAGACAGACAGATAGACTGACAGACAGACGGACGGACAGATAGACACAAATGAACATATGCCTCTGCCAATTTTGTCGACAAAAGTAAATAAAGGTCCAAAAATTATTGATTTTATGCTCATAAATATCCTATGGGGAGAGAAGATGGTTTATCATCGATAATTTTTTTGGCATCGACAAATTAGTTATAGATAATTTGGGGTGGTACTTTTTATCCCTGTCACCCCCTACTGTTCCCCGTCACTTCTTACTACTACTACTTCTCAAGCATAAACCAACTCCCTGCCATTATCTGCCACATGTTCCATTAACGTTTAAGAATTAGTACTATTAAGAAGTAACAAGGATAATTTTTGCATAAAAAAAATCATCAACGTATGGCAAGGATAAAAGTACTGCCGATTAATTTAGAAATTTTGGTAAAACTTTTGATAAAATCATACGCCCATATTACCCGGGACATGTCCTCAGGGGCTTGGCTAGAGATTTGGGGCCTGGAAAGTTGATTCCTCCAACAATTAGTGGGGTATATTTTTTCTTAATGGCAGTAGAAATGCGGTAGGTGAACTACTGTAGTATAACTCTAGTCAATTGTTGTTGAGTTTGTTTTCCCCCTAATAAAAAGGACAACCCTCACCAAATATGAGGGGGTAAACTCTCCACTGTTTGTCTCTCACGTAAAATGAATAATTCCCTACCGAGATTTGAAATCACGATGTAGTGATTAGCTTGGCGCCTATCTCACCAACTAAGCTAAACTGACGAATCTTATACACCTACGAATTTATCTATTTATTTATCGATACAATACAAAACTTGTAGTAATCGTTCTTCAGTCGGAATAGATGTAAGAGTGGAGTTTTCCCCTGCAGCAGCCAGGCTTGTTTATAAAGCTTTTGTGGGACCAGGGAGAGCGTTTTCAAATAGCCACCCATCCTTTATCTCAGCTAGGTTCCTGGTTGTCCTACTTTTTAGGTCATTAAATCTTCATTTGGAAAGATTTTATTCAATTCTTCAAAAAATCCCGTTAAATTAATAATCACGCCTGCTTCAAGATTACATAGCAGTAAAGTGTTTGTGGTGTAAGGGGTAAGATGTCTTCGGGGGCAACGTCCTCTTTTCGCGTGTTCAGATATGACAAACCTTACTTAAACACAAATAAAGACCTTTTCTCAGTAAAGTTTGCATGAATGAACGGCCACCGTCCTGTCTCTGCAGACAATGGAACGTCCCCACCAGGAATGGTAGGGGCGTTGTTCATGTTTGAGAACTAAAAGTATTAAGAAGTTTCAGGGATAAAAAAAAGTACCACCTTTAATTGACTATAAGTAATTTATCGAAGCCAAAATATTCGTCGCTTCAAATCGTATCAAGATTCTGGAAAGCCCAGTCATCAAAATGTCCCTCTCGGCTTCGCTGATGTAGCCCTGAGGAAAGCAGAGAGCTAATCGTCTGACATCAGCTTGGCGACATGAAGGGAGTCAAATTGAACATCAAACCACCTTACGGAAGTACCACTCCCCGGTTTCGAATCAGAGTTATTCTTCTTCTAAAGTAGTGACCTTCCTAAGGTTAGATGGGGATGGATCTATGCGTTTCTATAAGGGTTTAGGGTGAAGTAAGCATAAACAGCTCCGACGAGAGTTTGAACCCAGGTAGCTGGATTCATTGTCTGAGCCGTTACCGAATCCGCCGATCGCACCTCCTCATAATTTGCATAAAGCTATTTCTGAAAGTCAGACAATAGATGCTCTATTCTGATTTCATGGATTGTCATCCTGGAAGGCTGTCAAATGAGATTAGTCTGTCAATAAAATCTATGAAAATGAACAGTCAGAGCTTTCTGACAGACCAGTTTGTCAATTCAATCTTATCTGTCAGATCAATTTGACAGCCAACCAGACACATTGACTGAACCAGTTAGACTTATCTCCAGACTAATCTTTCAGGCCAGCCTTGATCTGTCAGATCCGTCTGTAAAGACCAATCTGTCAGAACAATTTGTCAGACAAATCTGTCTAACTGATCTGTGAGACCAACTCGTAAGATGATTGTACCTTTTCTTGTATGAAGATCTAGCAAGGGACGTTACTCTCAAAAATGCAGCTAGCACGAGTTCTCTTCCTTGCACTGCTGAACCTATGTAGATGGAGAGGAAGGAGACATAAGGTGGTTGAAGTGTTTCGGTATGTCAGCTTGTCAGTAACTGCCATCGGTACTCAAGACGCTCGTGGATCTACAAAATAAATCAGATCGTAATTCCACAAAAATTCAAGATAATTCTAGTTTCCTTTAAATATCATGCGATAATAATTTCCTTCATTTTTCTGAAATCATTGGTATATTCTTAATTTTCATTAATCCGGATTTGGAGAAATCTATATTTCAAATTTTGTCATTCCTTAAATTAATTTAAAATTGACTTTCAAAATTGAAATTATTTGCGTTAACTTCATTGAAAATTGAAAACTCAGAAATCGTTTTAGTTTCAAATTTCTGAAAACGATTTTCGAAACGAATTTGTAGGTTTTAAAAATCATTTTTCATTTTTGTCATGTTGTTTTTAAAGTTAACTTTAGAAGTATTTATATTCGCTGGTCGTTCACACATATCCATGTAGATAAAGTGCATCTCATGTGGACATATCATTTTGGGGAGAGAGACAGACAGACAGACAGACAGACAGAGACAGATAAATGCAGAAAAAGACAGACGGACAGACGGACTGAGAGAGAGAGAGAGAGAGAGAGAGACAGACAGACAGACAGACAGAGACAGATAAATGGAGAAAAAGACAGACGGACAGACGGACCGAGAGAGAGAGAGAGACAGACAGACAGACAGACAGACAGAGACAGATAAATGGAGAAAAAGACAGACGGACAGACGGACCGAGAGAGAGAGAGAGACAGACAGACAGACAGACAGACAGACAGAGACAGAGACAGATAAATGGAGAAAGAGACAGACGGACAGAGAGAGACAGACAGACAGAGACAGATAAATGGAGAAAGAGACAGACGGACAGACGGACCGAGAGAGACAGAGACAGACAGACAGAGACACAGAGTAATCAGTGTACATGGATATTTTAACCGTGGTTATTGGACCATTTGAATGGAACAAGTTTCGACACTTTTAAAACACTTTTTTTGAATGTCCAGTTTTCTCTCATTCATTCTCTTTTATCTTTTTTAATTTATGCACTATTTTAAACATCATGTGTGGACAGGTGGGAAATTTAAACATACCTGCGCACACCTGATGGTAAAAATGGCGCATAAGTAAAAAGAGATGAGATAATTCATGAAAGAAAGGTCCTAAAGGTGAATTGTCGAAATCATTTCTACTCAGATGACCCAATATCGACGGTTAAAAAGTCCACGTTTGCCTTGATATGTATTTTTATAGAGGTGTGTGTGGTTATTTCCTTGTAGGCCTTCCATACTCAGGCAAAACCAGCCGTTCAACGTCCAACTTCCACGCATGCGCCTAAGCACCCATCACTAACATAGTGTTGGACTGTGTGGAGTTGTGTTGTCGGCAATTGTGACAAAATTATGGGTGAGTTGATCTCTTAATTTCTTGTTTATATATTTATCTCATCCCCAATCTTTTTTTCTGTCATCGATCACGACACATGAGACCCTTGGTTCTCGAACTAACCAGCCATTATCTATTTCTGTTCGTGGTTTGCTTCGATTTTTAAAATGCAGTTAAGGGTACTCGACATAGAAAGACTGCTACGACTACTGCCATGTATGGAAGAATTGAAAGAAATGAAAGCGGGTTTTCTTGTGTTTTGTGATAAGATTTAGGGATTTTTTGAAAGAAAATTATCTTAAAATACCAACCAATGCCTTTGAGGGGGATATAACTTATCTCCAGTTGCTTATTGGTTGGTGGATTTGATTAAAATAGGTGTTAAAATACTGTCGGTTTTTTCCTGGTTTTTACCCCTGAAGTCACTTAATGCCTTTTAACCACTTCAAAAATGTCTCTTGTTTTTAGTCAGTTTCTTTATTTGTTTTTCTTGTTGTTGCCGCCACCGCTTTTTTTAATGAAACGTTGCATTTAATTGAAATTATTCTTATGATTGTAAATCGGATGTATATTTTTTTTTTACTCGATAGCAACATATGAACATCTATTTAGGTAATTAACTTGTACCCGTCAAAAATCCTGGAATTATTTACCAATGGATGAATTAATTATACAGATATATATTAGAGTATAAATGTAACAACTTCTGTTTACTTAGTGTATATAATTAGAAATAGATTCAAGGTTATTTGTAGTTGTTTTCCCCTGGTTTCATATCTCATTGAAAAAGATACCTATATTATCTTTTATATTTTTGAACCACTTCAAAAATGTCTTTTTTTTTTTCTCAGTATATTTCCTCCTTCATTATTGTTTAAGTGTTTTCTTTTTGTTATTACTGCATTTTCAAGTGATATAGTGCTTTTACAGTAACCTAATTGACCAATTCTTTCTAGTACACAATAACAACACAATTAATTTGTACATTACTTGTATAAACTAGCATAACACCCGTAAAAATGACGATTATTTATGAACGATGGATAAATTATACGAATATATTTTGTTACCGGTACAATTGGAGTTTCTTGTCAATTTATCCCATTCAAAAGTGACAAATTCTTGGGAGAAACTAATGTCTCATTGACTGAACACATAGATAATTATTTAGGAAAAATATTTTCTTATCTTTCAGTTCTTATGGGGTATTTTCCGAATCTTAACCTTCTATTTCTATCATTTTAAATTAATACCCCAATAATGTGTTGTTGGTATTCAGGGTACATGTTGATAAGGTTCATTATTACTGCCGGATGGTTCATAAATAAATTAACGTTAGAGCAAGATTATGAAACTAGTGATTTCGGGAAATCCCTGAACATTTAATTAATTTCATGAAGTCCCTAATTTTCACTACCATGTTGATGGTTAAAACAAGCTTGTCATTCTGATCATTGGGGTTCGGTCCTCATTTTGGTATCTCACTACTGTAGCTTAGTGTTTAACTAAACTGTATGTATACTGTAAATACTGTAGAAAAATATACTTGAGTTGTACAGCTCCCTAGAGATTTCACGAAATCACTAGTTTCACAATCTTAACTGAAACATATGATCTCGCGTTTTTTTTTTTTATTGAATGGACAATTTTGATGGCTAGTTTTGCCTCAGAATTCCAACATTTGCCACTTCTTACACTGTACATCTACTTGAAGTAAGATCCACCCTTATCTAAGTGACTTATTAAATCAGTACCATTTCATTTGATAAATCATTTATCACCTACCCTCCCTGTCTTCTGCTTCAGAAAAAGAAGAGATATCAATTTCTGACTCCTGTCCAGATTCTCTTGTGGGGTCATTATTTACGAGGCTTATCTTAGTTCGGATAAAGACCACAGGCATGGGGCACCCAGTGACAATAGAACTCACTACTCAGCAGTAATTATCAGCATTCCCACCCTGCTAAACGACTATATCTACAGAGTATATATGCCTATTTTTTTTTTTTACCCATTATTGCTTGTTTCCTGATGATGTTTAATTCATAATATAGCTAAGTTAATCTATGAAAAAGAAATCACGATTATGTTTGCATTTCTATGAGATGATTCCTTTTAGAAAAGGAACCAATGAACTCTTATCAGTGGAGGAGTCCATTGTTTCAAATGGTGGATAGGAGATATTTTTAATCAGCTGAATTGTTACTATCAAGTGGAAGAGTCCATTGTTACGGATGGAGAAACTAACAGAAAAAGTAAAAAAGCATTGTTTACTTTCTTTTGAGCCTCATCAATGAATTATGAAAGTAACACCGACTGCAAACCTTGTGACACATGTTCATTTCAACATTCCATGAACCGGTCTCAAAAATGTGAAGAATTAGAATATATTATTACAATATTGAATACTCTGGAGTACATTTTCCACATTTGTTTTCAACGGTTTCATATTCTAATTAACTGTTTTTTTAGGAAGAATAATGTGAATTGCACTTTCTCTTTAGTTAACATGCAACTAAATGTGAGAAAACTCAACTCAAATGCTTTTTACCCTTTATATTTTTAGTTAAAAATACGGGAAAAGGAGTGAGAATTGTAGTAATTCTTTTTTTTCTTCTTGATTCAAACTTGAAATTAAAACATTAAAAATTGATGAAGTCCCTGACAACCAGTAGTTGGCCTATTTAAGTAAATATATGGGTTAATTCACAGGCGAGTCTCTTTTTGTGTGAGTCCGGGAGACCAGTAGTCCATCACCTGGAGGGACAGAAAAGACCCTAATTTTGAATCCACTAGTTTTCTTAATTGCTTTTTTCCCCACCTGGCACTAAAAATAAATTGTGTACTAGTTAGAGGGGATTTTTTTTTTTCCTGCATTTTGATTGTTTTGTTTTGCTTATTAAATTTCTGTATATTCGAAATAACTAAAAAATCATATTTCGGTGGTATGAAACGAATCAAAGAAAAACGTTTTAATTTTTACATACTATTTGCAAATAACTATCTCTCTCTTCTCCTTTTTATTTTATTTTTATTTCTGCATATGGGATTGGCACCCATGTAGTTGTGGATGAACACCTGAGTGTAAAGTACTCTTAACCCTTTCTACTTGAAAAAAAAAAAACGGTAATTACCAAATTCTTTGGTATCAAGTCAACGGCATTGAAAGTGATGTAGAACCATCTCTGCAACTACGTAGTAGTAGTATTCAAGTAACACCATCAATGAAATTATTTCCTTTCTTCGCCTTCTCTACGTTTCATTCATTCATTCATTGTTCTTTCTAAAAGAATATGTATTAATTTCTGCTTTACATATTGTTAATCCAGTAAGTGCGAATGACGGGGATTTCCGTCATTGTAGTTCTTGGTTTGACTGAATAAGATTTCCCTTTTTTTTGTGATTGATTACCATTCAGTTCTATCTATGAGACCGGACTTTTATCTTGCAATCGATAACTATTACTATGGAATGATATTATTATTATTATTATTATTATTATTATTATTATTATTATTATTATTATTATTATTATCAAAATATAATACTATTAATAATAATGATAATATTAATAATAGACGAAAGATGTTTTGCTTTTGTATCTTTTTTATAAATTCTTTTTCCACTGAAATACTCGAATGTCCAAAAAAGGATTTCTCATCAACTGAACCTGTGAAAAAAGCGACTAGAATTTCCTGGGTCCATTTATTTCCCTTAACAAAACAATTTATTTTTAGTTTTCAATTTACTCTTATTTAGACCCCCCCCCCTACTTCTTCAGACTATGTGTCAAATCAACTGCTCACACAGTCGTAAATAGTTCTGTCCAAAAGCTGATTCTGGTGTCGCCCCCCCCCCACCTTCACGGGTTTCATTAGAATTCGTCTACATATTCTACGCCATGACATTGTCAGAATCGCACGTAATTCATCGTCAGCCATCACAAGTCCCCTGCTGGACAAAGGGCTTTACCAGCTCCTTCCATTCCGACCGTGATTCTGCAAACCTCTTTTTTGTCATTTTTAATGTCATACCGGGAAACTTTTCTCTTCTCCTCTCACCATCTCATATCTGGTCTTCGCCTACTGCGTTTGATATCTCTAAGGCACCAATAATCTGTGCCAAACTGTTAAACCCATATTCTCCGTCATAATCGCCCATCTATTCTTTGAAAAATAAAGCACAATTATTTCGGAACAATTCATTTTTTTATGCATAGTTCTAGGTAATATTTTCCAAAGGCATTTCATTAGGTATATGGGTGGGTAGGTTCTAAAGGTAATCTGGTGGATAATATTGTTGATCAGCATCAATAATTCGGGGGTTAAGAAGCCATGAACTTAGAAGGAAAACACATCAATTGAAAATAAAAATCGATTACTTTTCAGGTTACATTCTCTTTCAAATGCAACTAACACATGTTATCCATTGCAAGATAAGAGCCCCGACCCACGGAACTGAGTTGCCGTCAATCCCAATAAAACGCAAATTCTATTGAGTGGAACTGAAATGACGGAAATTTCCGTCGTTCGCAGTCAACGTGTTTATTAGACACTATATCTATGTGAACTGCTTAAATCGGAAGATATCATATTTCCTCAGCCGTTCCATCATCAGATGGTCATTGTGAAGGAGATTTTTTTTTCTCCTAGTAACCTGGAGTCACATGATATCAGATCCTTTTTTTTCCCCTCTCTTTAATAATTACTTACATCACACGTATATGAATATGTTTTTTCAGACAATTTTTACTTATTGCTTCAAGAAAGCGATATTTCATCCCATTTTACTCCACCCTTTGCAGCCTCCCCGAATCCAACTCAAACCCTAAAAATATTCAGCATCCTTTCTCTCTGTAATACATAGTCTGAAGGGAAAAAGATGAAGGATGAAGAAGAACTAACCCTATGTAACCTTTCCCTCGTACTCTTGTACCCCGCTATGTTGTTGAGATCACTTCTCGTAGCATATTTATTTAGTCGTTTAAAATATTTTTAGATATTTCTCAAATTTCTATACTCTTCATTTACGATTCCACCTGATCCTATCTGTCTTCTACGAGAAAGGTAGTAGTAATCCCCTTCTGTTTCTTGTTCGTCATCGTACATCTGGGTTGAGCCAGTTGTAGTAGTCTGGAAATTGAAGGAATGGAAAAATCCCGTAGCTCTCCCAATTTGTATTTTCTTCTTCTTGGATGAAATTGGTTATCGGTGCTCACCGACATTAGGTGGAGGCTTTCCAAAAAAAATTTTTTTCAATAAGGATAATATAATTCATTTATTTAGTACGAAAAGGTGTATAAAATGTGTATCCAACAAAACACACATGACAAATCTAGCTTACAAGATATTAAAAACCATAAGCAATTGTGATGTAAATTGTAATAAATCTGATTCTTCTGAAAAAAGATCTATATCTGGTGAGAGGACTACATACTATCTTCTGGTGATTATAATATATTAGAATTAAAATATAATTATGAAATCCTTCCATATTGTGTGGTTCTGTTAGTCGGGAAAATGAATAGATTAAATCGATTTCATTAAAACTTATTTCTAATGCATTTGACGACGTTTAGAGGAATTTTTGTTTTAATTATTCGAAGGTGATGATCATAGATTTTTTGAATTCATTGATTTATGCCACCACTTCGAATTCAAATCAGAAATAAACAGATTTTTTTGTTCTGAAAGTAAATATTATGATTGCTATACATTTTGAAACATCAGTTGATC
Source organism: Thysanoteuthis rhombus (assembly GCA_963457665.1). Classification (NCBI taxonomy): domain Eukaryota; kingdom Metazoa; phylum Mollusca; class Cephalopoda; order Oegopsida; family Thysanoteuthidae; genus Thysanoteuthis; species Thysanoteuthis major. The sequence continues at coordinate 39,371,537 of OY735238.1, read as the reverse complement.
TCTACGTTCAGGGTCACAAAATGGTACAAATCTATCTGGAACACTACACACAAACAAACTAAAAAAAAACAACTCCCGTGAAATTAAATTAAAAAATTTACGGAATTTAAAATCGGTCGACCAATCAACTTTCGAGTTGGTCTGACGTCACGCAATGGCGGCGGTATAATCAAAATTAGATTCTATTTCACGTGAATAAAATTTGCCGGGAATTTTTTTTTTTTATTTTCCATCTGAAATTGACTTCTAGCTCTAACTGATCTCTGTAATTCCTTTCGGATCTACTGAAAGCAATAATCCAATTTTTTGTGTCTTGTTTTCAGTATGGGGTTCCTGCTTCCGTAACTTTCAATTTCGTAATTTTATGCATTTTAAATTCATTATTCAGTTAAAAAAAAAAAAAGCATAACTTATCGATTTCTTCTTATTTTTTTCTCGGGTGAAGGAAGGAAAAATATGTTCGGTTGTTAGTTCGAATAAGTTATATTTTCAATGTATTAACCCCTTTTTTCCCGGGTTATATAGGTTAGTGCGGAAAAAGCATTCGGAAAAATGATACGATGACTCTTGCTGTATTTTTGTAACGAATTCGATTATTTTGATAATTTCATTAAAAGAAATATCTACCATTTTAATCCTGATGAGATTGTCATGAAAACTAATCCATCTTTTCTTTGCTCTCTCTGTCTCACGAATTTTCACTTTGTGATTTTTTATATAGTTAGAACTGTTTAGACTTCACTTGCGATATAAAACCAAGTAAAACAATCGTCTGTATCTTTGATATTTTGTAAGATTGTAAACAACTCATTATATGAAGTTGCTTAACAGGTTAGGTCAGCCGGTTGCCGTTTGAGTTTTGGATTGTAATAATTCAAATTTATCAACTCGGGAATTCTTCACCCCCCTCCTCCCACCTAAGAAAAGCAATGTTATTCTTTTTGATTTTCTTTACAACATAAATATTTTAGGAGTGGATAAATTTCTGATTCCAACAAACGGAATTAAAAATAAGAATTAAAAGAATAAAAAAGAACTTCTGTTTGTTATTGGAGTACCAGGAACAAATCCTTATAATTGTTGTTAATACGATGACTGCTACTGATGATGATAATGATAGATATTTTTTTCTATTATCATGGCCTAATTATCAAATAACTCATTGAATCAAAACTATGGAAGCAAATACCAGACTCAAATTTCAATAAAAGCTTGTGAAATTTATGTATTTTCTTTTAAAATAATATCTTAATCTTGTCTTTTAAGGGGGAGAGCTGCTTATTTTTGTTCTTATACACTAAGGTAGTTGGAAAAAATGTAATCCAACCATTCCTGCATAGCATGCTTTGAGCAGGGGGGGGGGGGACTGTGTTTGGGCTCGAAAGCCAGGATCTAGAATGCTGATTTTTCAAGTCGGGCAAGTCTTTCCCACTTATAAGAGTGGCATAACACAGCCTTCCTCCCCACATTCCCCAACACTTACTTAGCTCTGTTCAAAGCTTAGTGAATTTTGAGAATCTAACCACTTATAACTTAGAGAAATCTAATTTCTTTCTGTCGTGGTTATTTTTATGATTCTGGTCATCCATACACTAGAAAAAAGAAATCACTTAGGAGTGTCCAGGCATATTATTTCTCTTATTGTTGTCTGGTTGGTGTGGGTGTATATTTTTACCAACAATTGTGGATATGTTAGCTGACACTAACAAGTCATTATGTGTGTGTGTATGTTCATGTATATGTATGTACTTACTTGTGAAATTCACCGTATGTTTACTCTGTGAAGTTTATCTGTCTGTCTGTCTATCCAAACTATATCACCAAAATTTCATGATTTTTCAATGGGTTGGGCCAAGGAAGAATCTATTAAATTTTGGGGTGGATTATTGAAATTCTTTGTACAGTTACCTTCCCTGCTTCGTGGCTCTATGTAAACTGATTTGCATTCAGTTTTTTGTGACTATGGCATTAGCAGAGAAGTATGTATGTGCTTTCTAGATTTTTGTTTTTGCTTTTTTGAATTTTCCTCTGCGAACAAAGTATTTGCACCTGTAATGCACATTATATTTATGTGTGTGTGTGTGTGTATATATATATATATATATATAGATGGATAGATATATATACACACACAAGGTGTGGCTAACAAGAAAGAACAAAATTGGGCTAATGTAAGTCAAATCACAGCGTAACGCGGTAATATGTTTTTTTGAAAAGATCCAATAGGAACGACTGGCATTTTTGTTATAGGTGCAAGACTTGAATATTGAGCAACAAATCAATTTGAAATTTTTGATGAAATTGAACAAAATGGCTACCAGAACTTTTTGTATGCTGAAGTTTATAGGGAAGAATGCGTGTTGTGTGTTCCTGTGGCACAAGAGATTGGAGTGTTGTTCCCATTTGGAACTGATCATTTTACTTTCATCATCATGAAAAAAATGGCTACTACAAGTGATGCATAACAACAAACTGAAGACACGAGTGGATTAGAACTTTCAAGGATTGTTTATGCTTTCTCATTGGTCATTGTATAAAAAGTAATTCATGCATGCACACTGTAGTTTGATTTCTAGAAGCCTATTCTCGTTATTTAATAGACACTCCTTGTATATGAATCAAAGGGCACATGATGTTTCTGATTAATATATGTTTGTTCTTGGTCAAAGAAAACTTTTTTCTTTTTCTTTTTTTTGCTTTAGTTATATATTTATATGTCTATTCATTTATTATGATTATCATTGTCAATGATAAATGGATATATAATCTGACTGAAATAATTATTTATATATATATATATATATATATATATATATATATATATATATTTATTTGAAACTCTTTGAAATGATCTGTTATTACACGGTGTGTGTATCATTTAGCCTAGACGGTGTGAATAGAATAAACAATTAGAGAAAATGGGGGCTGCGAATGACAAATCAGGAAAATTATATTTTCTTTTTACTGTTTTATTCCGGTGGGCATCTCGGTGAATTATTCATCTTTTCCAATTGAAAGTTAATTTTGAATCGTTTAAAATGCTCATTTCAAGCCAAATCTCATCGGTAATCTCTAATTTTCATCAAATGATGCTATTGAATTCAAACAGACTCAGATATAAATATGTCTTCTTTCTTCCATGCAGGCTTCTTATGAGCCACAGAAACTAAAAACCTATTTGCTTTAATATTTTTTTATTGATTTCTGGTGCCACTAGAATATATGAGTATTTTTTTCTAAAAGCTCCAGTTGGCATACAAAAAGATTTGGTAGCTGTTTTATTCAATTACAACCAAAATTTCAAATTTTTGCATTGTTTGATTTTTGAACTGACCATCTTCAAGATGTGTCAGCAAAACAGCGTCTACTTCAAGCAACGTATAACAGCAAACTGAAGGTTGAAACTTTCAGGGGTTGTTTATGCTTGTATACCCCATGGTCCATTCATACATGACAGGGATTGACTCAGTAAAAACCCAGTCCCATTATTCAATGGGCACACCTTGTATAAAGCTGTCAAAATCTAATAATCTTTTATCTGCATTGTTATGAATGTATGTCACCAATAGACAACAATAACAACCCTCATTAAAATGAGGGATATAAACTGATATGTAAAATCCACACCTACCTTGAACTCTCAACCAACTGAGGGTTCAGTCAGTAAGACAGCCCACCAGCAAAGATTTATCCTGCTGATATGTATGGGATTATTTCAGTCTAATAAATACATATTTACAATGTCCCTTGTTATCAGATATTCTCTTGGAAGAGGGAAACTGAAGACATTAGCCCTTCTTCCTGATGGTCTGTCTAGTATTATTTAAAGCTATTGTACTTCTGTATAAACATGAACCTATTGCAGTGGATGGATATGAATAGTGAATCATTGATGAACAGAAGTCAAGTTTAGAAAGTCTCATTATCTCTTGAGTAGTACTTTGATTTTGATTAGATTACATTAACTTTTGATTGTAAAAAAATAGTTGTTTTATATCCTTATTTTGATCCAATTAAAACTACATGTTCATTTATCTTTTGTTGGGGGGCGGGGTTTAAGATTTTGTCATTTGGGCTTGACGGATGTACTGTGTCCTCATTGTCATTGGCCTTTGGACATGTGTCCCAAGATTGGCAAAGCCTAATATCCACTTAACTTGTCCAAGTTGTCAAACAGTCTTATTTTTAGCCGGCCACAATTTTGCATTTGATTTTTCTAGGGATCCATGTCATGAATAGTGATGTCCAGCTGTTTTCTGACATTCTTGCTTCATAGCCTGCAAATTAAAACGATGAGTAAATTACGTCACTTCATTCGAAAAAAACACATGGACTTGATCAATGGGACACTTGTAAAATTTGAAGAAGTGTTCTGTAAGTCGACATACTGTTGAAATGAAATAAACTGGGTGAAAAACATTTCAGATGTCAATGAACAAAACTTTTATATTAGTATACTGATATACATACTCGTCACCCCTTAATCCCTCCGCTGAAAAGATTGTGATCTCACAGAGGCAAGCGCTAAAGCCACTAGATTGGCAACTCTGTGATGGAAGTGGGACAGATTCAATACCCGTACTGGATACATTCAAGGCTAGAAATGCATATTTGCCAATTTGGAAAAATTTACACAGCATACTATTTTTGAGAACCGCAGCCTTCGAGTCTATAAAGGAATTTTTTATATGTGCAAAATGCTTCTCTCTCCAGATATATGCATGCAGTTATGCGCATTCTCACTAAGTATTAGTTGTTGGTTCTTCGCTAGTAGAAAAGCTCGCCACCATTCAAGCATTGTAATCATTTTAATACACGCCAATTTCTCATAAAATCACAAGGTTGACGAATTTGGCATAGACACAATACTCGTACTTGATGCATTCAAGTCTTGATAGACGAGTTTTGATAAAATTATGCGGCACACAGTTTGAGAACCCTTGCTCCAAAGTGTTCCTAATAAATCCAGGTGCTTTGTGTCAGAAATCCCCAACAGCTTGTGTACTCCGAGATAGGACGGAACTTGTTTATCAGTTAATAAACGGAGACTCCCAAGACCTTTGCTTAGACCCTGTTTACTCACCTCTGTGTTTTTTAGATCTCTTATATTCCTAATAAAGGTCAGGGTTTTTTTTTTCTGTTGAAAGATAAAAAAAATGATTACTTATATTTTTAGTAATCATTCCTGGCCTTTTTTGGTCACAGAACCCTTTGACCTCTGAGAATTGAGTGAAGAATTTTTGCCACCCTTTTCAGTTGCTCAGAACATTCTCAGAAAACTTAGTCATCCGCTAATTTTTTTTCATGTACACATTTTTCTCTTTGGATTTTTTTTTTTTTTTGTGCCCTTGCACTGACTGCAGCTACAACCGTCCCCCCCAGGGTTTCACCTATTACAAGGTCTCTTGTTCCAGCTCGTGATATGAGCCTGGTGTGTATGTGTGTGTGGGAGGGGGGGTGACAAGCACCTAAAGTGGCATCACTCATTTCACTGTTCTCGCTTACAGCACCTGGTATTCTCAAGTGGTTACCCATCTAGTTACAGACGAAACTCAACATAGCTTGACTCGATCGTGCAAGAAAAAGGGTGTCACATCTCTCAAGAGACAACTCCCAATGGAGGCCAATGACAAAGAACTGGTTTCTATGGCATATTGCTTAGTTATCCTCACAAGTTTCCAGTCTGGTCGAGACTAGGACTATATTCCTACAATTTTGGTGGGGATGGCACCCTTGGCAGGGTGCAAGTCTACCAAAGAGATACCTCCACCTTAATCACACAGCTGCTATTGAGTACTCTGCAAGCTAAGAGCATAAGGACATTTGTCCCAATGAAGAGTTTTCCACACACTTTGATCATACCGAAAATCAAACGTAGGACCCTCTGCATGTGAGGTAGTATTGATAAATATTACACTCTCTGAGCAGCCGATCGTACAAGAACCAGAGTATTTATTTAGATTGGATGTGTTGTTTCAAGTTTGAAGTATTTTCTAACCATTTTTTTGATCTTCAATGTTGAAAGGATAAAGAGTCGAAATGGGCTTTCACTTAGCTTCAGATCAAATTGCGGTGTGATAAAGATTTAGGTGTCTGTCTTGTTGACCTAGAAGAAAAAGTAGGGATGGCTTTTAGGTCGAGTGTTTGGAAAATTTACGATCATCCACTTAACGTCTCTCTCTCTGAAAATTTGCCGATACTGTTTTGTATGAGTTGCAATATTGCATAATCCAAGATATTGCAAAACACTTACATAAAGGCTGCCTTTTTCTCTTTCTCAGCTTTGACAGACTATTCAGCAGTTATATATACATTTGTGTTGTTGGTAATATAGTATTTATATATGCTGTACATTGTGAAAAATTTTGTCTAAGCATCAATAGTTAAAATTACGCTGAGAAGATCACATTATACACAAATTACTTGTATCAGCAAAGTAATTGCTGTGTATAGTGTTTCTATCATAATATGGTTCCTCTCATAAATGGCCAACCTATGTATATATAACTGGTTTTGTATAGAATAAAATGAAATATTAATTTACTTCTCTTTCATGGTTACATGTTCATATATATGACTGGTAGAAGCCTTCATCTTAGATATGTCTTGCTGCTTGATACGCAGTTTTGTCCAAGATTTACGCAGGGGGTCTAATCACTGAACTTTCAAGAGGCTGCACTGTACAAATTAAGTTCTACCCTTTCAAAATGATGATCACATTATATACGAACTAGGAAGTACTCAGTGTGTATACTTCCGCCAATGCTATGTATGCACTTACTGAACCAAAAACTAATTCCTGGATCCGCCCTGAAATTCTATCACTTCTTCTATGCCCCATAACTCACCAATCCACAAAATCCATTGAGAACTTTTGGAGATATTATGTGCAAAGTTTATTGGCAGGGTAATGAGTGAATATGGCTTATATATATATATATATATATATATATATATATATATATATATATATATATCATGGAGTAATCAATGATATTGTATTGAAGCTGCTTGGAATAATCTTTAATATTATGCATCCTAAAATATTGCAGAATGTAATTTGCTATGTAGAATGTTGCATAATATATTTTAATATGCCGATTGTAATATTGAATATTTTTCAATTGAGTAATCCTGTGAGCCGAGTCAGTTGGTAACATTGTACAATGATAATATCCATGCAACGAAAGATATTGTCTTATCTAAACTGTTTTGTTTGACTATAGCTGGGTGTGCCTAATTCAGAAGTTTTTACCTATTATTTACCTCTTTTTAACAAGTGTTAAGTTTGACTTGGTTTGAATGTCTAATTTATATATACAAGGTGTGGCTATTAAATACCGAGACCAGGCTTGTATAAGTCAAACCAACTCGTGCACATTGACCAACGGGCCAGCTTAAATAACTTTTGTGTTACACTTGAAGTGAACGTGTTGTGAAAAATGGCAACTTGAAAAAAAGCAACCCACCAATTAGAAGTTTTTGGTCACATTGAATAAAATGGTGACATGCATGTGTGTTTGAGTGGCACAAAAAATTTTGTAAAGATCAAGAGTCGTATTTTATTGTATTTTGGGTGGGGGTTATGATATGGAGGGGGATTAAGCTCATAAAATATCTTGTGGATCATCAATATTTTGTGGAAATATAAGGTTTTGGATGACACGGGGTCAGAATTTGTTTTTCGCAAAACAGACTAATAGAATAGGGGATCCATTTTAGGTGATGGTAGGAGTTGATACCGTAAATGTATACAATATTTGAATGTATATACAATGTCTATCGGTTGTCTTCAATTCTTGCCACTTGGCTAGCCCTTTGCCATCTGAATTTCCTAATGGTTTCTATGAGGTCTCGGGCTCCTGTTTTTTCCTCAATATACTGTGCTATCTTGTCTCTCCGTGTGATGTTGAGCATTATTTTCTCATGTGCATGTTGCGTGGTTCTCAGTTTGAGGGTCAAACTTTTGGTCAAGTTCCGTGTTTCAGCTCCATAGGTGACTATCTGCAGGATGCATTGGTTGTGTACTCTTCTTTTTAGGACTAATGGGATTTTCTTGTTCTTATATGAAGTTGATTAGTTCTAGTCTAATTAAGGAATCTGCAGTGTGAAGATCACTTCAGCTTCTCTTTCTTTCTGGTATCGTAGTAAACAGAATATCAATAATATAACCATTCAAGGAGAAAATTAGTAAGAAACAATTTTCTTTATGTAAAGACGTTACAATTTCTTGTAAGGTGGTTACTAATATGAAAAATTCCAAAGAAAGAATATAATGTTTAGAAGAATGAGTTTAGTTTCGGCTGTTTACCCTGCAGACGGTCACTCTCTTCACATGTTTTTCATCCAGTATCTGGCTTAACATGGTCTGTTTTAAAGAGGGTTCACTGTATTTAGAACCTAGCTGTAAACTCTTTTGAGCATGAATAACCCGTTTAATATCAAGTTTGAAAAAACAGATTTTGATAAATGTATAAATTAGTGAATGACCAACGGACCGACTGACTGAATACATTATGGACTTCTAAGCTTTGCCATTGAAACCTGATAAATGTTCTGTTCTGACAAACATGGGTGTGGCTTATGTGCCTGCTTTTCATAGACGCTAAATGTTTTATCATTCAGAGTAATTATACCTGCTTCTTTGTCATATTAACAGTTCGTGATCATACTCATTGCTTTGCTAACGGTACACGCGGGGGTGGAAAGTTCTGTTAAATCTGAAAAAAATCTCATGGGAGTTGCCTGAAGTGACAATCACCAGCGCTTGACTTAATCTTCTGCTCACAGACACTTGGAAGCAAGGTTCGATTCTGCTTCATTCTACTTGCCCTCCTTTCTTCTTTTCTTGACATCCAGAGTTCAGGTGTTCTCCTTTAGCAGATATCTTTGGTTTCACCCCCTACCCTTTTTGTGTACCTATTCCTTGCTTCTTCCCACCCTCTTCACTGCTTTTGTGTTGTTTTATTCCCAGATCCTCTCTTCCTCATCCATCCCTTTCAAAGTGAAATTATTTTTTTTTTAAAGTGAGAAAGACAGAAAAGTGTGATGGATGGACATGTTGCTTAATATAATATAGATCAGGCGTCAGCAACCATTTTAACCTAGTGGGCCACATCAGACATCTTTCATCTTTTAATCGGGGTCACACATTCACTTCAAAAATGTTGACTGTATAGAAAGCATACTTGATTCCTATTGTAGACAATCATGAAAAAAAAAATTATATTATTGATTTGCACAGCCAAAACAATAGAAATTTAAATCATAAAATTGACTTTCTGAGAAAAATTATAAGATTTTAGATAAATGCTAACATTGGCCTCAGGTTACAAAAAATGTTGCTGTAGGCTAAATCTGGCTGCCCTTGATTCAGATTATTAGCATTTTTTTTTTTTTTGAATTGGAAATTATGAAAAGAAGATATAAAATCATTCTGAAAAGTCTGGATTGTTTCATTTCGTATACAGCCAGGCTCCTACTTGTTTGCATCAGTAACAGTTGATCATTATAGGGCGGAGTGAAATACATGCTGTGCGCAACAAGTATAACGTGTACATATTTATCTAAACCTCTATATCAATATTGAAACTTTGAAAACTAAAAGACCCCTATTTTTAGTATTTTTGGCCTTTGAAGATCATATCTATTCCAGATGGATTACATTTATTTGAATTTTGATACGTGGTGCAATGGATGATGTTGTTTCCCTGCCATTAGATTCGCAATATCCGGTTCATAGGGAACACTACTGCAGACCCCCCCCTGGGGTTCACGGATCTCAGTTCTGGAAACCACTGTTCTATATTCTACGTATGCCTTCCCTGCCTTCCTAAAGAGAAAGGAACAAATGTCATGCATTACATTACTTTTTCTAAGTCAATAGCTCAACCCAGAGAGGTGTCTGCTCTTAAACTTTTGGTCATGTGATTGAGTGACTAACCAGATCTGTTCCTCTTCCTTTTTAGGAAAATAATATTTTCCACATGAAATCAGCATGACTGGTATAATTATATAATTAGCCTGAGTAGAATGAATTCCCTGTAGGTATTAGATCCCTCATTTACCTATTTCATAAGTGTTTCTTTGAATATGAGATTCCTTCAGATCAGTGGTTCTTAAACTCTTTTGCTCTATGCACCCCACCCATAACAGCTCTGAAAATTTGATATCCGCCCTAACTATAAAAAAAATATTATTTAATTATATATCATGTGGCAAAAAGAACCATATCTCATGTGCTTTCGCAGATATATAATTAGATTCTCGGCCTTTAGCCAAATCTTGCACATTAATAAAACAAATTGGGAGTTGAAAAGGTATAATAATATATTGTTGGATTCAGAAATTCGCCATAATTTAGTTTTGAATCAAGGGGAAAAAATTTTAATCAATGAGAAATAATTTCAACGATGAGAAAAACAAGTTTGACTGTTACAGGCTTTAACTCCACTCCTACTTTAATTCTGACTGAATATGGTTACAGCGACTTTAGTATTGTATATGTATAATATCTATATTTATACATTAGAATAAAAAAGCTTGGCATATATATATATATATATGTGTGTGTATGTGTATGTATGTATGTATGTATGTATGTATGTGCATGTATGTATGTATGTGCATGTATGTATGTATGTGCATGTGTATGTATGTATGTGCATGTGTATGTATGTGCATGTGCATGTATGTGCATGTATGTATGTGCATGTATATATATGTATGTATGTGCATGTATATATATGTATGTATGTGCATGTATATATATGTATGTATGTGCATGTATATATATGTATGTATGTATATATATATATATATATAACATGAACAATAGGAAGCAAGACAGACTCAGGAGTACAAGTGTATGGAAACTTAGTTTATTAATTCGTAAATGAGCTAAACATGTTTCGGGGGGGGGGATCTAAGACTTTTCAATTTAGCTGAATCAGTAAGACAGCCTCTTACCAATCAATTGATTGCGAGTTTAAATCATGGTAGGGCAATGTGGATTTTACATATCTGTTTGGTGAGGATTGTTCTTGTTGATAAGGAAAATGGTCAACTACAGACTCAGTGTTAGAGTTTGACAAAATTTTACTATAGTTCTAGATATTTTTCATTAAATATGACCTATGATAATACCATCTTAAATTTGCAATATCTTCTGTTGAATTTAACTGGTAATTATTAGTATTGTGTAATTAAAAAATGCTATTGTACAATCAGTAATTGAAAGGTTCAGTCTTAACAACTCAGTCTTTTTCTCTTCCCACCTGAATTCCAAATTGCCGTGTGATATATTCAAATTACCCTCTTGTTAGTCATACGTCTCTCTAGAATCGCAGCTTTAGATCTTAAATCAATTAAAAATGATAAAAAATAAAAAGGAGAATAATCCAGCACAGCACATCCGGGAAAAGACAAGAGTTAGAGACATCATAGAATCCATAAAAAATCTCAAATGGCGGTGGGCTGGATTCCCCGAGACCACATGCGCAACCGAGGCCGGCAAAATGTTAGATGGAAAGACGAGCTAGACAAGTTCAGGAAGTACTGGCTCCGTGACGCCCATGATAGAGAAGTGTGGCAAATCCTGGGGAAGGTCTATGTCCAACAACAGACGCTAAAAGACTGATGATGATGATGATGATGATACAGCAGTGTCTTGAATATTATGGTTTTAATAAGTGCGGTTTTGATGTAGTATGATTAAGATATGGCTGTACAAATTAATGTAATCAAATATAAGCTGAAAAAAAACAGAGATTGAATTATAAGACCTTAAACAGTATGGTTTAGAACGGTACAGGAAATTTTGGAATGAATTAACTGCAATAATCAAGTTATACTTATAATTCTAAAGATTGCTTATCTATCTCAGTCTTATTTTTCTGCAGTCCACCTGTCTATAAAAGTTGGGGCTAGCCTGATTACTTCTTACCAAGTATACTCAATTAACCACCAAAAGTTTACGTCAGACACTTGCACTCTGTTTAGATGATTCATTCTTGATACTAAATCTGGGCGGCTTTATTCTTCATATAAATCCAGCTGGTCACTTTCAGATCATATTGAGCTGTAATTTGAGTTTAATAAAATAAACAAGAACAGATGAATTGCTGTGGACTGACTAAAAATATATAATTTCATGCATATGTTGCTGCAAAAAGTAACAGCTGTGCCACCAACAAAGCCTTCATAAGATCTTGACTCTGATGTCAGGCATGGTTTCTTGGCAGGAGCATCATTACCACTAACCCAGAGCACCCCAGCAGTGCCTTACAATACCACCAGACTTTGTCGGTTTCCTGTCTCAGTATAGGTATGTCAGATAAAAATTCAGCCTCATTACATATTCTTGTCTCCATAACTTTCCAGTCATGACTCCAGAAACATAATTCTATGATTTGAGGTTTAAATTAACTGACCAGATAACAATGTCTAGATACTGATCAGTCTGACTATGACTTCCAATTGGAACTGGCTATGACTTCCAATTGGATAGTCAAAACATTGTTTAGATTGCAAACATTTTGAATAAATGGTACTTATGTGCAAACTATTCAGCGTCTGTTCAATAGGTTTTAGTCTGAAAATATAGATATCAATAATAAACCTCGAGGAAGGCTTAAATCTGTTCTTAATGATGAAGATATATTGACTAGTGGTCTATGACCCATGAACAACAGCTCTAGTCCTTTCTGTAGACTTAAGGACTTCAACTACAACCATATCGTGTCATCTCAAGGTAAAGGAAAGGATTATCATCTTTCAAGCATCTTGAACTTCATTTCCATAATAAATGATTAAAAAATAAAGAAACCATAATTTGTGCTTTTATCAAAATTGTGATTACTAAACCTAAAGGATTTGATAGAGATGGCATATTATCATTAGGGAATTATTGGGGAAATGTTTCTGCTTCAAACCAGAAAGTAAAAATCTCATTTTCTATCAAGTTCTTTCTTTTTGTGAAGAAGCCATTCTGAATATATCAAATTCCCTGAACTTGTGAGTAGTACCTTGTTTGTTATCATTAATACAATGACACTGGGCTGTTGAAGTGTTTCACTTTCATTTCTATTATTATTCGGACCATCCTCATCTTGGTTGTTTTTCATACAACATTTCGGCCGTTGTACTCTACGGCCTTCATCAGGTATCATCTGGTAGGTGTGGGGAAGTAACGAACCGAACCCTTTATTTAACCGACGGGTGTATATATGTCCTCATGGACACATAGCGTAGTTGTTACAGAATCAGACAAAATTACTGCAAGTAATCTGATAGGTCTAGGTTCAATCCCAGTGTGAGACAATAATAATACTACTAATGCTAAGAGGGGAGTGCAATCAATATACCCCCGTCGATGAGGATGGTCCGAATAATAATAGAAATAATAATAATACCTCATCTCAAAAATTCCGAGATATGTTTCACTTTTATCATCAACTTTAAAAATCAATCATACCAAAAGCACAGATAATCCAGAAACTTTTTTTGTTTTTGTTTCTTTAATAATCCAAAATGTTTTATTGCTGATCGAAATACCATGTATGCTGGAAAATAAAACAAATGGTTCTCAAGGATATTTATTGGACTCCTGCTAACTGCAATTCTTAAAGCCTTATAACTGTCTATATCGAGCTTCAGTAGACGACCCTCTAATCACAATACCTGTGTATTGGATGTACTGCCATATTAAGTAGCTTTTTAAAAATAAATGAATAAATGTCCATCTTATAAATTGGCATAAAATGTAGTTGTTTTTGAGTTTGTTTCTTTTTTCTGTTTTTTTTTTTTTTTCAAAGTTTCATGGAATTCACTTGTAGAACAGATGGATTTCTGGGTATAATTATCAGTTTATCAATTAAGTGTCCATCTTTAACACTGATGGCGCCAGACCCAGACAAGCTGGGGTTCACAAAAATTAATTTCAACTCCTATTATTACTTGTCTAGAAACTTTGCCCATCCTCATAGTTTCCTGGATGAACCTTGCCTGCAATACTGGCACTTCATCTTATATCCCATTAAATTTTGGTATGCTGTATTTTTACTTGATTTCTCCAGCAGCTCAGTAATATTATCTGAATGACTTGAGATTTTACTATTTCATTAATGTCTATCAGTATATATGGTACTCAGTAATTTTACTTGCTGTACATTTTGGTGGATGAGATGACACTTAAAGCATTAAAAAAAAAACCCTGGAAAATGAGGTCATCCTATAGGCTTCCTACAAAAACGGTGACTAATTCGGGTTCTCATCTTATCTGGAGGTTGTCTCGACTGCCAAAATCTACTGTACATCTGACCAAACTGCTGGGGAAATATTGGAGGAATCTCGACAACTGACCATTGTACAAAATTGATATTTGGCATATATATTGGTCTGCACATCGGGCATTGTTATGTTGAGTTAGAAGTTGTTTTGATCAGCAGTTCTTGAGACATCTGATGCACTGCTATTACTCAACAACTGGCCATTGTACAAAGTTGACACTTGTCAGATATTAGTCAGCACAGAAGGCAGGGTTTGGAATTTTAGGGATCAAAGGTTCTTGAAAAATGGGATAAAAATAGAATAGAATAGAATCCTCTTAACCTTTTATTATCTTTTAAGAATTTATCTTTTATCGGAAATTATCTTTAAAAAAATACCAGCATTAGATTTGGGCATTGTTGGTCCCGAGTGACCATGGATACAAAAAAAAGACTTTTTTTGAAAAAACAAAGAAAAGGTTTGCAGATGGTGCCTACTGGTGTTACAGCCCTGAAAGTGTGTCCAGGAGTGCCAGGGAACATGTGTACACACACACACACACGAGCAATTAGAGAGAGAAGAATCTGTAGCCCATTTGGCTGGCTTGATGGTTATTTAGCGCTGGGCTATTTGTGCAGCTCCAGTAATTTGAAACTACAGATTATAGATCTTTTATATAAATTATTGATCTAAATTTAGTTATAAAAAATCTAAATTGGCTATAGATCTAAATTTAGTTATAAAAAATCTAAATTGGCAATAGATCTAAATTTAGATATGAAAAATCTAAATTGGCGATAGATCTAAATTTAGATATGAAAAATCTGAATTGGCTATAGATCTAAATTTAGATATGAAAAATCTGAATTGGCTATAGATCTAAATTTAGATATGAAAAATCTAAATTGGCTATAGATCTAAATTTAGATATGAAAAATCTAAATTGGCAATAGATCTAAATTTAGATATGAAAAATCTAAATTGGCTATAGATCTAAATTTAGATATGAAAAAATTTAGATTGGCCATATAAATTTAGGTATGAAAAATCTGAATTGGCTGTGGATTCAAATTTAGATATAAAGTATCTAAATTTGCAACACTGAACAGAAGTAACTGAAATAATTTGAATCCGTAGTTTTGTGTGATGGACGCAAAATTATTTTCCATGACGGTTATGGCAGGCTGCTCCACAAATTATAAAGTCAAGCCCCTTATAAACATGCATCCTTGGAACGGGCTCTGCCCTCATAATATAAAAGACTAAAGACTTGTACTGCTTCCTAAATAAGATTTAGTTATGTCATGTTGCTTATTGATTTCAGCTCTATTGTTGATGACCACTGAACAAATTCTCGCATCTAGATTGTTAATCCAGTCCAAATAAGTCAGTCTCCCTTGGTTCTCCCAACACCAACTGCATTTATTGATTTGTGTCGTATCTCTTATCTTCCTCCTCCTCACACAGAGTTTCTGTAAGGCTACTGCTATTCTCTTTCTTGTACACACTCTTTGTTATGTATGCATCACATAGTAACTCTTAGGATTCTCTCACCTTGGGTGTGGCACAACATATTCTGGGGTCAGACGAACAGATTCTTTTCTCAGCTTAGGCTGTTCAGGTCTTTTGAGGATTCAAAAGAAAAAAAAACATGTCATTAAGAAGATCTGGGTATGTTGACAGTGAATTTAATCTGGCTTAACTCCTTAACTGCGAATGACGGATATTCCCTTTATTGCAACAATACAACAAAATAAAATTCCTGTTTTTATTCTGGTGGATGGCAACTCGGTTCTATCTTTAAATCAATGTTTTTATTTTGTAATTGACAAGGGCTTTTATCTGTGGATAATTATTACTGTGATTGGTCGAGTTGTATTGTTTTTTCCCCTCTAAAATGATTTTATGAAAGAATTTGAGAAGGTGAACTATGAATTTAATCTGGCTTAATCAGTTGGATGGAAATGTCAAATTTGTGGATTATAGTTGAATGCAGTAATCTATATTACAAAACTACTGTCTCCAGTCACCTCAATTGTTTCTTTTAATATATCAACTTGAGAATCTTCTAGAGTTGTTATCTATCTTGGCTATCTATTTTGAGCTCCAGTAGAGAGCCTTCTGGGAATAATACTGGTGCAGTGTTAAATTTGCAGAGTTTTTTGGGTGTTTTTGAAAAATTTAAATGTGTGTCATATGCTGGCGAATACGGTATTGGGTTGATAAAAATAAAACCTTTCAAAATATGGTAAACTAGGTTTGTATTCATTTGTATCTCTGAATTTTGTATTTTAGAAAAAAATGGTCTGGATAGGTTTGGAAGTCATTGTCAACCTTTCTTTAGTCACAGCCCAAGGTTTAAGGACTCTCTATCAAACCTGGATACAACTTGAACTAATAGACTAAAATTCCTTCATCATTTCAGTGAATGGCCCCTTTCTAATGTGCTGTTATTTCCAAGGGAGCCATATGGCCCCGGTTGAGAAAAGCTGGTCTAGGGTTCAATTCATGCAGAAGGCATGCGAAATTGAATACCTGAAGAATGGGGACCGGGGAGGGAATTAAATAGATGAAATGGAATCTTGGAAACATTTCCCCAAACTATTTGCACGCATCTTGTGGGGAAAGATAGAACGACAACTATTAGAATGAAAAATCGTCTCTTTGTCGTTCTCTTTCTGCCTCCTCGTCTCTCGTTTCCATTCTGTGATTTGGAGAGGGTGAGGTGAGGCGGGTGGATAAAAATCAACAATGATCTCGAAACAGTGCATTTTTGTACAATGATACTCTGTGCATATTGGCCGTGTCCGCCTCATTTTCTGACAACTGCTACAGCTCCGACTCTAAGTGCTGCATCCATTACACCCCCCCCTCTGCTGGTTCCATTATTGCTGAACAACATTTGTGGGTGCCACTATGTCTTGTCGTCACTCAGCTGGTTTAATAGAACGAGGCTGAATGAAATTGGGATTGGTTTTCTTGAAGGTTTACTGCTGTGCAACTCTTCCAGCTCTTTCACACATCAAGTTGATTTTTCATTCATTTTCATTTCTCTTTCATTATTTCAAACTTTTTCATTTTCTGTCATCTTCAACCCTCTTCAAGCTCATTCATTCATTCTTTTAATTCGTTCTCTACCATTTTTTCCTCCTTCTCTCCTATTGACTTTCATTTCTTGGCTGAGTTTTGCTTCATCATCATTCATTGTCCTTTTCGTTTGTTCGTTCTCTATCTCTCTCTCTCTGTTTGTCCGTTTTTTTTTCTCTCTCTGTTTGTCCGTTTTTTTTTCTCTCTCTGTTTGTCCGTTTTTTTTTCTCTCTCTGTTTGTCCGTTTTTTTTTCTCTCTCTGTTTGTCCGTTTTTTTTTCTCTCTCTGTTTGTCCGTTTTTTTTTCTCTCTCTGTTTGTCCGTTTTTTCTCTCTCTCTCTCTCTCTTTGTCCGTTTTTTCTCTCTCTCTCTCTCTCTTTGTCCGTTTTTTCTCTCTCTCTCTCTCTCTGTTTGTCCGTTTTTTCTCTCTCTCTCTCTCTCTTTGTCCGTTTTTTCTCTCTCTCTCTCTCTCTGTTTGTCCGTTTTTTCTCTCTCTCTCTCTCTCTTTGTCCGTTTTTTCTCTCTCTCTGTTTGTCCGTTTTTTCTCTCTCTCTGTTTGTCCGTTTTTTCTCTCTCTCTGTTTGTCCGTTTTTTCTCTCTCTCTGTTTGTCCGTTTTTTCTCTCTCTCTGTTTGTCCGTTTTTTCTCTCTCTCTGTTTGTCCGTTTTTTCTCTCTCTCTGTTTGTCCGTTTTTTCTCTCTCTCTGTTTGTCCGTTTTTTCTCTCTCTCTGTTTGTCCGTTTTTTCTCTCTCTCTCTCTCTGTTTGTCCGTTTTTTCTCTCTCTCTGTTTGTCCGTTTTTTCTCTCTCTCTGTTTGTCCGTTTTTTCTCTCTCTCTGTTTGTCCGTTTTTTCTCTCTCTCTGTTTGTCCGTTTTTTCTCTCTCTCTGTTTGTCCGTTTTTTCTCTCTCTCTCTCTCTGTTTGTCCGTTTTTTCTCTCTCTCTCTCTCTCTGTCCGTTTTTTCTCTCTCTCTCTCTCTGTCCGTTTTTTCTCTCTCTCTCTCTCTGTCCGTTTTTTCTCTCTCTCTCTCTCTCTGTTTGTCCGTTTTTTCTCTCTCTCTCTCTCTCTCTCTGTCCGTTTTTTCTCTCTCTCTCTCTCTGTTTGTCCGTTTTTTCTCTCTCTCTCTCTCTGTTTGTCCGTTTTTTCTCTCTCTCTCTGTTTGTCCGTTTTTTCTCTCTCTCTCTCTCTTTGTCCGTTTTTTTTCTCTCTCTCTCTCTGTTTGTCCGTTTTTCTTCTCTCTCTCCCTCTGTCTATTTGTCTGTTTTCTCCCTCTCTCCCTCTGTCTATTTGTCTGTTTTCTCCCTCCCTCCCTCTGTCTGTTTGTCTGTTTTCTTTCTCTCTCTCTGTCCGTTTTTTCTCTCTCTCTCTCTCTCTATGTTTGTCTGTTTTTTCTCTCTGTTTGTCTGTTTTTTCTCTCTGTTTGTCCGTTTTTTCTCTCTGTCCGTTTTTTCTCTCTATTTTGTCCTTTTTTTCTCTCTTTCTGTCCATTTTTTCTCTCTCTTTCCGTCCGTTTTCTCCCTCCTCTGTCTGTTTGTCTGTTTTCTTTCTCTCTCTCTGTCTGTTTGTACGTTCTCTCTGCTCATTCATGCACTCATTCTCTTAATTCCTCATTCTCTACATTTTTCTTCAATTTTCTTTCCCTAATCACTCTCTCAAGTCTTTTTCACCCCCATTCATACATTCCTTCTTCACCTGTTTTTCTTCTTTTCTTCTTCCACATTATTTCCAATTTTCCACTCCTTCATTTTATTTCCTGTCTTTCTCTTTTGCCTTCCCTCCTTTTATCCTCAGAGATGCTCTCCAGCTCATTCTCAGGGAATTCAAACAAATATTTGCCCCCCTCCCCCTCCAGTCCACTTGATCTACCTTTCTCCCCTGGGGTCGGCCTTTTTTGAAGCCTGACTGAATTCATGTCATTGATGTCAGCATGATTACCCTGTTATTATTGGTGTGATTAATTTCATTCATTTATTTTCTCCCCTTTCTTTCAACATTTTTTTTTTCTATTTTCCCTTTATTAATAAATCCTTATAGATTAACTCAATTCCTGGAATGAAACCCCTGTTCATTTTTGATAATAATAAAATAGGATTTTCACTGTTCCTCACTGGTATATACCTCTGCTGAAAACAATAATGGACCTTTATGTACCATCATAGGAAACCATAATGTATACCACTAAGTCCTTGGGTCATGTAACCTAGTACTGGGTTTTCTATCTTCTGTACCTTTCATTGAAACACCCATCATTTGTTTGTCAGCCTGGCAGAGCCCATCACTCTCCAGGCTTACTCAATTTCACTCTCTGAGTGCTTTTTATTGATGTCATTCTTTGATATCACTCTACCATGGATTGAAGCCACAACCTTGCAATCCAAGCTCTCTACCATTGGCCTCAGTAATCAGTATACATACCACTGTATAGAGAACTGTAATTGATGGAAAATAAGGTTCGCGGGTTCCTATTTGAGTGATTTCAAGAGTTGTGTGTAATATCTGGTTAGACATGGAAAATGCTGAGTAACTTGACAGATAAAAAGATTGATCCGATCTGTTCGAATTCCTTGAATATTTGGGTAGCATCTTGTATTGAGTTTGGAGTATTTTTTGTTGTAGGTCATTGCATATACTATTACATATCATATTGAAGAAGAGATGTTATAGGATTTTGAAAAATTGTTTGCTACATACTAAGAAATAGAAATTAACTTTCTTTGGGACTGATTCTAAAGACGAGGAAATTATTCTCAATTTGTTATTACACTCTACCCTGATTTTATGCCAGTTTTATTTATGCCAATTGAAAATAAGACCGACTGGAAATTTACCTTGACTTTTTTTTTTTTCTTTTTTTTTTTTTCTCCTTCAAAGATTTGAAAAATTTTATGAGAGGCTGTAGTTCATTATTTCAGGGCTGGTGGCACCACCAGTGCTACTGATGCCAGTGAGTGTAAAATTAAAGGCTATAATAGTGGGGGGGAAAAAGTGTCATGGTATTGAGGTAACTGGTGAATTGATTTTGGGGGCAAATTCGTTTATACCCCCACCCCCCAAAGGCATCCCAGACTCAAAATCAGGGTAGCCTATGTTTATTTATTCATTTTTTATGGTTGCATTTTCTGTTGTATTAAATGGCAATATATTCGATATTCAAATTGGTCTGGCTATCACATGTACAGACTGCACCGATAGGGCTAAAGAGCTGAAAAATCGAACATTTACATTTATTCCTTATTATGTCTAGAAAAACTGTCTTGTTTTTTAAAAATTTTCCCCCCAAATAGATTTTTAGTAGGGATTTGATTTACAGTGTGATTATGTGCTGAATTGGTCTCTTAGCTTGTGTATGGCAACATTCATGCTTTTTTTTTTCTTTTTATAAATTCAAATTTTTTTTTAGTGATCACTAAAGGTGAGAGAAATAACTTATTTATTGATCTGCCCTTTTTCCAATTTTTCAATTAATCCCCCCCCCCCCCAACACAGTATGCTGCCAAAAGATGTTGGTCACGTGACAGCTTTTCTGTTGAGTGACTACTAACAAGACTAGTATTTAGATGTGTGCTTCTTTGTATTCCATTTGTTGGTTTCCTCATTGAATGATAAGGGATTTTTTGTTTTATGGGCAAATCCTTTTTTTACTGTGTCTCATTTAGTCCTTATGAATAAATAATGAAAGTACCTTGAAAAAGGTTGTGGGTAATCAATATTTGATTGTGTGGAGGGGGGAATGAAAGGTTTATGGCACTGAGACTGTGATCAGTGAGCCAAGTTTAATCTCCCGCTGAGACCACTTGCATTCGCTTTGGACTAATGCCTTTTGGGAAGGCATGCATCCATCTCTTTCTTTATCGCCTGTGGCAGGGTGAGGGTCATCGCCATATAGTTCTCTCTAAGCTGTGCACACACGTTTTGCAACCAGCGCTCAAATCGAATTGGTATGTGCACAAAAGACGAATTGCGGAAATAGTTCACTGGGTTTTTTTGTTGAAAAAAACTGATTCCCTACGTTGAGTTCAAAAGTGTGCAACAACCATGAGCTTTCATCACGCAGGGACTTCTAAAAAATTGGAGGGAACATTGCTCTCCCCCCCCCCCCCCAATGTCCATCATCAGAAAAATGTTGAAGAAGGCCTTCCACAGGAGCCAGCTGGAAAGTCTGCCCATCAGGCGTGTTTTCAGATTGTAGTAGTAATAATAATGATAGGAATACATCGGTGTGTCTCTTTCTCGCACGGCTACATCCACTACTATTTTTGCTGCTGCTCTGCTGTTTCCATCATCTTTGTTGCTATGGCAACCACAATTACTCAGCATTTTTTTTTTTTTCTATTTTATTATGTCAAACATTTCTCTCCTTAGTTTATTTTCATTTAATGTTTTTTTGTTTGTTTTTTTTTTTCTCTTCCTCATCCCCACCCTTCAAAGAATTTCCACTTCATTAATGTGAAGCAGAGGAATGTTTAATGCTTTGTAATTTGCGTGCAGTCGGTGGGCAGGGGGGGGCAAGCATGAGGGGGCAGGGGAGAGAATATCTTTTATCTTCGGAGGCATGTGTATAAAAGAAAAGAATTGGACCAGGCTCCCTCCATATTTTTTTTTCTTTCTCTTTCTCTTTGTTTTCTTTGTTATCTGTAATTCAACATTAGAAACAGTTAAAACTAGGAACTAGAGTATGTTGAAGAAAAATTATGGTCAAATTCGCTGAACATTTGGGTAGTATTGCGTTTACATTTTTTGTCTGTTACATTTGTCAAGGGTGATAATTATTACATGCTAATTTAGAGTAGTTTCCCTTTTCTTTGTCTCTTTTCTTAAATCCAGGTTAATTTTGGTTGAACATGAAAATACGGAGCAACATAATTTTGATACAATGACATCGTAAAATTATTTTAAATACTGGTGTCATTTTTTGATGACACGGGCAAAATAATGTATATATGTATATGTATATGTATGTATATATATGTATGTATATATATATATATATATATATATATATATATATGTATATAAATATGATGGAAGCATATTAGTGCATGTAATCTTTTACAAATGGCAAAATTACATTGCTTTGTCCTGCTTATAAAAATGTTTGGCATTATGTGACCCATACATATGTTTATGTGCCAGAAAAATATCCAGATACATGTCCATGGTATTTTGATGTACTTTCAGTTTCATTTTTGATCATGGGTTAAAAGAATGTATGAATGAATGCACTGAGAAAAAGAACAAAAGCACTTACAACCTCTTTGTTTCTTTGTCAGCTCCTTTGCTTCCCACCTCACTGTTCCAACCCCGCCACGCCCAAACCACCGCCTACCTCATTGCCATAGCTGTTGTCTTCCTGGTTCACCTATTGGGTTGACATTTCACTATTTACAAAGGGAAAGACATCTTATGACCCGACAGGTGTGCTTATGCATAAACAATATCAAAGCCATGCTAAATAATTAGTTCCCACCAAAAGCTAACGGCCATATTTTAAAGTATGGAGGCCTTAAAAAACAAGATTAAGTTGTATTTTCTTTTTCTCGCTGATTAGAAACTCAGTTCATGGTGTTGGCTTGGAGTCAAATTTTAAGAGCAATTTGATCTTAGAGAATGAAAACATTTCGATCATTTTCATCGAACAATCAATCTTGTATATTTTCTCTTTGAGTTCCAGATCAGTCAAATTATCAGATTTTTACAACTTTAGAAGCCAATGCTGTCAAAAGTTTGTCCCTACCAGACCAAAAATTTCATAAACTATGGAAATTGCTATATATTGAGATTAATTTGTTAGTCCCTCCAAGGGTTGGGTACTATGGTTTTTGTTTTTATACTAGGGACTAATAAAGAAAAACACAGAATTTTGAGTCTTTTTCTGCTAGAAAAATGTAACCTAATTTGTTTTTTCTTTTCTTTTTTAAGCTTCTGTACTTTGAAATTATAGATGTTAGCTTTTACACCCAGGAATTTCTTTTTTGATTAAGACATGTATAATTCAAATTTTATTATCTATTTGATTTTTTTTTTTCAATGTATGCACTTGTTAGTATATCTCTGAATTTTTGAGATGAGGTATTATTATTATTTCTATTAATATTCGGACCATCCTCATCTTGGTTGTTTTTCATACAACGTTTCGGCCGTTGCACTCTACAGCCTTCATCAGGTATCAGGTAGGTGTGGGGAAGTAACGAACCAAACCCTTTATTTATCCGACCGGGGTATATTGACCGCACTCCCCTCTTAGCATTAGTAGTATTATTATATTGTCTCACACTAGGATTGAACCTAGAACCATCAGATTACTTTGCAGTAATTTGTCTGATGCTGTAACCACTACGCTATGTGTCCATGTGGACAGATGAAACCTGATGAAGGCCATAGAGTGCAACTGCCGAAACGTTGTATGAAAAACAACCAAGATGAGGATGGTCCGAATATCAATAGAAGTAGTATCCACTTGTGTTTGTCTGTACAATATTTCCAAAAGTCCTCAATTAATTTCTATATTTTGTGAGCTAAGAACTACAAAAGAATTGATTAAATCTTAGGGTGGATCCTTGAATTTTCCTATAGTTACCCCCTTGCATCAGAGCTATATATAAACAGATTTTCATTGATATTTTTGTGACAATGGCATTGACATATGCATTTGCTCTGAGCACTTTCTATTTTATTTTTTTTATTCATTCATCAATTTTAGAAGATTAGTTTAACATTTTCCGAAGAATCAAATTTTGAAAAATTTTGAAAATATGAGTTTGAAATGAAACGGGAATATAAAGATAGTATTATGCCAATCTCCCTAGAGAGGAGGCCTTTCCTGCTTTGGAAATTGACATTTAAAATCTTGGATTTCTACGTGGGCTTCAGCATTTGCACCTGTCTCTTGTGGAGAATACACAACTATCTCAACCACTAGGCAAGTCAAAGTATTCTTTTAGTTTGGCTCAAGGAGAGCGCAAGTGGCCTAATCAGTGAACCAAGTTCAAACTCCAGCTGAGACAGTTTGTATCCACTTGGCACCCCATCCCTAGCTATGGTTAAATAGCCAGACTGACAGGACTCTTAAGCCTTGAATGGCAACCAGTCTAGGAGATGGATAACTCTGATTCCAAACTTGGGAAGTCCAACTTTGTCCAGTATCATGAGAGGTGGGGCAACTGACAGTCAGCTAGTAACGTCTTTCTGGGGCTTTAGCAAGGCTCTGACAACTCAGTAAGCCGAAGTGAATTACAATTAATTGCTCAAGTAAAATTGAGGAAAAATAAAAATGGACAAACAAAATAAGGTGACCGCCATCTCTAACTCCTCAGGATACCTCAAGCCCGAATGGAAGATTTAAAGGAAAAAAAAAGATCACAATAAATCTTTTAATCATGCATTCTGTGTGAAATGCATACATCCCGATACATTCTCACGCTCGTATACATGAAAGGAAAATTGTCACACGTATCATAAAAAGTGTCAGATTTATTTAGATTTATTTAATGGGTTTAATATTTCTGATAGAAATCTCATCTTAGATAAAAGATGTTTTAAATAGAATGCCAGACAACACTAACCTCTGCTGCTGATTATGCCCAGAAACACTATTTAAGCAAGTCTTGAATAAATAACTTTTGAAATTTCCTGCAGGAATATGGCTCCACTAGAACCCCCACCCCCTATTCTGAAACTTGACAGTTCTGTTACTCGTGTATGGATCCCCCAATGAGAATCATACTCACTACTCAGTGACTGTGATCTCCAGGGCCAGCTTTACTAATTATTGCCCCATGACGAGCCGCCTAGGTTTCTTTTATATCACTCTCATACCTAACCCTAACCCTAACCCTAACCCAGTATCCATTTCTGTTTAAAAGTCAATAATGCATTTGTGTGAATTCCTGTCTTGGGGAGGAACGGAACATCCTTCTATGTCCCATGATGTGAACAGCCGTGCGTGGTGTCTTTTGTTTGTAAACGTTGTGCAACAGGTGTCAATATTTGCAACATGCATCTTTAATACATACTTGTGAAGTTTAGTTTACCTGTGCCTTCAAAAATGATGATATATGAAACATATGGATGCACATTGCATTTTATACACATGGATGATAGAGATTTGCTTTGCAGTGAGCTTGAAGAATAGCCTTCCATACATTTGGCATTTTATATACGTGGATAATAGAGATTCGCATTGCAGTGAGCTTGGAGAATAGCCTTCTATACACATTGCATTTTATATACGTGGATAATAGAGATTTACATTGTAGTGAGCTTGGAGAATAGCCTTCTATACACTTGGCATTTTATATACGTGGATAATAGAGATTTGCATTGCAGTGAGCTTGGAGAATAGCCTTCTATACACTTGGCATTTTATATACGTGGATAATAGAGATTTACATTGCAGTGAGCTTGGAGAATAGCCTTCTATACACTTGGCATTTTATATACATGGATAATAGAGATTTACATTGCAGTGAGCTTGGAGAATAGCCTTCTATACACCTGGCATTTTATATACGTGGATAATAGAGATTTACATTGCAGTGAGCTTGGAGAATAGCCTTCTATACACTTGGCATTTTATATACATGGATAATAGAGATTTACATTGCAGTGAGCTTGGAGAATAGCTTTCTATACACTTGGTATTTTATATACATGAATAATAGAGATTTGTATTGCAAGTGAGCTCAGAGATTAGCGTTCTATAGACCATGAACAGATTTTATCATTTTTTTTTGTTTTTACCACTTATTCTATTTTTATATAATTCTTCAAGTTCAGCATTTTCATTGCATCATCTTAACATTTATTATATGTAACAATATCAGTTACATGAATTAAAGTCTGTTTTACTTTGTCAGTTACATCCATTACCATGGTACAGACAACATATGCACATGGGTAATTATAATACATGTGGATTCTATAGATCATCATTACCATAGGAAAATGTGTCATTATTATCATGATTTAAATTCTGTTATGCATCAGTTAGCTTGGACAATTGATAAAACTTACTCTCAGTCATGTCATCGTGAATATGGACCTGCACTCTGAAGTAAAGAAGTTATAAAAAAAAAGGGCGGATAACATTTAGTTCTTGCGTTTAATGCGCACCGCTAATTTTAGGGTTTTGAAACCTGGAAAACAAGTGCGCATTATACGTGACAGTAGTTCATAAAATCAATCAAATCAATGAATTTGCCATAGCAAAAAGGCTCCTGAAGAGGCTGATAAAACATGGCGAAATGCATTGATAAGCCTTTATGATAAAAGATTTTTGAAATGTAACGTTCTTTCTTAAATCTTTCACTTCCATATCTATCAAATTACTCTCCCTATTCTATCAGATTACCTTGCATCTACAAAACATATTCCTGTATCAAAAACAAGCTAGGCCATACAGAAATTGAAGTTGGATGATCATCTTACATCAGTCTTCCAAGTAGAGGGGACCTGCCTGACTTGAAAATCAGCCTCCATATTTTTGGCCTTTAACTGGGCTCCAACACCAAACCCTGGTACAGATTGGAAATATACAACCATCCCAGCTGTAAGACGGGCCGACCACCCACTTATATTCTTATGAATGAGAAAAAATTTAATAAACAGTCAGAAATCAACTTGTGTCTGACCAACTAATGTCTAATTGCTGATATGTCAATGGTCCTTTTGAGAGCTTGATAAAAATTGTTTTTAAAAAGTGCATTCCGTACTCTCGATAGAATCAGTGAAATTGCCTAAATGGTAAAATTTACTTCTTTTTTTTTTTTTTGTGAAAAAAAAATCTGATTACGTTTACTTTTGATTTGTCAAAGATTGTTCTCTTATATCCTTGTTTTGATTAAACTTTTGATCAGATTAAAACTACGTGCTCATTTTTTATGAAAAAAGTCAAAACTTTGCCAATTAGGTAATTTCCCTAGTTTGGTGTAATCTATGTACAAAAAAGAGGCTTAGGTATATGATATATATTTATATAATGGTATCTTATGTTGTGCTGTATGTACATTTCACCTCGCCCTACAATGGTTGACTTCTGCCTCGGTTGAGTTGCGTCCATACTCACAGAACATACCTGGAGGCAAGCCAACGTATGGCTGTATAATGAAGGTCATCCCTTCATGAATGTCTACCAGAGCGAAAAGAGACTTGCTGTACTGGATGACCTATATTAGTGTTGATGTTAGTCTAGTTCTCAAGATTAAATGATACACTCTGTGGCCTCCCTTCTGTGGCCTCCTCCTGGCCAATAGAGCCACAGGTGCATTCGTATATTAGATTAATGTAATACCCTTTAATTAACTAATTATACCTTCTGATCATTTTATCTTTATTTGAAATATCAGTTCTGGGAATTCGGCCTACATTTTTAGAAACTGTCAACCAACACTGTCGAAAGAGGTTTCTTCAGTTTTCAAGTTGGTCTGGTTGGCTATGTATCATGTGTACAGGCTACACCAATGAAGCTAAAGGGATGAAATTTTCAACATTTACTCCTTTATGTATCTTGAAAAAAAACATGTTGATTGTTATTTTGTTACCCCCCCCCAACCCCCACACCTGTTTTTCTAGGTTTTTAGGGGGTAGGTTGAATTTACCCTGTGAGTTCATGCTAAAATGGTGAAGAGTAATTTATTCATAGATTGTCCTTTTTTCCAATTTTTTTTACTTGATCACCCCCAACATTGTATGTTGCCAAGAGATGTTGGTCACACAGTGGTTTCTATTGAGTGACTAACCAGATGGGTTGTTTGAAAAATATTTTCTTGTATGTAAGTTATATTATGGGATGGGGTGCCCTTTGTATAACAGTGTTTGAACATTGGGAATATACCTTTGCTATTGTTGGTAGTTGTCAATTTTGGTTATCCATACTTCGGGTGTCCCCTGATATGCTTGAAAATTTAATCAAGCTTTTGTCTCGTCTGGGTAGAGAAACCTGAGTGAATCCACATGACCTTGAAAACTGTTTTGACTGATAAGGTACCTGCTGTAAATAAACGTATTTTTCGCAATATTTTTGGTGATATATAAAAATTTTTCAAATCGATTAATCATTAAATTTGCTCATTTCCATCGGATCCTATATTTCTGTAAAGGATACTTCATTTCGGGAAGGTCTTTAATTACAGAGTTCGAATTTCTCTGTCCGTAAAAATCCATCATGGCATAATTGAAGTTGATTGTGGATTTCAGATATTGACTTTGGAAATAGTTTGAAAACCTGCTTTAAGTATGCAGAAATAATTTGTTTTTTGGGGGTTCTTTTGTGACCATTTTCTTTCTATTGAGATCAAAATTAAAACTCCAAAGAAGATATTTGAATTATCACATTTTGAAAGTTTCATCTATTAGTAATTTTTTGGGGAACCTACTTGGTTGAGACAAGCAGTATATTATTTCATGCATATATTTATAGATATATAAAAGCTATATATACAAATTTCTCCTCTGTTTACATGTAATTGATCTCATTGTTATGTCATAATAGGAAGGTGAATTAAGTTCATAAGACTTTGTCTGATCATATATTAAGTCGGTCAAGTTGAGACTTGATCAAAAACTCAGAATTAAGATACTTGAATTTTTTAAAATAAATTACCCAATAAAGTAGCTTGAACTCCTTAGTATATATATATATGTATATACATATATATATATATATGTATATACATATATATATATATGTATATACATATATATATATATATATATGTATATACATATATATATATATGTATATACATATATATATATATATATGTATATATACATATATATGTATATATACATATATATGTATATATACATATATATATATATATGTATATATACATATATATATATATATGTATATATACATATATATATATATATATGTATATATACATATATATATATATATATGTATATATACATATATATATATATATGTATATATACATATATATATATATATATGTATATATACATATATATATATATATGTATATATACATATATATATATATATGTATATATACATATATATAATGTGTACTTTAGAGAGTGAGACAGACTCGGGAGTGAAGTTTTTGGTGGTAAGGTTTATTAATCCTTATTTGTCAATAGTCCATACATGTTTCGAGATTTCTCTCATCATCAGTGGTGCGTGTTGTGTGAGTGTGAATTAAAACGTACCATGTGGAACCAGAGTCCACTGTCAGCGGCTATGCATTGTGGGTAGGTTTTGTTGTCAGGGCTACAAGAGGCCTCATGCTGAATGTAAGAATGACCAGCAGGTATTGGGATTTTGGTAAAGCAGCAGCAGTTGGACTTGGGGAGGGCAGAGTGTGTCAAGGTGGGGGGTAGTGTTGGGGGGGTGGGTTTTTTGGTATGTTTGGGATAGTATAGAAGGAGGGGTGGTGGAGTCAAGGAGCTACATAGGTATCAACCTTAAAAGTTACTGAAGATGTTGCTGAAAGTGTTTCAGCTAAGAATTGGACAGGGGTTGTAACAAGCTAAGGTGAAGTTTTTCCTATGGGTCTAGGTGACTTTGAAGCTTCCATTATTGAGTGTGTCTAAGATGTGGGTGTGAGGATATTAATGGTAGGAGTTGTGTGTATTAGTGTTCTGTGTGGTGCGGGTTGTTCAGTTTAGTATTTAATCCATTAGGGTATAGGGTTTTAAGTTTGTTGATCCACATGTCTTCGTGTTTTTCTAGAACTTTAGTTATGTCAATTGGAGTAGTTTTTTCTATTTTTTCTATGATGGTGAAGGTAGCATCAGTGGCAAAATTGTGGTCAGGTGTGCGGAAATGTAGTTCTACAGGGAGTGGGCTACGGTTATTTTTTGACTTAATCCTATGTCTATAATTGTTGAGTCTAATATTAAATTGCCACTCGGACTTGCCAATGTACTGTAACTTACACCTATTGCACTCTAGAAGGTATATAATGTTCTTACTGCGGCAGTTGCTATTGTGGTATATGTGGTAACTCACTTTTGTGGTGGTGCTTGTGAATGTGTTGGTGTGCTTGAGGTGGTTGCAACATAGACTGTTTCTTATGTTGCAAGGTGTGCAGAAATTAATTGTTCTAGGTGTATTTTTGTGTACGACTTTATTGTTAACGATAGTATTGCTACTAATCATGTCTCTGATGTTTTTGGGTCTGCGGTAGGAGATAACACATGGGTCTGTGAATGTTTCTTTTAGATCTGTTTTGATCGTGAGAATGTTCCATCTATTATTGATGATGTGTGCTAAGGGTGGGAGTGTGTTGTTGAAGGTTGTTATAAGGGGTATGCGGTTGGGTTTGTTATTGTGGGACAGTAAAAGGGTTTGATCTCTGGGTATTCCAGTCGCTTTTTTTATTTGTTTTTTTGTGTCATCTAGTGGATAACCTCGTTGGGTGAAATATTGTATTAGGTTATGTTTGTGTCTGTTAAGTTCACTATTGGTGGAGCAGATTCTTCTAATTCTAAGAGCTTGTGAAAATGGTAGACTCCTTTTTAAGTGTTGGGGATGGGCTGATTTGGAGTGGAGGTAATTGTGGGTGTCCGTGGGTTTTGTGTAGAGGGTGGTATGGAGGTTTCTGTTGTCATCTATATATATGCGTGTGTCTAAGAAGGCTATGGAGTCAGTGGATGTTGTGAAGTCAAACTTAATAGAGTCATGTGCCGAGTTTAGATGTATAAA
Source organism: Thysanoteuthis rhombus (assembly GCA_963457665.1). Taxonomy (NCBI): domain Eukaryota; kingdom Metazoa; phylum Mollusca; class Cephalopoda; order Oegopsida; family Thysanoteuthidae; genus Thysanoteuthis; species Thysanoteuthis major. The sequence goes on along the minus strand of OY735238.1, from coordinate 39,340,511 downwards.
GAAGTTATCTAGTTTGGTTTTTTCGCCTGTATATATGAAAAAAATGTCGTCTATGTATCTACCATAAAAGATGCAGTCATTATAAATCTCTGGGTAAATGTAGGTTTCTTCAAATTTACCCATGAAGATATTAGCATAGGATGGGGCCGCTACTGTGCCCATGGCGCAGCCTTTCACCTGGAGGAAGTGTCTATTATTAAAGTTAAAGCTATTTAGGGTTAGAATGTGGTGCATAAGAGTGGTGATTGTTCTAGTGCTAGGTTCTTTAGTAGTTCTATTGTTTAAGGCTTCTGTCAGTGCTAGGATACCTTCGTCATGTTTGATGTTGGAGTATAGGGATTTAACATCCATACTAACTAGAAGTGCTTTGTCTGGGATTGCTGTGATGTGTTTGATTTTGTTTAGGAGGTCTGTGGTGTCACGTATATATGATTTGATTTGTGTTGCTAAGGGTTGTATGTAGTGATCTACAAATTTTGATAGTTTAGTAGTGTGGCAGTTCGTGGAGGAGATGACTGGTCTACCTGGGTTATTTGGCTTGTGGATTTTGGGGAGTAGGTAGAACCTTGCGGGTTTTGTGGAAGTGGGTTTCAGTATATTCTGTGTTCTTTTGTCTATCATGTTGCTATTGTGTAATTCTGTTAGGGATTGGGTTATTGTGTTTATGTATTCGTTAAAGGGGTCTATGGGGAGTTCTCTGTAGAATTCTGTGTTGCTCAATTGTAAGTTAGCTTCTGTGAGGTATTCATCTAGACCCCAGATGACTATGGATCCACCCTTATCTGCTCTTGTGATGATCAAGTTTGTGTTGTTTTTTAGTTTATTAAGGGCCTTTCGCTCTTTAGTTGTAAGGTTATCACGTGTTAGGGTTTGTGGTGTGTTATTGTTGATGTAGGTTTTTATGTCATCTCTGACGGCTAGCTCAAAAGTTTGAATGGTTGTGTCTATGTTTTTTGGGGTGAAAGATTTGTTGGGGTCTTTAAGCCTATCAAGGATGTCACTGTCGTGGCCTGTTTTCCCAAAGTGGGCTCTATATGTATATATACATATATATATATATATGTATATATACATATATATATATATATGTATATATACATATATATATATATGTATATATACATATATATATATATATGTATATATACATATATATATATATGTATATATACATATATATATATGTATATATACATATATATATATATATGTATATACATATATATATATATGTATATATATATATATATATATATTGCTATTATTAATAATGATGATAATAATTGTCATCCATTGACTGTTTTGTTGTATTACAACTCTCCATTGTGGCTATAGACTATCCAGTATCCCTTCTAGTACTGCTATGTAGGGTCGAAACCTTCGCTTCAGATTCAGAGGCAGATGCTATGTATATATATATATATATATATATATATATATATATATATATATATATATATATATAAAATTGTGTTTGTTTGTTCATGTGTGTGTGTATAATTGTATTAATGTAAAAAAATGTTTGCATTTCATTGCTGATTAATTTTTTTTCTTCTTTCCAGGTAAGTGTTCCGTGTTGACTGCATACCTTACGTCCTAATTGTTGGCGTGATCGAGTTATTCAACTCTGCCTCACAAGTATTTCATTCTAAATTACTTCCGTGTTGCCCGTCATATGATGGTCGTTCAGTCTTGGGAATATACTTTTGCAATTGTGGGTAATATCAGGTTTTTGTCATTTTTGGTTTTCCATACTTCAGCTGTCCCATAACATTCTTGTAAATATAAGCAAGCTTTCACTCGATGTTCTCTTGACCTTTTGAACCGAGTTTAGAGACACCAAATGTGAATAAAATAAAAAGTAAAAACTATTTTTTCAAATCCTCAATTTCTACAGCTGTTACTTTATTTTTGAAGATTTTTAATTACAGAGTTTAGATTTTTCTGTCAACAGATGGACATCAATCATGGCTTAATCAAAGTTAATTTTAGATGAGTAAAATTGACACCCCAAAAATCATCAAGTCAGCAAAAGTATTTTTTGTTTCTTTTCGATTAGTTCTATTCAATTGTCGTGCAATTAAACCCAAAAGTATAAAAAAATATTAAAATTATTTCAATACACGTTTCAATTTTTATTAAAGAGTCTGTAATCATTACTAAAATTTGTAATATTCTTAGTACCTACCTACTTTAGATGAGCAACATAAATTATATCAATTTATTCAGACATCTTTTGTAGTTAGAAATGCAAAATATGAAAGGTATGTCTGGTCTATACACTTGGATATGAACAAAAACATAATGATGTGTTTTGTGCATTACGTACCTATAGACATATATGTATGTGTGTGAGAGAGAGAATTTGTCTTCCAATATCCTCTTTACTGATAATGTAAAACTAACTTAACCGTGACCATTTCACAAATTGTTGAGATTAATATTGGTTTCTATCTATCTCACACCTCCAACTCCCATTTTTGATGAAGAACTTCAAGATCATTCTGAAGACTCTTTGGACTAGATCACTCACTGCATAGGTAATTCCATATATTATGCTCAGTCGCTCTCAGTTATATCAGGAGTAATTGATAAATTCATGACCTCTAGGACATGGGTTACTCTGTTCCAACAAGATTCATGTTCAGTCCATCTCTTTGAATGATCACACAGGAAATCAGAATTTCATAATTGTTTTATTTTTCTGCTCCCTAAACCTGCAATTTTCAAGCAATTTACTGTGGCACATTTGTTTTCCGCAAGAGTTTTGAGGAGGTTTGATCCTCCCTCAAACAAGACAGTGTTTTAATGACTGTTATCTTTTTCAATGGGATCTTGTTTCAATGAATAGTAACAACAAATACGCAAAAAAGCTTCCTGAATCTCTTGAAAACCATGATCGACAATTTAAACCTCTGGTAATAAAATTAATAAATTATTAGATTGTTTAACTTATAAACATAATGATAATATTATTATCATTATCATCATCAAATTTCTTTTAAATGATCGAATCTACCTTTAAATATTAATAGCATGCCTCAACCATTTTGGTACCTGGCTCTCTGTGCCGCAAGATAAAAAAAAAGTTGAAAATCTCTGTTCTATACAATTGATGCTTGGGAGTCAGTAATTTTTGAGAAAATGGACAATATTGTCCCTTATGCTATTCAGTTCCCCAATTTTTTAACCCAGCTGTATGGAGAGGCATATTTCCTTTGGTTTAGCTGCCATGTTTTCATGGATCTCTTTTAGTGATAAGCGTTTGATACTGTGGCATCAAATGATTGTATGATGGCTGATATTGTCTCTAGTGGTCCTGGGGTTTTGTCTGGTAAGAGGTCATCTAATACAGTTTATCTATAAAAAGAAAGCTGACCAGGACTAAAACAGTCTATCCATGTACTTATGTCTCAATGTACTTATGTAATCCATATCAAATAATGTTTGAATAGGAAATGCTTTCTGATCAGTTCTAGAAAATTAGTCTGGAAAGTTTTCTTATAATTTATTCTTTTCTATTGGATTCTTTTTTTTTTTTTTAAAAACTCAAATACATTCTTCCTTAGCTTGAAATTCATTGAGAACTTTTAGAGATATTGTGTAGACATGAGTGAATATGTGTTTTTCTTCATTGGCAGAGGTAAAAATGTTTGGCTCACATTTGTCTGTTGTACATAAGAAAAAAGAATTGTGTGTTTTTATCTGGGCCAAATAAGGAAAAGGCAGTATCAATTTTTTACCCCCCCTTCTTTGTGGTTTTCGGGGGAGTGGGTGCATAAACGAGAAAGTGATAGAGAAGAAGAATGTATAAAGTTAGGACTGACAATTCACCCACGCCTGTCCCTCATTACTAACCCTGACACTTTTGGTTTTTCAGTATAAAATCAATGCTCCTGAAAGGGGGGGGGGATATCCTTGGAAATTGTTGAGGGGGGATCGGTGCCTCTTTGATCCGATTCTTTCTTCACTCAAAGAAACCGTTAATGTAAGAATAGAATACCCTTAAGAAAGTCTGCTATAATTTACCAAATGTCTGTTTCGGCTGCACAACCCTGACACATTTGGCTCTATATAACCAATGATGGGTGGGGATCTTGTAGAGGTGTTGATGGAGGGTGTGGTCCCTTTGATCTGACACTCCATTGATGTAAAAACTTGTAAAATACCCATTGCTTTGATAATTTTATACCTAAGGGTGAAAATCTATAGCACTGTAGTACCTGTAAAAAGAATTCATGGCAGCAACCGTCTCTGGAACTGGACCAAATCTTCTACTCACAGACATTATGAAGAAAGTTCAATTCCGCTTCCAATTTACTTGTCTTTTTTGTAATCTTCTCAGTGAGTTCAGTCGTTCTCCTTTAGTGAAGATCTTTGTTTCACTCTTACAATAATCAGTCACCCCACCATGCCTGTTGAAAGGGACTAGACTTGGTGTGTGGCGCAGTCTGCTATAAGTCACATGATATATATTTCTGTCCATTGTACCTAACTACAGCTACGAAGTATTTCATTTTCTTCTCTTCAGTGTTGCCAATTTAGATATTTTATATCTAGATTTAGATCTATTGTCTATTTAGCTACTTTTATCTGACTTCTGGAGAACTACTGATCCAAACAACTTGAAACCCGACACCACAATGCTTGTTGTGCTCACTAATAAGGCAACTTGGTATAATTGCTAGTTACCAAGTCATCTCTGTAGGTACACAACCACACAGATCTCTTCAATCATAGTTGAATGACATTTGATGTTTGTTTGGAGCTAATTCTTGTAATTTTGATTATCATTTCCTGAAGGGGTGCAAAGTTGATCTATCTTTTAACAGTTATGACAATGACCAAATCTATCCTTGTTAGGGATAATCCTTGTGCAAGTTGTATAATCTTGAACTATGAACCATTTTCTGAATATTCTGGAATCTGTGGATTTCTTTAAGATATTTCTTTTTTTTTTTCAATTTCATTTCTATAAAAAAAATGCATTTTGGGAACTAATTGTCTGATTGAGTCTAGGAAACTCTTTACTAGCAAAGATGAATGTTAACATGGGATTTTTATATTTTTTCATGTATGGAAGCCTACAAGAGAAAAAACAACCTTTGATTTAAGTTTCTGCTAAAGTGAGTTTGTTATAATATTGAGTCAATGTAATTAATTTAAACATATAGATTGGTACTTGATATTCACAATTCATCAACAGTTGAATTCAATTACTCTGCAGAAAAAAAATCTTATAGCACCACTAACATTCACAATATCCAATCTAAAGGGTGTTTTATGATAAAACTGACTTTTTTTGTAAGTGAAACCAAATCAACATATTACCAATGTTTTCCAGAAACTGTCAAGCAAAACTGTCTCCAGTTTCTAAGTTGGTCTAGCTGGATATGTATGTATCACAATTTGAGTATTTACTCCTCATGTCCAGAAAAAAAGTTTTTTATCGTTTAGATTTTCTCTGACCCTATTATAGATTTTCAGGGAGGTGTTCGATTTACAATATCAGTTCATGCTAAATTTATAACTAGTTTTTCTCACACTTGTTTTTTTGAATATTCAGACTTTTTTTAGTGATTACTGCCCAATTAAAAGCAAGAAGAGTAACTTATTTATTGATCAGTGCTTTTTCCAATCTTTTAATTGATCAGCCTCAACATGGCATGCCGCCAAAAGACTACGGTTAGATATTTTCTACTGACTGACCAACCAGACTTGTTTTTTTAAATTGATTTTGCAAACCTCTACCAAATCCAACCTAGTTATAAACAAGCGAACATTTGTTGTTCATCTTTGGTAAAGTTTTGGTAGAATTCAATCATCTTATTAGATGCTATCAAGATTTTCAAGAAGACATTTTCAACGCTGCTCTCCGTCCTGATGGCTCCAAGATTCTTTGTGGGATTGGCGTCAGATAAATTCCCTGGCCACCTGTCAAATCCATCTTTTGATAAAAGATCAAGCCTCCAGATGTGGAACAGGTGATCTGATTCTTCACAAATGAGTCAGCTATATAACTTCACTAAGAGGAAAATATTCATGTTTTTTTTTTTTTCTTTTGAATAGCTAGCATAAAAAATATCAAGAAAATCTGAGAAGACCTTGCGTAGTGCGTAGGATCATTTGCAAGAGCCTTAAAGCTAAAGGAACCCTTGAGATAACTTCCATATCCCATAGAACCCCAGCATTTAAATATAATATACATGTCTGCTTTGTCATGCAATAGAAATTATCACATGACCCATGCCTTTTGCCGTGTAGGGATGATCAATTAAAAAAATTGGAAAAAGGGGGTGATCAATGAATAAATTACTTCTCTAGCCTTTTGTTGGGCAGTGATCATTTAAAAGTTCAAATTTTCAAAAATCATACGTGCATGCGACTAAACACAGTGACCAATTTAGCATAAAGTTATGTTACAAATTGAACCCCCACTTGAAACCTATGATTGGGGGAGGGATTTTTATGTTGTAAAAGAACAAAGTAACTGAATGCACATAGAAATAGAAATTTACATTAAATATGTTATCATATATCAATACATTGAATGACGGCAACAACCCCTCTCCTCCCAAAAAACGACCCTCTCCCTAATGAAGAGTCAATGTTTATAGCTTCAGCCCTGTCATACATACATACATACATACATACATTGCCAGCCAGTGCCACTAAAGAACTGAAGAAACTTCTGTTGACGGTTTCTAATACAGCTAGTGGCACTTGAGTGTGTTCAATTTTTTTCAAGTATTATGATCTAAGAGTAATTTTCAGTTTTCTATGTTGTGTAGTCTTATAATGTGACCTCACGTCTTTGAGGCTGCTTGTGTTGCTTGGAAATCAAATCTTCAACAACAGAATTTAACTTTTCTCCTGTCGGAAAAAAACCCTGTTTCTGAAATGAATCAACAAAATGTGGTTACTGTATCTATTGCTGTATTGGCAGTGAAGTCATTTGTGTTTCCCCCTCTCGGCATCTCTGTTGTATGATTAAAGGTCGTCATAGTCAATTATATGTAGGACCTGCTTTCTACTTGTCTTTGTTTTTTTTTTCCTGTAAACTTTAAATGCTTCTTGTGCTTCTACTAATGTAGCTGGGAGGAGGTCTCTGCGAGTCCAGGGAGAGGGAAGAATGGGCTTTTGCCAGGACCAATTTACGCAAATGTCATTGCTGCTCGGGTTAGCGTCTGTTGCTTGTTTCTCTCTGTAAAAATGATTATGAAAGTATCAGATATCATCTATTACCATCAAGAAATTTCTATAATCAATGAATAATCTTAACTATCTACCTGTACCCCCCTAACCCTAAATTATTTAATTGATCACTGCAAAACTTTGTCTAAAAGCCTTTCTTGAATTTCATCCTTCTTACTTCTCTTATCAAATCAACGACTAAAAACTATCACCAAAAGATAGGTTTCTCCAATTTTTAAGTTGGTCATGACACATATAGGCTGCACTAATGGAGCTAGAAAGCTGAAATTTTGAACATTTACTCCTTATTATGTCTACATAATTTTTTTTTGTACTCTTGAAATTCCCCTCCTTATAGGTTTCAAGTGGGGGGTTCAATTTGCCATCCATGTTCATCCTAAATTGATCCCTCAGTTTTTGCCCATGTTTTTGTTGAAAATTCTGACTCTTTAGTGATCACTGCTCAACAAACTACGAGTGAAGTAACTTATTCAATGATCACCTCTTTTTTTCAACTCCTGCTATTAAAAGATGTCGGTTATTTGACAGTTTCTAATAAATGAGTAACCAGACCTGTTTTTATATGAATCACGTTTTCTCCGGCTTGAAAAAGCATATTTTTTTTTAAATGAACAAACGAAATGTAAATGCCTCTTGTGCTATCGTTGCAACAATGTTTTCGTGGGAGACTGGGGAGGCCTTTGAGAAGGAAGAATGGGTTGTTGCCAGGACGGATTAACACAAATGTCATTTATTGCTTGTTTCCTTCTTCAACGGGTGGGGTAAAATGCTGTCCAAAAAAAAAAAAAAAAAAATGGAAATCAGATAGTGTTTAATCTAAATTTTTTAAGTAAACTTTTAGTTTTTGGGAGGGGGGGGGTTCAAATGTTTTTGCGATCTCAGAAACATTAAATGTACATGCACACTGCTTAGTAGAAATAAACATTCATTCTTCCTTTTACTCTTAGCCCCTCTCTGTGAAGGATACCAGAGTACCTACTTAACAAGATCAACCATTTCCAATCAGCAGTTGATACTTGCTCTCCCTTCTATGAAAGTCCTGACTTGTTCTGCGATTAGGTAGATTTCCATCAGCAACCAGTGGATTCAATTGAAAAAGTATGCACAGAAATAGTGTTCATTTTAGTCTAAGTTTTCATTGTAATCTCCAATCCCTTAGAAACATATGGAGCATCTCATTGGTCCATACTAAAAATTTCATGGGGATGTGTTGTATGGCTTCTGCAGTAGGTTGTCACATACAGACGGACATTTGATGAATTATAACATGTGAAAAACACACGAGAGGAATAGATTTACATTTTTTCTCATCTTGAAAAGTTTAAAACGCCAAAAAAATACAAGATGTGTTAGTTTTTCAAAATCTAAATTAACTTTTCCAATCTTTTTTTTTTTTTTTTTTTAAATTTGATTAATTAAAAAAAAACAACTTATCATTTAAACTATTTGAACTAGTATCCTCATGTTAGTCATTATAGTCTGTGCTAGAGGTCAATTTTGCTTAGGTAAATATTTCAAAAGGACAATTCATTTCCGGTGTCTGTTACATGTTTACGTTGGTTGGTTTGCACAATCCTCATTGGACAAACGATCCCATTCCAATTCAGAATATTTGAATTCAATTCCCAAATGTATTGAGATATGAAAAAAAGTTTCCAAGTGCCAAATAACAAAAATTTTTTCTGTGGAGAAAGAACCGCTCCAGTCTCGACAAAATCCCAGCCTTCTGTGAATATCTATAGAATATGCCTGTATGCAATTATATTTACATTTATACAAATCTGGTTAAATTTAACGAACCAAGAACATTGTATTAATTTTTTTAATAAAATTTGTCTCGTTTCCGCCCACCGTGTCATATTAACACGTTTAATAACCAAGTCAAATACACCATGATTGGAATAATTATAAAATTCTCCAAGACCTAGAAAATGGCTTGTTGTTCAATTGAAAGTGTAAGGTATGCTAAGACTTTTAGATGACTATTAAACTATGGATCCCAAAATTCTCTTGTGCAGAAATTTAATCCCTGTCCATCATATTTAACCAGACATGTGTAAATGAAGGATAGCTGCCAAAATACATATATTTATATACTTACATTTAAATGCTTTGTCATGCACATCTAATTGCAACTGTTCTATACAATAAGCAGAGGCAAGTTGGGGGAAACATATACAAGGATATATTAGATATGTATTTGCTCTCTCTCTCTTTCCTATACCCCCCTCTCTCTCTCTCTCTATCCTATACCCCCCCTCTCTCTCTATCCTATACCCCCCTCTCTCTCTCTTTCCTATACCCCCTCTCTCTCTCTCTTTCCTATACCCCCTCTCTCTCTCTTTCCTATACCCCCTCTCTCTCTTTCCTATACCCCCTCTCTCTCTCTTTCCTATACCCCCTCTCTCTCTCTTTCCTATACCCCCTCTCTCTCTCTTTCCTATACCCCCTCTCTCTCTCTTTCCTATACCCCCTCTCTCTCTCTTTCCTATACCCCCTCTCTCTCTTTCCTATACCCACCCTCTCTCTCTTTCCTATACCCACCCTCTCTCTCTCTTCCCTATACCCACCCTCTCTCTCTTCCCCATGTCGTGTGAGTGTGTGCATCTGGGCTTTCTACTACGGGATGCGTCATCTGTCTTGATACTTAAAAACCCTGACCCCCATCACTGACCCGCCTTCCTGCCATTCTCAGACAAACACTTTAGACTTCTTGCTTTTACCTACTTTATCTCTAATGAGCTGCTGTCCCAATTATTAACTACTACCACCACCACCACCTACACTTTTACAACTACCACCACCACCACCTACAAGATTACAACTACTACTACCACCACCTACACCTTACAGTTACTACTACTAGTACAACCACCTACACCATTACTATTACCATTACAACTACTACTACCACCACCACCTGCACTATTACAACTACTACTACCACCACCTACGTTATTACTACTACCACCACAACTGCACTATTACAACTACTACTACCACATCTGCACTATTACAACTACTACTACCACCACCACCACCTGCACTATTACATTACTACTACTACCACCACCTGCACTATTATTATTACTACGACCCCCACCACCTGCACTATTACAACTACTACTACCACCATCACCTGCACTGATACAACTACCACTACCACCACCACCACCATTACTACTACCACCACCACATCTGCACTATTACAACAACCACCACCACCACCATACCTGCACTATTACACCTACTACTACCACCACCACCACCATCTGCACTATTATTATTACTACTACCACCATCACCTGGACTATCACTATTACTACTACACTATCACAACTACTACTGCTACTATAAATTCTTCCCAGTTCACCATTCTCTTCCTTTTTCTATTTAAACAGACCTAACACCCTCTACATTGTCCTATTCCTCTGTGTAGGGGTACAAGTAGGAGTAAAAGAATACAGGTTTCTGTCCCAGGAAGGGTAACATGAGCACTCACCAAGGGCACGGAATCCTAGGGTCTGCCTGTCATGTGTCTGAGACAGTAGAACCAATGTTGCTGACTCAAGAAGTATTTTCACACTCGTTTGACAGCTAAAAATTGCCCAAAATGGTCAAAACACCCAGAAAAGATGCTGAAAATAACAAAAGATTAAGCATGTCCACGCTAATTAAGTGCTCTTACGCTGCTGTCACAATAGAAATTCACTGAATTTTGTGCAATATGCGCTTAATTGGCAACATTAAGTCAGACTTACCAAATACAAATCGGAAAATGAAGAAATCAAACAGAATGATAAGTCAAAATAAGATTCCTTTGTTTGAAGTGATGCGGGATTGAACTCTCTCTCAAGTGCCTGTTAGTCATGGGTATCTGCTGCCACTCTTCCTGGGTGTGTGTAGACAAATATATTTGGGTAGGAAGGGGTGAAAAAAAGGTATGTCCAGGTGTTGGTTGTTAAGTGAGTTGGGAGTGTCTAAGCCATGATTGTTCATCATGATCCCTTGATACCTGGCCTCTCTTTAAGGTTCCAAACACCTTCGTCATTGATGAAATTACCTCACCCCAGGGTAGGGCGAATGCCTCATTTGAACCCCCAGTAGATGGATGTCTATGGTGAGTGTTGAAGATTTTATTAAGTTCCAGGGATGATTGCTTCCACTAACACCCATGAGGAGTTTTTTGTTTTTTTTCTTTAGATACTACAGTGCTGTAGATTTCCGCTCCCAGAAATACTAATAGCAAATCAATAGGTATTCTACTAATGATTTTATGAATTTCTTTCAAGAAAAGGACAAATCCATTTCTTTCAAGTCTCTACCTCTTCTAATGTGCCTCTAATATAAAAAGATAACTGAACTACAGTCTGGTCTTCTTACGCCCACCCGACAATCATCCAATCGCAGATACATCCCCATAAGAGCATAAAACTTATCATCTGCAGACGACAATTATTGCAGTTCTATAACTTGATGAATAATGTGGAAAACCTTTCATTAGGACAAATTTCCCTGTTCACTCAGCAGCTAATTGAGTACAGTCTAAGCTGTGTGATTAGGGTGGAGGTATCCCTTTAGTGGACTTGCATTTGACCAAAGGGTTGCCATAAAAACTTATAAGAATAAAGTCCTGGTCTTGACCAGACTTGGGACTTGCAAGGATCACTAAGCTGATGCATGCAGAGGAAACTGAAACTCCATCACTGGCCACTTATGTGTCTTTTATCATCCGTTGTTGGACATGAATCTTCCCCTGGATCTCTGTATTATGGGCGTCGCAGAGCCAATACTTTCTGAACTTGTCTAGTTCAACACTCCATCTTGCATTCCACCGGCTTCGGTCACACATGTAATCTCAGGGGATCCATATTTTGAGTCATGATGTCCAGTTGTCTTGCCATTCTTGCAGCATAACCAGCCGATTGCTATTTGAGTCTTCTAATGGATTCTATGATGTCTCGGACTGTAGTTTTCTCCCTGATATATTGCGCTGTCTTGTGATCTCTCTTTCTTGTGCACATTGCATGGCTCTTAGTTTGCTGATCAGTGTTTTGGTTAGGTTTCATGTTTCAAGCCCCACAGGTGACTATCAGGTGGATGCATTGGTTGTATACTCTTCTTTTTGGGGTCTAATGGGATTTTTTTCCCGTCATGTTATTACTTCCTGAGCTAAAGAGAACACAGTGTATATATCATGATTGTTTCAAGTTTTCCCAACTGAGAAGGTGAGAAGGAGAAGGTAAAAGAGCAGATACCTTCCTGGGTTGAGCTAATGACTAGTTAGAGAAATATAATGGATGACATTTGTTCCTTTGTCTTTGTTCAGTGTAAAGCAAAGACTTATAATAAAGAGCAATGGTGTCCAAGTTTATTGGATATTAAGACCCTCATGTGAGCATAAGTGAGAGTAGGATAGATTCATATTTCTGATTTGTATTTTACTTACTTTGTATGTGAAATGTCATGGATGACAAATGGTCCTTTCTCTTTGGAGAGTGAAAAGCAAAAATGGCTCCAAACCTGGAAGACGTGTCCCTTTACTGTCTCAATGTGTAATCTTCCTAACTTCACTCCCTATGTTTGGCAGTATGCATAATTCACTTCCCTCCGTGAGGGTCAACTCGTACCCAAATCAGTTCGCTCAGATTGTGCAATGGTTTGTATATCTACCTAACACCCAGAAGGTCCTGGTTTCAATACCCGTTATAAGTGTGGAAAACTCTTCATTAGTTCACACTTCCCTGTGCACTCAGCAGCTAATTGAGTACACTCTTGGCTGTGTGATTAGAGGGGAAGTATCTCTGTGGTGGAGTTGTATCTTGTCATGGTGGGGTCTTCATTAAAAACTGGTCTTCAACAAGATGACTCTTTCAAGGATCACTAAGCTAACAGGGCTTCATTACCGACCTCCATACTCCATTGGGAGTTGTCTCTTGAGAGAACCCGCATTTGAACCCCTTGGGCCCAAATCGAGTTGTGCCTTCTCTACTAGAACTACCACTAGACCATAACCAGTCGCAAGCCAATTCATTGCTCTATTTGAATATCTTTTTTTTTCATGTAGGTTTTACTAAAGACATCCTGTAGGTTTTTCCATTGCTATGGGAGGGTATGTTTTTTATATCATGTACATACATGTTATATACCCTTTTGATTGACGAGTATGTAATTATCATTTCCTCCAGCTTCATCTTGACTACTTCCTCTTCTGTTAAATCCTAAATTAAGAACTCAGGGTCTCCAGATGCCCCACCCCCTTGCATCACTCCCCTGCCTCTCTTGATGATGTGTTTGGCATGTGCCCTAGACAGACTTCTCTCTGATATGGCTCATCATCTTTATCAGGTTTTTCCTCAACCGGCAACTCTTTTGGCAGCCCTTATTCTCAGGGTTAGACTTTCTCATCCCTAGGATATGATGACGAAAAGGGCAAATCATAAATGCATACACTCCCTCCCAACTCCACCCCTCCCAAGTCACTGTTCCTGTCTAATAGGGTTAATCAATCACCATAGACCTGTGAAATTAGAACTTGTCAAAATCTGCTTTCTATCAGAAGTTCACAATAATATGGGAGAAGAACACTCCTTATCTGTTCTGTACCTAGTTTTTCTTGCATCTTATTCTGGTTGCTTCGTTAAACCTAGCTTAATAGCTGTACTTATCATGAACTAGACCATGACCTGTTCTGAAGGTTATCATAACTGTACAACAACGGGCTCCACCCAGCTGATGGTTGCTACTGATACTATATGTAATAGATACCTGTATGGGGCAGGGCGGAGAGAAGAGAAAGATAATGTAATAAGAGGGTATGGAGGGAGAGGGAGATAAAAGTTATGTAGTTTGATAACAGGGTAGGAGAGGGGAGGAAAAGTTGGACAGTTTGATAAGAGGTCGGGAAGCGAAGGAGTTGGGAGAAAGTTGGGTAATTCGATGAGAGGATAGGACAAGAAAGGAGAGGGTTTAATGATTGTTACTGATACTCTGTGTGACAGATATGGCTCTCATTATATATGATTGTCCTGATTTCTTAGATAAAGCAGTGTCATTATTATTGATTATTGACTTATTTAATACCTAATGCTGCTCTAGTTTAAGGATACCTTGAATTTAGACTGAAACGAACACATTACTTGCTTTTTCGAGTTAAAACAAATCTTAGTCCGGTCATTGACCAGATATTTCTTGGACATGGCCACCTACCCAACCCTGGAGGATAAACACATGACCTACTTTTTGAAACACTGTCTGTTGTTCAAAGCAGAAACTATTGGCTGGATACTTTTCGGGCATGGATGCAAAAAAGCGCAAAAAGATTGTATAAAAACCAGTCTGGTTAGTCTCTCAATGATAGATGGTCAAGTTACTTCACCCACCTTTTGTTAGCCAGTGATCACTATAAATGCCTGAATTTTCAAAAAGCAAGCATGATCAAACTGAGGCACCAATTTAGCATAAACTTACCTTGCAAATTGAACCTTCCCACTAAAAACCTCTTATGTGAAGAATTTCAATTCAGCAAAAACTTACATTGCAAATTGAACCTACCCACCAAAACCCTAATATGTGTGGAATCTTTATTGATAAGGAGTCAATGTTCAAATTTTCTGCCCTCTAGCTCTAATGGTGCAGTCTGTACTCATGATACTTACATAGCCAGCCAGACCAACCTAAATACTGAAGAAACCTTTATTGATGTTGGTAGTTTTGGTTAACAGTTTCTCTTTTTCTTTTTTCTGTAAATTTGACCAAGAAATGTATACTGTGGTTAGATTAAGAAGTGCTGAATCCAAATATGGTTTTATTTTTTGTCTTGGATGTGTAGTTCTGGAGTTATATGCATTCAAACTTATATACACATATACATTACTATTTTAGATGTGTAGATATCAAGGATATTGGTGGATGATTTTGACTTGTGGTTTTATGGAGAGATGTGTTTTAGATGTTTTTTAGTGAAATAACTATGATAAGAGATTGTATAATTCCCTCTTCCATCACTCGAGTCTGGCGTTCCTCTTTTTGTTCAATAGTGCATACATGGTGGAATTCATAGATTACACAGATAAACTGGAAAGCACGCAAAGAGCATAGACATCTACCAATGTCATACATTAGCTAAGATGTGGAGGGTAGGGGTAACTGCAAGTTTTCATTTTGTCTATTTTTGTACTATTGTCATGATACATGTAAAAAAAAATTTTTTTAAAGTTCCTAGCTCAGCCCCAGAATTGAATGAATTCTTCCTTGGCCCACACTTCCACAAAATGTCATTGAAATTCATTTAGAAATGGTACCTAGTATGGTACCAGATTCATTGAAATATTGGGACGACTACCAGACAGGCGAACATGAGTCAATACATATACATATTCCAACTTCGTTATAGAACTTAATCAAAGATTGTTTTGTTGCTATTGACAATGACTGTAATATTGTTCATTTCATTTTTGTTACCAACCATTACTACTGACCATCAGTGAGGTGGTTTGCTAAAGCACTCATTCTCTTACTCAGCCACTCTCTTCTCCAGCTATCATTATGGCATGCCAGTGATGAGACCTTTTGTCAAGTAATCTAGCATAGGGAGAAGAGGATTCATGCCTTTCCCAATAGCATTAAATATCAAGTTAAACATGATTAATGCATATAACTCCATAATCAACCCATTAACTGCAAATGACTGAAATTTCCCTCATGGCAGTTCTCTGGTTGACATCATGAAATTTCCATTTTACTGCGATTGATGGCAACTTAGTTCTATCTTTGAATCGGAGCTTTTATGTTGTAGTAGATAACTATTCCTTGTTATCTATTTCAAATCGTTAACTACAGAGGGTGGTAATGTACATAGAATTGTGAGTTTTATTCGTTTATTTTTTTTACCTCAAGCAACTAAGTTGAAGAGGAATATGTATTTGATTGTCTGTTTGTTTGTCCATGAGATATCTCCAAAAGTACACCACGAATGTCAATGGAAGGGTGGGCAATGGGATAAGGAAGAAGTGGTATAAATTCTGGACAGATCCATGTGAAATTACTTGCGTGCTCCCTGAGTGCTATCTAGTTTTTAAAAGTTACTTTCCTGAATGAGGAACAATACTTGATCTTGGCTTAATCTTTCTTTCTTTTTTTTCAATGTTCTACTTTTTGCTTTTTCATGGTCTGTTACAAGATTTTTCCATTCAATGTTTCAGCCCCGCCCCCCTCACACACACATCCCCCCAATCCTTTTACACATTCCGTGGATACCAATGACTGGTATCTGTTTTCAAATAGAGCTGTTTGAACTCTGGAAATATGTTGTTTTTTCCTCATCATAGTTCCTGGACCTTCCAATCTTTTTTAATCCAATTTTCTCCTTCTCTTTTCTTTTCGGCTGATTGAGGTCGGAAGGTCATAATAAACAAAAAAAAAACATTGTTTACGAAAAAATATAAGAAATGGGGTCACAAGTTTGAGAAGCTGGGTTAAGAAGAAAATTCTGAACACTTGAATGAGACCTTTCTTCACTTCAGTGGCATCGCTATCATCTTGTTGTCTACCTTGGCTAACCAAGAATGAAGAGGGAAGACAATCTTTTTTGAAATCATTTGAAATGAAGGCATTTCATAATAAAACAAAATTCAAGATATGAACTTTTATTACAAAAGAAAATGTTGAAAAATTCTCATGGCATAATGCTGGTACCACCCATTAAAGCATACTTTTCGTATCTGGCTATTTTTGACTGAGGGTTTTGTTTCCTGCTTGATAACTGTAAAAATCCAGGCATGTCATAGCCTTAAAATTGTACTGTTCAAGTGTTAGAGTCTCTACTGACTTTACATTAAGTGTATTCTGCTCATTGGTTGACTGAGCATTTATCAGCTAAAAAAGCCCTCTCGGCTTTTGCATTATGAATAGAAATATCAAAGTAAAGTTCAAATTCACTTATTTCAAGTAGTAGTGAAAAGCAATTGGTATCAGGCTGAGTAGTGTAAACCAGAAAAGGAGGATGTATTTCAATTGGAGAGAGGAGAACATCCTCCTTACAGAAACCATATGGTAATCTTACATTGGCATCGTCTTGTGTACAACTTTTTTGGAGCAAAAGTGATTGGGTTAAAAGTGGACTTTAAGATTTGGCTCCTAAGGGAAAAGCAAGATTTCTAAGACTTATAAAGAATTTTAAAAATCTTCTGTATTATTATTCTGCTTGTTGGTAAAAATGACGGTTACATTTTTTCACGTTGGATCAAAGTGTCATGCCTAGCCCTTTTGTGCTGGAATTAGTTACGCTACTCCACCTGTATATTGTGCTTTGAAAAAGAGGAAGTCCAGGATTGATACAAGCGTTATTAATAGATAGAATAGGTAATATGTTTGCATGTCCTTGTCTGGGTGAAAAGGCTTAGACACAATGTCTATATACATATATTTGTAGCATTGTGTTTGATCTTTTGTGTTTGCATTTGTGTATGAGTATATTGTATCGTGTGTGTGTGCGTGTACAAAGATTTAAAGACGTGTTTGTAAATATATTTTCCGTATTGTTTGATCCTTTGTCTCTGATACGCAAAACAAAAAAACTAGAATCGTTTCCTTTGTATTATTTCAGTGCAATTTCTTATGATGTCGGCAACACATCTAGTTCTAATTTAGTTGGTTGTTTCTGGATTGGGTTCAGTGTAATTTCCTGTATTTCTTGCTTTGTGAATGTGTGGAAGTGCTTGGACCAGCTGTTCAGATTGGGATCTCTGTCCGTGTTGAACACTTGGTCGTCCGTATTACAGAGTGGATTCTAGGAAGGAGATTTATACATATACTGCCTTTAGGGTTTGGTAAAAACCCTTGAAGTTGCTAACATCTGCACAAAGTTGAGCTGTCTTTGCAATCTTCCACCTTTCTCAGTTACCTCCCTTGCCAAAAAGTACAATTCCACCAGATTTTCTTTACACTTAAATAAATCTTTTCAACTTGAATTGCAAAAAAAGGCTTTGTTTTCACAAAAAACAGTCAACATTGTGTTTTTGTCTGATTACATTATTTGAAATTTCAAATGCTGTTCTTTCTGGGAAAATTTTGATACTGCTATCATCATCATCATATACTGTTATTGTCATTAAATTGCTGTTTGTGTATGTAGACGGATATAAAATCCGGAATGCTGATCTTGGGGGAAAAATTAGTGGGGAACTGCTAACATCATTAAATTGCTGTTTGTGTGTGTGTGTATAGACGGGTGTATGATTAGATATTTCGCATAACTATTCAGCGAATTGGTTAAAGAAAAAGTTCTTAGCCTCTAAATTATAGAAAAAAGTTTGTTTTTCTCTGATTGCAGTATTTGAGTTGGCTGAGATTGTCAGACATTAGCTGAGAAATTGCATTTGAGAGTGAATCGTTAATCTTGGTTAAAAATTTAACTGTTATAGAAAAGAACATAATAAGCAAAAGAACATAATAAGTTGATTTAATAAACAAATGGGAAGATATCTACTTACCCGTATATTATTTGTTTGTCCGACATGAACTGGCCAATTATGGAATGAAGAAGACTGTCAGCCTGCAATTATTTCGGAAATCTGTCAATTTTGAGCAAGAGCTTGAACAGTTATCCTTGTATTAGTTTCTACGCCATCCCCTGAATTCTCATCATAAACAACTAATTGAGGGTGTCTTCAAGGGTCATTATCCATGCTCATATCTCCAGAACAAAATTTGTGGAACCAACTTCACTCTGTTCTTTCTGAGCCAATTCCCATTCCAAATACAAAATTGATGTTGTTGAGAACTTCAATGATATTTTTCCTGATTTTAAGCTCGTACAATAACAAGTCTGATTTCCATTCATTCAATGAATATATCAGACTATTTATACAACATTAGCTTTTCAAATTATGATTCATGATATCAGTTTTGATAAGATAATCTCTCATTCTTGAAGATGATAGCAGCAGCTTCCAGAATGGGAGATTATCTTATCAAAACTGATGTCATGAATCATAATTTGAAAAGCTAATGTATAAAAAGTTAGATATATTTATGAATGCATTGTTTTATTTGAATTTATTTGAAGTGACTTCTCGTTATTACACGGGGAATTTGTCTCTAGACAGCGTAAATAGAATAGAAAATAAAGGAAAATAAGACCGTTGCGGGAATGTACCCCTTGACCGATAAAATAGCTGCTTCAATATAGCGTTGTTCTTCCGATTGAGTGAAACAGCTTGACAGAAAAGCAAAGTCAAAATAACCGTTTCAGCTTTTCCTGCAGCTGCCCCATTTTTCTTTTAATTGTTTATTCTATTAACGCTGTCTAGGCCAATAGATTCAGTCTCCATGTTATAACAGGAGCTCATTACAAATGGTTTCAAATGATATAACACATTCATAGATATTCTGTCGGATTATGTATCCATTTCCTAATAGTTGAATAGGTATAACTACATTTTCTGCTTCAGAATTGGTCAAAAATCACTTGCGTAAAAAAAACGGTCATTTCATGTGAAACAACGTAAAAATTATCGGCGTGACTTTTTTGTTTATCTATAACAATGGAGTTTTCTGCTTAGAGGTAACAATTTTGCTGATGAAAATATCTCTTACCCACCATCCGAAACAACTTTTTCACTGAAACTAGTTTAGTAGTTTCTTTTTAAAAGAAAATCATCTGAAGGAAATTTCCCGAGGATTTTTTCCAAGTGGATAATCTAGAACTTGAATAGAGAAGCTTTATTTGGTGATGCACTTGGAGAGCAGCTTCTCTTCTGATTCTAAGATTGATTTTGTCTTTTTGAATTGGTACTGTTTAGAACTTGTATGAACAGTGTCTCTCACCTATGTCTATCTGTTTCCATCTGTCACTGTACTCCATTTAGCCACCCCAAGGCCCACTACCCCTTTAGCCACCCCAAGGCCCACTACCCCTTTAGCCACCCCAAGGCCCACTACCCCTTTAGCCACCCCAAGGCCCACTACCCCTTTAGCCACCCCAAGGCCCACTACCCCTTTAGCCACCCCAAGGCCCACTACCCCTTTAGCCACCCCAAGGCCCACTACCCCTTTAGCCATCCCAATTACTCTCTTCCCCACTTGGAACTGTGAGGACTTTTTCTTCTTAGAATGCAACAAGATGAAACCTCAAATTCTTTGCTTGATAGAGAGAGTATTTGTTCGCCTCCTCACGAGGGCAAAATTCAATTCAGGGTTAGGTTCGCTGCAGGGGATGGGGGGGATCTTACTCACCGATGTGTAGGTAGAGACAAAAATTGTTCAGTTACATCAGCCTTGACTTGTGGCATGCTACAGGCATCAGAAGATGCCCTGACCTTATCCTTCTTAGTGCAATGAAAGGGTGCTGCCTGTAGGAACAGCTTCCTTGACTTCAGACTTTTTATCCCTACACAAATCACAGAAGTGGAGGGGTGCTCAGCATAAAAATAGGCCAGAGGTGGGGTGGTTCTGACCCTCCCAAATTTGTTTTGTTTTTTTTTTGTTTTGTCATGGCTATGAAGTGATTTAGTTGGCAGGGATGGGGTTATTAGAGTTAATGATCAGGAAAAGGTTGTTCTGTTGTGCCCCGAGGTGGGGGGCAGTTTTGGTAATTTTTTCTTATCTACTTGCCTCTGACATCCATTCTATCAGTGGCACACAGCACAAACCTTAACATATCTCCTTAGACACAGACCCACTCTCTACCTCCCCCCTTTCTTGTCTGGACCCTCTTTCACCCCCCCCTGGAAAGCCAAAACCACCACTCCCCCACCTCAACCTCTTAGGAATGCTTCTTTCTTATCATTCAAGATTCTTCACATTCCTAACTTAGTACATTACTAACCAGACCGGGAAGTCCTCCTTTTCTTATTAAGGCCAGCACACATCTTATACTCATGGTTGCCAAATTAGCCAGTTTCCCAATAAATCTGGCTGACTTTTTTCTAATTTAACTGATTGAAATCTTTGATGGCCGAAAATTTGAACATTAAAAAAATCATTCGTAAGCTTGGTAAAAAAGAAATGTACAATTTTTATTAATTTGTTTTGAAGTTACTGTATATTTATTCTATTTGATAAGTGGGCTGTGAATGAGTGTATATATATATATATATATATATACACACACACACACACACACACAAAGGCAGCACCAGCATTTTGTACCAGCCTGGGCAAGGTTCAGCTACAAAACTATGAGGATTGGCAAAGTTTTTGTATATTTTGAAGTTTTATTATGAGAATAAACTTTCCCTGGCGCCTATATATATATATATATATATATATATATATATATGTATGAACATTTTTATGAAGATAGCGTTTAAATAATGAAAAGAAAAATTAGCCGATAAAAATTGTACCTTCACTTTTATGAAATCAACTAAATTCAATCTGCTAACATTATTTTTTATCAGCTAAATTTAGAAAAGATCAGCCAGATCTAGACGTAAAAATGGCTAATTTGGCAGCTGCTATACAATTTCCTCTTTGAACCATATGAATAGTAAATGCTACATCTAATAATTGGCGTGATTGTATGTAGTTGTGGGTGGGGAGAAGGATGAGAGGAAGGACTTTTAATGGAGCTTGGTGTAGGTTAGGACTACTGAGTGGACTTTGAATGTATATCAGCAACTTACAGTTACAGCTTGTTGTAAGTCAAGTGTCAGTCATTCAAACCAGAGCTTACATGATGCTAGGCGGGCTTTTTAAAATTCAAGTCCTGTTTATTTGTCACTCTCAAATATGAGGCCAGGTAAACACTTTTCCTTAAGTAAGAAAAAGTGTTGTGGTATTATTCTTCAATTTTTGGATATCTCCCATCCCATAAGTTAAGCTTCTAAAATCTATGATTAGAATATGAGCCTAGATGAAAAAATTCAATACTATCACCTATTGGCATCTTTAAGGAAGTAATTTTTTATCTCTATGGTAAAGACTTGGTATGATTTGGGCCTGGCCTGAGGTGGGTGTGAAGCAGAAGTGTTGACAATGAAGGAGTGGAAATTGAAATCTTATTAATTTTTTTCTCATTGCTGTTACTGTTATTTGGGCGAGGTTGCTTAAGTGGAAAACTTGTTGTCAGAATGTACTTTGTCCGATTGTTTGTCTCTTAACCCATTAACTGTGACAGGTGGTGGAGATTAATCGTTATCTTTCCTATGGCTTGTATATCAGTCATTTGTTCTTAGCTAATGGGTTAATGAAACTTTTTTAAGAGATCATAAGTAATTAGTGCCCTTGTGCTGGCTATGGCTTCAACTCCGCATATTATATTACTACTTACTCAGGCCATTCGACATGTGAAATAGGGTCTTTGTCGCATCAAAGTCTAAGTGGTGTCATTCACTTCACTCGGCGATTGAGACCATTCTCCAAGCCATTATCTTCTCGGACACATTGCACTTCCTATTAAGAGATCGGAGAACAATACAACTGAACATTTTACTTTCCTCTCTTGAGAAGCTGTTCCAATGACATCTTTGAAATCAAAAAACCATTCTATGTAAGAACTTACTCCTCACTGTTACCCTTACGTTTACCTTCTATCCTGTTAACATTAGTTAAACCAAGAAGAAAATCTTAACAATTAGTATTGAACACCAACAAAACTGTATGAAAGGCAATTGGTCCAGCTCAAGGGTGATAGTAAGGACCGTCAGGATCAGTTTGAATGGTTACATCTAGAAACACCAAGCATACAACTTTATTACAAATAGAAAAAAGTGAGAGAAGCTCTCAAGATACAACATGCAGAAACTAAGAATCGCACTTGTGAATCACGATGACAGAAAATTTGTAATGACACAATCGTGGCTTCCACTTATGAAAAAGATGACCAAAACATTGTCATGAAAATGATGACATATTAAAATGAAGAAATTTGAAATGTTCTATCCTGTTTAAAAATGGTGTTGACTAACAATGTTGAAATATAACAAATAAAAACAAGACGTTCGTTGTTAAGAAGAAAATTTCTTTCCATAGCTATAGAGAAGGATTCTGCTTACTATATGGATAATTTTAAAACCTTCATAGGATTTAGAGTTTAGTTCATTATTCCAACTTTTGTTCGGGCAATCGAATCTCACCCTCCCATCATTTGCCTGAGCAAAGATCGAGCGGGTTTCTAGATAGATCCTGTGGAGGGCCTACTGCTATTTAATTTAGAAATAGAAAAAATATTTACTAAAACAGTTGAATTTATTTCTTGATTTGATTGTTCGAAATACATTTTTTTTTCTCACATACTGCAACTAAATAAACTGACTTAATTCGAAGCAGGCTTCTGATACTCCGAGAGAAGAATGGTTGAGATGTATTTGTGTTACTCTCCTTGTGCTGCTTCTACTTAATACTACTATGGTTTCATTGACCAAATGACGTGTAACGAAAAAAATGCCAAAACTTTTATAAATATCAATTCATTTTAAGAAATGTTTGTAGAAGATTGTGACACGAATGTTTTGTTTCCTATGTTAGATTTGCTAGTTACATGTCGTTGAGAAAAAGAAAATACAATTTGATCTATTTTATTTTATTTTATTTTATTTTATTTTTTTTTTCAGACTTTTGTACTTGAAAATCATTGACATAAGGTATTTTAATGAGGGTGGAAAGGGAGAGGGGCTGATGGCTGCCACTGATACTTAGTGTGACAGACTTGGCTTAACATGCATATGATTTAGTTATTATATTATACCCCCTACTCTCATAGTATCAAAAATATCTTGGCCCCATATGGTGATCTTCAAATATTGACCTATCTCTACTGTGAATCATTCAATGATTCTCGGTTCATTTCAATAAATTCTATTCAAATTCTGGGAATGCTTCAAGAAAGATCATAAAGGCAGTCTTTTTCACTGTGTTAAGGTCTCTGTAAACAAGAGATAAATACACATGTAACTCTGAAAACATTGATGAATAAAGGTTTCAGGGATAATGTTTTCTAAGATAAATATAGAAAATCGGCAAAAACATCTGATAACGTTTGCATCATATAACGACTTAGCCTGTCTGCAGAGAGATATCTGCCAGAGTTTAGGCTAATGGGGGCAACAGCAGGAACATAGATAAATAAACATCCTATAAATTTACAAAAATAAAGATTTTAATTTTTACAAGTAGTCAACGTTGAACAGGCTGATAACCAAAGGAACTTTAATCAACTTAGCCTGAAGGTTTTTATCAGATCTTGTGTGTTGAAAAAGCATTTGATAGTTTTACTCTAATATTTCCCCCTTTTACGGCTTAGACTTATTTTAGGGGAGAGAGGCCAATGTCCAACAACAGCTCTTGGAATTTTTTTGTATCAGCTTTTGGAGGAAAATCTTAAATCTTGATGCCTGTATCCTTCAATAAACTGTCAAAATTGCTGGAATAATTAAGATCAAATCATCATCTGACTGTTCCACACAAGACAATCCAGCATATGACAGTCCTACTCAGAGATAATTCAGCACACATACATATATCTCATTATCAGCTGGTGTACAATTTGACAAAGGCCTCTCCCGTCTCCTTTGACGGCTACAGTTATGTTAATCTCTACCATGTCTCACCCAGCATACATTTCTATCTTGTCTCTCCATCTTGCATCTGATCTTTTCATACTTTGTTCACTGTCCCACAAGCACCAATTAGTCTTTTACTCCAAATGATGTTATATTTTTTTCCTGTGTGCACTACAATACAACATATTCGTCTCTCAAATTTATGGTATTTAATGAGACTAAGACAATATTTAGTTTACAATCCTTTTCTTAAAACTAAATAAATTGGCCTTATGGAGCTTATTCTAACAGAGCGAGAGTAAAAGCAGATCTTTTCAAATGGATTCATCTATCGTTTAGGATTGACTCCTTATTTTTATATCTCAGTAAATCATTTCAATTCCCAGTGTGTTAGCCAGGAATTTGTTTACCCCACTCTCAGGATTGATAAGTTTTCTGAAGTCTGCATTTTTATTTATTCTGTATTTTTTTTTCAAAAATCCAAAAATGGACCAAAACACAAGGAGCTTAACTGGGGAAATGGAATTAGGTTTCTATTTGGAATCGGCCACTGAATGGCTACTGAGAATGTTAGCCTGTGCCCGAACTCTAAAGTTGGCTTTCTTTGTTCCTTAAGCGGAATTGTCTTGCACAGGAATGTTTACGAGTCAAATCAAATCAACTGTTCATATGCATAACTGGATCAATCTGAATTCACAGCAAACGAAACTCTAAATGCTGCACCGCACAGAAAACCCCTGTCTTA
Organism: Thysanoteuthis rhombus; assembly: GCA_963457665.1. Lineage (NCBI taxonomy): Eukaryota > Metazoa > Mollusca > Cephalopoda > Oegopsida > Thysanoteuthidae > Thysanoteuthis > Thysanoteuthis major. Next base: position 39,315,047 of record OY735238.1, on the reverse strand, counting down.
AGGGTTTGAGATAAGGTCAAATTTTTTTTTATTTTTTTTTTTATATCAGTTTGTATACAAGATTCAGAGATCATTTCAAGCTTGTGTTTAGTTTTGCCTTGGATTGTGCAAAACAAAATCGTACTATTCAGAGTCTATATGAATGGCTTGGGGAGGTATTCCACAGCAGTAGGACTATAGGTGGCTGGACCTGTGTACAGAATAACCCTCCAACCTGAGCAAATGGCGACTTGCCCAGGGTCCATGGCATGAAGAGCATGTATAGAACACTTCGCTTTACCCTGCTGCTTCTGCACTCCCGGTCAGGGTCATTCCCATTATTTTATAACATATTAAGATGTTGAGCCTCAACAAGATGGAATAGATTAGTGCTGTTTATCTTATCTGGTAGCTTCATCCTAGTGCTGACGAAATATCACCTAGTGTCTACATATATATCGCTACATGATATGTTATCATCCATTTTCCCATGCATATAACTCATTAACCAAAGTATACAGTTATATAGGAGATTTCCCATGATGCTGTCTTTTATTATTGAATTCCAGTCCGTAACAAGAACAATCCTCACCAAATTTAATGGAGTGAACTCTGCACTGTTTGTCTGTAACATCACATAAAACCAAACCGATATATAAAATTAATATTTCCCTACCATGATTTAAAATCACAACCAACTAATTGCTAGGCAGCTCATTTACCAACTAAGCCGATCTCACAAGCCTTATATTTACTAATATATTTATTTTATATACAATACAAAAAGTTGCTGTGATCGACATTTGGAATAGAAGTAGTAGTGAAGTTTGACCCTGCAGCAGCCAGGGTTATTTTGAGAAATTTAACATAACTAAATTTAGAATCAGTACTAACCGGGGTAGCACTAAGCCGGGTGTTACTGTAATTTGATCAGGTCTCTTGAGTGTTTCTATCTAGGAGAATCTAAAGTCCCTCTACTCGGAAAGAAAAAAAGTGTGCTTTCAGGGAGGGAGTAACTTTCGCAGTGAGGATTTTTTTTGGATAACTTTATTAAAATCCAAGTGTTTCTTTTTGTCTTTTCAAATGCTTGATATATAACCGTCAAAGGAACCTACTCCGCCCTTCTTAAAAGCTGTTTAAGAACTGAAAGAGGATCTTATAAATACTATTATTTTGTAAGGTTTTTCTCCTTATGTCTGCATGAACAAATCTAGAAATTAGTCTCTAAATAGAAACTGTCATGTGACCAATTTTTGGCAGCATGCTGTATTTGGAGTGATCAGTTAAAGAAAATCAGAAAAGGGTGTGATCAACGAATAAGTTATTTCTCTCACCTTTTGTTGGGCAGTGATCAAATAAAAAAAAGTCTGAATTTTCAAAAAGCAAGCATGAATGTTGCCAGGGGAAAAAAAAAGACCAATTTATCATTAGATTACATCGTGAGCTGAACTCCCGCCCTGCATTAAAAATCTATTTGGGGAAAATTGAAAAGGGAATAAACATGAAATAAAAAAATAGCTAGCATTCCAAGGGAAATTATGAATCACCACCGCCTATATATGCTCATTTTTATTACGTGAATTTACGATGAACCTATGTTGTGAATTGGACCCCCTACTGAAAACTGGAGGAGGGGTTCGTTCGAAATAACGAAACAAAAAACAATTTCACTACTCCTTAAGGAGTGTGTGTGTGTGTGCGTGTGTGTGTGTGCAGAACTTGAAGTTTCTACTCTGAACGATCAGAGCTGGGCTAAGCCCATATACACAGATACATACGTATGTATAATTGTCAGAATACATTGATAACTTGAACCCAGCAAAAGTGTTTAAACTGTTTTTTTGTGGGTAGTGATGATTTATAACAGCTAAAACAACAATTGCTCAACAGATGAGAGATATACGAAAAGTTATTTTGCTTTTCATTTTCTTTTTTTTTCCCCCAATCTCCAGGTGACCAACGTCTTTTGGTATCATATTTTTTTTCATTTGAGATATTCCTTATTTTCATTCAGGAAAAAACCAGGGATGAAAAGAAATTCTAGTAGTTTTCTTAACGAGGAGAGAAAGAGAGAGAGAGAGGGGGGAAGAGAAGGAAGTTTGTTAGTTTAGGAGGAGAGGGGAAGGAGAGAAAGTTATGTGGTTTACTGAGCGGGTAGGAAATTTTGTAATATGAATCTTATCCATGTTTGTATAACAATGAGATAAAATCATAGACCGGCAACAAAGATTGGAAGGGATAAGGGAGACAATGAGATGATACAGGCATAGGTAGACAGAAATACAGAGGCATGAGGTAATATTTTATTCAATCAAACTATGGGATTTAATTCTTTCAAGACACCTAGAACTTGTATATCCAGAGGCTTCTGTAAATGCTGGGATATATATATGAGGGCTGTTTGAAAAGAAACCAAATTTTCAAAACAGCACACCAATGGGACATTATAGAGTGTTTGCTACAATTATGTTATATAGTAATCTTGACCATTTGTATGAATATCATGTCACATTGGTTAGTATGTGAGCTACATGTGCTAGAAAGAACACGTGTGTTGTACGTTTGGCAATTTTTTTCTCTCCAAGTTGACTGAAGGATGAGGAACACATTCTTTGATCCATGAAGATCGTTGTTTGCAAACATGTGTAGCTCAAATACTAACCAATGTGACGTGATGCTGACCTTTTTTTTTTTATTTTTAATTCAATAGGTCAAAGTCACCGTTACTCAACATAACAGTTGTGAGCTCTCTGAGACATCTCATTGGGGCGTTGTTTTAAAATATTCCTTTTTTTTTTTTTGGACAGTCCTCGTATGTCCCATAGATCCCTTTCAGAAGTCTGGAAAATTTTAATCCAGTCATTACATACCGTAATATAAAAGGTTTGTCTTGAAAGGATTAAGAATTTGAAAGTCATTATTCTTTTTGATAAAAATGTTATTTTCTCAATGGTGTATACTGACGATGCATGGTAGGATGGGTTCAAATTTCAGCTGAGGCAGCTAATGTTCACTTGGCACTGATGCCCTTGTGAAAAGCATGAATCCACTATCTCCCTGCCCTCTCTCCTATCAAAGATATTTGGACAAAATATCTCATCCCTGGTGTGACATGATGTTACTATTACTATTATTCTTACGAACAAGCAACAAAATTAAGATGAAAGGAAAACTAGTCAAAAATGTGTAATGATGAAATTTCTTTATATTCTCCCGAAATAGGTTGCAGTAAATACAAGTAAATTTCTTATTTTAGCAAGTTTTTGTTTAGCCCTCCCTCTAATGACCTTGACAGCATCATTTTTCTTATCTGAAAAAGGATTCTTTTTCTTCAAAAACTGACAATTCCCTTATCTGCGGGTAAGATTAACTTGAATTTCCCAAAATAGGCACCCTCCTCATAAACAGCATTTTCGTGCATCTTGCTCTGCTCCCCTCTGCCATTACTGTTCCCCGCCCCCGTTGGCTTTTCAGGTGGAGGGCCGGGTATAAAAAGAGGAGAGGAGCTGCTTAAACTAATAACTATTGAATAAACTTTGTAAAAAAATTCTATTACGAACTTTGTCACTTGAGATGATTAGTTTTCATTAAATTTCCTAATTCTAATAAGTTCTGCGAGAACCGGCATTATTTTTAGAAACGGATTCCATTTGAAAAGATTTCAAATGTTTACATTAAAGAGTATTTCTGAGGTTCTGCAAAGAGGATAGAGAATAACCCTGATACGTTTCTACAGCAAGACAATTATCTAAAGAAATGGTTGTCTTCTGTTATTGCAAGATGTTTCTGTGAGCTAAGATTAGAATCCTTGCTCAGTCATTTTTTGCTTTTTTTTAATTCTGTATATTCTTAAGTTTAGTTTCTCTTCTAACAAAGAATAATCTCAAAAAATTTCGAAGTATCCAAATTTTTTTCAAACATAATAACTTATGATAGTAACAAGCTAGGTTGTTGCAGGTTCAAACTCCACTCCTGCTTTGTAAAGAAAATTTGTAAGTCAATTTTTTTTATGAAAGATTTGTCAGTTTGGTTCAGTTGGCAAGAGAGCCGGTTACCACTTCGTTGTGATTTCAGATCATGGTAGGTAAATGCTAATTTTATAAATATATTGATTTATAAGAATGAAATAAGCCCTTGTGTATTTCTAACATAGATTCATATAGTTATGTAAGATATGTCAATTTGGCTCAGCCAGTTAGAGAGCTACCTACCAATCAGTTGGTCGTGATTTGAAATCACGGTAGGGGAATGTTAATTTTACATATTTTTTTTGATTTAACATGGTGGCGCAGACAAACAGTGAAGAGCTCACTCCCCTATGCTGGGTGAGGATTATCCTTGTTGCTGTTATGTTAGAAAAGCAAAGTCAACTCAAGTTTGACAACAACAATTGTGATGTTCAAGTGTTGGTATATTTTGATATGAGTTCATACTTCTAAGGTTGCTGGTGATGATAGGTTAATAACACCCACACATCAAGAGAAAACTTGACCTTTCAACTAATTATAGTGAACTCTCGTTATGGCACTCATTAATGACATGCACGTTCTAACATTTGTTTTCATATTCTTGGATGACTATTGTTGAAGATTAGTTTGCAGCAACAGCTCATGAAGATTTCAGTGCCTTGTCTTGAGAACTAAAGTTAGTAAATCTCAGTAATAATACTGCCTAAAGGGGAAATTGTAATCAAATGTAATTTTTGTATATCTTAGAAACAGACAACCACAACTGTCAATAAAGGTTTCTTCGGTTTTAAAGTTGGTCTGGCTGACTTTGTATTCATGAGTTATACAGGCTGCACCAATCAAGTTAAAGAGCTGAAAATTTAAATGTTTACTCTTTAAAATGTCTAGGGAAAAAAAACTTTTTTTTTTTAACCCTCCCCCCATAGGTTTTTATTTGGGGGTTCAGTTAGCAATGTAAGTTCATGCTGAATCGATCACTTAGTTTGTATCTGCTTGGTTTTAGAAAATTCAGACTCTTCCAGTGATCACTGCCCATCAAAAGGCAAGAGAAGCAACTTTTTTATTGATCACCCTTTTTTTTTTCTTAATCCCAACATGACTTGCTGCCAAACTACAATGGTCACATGATTGTTCCTATTGTTTTTCTGGTTCCTCATCATTAATAAACCTTGTAAAATCCACTCGTTAGAACAGCAAATTGTTTTTGAATCCTGAGGGTGCCATAAAACTGGGAGCCTAATGCCATAGGATTAAGCATTACAAAGAGCATTGCTTAATATTGTTTTTCCCTGTGTTTGGTAAATGTGATGGGAATAATCCTTAATTATATGGATACTTGAATCCAAGACTAAGACGACTCCCCCCCCCCCGTACGTCTTATCTTTCTTTCCCCATCCCCCTGTACAGACTGTTTTGCCTTTGATTCTGAACCAACATGGGATGGTAGGGTTGGTTGGGACCCTTGAATGTAACATACAGTGCCTGATTAAGGCATCAGCTATAGGGGCTGTAGTACAGGGAGCCTCCGCCAGCTGGAGGGTCTCTGGAGATTAAGTCAGAAGTTATTTCATCTTTCACATCACGTTGAGGCAGATAAAAATATTCCTCCAATATTTGGTTTCAATGTCGAGTGTCCCTTCAATGAATGATGAAGACATTTCAGCAACAGCAACCAAGATTCAGAAGATTTTACTTGGATGACTCTGAGCCGGAATTTGTGCCAGAAATTCTTTGCTTCAGGAACTTTGTTGGTCAATTTGATACATTCAGGCAAAAGCTTGAAACTCTATAGGCTTCTGATAACTACACCCTTGTAGTAAACAATGAATTTGGTTTTTCATTTCCTAACATAGAAATAGTACTATAGATTCAATTAGGTTTGATAACTAATTCAACATGAGAGGAGTTTCTCCAAAATGAAACATTAAAAGAATGTATACAGTCTAATGAGAGCCATTTAACAAACCAACTCTCAAATGGTGGTTGAAAATTATCTCAAGAACTTACAATTTACTGATGTTATGAAGAAATTAGTTTCTAAGAAATCCAGCGGAGCAAATTTTTAAAAATTTTAATTGTGATTAGCCTTGTAAAAATAAATTTGGTTTATCTATATCTACTAACAAAGTTGAAGAGTTATATATATTTGGTTTTGTCTGTCTGTTCACTCTATATCTCCTAAAGTTCTGAAAGGATTTCAATTTTGTGCAAGTGTAGGCATAGGGTGATTGAATTTTGGAGCAAATCCATGAATCTTTTCTCGCTTTTTTCATACTTTTATTCATGATTTCCCACTGGTTATCTCCAGAAGTTCTCAATGATTTTCTATGAAATTTGTGAAAGAGTAAATAATAGCCTACGGAAAAAGTGATTAAATTTTGGGGTTTACCTATGCAGAATTACCTCAGCTACGTCGTAATCATATGTACACACCACGTAAATATGGAAGATATGATTAAATTTTAGGGGTGGATCCATGTGCAATTACATCTAACAATGCTGTTGGCTGAGATCTGCACTCTCTGAGTACTTTCTTGTTCTTTCTGTTTGTTTCTTTTATTGTTTAGTTTTTTTTTTGTTTTATTTTTTTCTTTTGAAAATATTGCCAACCTCATAGTACCTGTGGCCCAGGGGCCTAGAAAATCTGAATTGATATACATATGGAAGAACTCATTGCTTTGATTTTATCTGTCTCTGGTAGAAAACAGCCAAGTGTTAGTTTCATTCAGACCTGCCACAAGGCCAATAGGAAATGGGCTCCTTTGTTTTTGCATGTGCATTTAGTATTGTTCCAGGACTGGCAAACCTACTGATAGATTGATAGGTGGATAGTAAGCACAATAATACCTTGATTAGCGCTCATGGTACATACCTAGAAAAATCAATGCCATTATATCAAAGCATAGAGGTTGTGCCACCAATCATTTCAAAATGTATGTTGTCGAGCCTCAACAAGATGGAAATGGATAGGTGTTGTATGTTTCAACTGGCAGCTACTTTGCAGAGTTGAAGTAGCACCGGATGTTGATGTATATCACTATATAATGAATTATTATGTATGTGTTTATTCTCACACTCTCGGCATATTTACCAAAGTGTACAGTGTACAGTTATTTCAGAGACTGTCTATAGTGCTGTCTTTTATCAATATTAATTTCGGAAATTAAACATTACTAAATATATCAGAGAAAATATTTTTGGAAGAGCGCTATAGCAAATAATCGTTAAACGGTGTAGTGTTAAGTTAGGTATTACGGTTGTGGGTACCATTTGCAGACAAGGAATCGAGACGCCAGCTGTGAAAACAGAGAGAGAGAGGAGATGGCTGCATCTGGCAACAAGGTAATCGTTGAGCTAATGACTTAATGGGAGAAGCAATGGATGACATTTGTTCCTTTCATTTCTGAAAAGCAAGGAAGACATGTATGTACAATATAGAGGTTTAGATAAATATGTATGTGTCCTGGTATTGTGTGTTGTGCAGTGCGTGTATTTCACTTCACCTCATCATGATCGACTTACACTCAGATTGAGTTGTGTCCATACTACCAGAATGTAACGTTGACGCATGGCTGTAGAGGGTACCGTTTCCTTTAACAGATCAGGAATTAAAATGCCAGCTGTGAAAAAAGAGAAAAAAAATGGTTCTCTCTGGCTCCGAACCGATTTCAATCTCTCATCACTCCCCCTGGGTTCAGCTGTATTTTGGATATAAACTTCTTTGTGGCTCTTTTCCAGAAACAGCTTTAATCTTGGAGGATTTATTTTCTGTTTGCATTTGACTGCTCTTGTTTATAGAACTGTTTTTCTTTTTATTTGTTATACTTGAGTTATTTCCCCCTCGAGGAAGACTACTCACTTTTTGGGTTCCTCTTTAATATACTCTACTAGTAAAGTACCAGTTGCTTTGCCAACAGTATACCTGGGGGTGGAAATAAAAAGCAATGAAGTATCTGAAAGAGAACTTGAGTGAGTGTAAGGGAGAACAGTGCCATATTTAATAGAATGAAATATGATAGGTTGGTTGTTTTTAAACAATTTAACACTTTACCTGCTAAATAATTTCCAAATCATTTATTATATGATAATTGGTTTATCAGCTCATCCATTTTAGGTATCTTGAAAATGACAACACCGTTTCAGCAATTCAAAAAATATTGCAAAGTAAACCCCTTAAGAGTGATGTGTTGCCAATTATAATATAAATAGATTTATTCATATACTATGGAACTCCTTTTTCGCCAATACCATACTTGTAAGGAAAAAGCACAAATGTATTACATTTTTGTGATCCAGTGCCGATTGCTATTATATACTCACAAATACTATTGAGACAAGATATTATCATAATATGATGGATTGCATATGATATCTACTCCATCTATAGTTAACAGAGTGATTTTTTTTTTCTTTTCTTGTTTCTTTTTATTCCTTTTGTCTTGAGGATTCCATTGTGTCTCTCTCTCTCTGTGACACACATCCCCACCCCCGCATCTATCACACAAGTTTTGGTTGTATCATATTTGCCGATTCATGTTATTCAATCAATATTATTGTCTCTTTTCCTCCCATTTCAAGATCTCATCCAATCTGCCATTACTCCTACATAATACATGAATTGCTATAAGAACATAATTTTTATATATATAAATATGTTTCCTTTTGATTTGTTCCCTTCATTTATTCTTCCGCTCTTATTATTGCCACAAGCATACCTAATTTATTTTCTGGCATTGCAACTTTCTGCTTTTCTTTCCTTCATTAATCTCCTTGATGAATGAAATCAGGAAATCAATAAACATAGAGAACAATATATATATATATATATATATATATATATATAATATATATATATATATATATATATAATATATATATATATATATATATAATATATATATATATATATATAATATATATATATATATATATAATATATATATATATATATATATATATATATATATATATATATATATATATATATATATATATATATATATATATATATATATACACCAACTTCTTTCCTTGTCCTTTTACTATGATCACTATTCTTTGGACATGTCTGGATAGTCACTGAATAGAAACTGTCATGTCACCAATGTCTTTTGGCAGCATACTTAGAGGGTGATCAATTTGAAAAACTGAAGAAAAGTTATCTTTGAATCAGTTACTTATTTTGCATTGTGTTGGGCATTGATCACCAAAAAAAACTCTGAATTAAAAAAAAAAGCATGAATTCTACTGGATGCAAACTAAGTGATTGATTTAGCATAAACTTACATTGCAACTTGAACCCCCCAACCTTTTGGGGGAACAAATTTACGAAAAAGGTGAAAAGTTTTTTTCCTAGACATAAGGAGTAGAGGTTTAAATCTTTAGCCCCTTAGCTCCATTGGTGCCGCTTGTTTCCATGATACACGGATAGCCAGCCAGACCCACTTGAAAACTTTCTGAATGTCATCATTTCTAATTGTGTCATAAACATGAACTTCATTATTAGTACTACTACTGTTATCTCTTTTTCCATGGCTTCCCTGGTTATTTGTAATTTGATCTCCGCGTGTAGACATATTAACACTTTTCCTTACGGTATACAACTGCTGCTCTAGCTTGATACTAGTGCACTTCATGGTTGACTAACCAACTAGCAGACAGGTTGGTTGACAAACATCGTCACAGATGTGAATCTATATCGTAATAAGCAACGTGTCCAACTGACTATCACACTAAAAAAAAAAAATAAGGTTATGTTGAAAGTAGCTGGGGAAAAGGAGAGAATGGGAGAATAGAATCGCAAGGCAGAGACTGCAGAAGGGGTTTGCAGAAGTAGGTTATGGGTCCACAAAAGGGTTGGGGCTGAAACTTGATATTCACTAAAGGAGAATGGCTGAACTCGGTCATTTGAAAAAAAGAAAGATGAGGAAATAAAAATTTCTGAGGATCTTTGAGTAGAAGATTTTGTTGAGTGCAGGGGATGGTCTTTTCAAGCAGCTCACATGAGTTTTTCCAAATACTGCTTGGCTTTAGATTTCCACCCCTTGTTATGCCGTCAGCATAAACCAACGGGTATTTTACAAGTCATGAACTATTCTCGTTGGTTTTATTGTCTGCTTTGACTGGTGTGGCATCTGCTCAATTTTCTTGGATCAGAAACACACTCGTATGTTTTTTTTATTTTTTGTTTTTATCATGATGAGCAATGTCCACACACCTGGGCTTCTCCATCTCATTGGAGGGCGCCATTAATGAAATATCATGTCAGGTTGCCAAAGAGAAAAGCTAAGTGGCCCCCTATGGCACAGAAAGAGCATATCCATTAAAACAAAGTTACTTTGGAACCCCAGTAGGCTCCATAAATAAAAAGTAAATGTCTTCAGATGAATCTTCCAAGAGTAATTAATAGTTTTCGCTTCTAAAAATGCAGCAGTCATAGAAATATACATGGGTCATTTTGGCTCATTGCTTAGAAGAGAATTTTTGAAATAGATTACTGGGCTAAAATACAGGTGTCCCCCATTATAATGCTGTTGCTGGGGTTTGAGTAAGCCAGCCGCATGTTCTTAACTGGGCCTTGATACTTTGAGGTCGGGGATATATGGGCAATATTTGAAGGGTGGGTGATTGGTGAAAACCACTTCATACCAAATTTCAGTATTCAAAAACGAAATATTTACATGTATTAATACTACATATTTACATTAATAATATAAACTTTTGAACATTTAGTCCCATACACTTTCAAATACCCTATACTTGAGCTTCTGAGTGGAAAAGCTCAAAATAATGTGGGGAAAATCTTATCTCAACAATAAAAATATTTTGTGCACACAGGCTTTTTGATCCCACGCAGGCCATAAAAATTAAAAGGAACAGTAGTGTAACAACTAATTGCGTGAGATCAAGGTTTCAGTAACTTCTGGAAAGAAAAGTTAATCTGAACTGAAAGGGAAAATGTCATGTCTTGACCCATGTTGATATTTGTGTGTACCCAACACTTTTTTATAGTCCACTTGAAAAACACATACTATCACAGTGGAAGAGGATCATCTACAAATGCTATTTTTCTCACTTCCTTTTTGCCTACCAAATATACATGCTATCACTCCAGTTTTTCTAGCTGCCTATATTATATCGTTATAATCCTGGTTGGCCAATTGTTGTATTTGCATTGTTATTGTCCTATGGTCACAGAAAGTAACAAAGAACTTCTGGTTACTTGAACCATAACTCCAGTTCATTATTAGTCATTCATGAACTTCTTCACTCTCACTCCTGTTCGCAATCGGTTTTACACAAGAGCAAGACTTGAAACTCATGGCTCATTGGTTTCTCAACTGTACTCCTCTATTTATACACTATGCATTTCATCAAATGAGAAAAGGTAGGAGTTGATGTCAGAGTAGTAGTGAGAGTACCTAACAACACCCTAATTATTTTTCTTTGTCTCATGGATTACCAATGTTTCTTGTAAAGACTGATGAGCTCTCTTCTTTGTATTTCCATAGTTCTCGTTCTTCTTCACATAAACTATTTGCTTTTCTTCTTTTTCCATATCTTGTCACTTTAACCCCCTAATGGATTATCCCGGATATATTTGTTTTTGCTTTTCGCGCTTTTTCCAAACATCACGTGTTAACCCAGGCGTGGAGAGGAAATCCATTTTCCAATGGAAATGGAAATGTTAATCTCCCTAGAGTAAAAAAAAAAAAAATGACCTAAATTGGAATGCTTGGTGAAGAAAAAAGATTGTTCTGTGAAGGGGTTAATCATGCAACCAAGCCAATTAAAGCATTCTGAGAGGGATAGGGAGAGCTTTTCTCTCTCTTTTTTTTTTTTTTTAATACTCTATGTCCCACGTCAGTTTGCTTGGTGTAGAGATTGGTCTCTTCATAGGATTAGCAGGGATTGCCACAGAAAGGCTCTTGACATGTTCTGTTTTTTCTGATTCAGGCGAAGGACTATAAACCATTTTTGCAACTTTGGCATCATCAGAGGCTTTTGTTGTATTGAAACCAGTTTGATTAATGTCATGTGTGCACATTCTGTGATGAAAGGAAGCTAATCTATCAGCTTCCCCTACCCAATAGCAGCAGGGAGCACCAAGTTGCAGCATATCCCTTGCCTTTGTAGCAGCAATCCATCAAGTACAGAGATGATGAGGGTAATGCAGTTATGATTCATTCCCTGGCTTTGGGAATTTTCTTATTAGCTATAGCAGTCTACAACTATCACCCCCTCCCCCTTTCCCTGACATCTACAGCAAAGGCCAACTGAATATATGACCAGTCTCTCCCTCTCTCTCTCTCTCTGCATCCTTTCTCTCTCTCTCCCTCTCTCTCTCTCTCTGCATCCTTTCTCTCTCTCCCTCTCTCTGCATCCTTTCTCTCTCTCCCTCTCTCTGCATCCTTTCTCTCTCTCCCTCTCTGCATCCTTTCTCTCTCTCCCTCTCTCTCTCTCTGCATCCTTTCTCTCTCTCCCTCTCTCTCTCTCTGCATCCTTTCTCTCTCTCCCCCTCTCTCTCTCTCTGCATCCTTTCTCTCTCTCTCTGCATCCTTTCTCTCTCTCTCTGCATCTTTTCTCTCTCTCTCTGCATCCTTTCTCTCTCTCTCTGCATCCTTTCTCTCTCTCTCTGCATCCTTTCTCTCTCTCTCTGCATCCTTTCTCTCTCTCTCTCTCTGCATCCTTTCTCTCTCTCTCTCTCTGCATCCTTTCTCTCTCTCTCTGCATCCTTTCTCTCTCTCTCTGCATCCTTTCTCTCTCTCTCTCTCTGCATCCTTTCTCTCTCTCTCTCTGCATCCTTTCTCTCTCTCTCTCTCTGCATCCTTTCTCTCTCTCTCTCTCTGCATCCTTTCTCTCTCTCTCTCTGCATCCTTTCTCTCTCTCTCTCCCTCTCTGTATCCTTTGTCTCTTTCCCTCCCTCTCTGTATCCTTTGTCTCTTTCCCTCCCTCTCTGTATCCTTTGTCTCTTTCCCTCCCTCTCTGTATCCTTTGTCTCTTTCCCTCCCTCTCTGTATCCTTTGTCTCTTTCCCTCCCTCTCTGTATCCTCTGTCTCTTTCCCTCCCTCTCTGTATCCTTTGTCTCTTTCCCTCCCCCTCTGCATCCTTTGTCTCTCCCCCTCTGCATCCTTTGTCTCTCCCCCTCTGCACCCTTTGTCTCTCCCCCTCTGCACCCTTTCTCTCTCCCCCTCTGCATCCTTTCTCTCTCCCCCTCTGCATCCTTTCTCTCTCCCCCTCTGCATCCTTTCTCTCTCCCCCTCTGCATCCTTTCTCTCTCCCCCTCTGCATCCTTTCTCTCTCCCCCTCTGCATCCTTTCTGTCTCCCCCTCTGCATCCTTTCTCTCTCCCCCTCTGCATCCTTTCTCTCTCCCCCTCTGCACCCTTTCTCTCTCCCTCTCTGCATCCTTTCTCTCTCCCTAATTACCAATAGCTGGGGGAGGAGAGATGGCTTCATGCCTTTTCTAAGGGCATTAGTACAAAGTGAACACAATCTGTCTCAGGCAGAGTTCAAACTCTGTTCCCAATTCTGATATCTGTGCTATCAACCATTAGGCCAATCTGCACTTCCAACTCTAGACATGTGTAGGAAAATCAATTGGTCTGTTGCTTAATGATCATTTATTTTACATAAGTATGTATTTTTCAACATAATCTCTTTCTTTGTCAATGCACTTAATTCAGTGGTGAATATTAATCATGTAGATCAAACATTATATAGTGAAAATTTCATATCAAAACTGTCTAGACATTGATTTACTTTTGAAAATATAAACTCCCATCAAAATCTTTTCATATACACTGATTTACTAGGAATAGTGTCTTCATCTTGGTTGTTTTAGTCACATTTGAATAATTGTACCCTCCGCTCTCCTTCAGGTGTCCATTGTAGGTGGTAACTTTCTTGGACTGAGCCCTTTATTCAATCCCTGGGTGTAGATTATTCTTATGTCTCTGTCAATGCTAATTTGTCCTTGTGCTGCCTTTTCTATTGAACCAGAGTATGTGATTTTTTTTCTGCTACCTGTCCCAGGAATTGAACTCCTACCACCAGGCAGGTTACTTGAAACACTCAACCTACACTTTAATCCACTAAGGCCAGGGATGGGCCTCTTATTTACCTCTGCAGGCCAAATCGCATATTAACGAGTGAATGTTAGGATGCTTAAATGCAATAAAAATGTAATGAATAACATTTGCTAGAATTCCATTTTTAATTAGAGAAGGATGCCAATTAGTCATAAAAGAACTTGATTTAGTTGGAATATCAAGATAATATGCTTATTTTTTATGTTTAATAGGTTCTTTGTGTCTTGAATAAAAATAATAATATGGTATTTTTATTTTTATTATCAAAAAGACAAAATTCTTTCAAACTGACCCGCAGATCGTAGGTAGCTTACTGCAATTGGCAATTGTCCTGTAGTTTGAGTAAATTGGTGTATAATAATCATATTTCCTCATCTGAGAAATTTATACAAAAAGAATCTCTGTTTATCTGTCTCAAATAGATTTATCTGTGTCTCCTGTCTATAAATTTCGTTCCTATCCATTACAACTCTACATCTGTCGGTTCATTTCAGAATAACCGTGCCATAAGGCATTACTTGTCACCAACCTTTCCCGAGTAAAGCATCTGTATAAGCAGGGGAAGAAACCTTTGAGGAAGAGATGCTAATGCTGTGTATTTTCTATGTAAAATCTGTACAGGATTACCGGGTACAGCAATAGAGGCTGGATGGGTAGGATGGGTGTGATAGCCAGCCCATCTGGGAATTTGGAATCTGGTTCTAGGGATATTAAAATTAATTTTGTTTTCCCCTCGTTTATTTTGTAATCTCACAATATTTATTTTTTTTAAATATTTTCTTTTTCTTTTTTTTTTTTCTTTCTTCTCTTATATATACCAAAAAACTTATAATTCTGTTGCTATTTTTTGACAATTTTTGGGAGGTCTTTGTTTCTTTGTTTAGTTACTATTAGAGTACAGTTGAAGATTATTATATAGTGTTACCTATTGCTTTTTATAACTGAGCAAGAGCCCTTGAATGAAAAAAGTTTGAGGCATCCCTTGTCTCATACCTTTCCAGAGAAAGGATTCTGTATAACTGGGAAATGCCTTTGAGAAAGAAAATACTCAACTATTATCATCTCTATATAAAATCTGCACAGGATTACTGGGTACGGCCTAGAGACTGTCAGGGGTGGGGGGATAGCCAGCCCATCTGGGAACTCGGAACCTGGTTCCAGGGATAGGAAGTAGCTACACAAATTCTGAGGAAGTCATTTAACTCCACCCTACAACACTACCCTCATCTAACTGACAAAGGAGGGATGGGAAATATGGCTTCATTGAAGGGCTGGGAAGGAAGACCTTTCAGTGAATGGGGAAAGGGGGGCTTCGAAATTTAAAGAGACAGGAACGAAATGGGTTTGCGATATATTTTATTTGGGAACTCTGGAAGAGAAGGGCAATGTCTATGACCTTGTGTAAGCATCCTGAATTACAGACTCGATGGAGATCTTACTGCAACTGCATGTGAGCAATAAATTTTCATGTTCATTTTGACACGGACTGTTTGGGAATGTGAATTTGGGGCGCCAATTTTATGAAAATTTATTTATTAGTTTAATACCCATGAAATACATTTTAATTGGAAACCCAACATGGGTTTTCTATCAGTTTTTAAGTTCATCTGGCTGGCTATGGATGTATTGCGTGTACAGGCCATACCAATGGAGCCATAGGGCTGAAAATCTAAATATCTACTCTATATTATGTCTACAAAAAAGTTGTTAGTTTCTTTTTTTTTTTTTTGAATTCACCACCTGAATAAGGGGTTCAGTTTGCAATGTAAATTCATGCTAAATTGGTCCCTAGATGGTGCCAACTTGCTTTTGGAAAATTCAGACTCTATAGTGATTACTGTCCAAAAGAATGTGAGCGAAGTAACTTTTTCATTGATAAACCCCATTATCTAATTTTTCTAATTGATTATCCCCAACACAGTATGTTGCCAAAAGATGTTAGTTGTGTGATGTTTTCTATAGAGTGACTAACCAGACCTGTTTTTATGATTTATCAAATAAACCCATAACTTTCCTTCTCTCTGCTGATTGGTGTATATAAACTTGTGCAAAAATCCCCAAGATAAAAATGTTTTCTTTCATCTTAGTTGTTTTTGACGACTAAACAACTCAGGCTGTCAGTCTATGGCAGAGAGTTGAGTGCGTGGGTTGGAAATGAAGGGACAACTCTCAGTAGGATCCAAAGATTCAATGTCCACCATCCTCACGTCCTTATCTGTGCTTTCCAATTTCAAAGAGATTCTAAACAAAATGGTAGTAGCATTGCAAGTAGTGGTAGTAGTGAAAAAAGGAAGGTGAGGATGGTTCACCTGAAAATCTGACAATTAAAAAAATAATAAATAAAAATTGATAAGTTTAAATTGAAGTGCACAATTTTTATAACCAATTTGTTCTGGAGTCTTAGTGTATGATTTATTTATTTGATAAGTGGGCTCTCAGTAAATACATGTGACATTTTTAGATATAAAGTTAGCTGGAAATTGAAAAGTTTAGCCATTTTTATAGACAATTTTAGTTACTAATAACAAACTATACTTGGCAACACTAAAAAAAAATTTTTTTTTTCAAATGAATTAAAAAAATGCATTATAGGTCTATTGATGACATCACAGCTCTAATGACATAATAACAGCTGGTAAATAAAACACCTCACTTCCTGTTTCTCTTCAACATAACTGAGACCATATGACTGACAAACCAAAATGCGCCTTAGAGATGTGTGAACATTTCTAAAATTTATTATTAATGGTTCATGATACTTCATAAAAAAATAATAAAAAAGAACCGAAACATGTGTTTTATATATACATTTGTTTAATGTTTTAGATAATCTATTGATTTTGAAAATTTTTTTTCTTTTCCAGGTAAGTTGACTTTGGTCCAAGAAAGGAAAATCTAAAAACAAGGCCTGAAAAAGAGAGATAAGTGTTGAGTGTGTCTTTGACCCAAGAAGAGAAACCGACAGATAAGATCGTTTTTCATTTCATTTGTTTTTTAACTTTGCATCCAAATTGTAGATGCAGTTTTCATAAAACTTTCAATTAGCTGATTAAGCTAAATAGAAAGTTTTAAAACAAACAAAGTACCCTAATTTGTGTATAATCCGCACTTTTTTTCCTCATCTTTCTATCCAAAACTCAGTAGGGTGTATTTTTTCCTGGTCAAGTGCATGGTCACATTGTGACAGCATGACTGAAACTAAGTTATATCTATGGTCCAACTAACGTGTAACTAACTGAAAAACCTGAAAGTAGGCATTCCGGCTAAAGTTCTAAATGGGGTCTTTGGCCCTAATGAGATCAAAACTGTTTTTTGCCGGGGGGGGGGGGTCCTTTAATTCTATACCTCCTTGCTTTTGGCTGAGAGTTCACATATAGGTAAACAGAATCAGACTTTCAGTATTGTATAGATAGATGAATGGAGATCAGACCATAATTAGGGATAGTGCGAAAGCCGACTCCACACTATTTTTTTAATGTAAATTTTCAAAAACTGATAAGCGGGAAACATACAACAGGCTCCTTTTGATTACCACAGAAAATTTAGCTGTTTAGTTTTGCTAAAACAGACAGATGGACAGACATTTGGTAAATGAAAGTAATTGTAAATTTCTAGATAAGCATGAATGTCGTCAGATACAAAGTAAGTGTCCAATTTAGCATAATACTCCATTAAAAAAATTTTTAATGTTTTGAAATTTGTCACATTAGTTCATAGAAAATTTGATCGGTATGTGTTTTGAGTCCCGAGTTATGCTGTCACATGTGATAGATAACCAGCAGATTGATAGCCAGTCACTTCCAATTGATCAAAAAGACATTTAGGAGAAAGGAAGTGAAAAGAAGTTGCGAAAAAAGACCCCCCCCCCTCCCCTGCAAGAAAGATAGACAGTAAGTTTAGTGGTTTGGAAAATGAAAGAAAGCAGGAAGGAAATAGAAGAGAAAAGGGTAGAAGATCATTTAGTTCTGATATCAGGTAAAAAAGGAGGGTAAGTCAATTTAGTAAAAGAGATATCAATAGAAAAATGACTCTAGCCTGTAAGTTGAGGGACCAAAGGTTAGTCATCTGAAGAGTAGAGTAGTTCAGTGACTATGGACTGTCTACAGACCGCCGTTGCTGGCTCCTGGCAGCTGACAGTAGAACACTCTCTCTCAGCCAAAGTAAAATTAATAAAGATTCAATTTTGAATACCAACATAGTCTTTCATTTGTTCCTTCCTTCCACAACCATATATGCAATGAAATGCATTAAGGATCATAGTCAAAATGTCCCCACGCTGCTATCATGCCAAATATGTATAAGCTGAGGCCTAGACCGGTCTTTTGTTCCTCAATGAAGAAGAGGAAATAAGTAGCTATAAACTCAGGCACTTAATCAAGGGCATCTGATGCGCAGTACTCAGCTAACCAGAGTGTGTGTATGCCTTACAAGCAGAGAGTAATCATTGTCAGAACTTCAGTCTATCGAAGCTCGCCAAGTCAAATTTCTTTGTCCCACTGCCAACAAAGATTGGGTCATCGTCTTCCCCATTACCCTGGTACAGATCGTTGGTAGGTACTATGCTTTGCCAAAAGGCAACCCATGTTTTTTGGCCTAAGTTAAGGTATTGCTAGAATCTACTACAAAACTTGAATGGCAATGGGCTAGTCATGTTGCAAGAATGGCCGACAACCAATGAACATCACGACTCACAACATGGATCCCCAGAGATCACATGTGAAACCAAGGCTGGCAGAATACAAGATGGAGAGATGAACTAAACAAATTCAGAAAGTACTGGCTCTGCAACAACCATGATAAAGAGAGTGGCGAATCCTGGGGAAGGTCTATCTCCAACGACGGACGATAAAAGACTGATGATGATAAGCTGAAAAAAAAGCACATTTACTTTAAGATCTTGAGCTATGAAGATTTTTATAGCAGACATATTTGGGAACTAATTAACCACACTATTCAAGGTGTTGCTGAATTCAGTTAATTTTCATTTTTCAACCATTTCTCAATCAACTGATATGAAAAGACTCCACCCGTTTTTTGTTTTTCTTTTTCAAACTCTTTATATACTGTCCTGAGACTTGAGCCGTCTCACCCATTACACTGTGACTAATCACAGAATGTCAAACATATATTTGTACTTCAACAGAAGCCATTATTCTAGATTTTGATTGTTTGTGACATTTACAAGGAGCTATTCAGTTTAGCCACAACTAATAAATAACATTTCAATATATAATGTAACGCTGAATCCGTGAAATTAACTAATTTGCAAAATCCATTTTGTAGAAAGAAACGAGTTTGATACAACTTCAATTACATAAATTAATAATTGTTTTATATCTTTGTTTAGATCAAATTAAAACTACATATTTGTTTTTTGTAAGAAAATTTACAATCTCATCAACCAGGTAATTTCACTGATTCAACTAAGAAGGATATTCGAGAGAGAGAGAGAGATGGGTGGGTCGCTAGGTGTGTTTGTATTCTCACCATCTCTCTCGGTTTAATCTGATGGTCAGACGTTCTTGTTTCATGGTTTTTCGTATCCTCAAACAAGATTGTCCGTATAGATGTTGTTTCATGAAGTCACCACTTCCGCTCATGATGAAGGTGAAAATTAGAAGTGCTTTACTCTGTCCGCTTTGAAAAGAATAAAAAAAGAATGAGGAAGCAGATTTCCTTCCCTCCCCGTTTGATGTGACTGAGTTTCCAGTGTTGTGGGTCAGTTGTTTGGTATTTGGGCCTTGAGGGTGTTGTTGCTCTAATTAATGTTTGTGTGTATGCGTAACTATTATTTAGCTTTTATTAGAAACAGCAGGTTAAGATCTTCTTTGTGATGTGTCTCAGCATAGATCTCTCTCTAAATCCCTGTGTATGTATGTCTGTCTGTGTCTTTCATTGTCAGTGTGTGAGTTTCTGAACGTGTGTGTGTTTATCTCACTGAATCTGTATCTTTCTCACTGTCAGGCTTTCTATCTCTCTATGTGTGACATTGCATCTAGGTGTGACACTATATGTCTGTGCAACCTGTATATAGATATATGTGAAATAAAACTTCTGGTAACCAGTCAGACCATAGATTTTCCTTTAAAATATTATTAGTCAGATAGTTATAAAAATTTTCCATGTATCTCTATGCCTGCATCCTAATGATTCTAACCTGGTGACCTTTGTAATGTCATTTTATTTGCCTGATCTCGGATTTTAAAAATTTGAAATATCAACCAATGAATAGTTTGGTCTCATTGAGTCTAGAAGTGCAGCCAACTTGCAGGGTTCATTTTGTGAATGAAATTAATGAGGGTACAATTTACCTATCCTGTAACCTAGTACAGGGTCATTGGGACACTACAGATTATTTCATTATAGATGTGTCAAGGGCGAGATAGCCTGACAGAGACGTTCCCTCTTCAAGCTGGAGAATGCTAGAGCAGTTGGGAGATATGGCTGAGAGATGAACTCTACTGACGGGAATTCTTTTTTCTTACTGCTCTGTTTTCGAAATCTTTTAACAATGTGATCTATTTACATAATGAGCAGTGTTTTTTTTTTTGTTCTTTTTTTTCATTTCTCTGCATGTAACAATGGACTAAAAAGTAGCAATTTTGAAGATAAAGTATCTCCAACCCACCTTTTAAAACCATGGACTCTTCCGCTTAGTCTGGGTAGTGTAATGCTTAGCACATCTGCCTCACACTGAAGGTCCCAGTTTGATTCCTTGTATGAGCGATGAGTGTGGAAAACTCATTAGGACAAATATACCTGTGAACTCAGCAGCTTATTGAGTACACTCTAAGCTGTGATTAAGGTGTAAGTATCCCTTTGATTGATCTGCACTGTCATTGGAGTGATCATAGAATCTCGTAATAAAGTCCTGGTTACTTTATTAGTAAAATCTCATGAAATTGATTGAATGTTAATTATTTGACAGATAGATATTTTTCATAGATGCATCAAGGCCTCATCTCATAGAAATCAGAATGTATCCGCGAATCTCTCCGCGTGTAATAACTAGTATTCTTTATAAATTTGATAACATATGGGCTGTGTTAATTCATGTACAACGCTACCCTATATTTTTGTTGGCAAAAAGTGTAAATGTATTCTATTTTTGTGTCAAAAATGATCCTCACACAACTTTTCATGGGAATGTTGAAAATATCAGTTTTTTTGTGCTATACGTTGTCTTATTCCTAAGAAAAGTTGGTTTTATTTTGTAATCTTCTCATAAAGATTCAAATATATGCATTTTTTTCACAGGTAATAACAAGTTTTGATACAAACAAAGCCAAGTATTAGAAACTATCAACTCAAACTGTCCCCGTAGGTTTCTTCATTTTCTTAGTTGGTCTGGCTGGATGTCTATGTATCATGCAGACATGACACACCACTCAAGCCAAAGGACTGTGAATTTTGAATATCTTGAAAAAAAGATTTCTTTTTTTTTGATATCAAGAAGATTTTGATGGAGGGTTCAATTTACAATCTATGTTTATGCTAAATTTGTCCCTCTTTTTCGTGTGTCCGGCAGCATTCACACATGATCACTGGCTAACTGAAGGCAAGAGAAGTAACTTATTCAATGATCACCCCTTTTTCTAATTTTTCAATTGATCACTCATGCTGCCAAAATATGTTGGTCACATGAGGGTTTCTATTGAGTGACTAAGCAGACCTGACTGTTCTTGCTTTCCAGGTCTCTCTTTAAAAACCCACTCAGTTGATGATGAGATAAACTTGATCTCAATGTCTCTCTGACATGTTCAGTGCATCTGCAACAACTGAACTTATATAATGTGACTTTTTTTTTAATGGGGTGACTTTATCTGTTTGTTCCTCTGTCCATAACAATGGATACTTCCACTTAAGTGACAATTTTCCAGATAAAAATATATCCTACTAACCGGTTGAAACGATGAACTCTCCCACTTGAATGATTTCCGACATTACTTGGCAACACCTCAAATGAAATTGATGAGAGGTAAACGTTTATTCACATCATTGATAGCTTTGAAGTGAATTATTAAGTCTTGAAGTAAAAGAGAGAATGTGATGTAACTGCTTGAACTCCGTAGAAACCTGAGTAGATATTTGTATCAAACGCATTACAGCCTCCAATATAATATACGTACTGTAATTCCTTTTGTATAATCTGCTACCGTAGATGATCTGCACGCCCTACCCCCGTCCTGATTTAAGCATCAATTTTAAAAGAGAAATTTCTGGTGTATAATTAACATCCACTTTTTACATGAGATTATGTTTGTAGATGTGGTGTGTGCGTGAGTAAAAATTCAATGCCTACAAAATAATGGGAGAATGTGTGTACATGTGTGTGTGTTGTTGTTAAGTTTTTTTTGTATGTGCGTACGCGTGTACTTCTTAAAAAGAATTAAAAATAGCAGATGATAGACGGAGATGATTTCAGCCAAACCTATGCTTTAATAATTTTGTTATTTCAGTTACCTGCGAAAGATGTGATTATAAAGGTAATAATTTCCATTGTAAATTACTGCCATCAAAAAATTCCCCGCAACCAGGTTTCCCTAGATAATACACGCCTAGGTTTTTGTTTTTTTTTTTAGCTCAAAATCTTTCAAAGAAAGTGCAGATTCCCGCAGTAGCTCCATTTTCTTCAATTTTACATTGTCTAGGCCTGATGATACATTCAGCATGTGATAACTGGAGATTATTTGAGTAGAGTTTAAATATAATATAAGGCAATTTATATTTATTTCTGTCAGACCATGTATCCGTTTCCTAATCCATAACTGTTGCGTTGAACAGTTTGAACAAAAATGAGAATTTGGAGTTGAGACAGTTATTTGGGCCATTGTAATACTGGCAGCTGTTTAGCTCAATGGTAAGAGCAATGCTATGTTGAAGCAGCTACTCTATCAGTCAGGTGTTTGATTCCTGCAGCAGCCTCATTTTCTTTAATTGCTTTTTCTATTTGCATTGTCTAGGCTGAGTGATATATCAACTGTGTAATGATGTGGAGATTATTTCTAATGAGAGTTTCAATATAACGCAATTTATAATATATATGTTTTCTAAATAAAGAAGAATAATCTCTCAGGAATTTAGAAATATCTGCAATTTTTTTCATTGCTGATAATGTAATATAAACAAAACCAAGTATTTGTTCTTGCTTTGCAGGTCTCCCATAAAAGCCGTTCAGTTAATGACTGGATAAACATGATTTCAAGGTCTCCTTAACGTGTTCAGTACATGTGCAACAACTGAGACTGACAGTTGCACTTGATGATGTAAATATAATAAGGAAAATAACAATGAGGAATTATCTGACCTTGATTGCATCGCTCGCAGTGAGGCGGCGTTAAGAAAAGACGTTCGTGACTCACGATTGGGAGGAACGTAACAGTTGTTCAGCTTCTTACTCGGGATGCCTTGTGAAGGAGGTCAGGGTTAATAAGCTGAAACTCCAGGCATAGTGAGAGAAAAAAAAAAAAAAAAGATGGGTAGAAGATATTGAAAGATTAGAAAAAGGGTGATCAATGAATAAGTTACTTCTCTTGACTTTTGTTGGATGGTGATCACTAGAAAAGTTGATTTTTTTTTTTTTTTTTTTTTTTTTTTCCTTCCTTTCTTTTAAAGAAAAAATAGTGAATGCTGCTTGACACTAACACAGAGACCATTTTAGCATGAAATCACAATCACCCTCCCCCCTTTGATAACTCTTATTTGGGGCAAGAATTTCTAAAGAAGAAATATACTTTATGTTTTATTCTAGACATGGGTTTCTTCAGTTTTTATTCATTTTTTTTGTGTGTCTTTCTTAGTTTCCTTTCTTTCCCTAAATTTAAAACGATTTACAATTAATCATCCCCCCCCCAGCCTGTTGATTTGATTTCAATAAGGAAAACTTATTGGAGAAGGATGCTAAAGTAATCTGAAAATCTAATTATAATAGAAAAATTCCAGTTTTTGTTGTTGTCTCAGTGCACTGATTACTCAACAACTGTCCATTATATGAAGTCATCATTTGCCAAATATATTAGTTGGCACTAGGCAGTGCAATGTCAAGTTTGAAGTTTTTTGGATTTGCAGTTCTTGGGGGAGATCTTTCAAAGATGTATATGTATGAGGAAAAAATTACAGATTATACATCTTTCTTCATTGTATATAAATTATTATCTTTGACTTCTACTCTTTAGAATTATCTAAAGTTAGATATAAAATATCTTAATTGGCAACACTGAAGAGATGTAATGAAATACTTCAAAACCATAGTTCTGTATGATAGACAGAAAATCATTTTACATGACAATTATGGGAGGCTGCTCCATCCACCATAAAGTCCAGCCCCTTCTAAACATGCACCTTAGGAATGGACTCTGTCCTAGTATTAGTAATGATGATTTCAAGTGTTTATCTTGGTCAGTCTGTTCAAGTAGATTCTGTAGCAGAGGTTCTCTTTTAAATAGTGCAATGAACAAATCTTGCTGTAACATAAGGCATTCTTGAATTTACAGCCAAAATTATCTGGCAGAAGTTTTATGCAATGATGACCTCAGTCAGTTGTTTAACTGACTAACGAGGATATTTGAAGTCTTCTGCTTTCTGTTTATCAGTAAGGATATTCTTAGGTCAGATCTAAATTGAACTCTTGTCATTTGCAATGCATCACTGACCTTTTGAAATTCTTGTGCCATTCAAACAAAGATCTTTTACCAAGAACTTTATCACTGAAGGCTTTTTGCATCATCATATGAATTTCTGGGAGAGGTTTTTGCTAATTTCAATCCAAAACTTTCTGTACACACACACACGCAATGCTTTACAGTTGGATATTATCCCCCTTGCACCATTTTAGAGGGAAGGATGCTCAATATGTAAAACTTAGGGATGTATGATCTTGAAGTGATCCGACAACCTACCATATTTCCAGAGATTTTCAGCCCCAAAATGCCGGTGGGTATTATCTACGGAAACATAATTATTATACATATTTGTATACATAGGATAATTCATTTCTCATTCAAAATTGAAGGTCAATCATGAGTGTGAGAGAGGATTATCTATGATTATTTTTGAAGAGAACTTGAGAAATTTCCGTCTGTGTGTTTGTATGGTCCATGATTACTCGTCACTTGGCTATCACTTTCATTAAATCTCGATTAGATTTAACCTTCATTTTAATTCAGTTGTTTTGGGGTTTTTGTTATGTACAACTTGATATATTGGCTAATGTTTCTATGGCAAATGAATAACAGGGTTTGGGAGTAAAGAGTAAGCCTTAAGTAAGAATTGAACTCCTACCCT
Organism: Thysanoteuthis rhombus; assembly: GCA_963457665.1. Taxonomy (NCBI): domain Eukaryota; kingdom Metazoa; phylum Mollusca; class Cephalopoda; order Oegopsida; family Thysanoteuthidae; genus Thysanoteuthis; species Thysanoteuthis major. The sequence goes on along the minus strand of OY735238.1, from coordinate 39,289,728 downwards.
CATTGCCAGAGGGAATCTGGTTTACGCTTAGCTGCTTTTACCATTCAGCCATGAAGACTTTCATGGAATACCAGAAGCTGATTCACACTTTTAAACCCACTCCCTACAACCGACTCTTGGGGCCATTGTAGGGAGTGGGTTTAAAAGTGTGAATCAGCTTCTGGTATTCCATGAAAGTTTTTATGGCCTATTCGTGAAAGCAGCTAGGTGTAAACTAGACCCCCTCTTGAGGGTGTGAGTTCGATTCTTGCCGTTGGCTTACCCTTTACTTCCAAATTCACTGTTATTTGTTGCCATAGAGACAATGGTCTGAATTGGAAGTCGTATACAATTAAGAAAAAGATGAAGGTGAAAACTGGTCAAATTTTAATGAAAATAATGAGTTACAATACTTCATCTAATAATGAGAAAAACGTGGCAACACAGTTAATAATTCAACAACCGAAGCGTCAAAATTGGAAGTTATACAAAAAAATTTCATCAAAAAATAAATATGATCAATAGATTCTTTTCCTGAGCTCACTGGCGTTTTCCCTCTAGAAAACATCTAAAATAAAGTTGAAAAAACATCTAGAAATATCTAGATCCTATAGAATCTGGATGTTATTGATAAGTCCTTCATAACAAGGCCCCAAAAGAGTCAAAAAAGCATTTTTCTAAAAATTCCCCAAAACATAGTACTGATGCCAATTTTCAAGTCTGTAAATAAAACAATAGGGCCAAGAGCACTGGGACATGCAAACAGATACTTCTATAAAAAAGGATAGGGAAACCATTACCATCTTTGATGGCTACTGTTGTTTGAGTGACCATTATATAAAGTTGATATTCACCAGATTTATTTGTCACTTTCTACACTCAAGCGTTTTGGGTGCATTACTGTGAATCCACAGAATGTTTTTTGCTATAACAAATTCTCTTGAAAGGAGTGAGAGATGAATTTTTGGAAGAATAACCTAAATGACCTAAAATTTAAGCTACAACAAAAAAAAAGCCAGGGACTATTATTCATTGTATGTGTCTGTCTTTAAATTGTAATCTCCTTTTTCTCAATTGGATAACTTCTTTATTTCTCAATATGTTTCAATGAAATTTTGTATTTAGGCTTGTGAGGAGATTTTATCTTTTAGGGGTGGTGGTGGTGAGTTATGGTCAATCTGATTGTTTGTTTATACCTTATATGCAAGAATGTTAACGAGACGCTTACTGGAACTTTTTAAAGCTATGATGGTTTGAATTCTTTCATGAAAGTGAATGGACATAAAGTTGACTTTTGTAAAGCAAAGGATGCCTGTTCTCAACTCATTTGTACATGTGTGATACCAAATCTTCGGAAAATATCTAATTTATACTTATTTTTTGTATAAAAAAACAAGTTGGCTGTTACTTTGAATACATAAACTTTCGATCACAAAAATATTGCTTTTTTCATTGTTTTGATGAAATAGTATTTTGATCAAATTAAAATTATGTATTAATCTTGCAAAAAATGTTGAAACTTCATATTTGAGTAAATTTTACATATTTTTTGTGTAGAAAAAAGTTTAATTTAACTTTGATTACATAGGCTCTTGATTGTAAAAAAGATAGTTGTTTTATATTTTTGTTCTGATTAAGCATATTTTTGATCATATCGAAAATATGTACTTATTTTTTGTTAAAAAAAAAAAGGTTAAAACTTCACTAATCGGGAATTTCACGGATCCAGTGTAACATGTACCTTACTATGCCTTTTCTTCTCAGTGTGTAGGCACATATACACGCACTATATGTGCATGTGTATACACTCATTTTTGTGATAAAAAGTGATTTTCTGTCCGAATTGCCTTGTTAGGTATAATTTGAGATTAGGAAACCCCGGAATTAACAAATAATAGCATTCTTCTTTTTCATTTCTCCAATCTCTTTTCCACTTTGCTATTTCCAATCACCTAAAAATATCAAAAATGTTTTCTGACTTGGCCTCTGGCTATCCTTCTCTGATTACTATGAGGGCCTGATTCACTCTTTCCAGCCCAAACAATCTACCCATCCCCCGCTGTCCATTCATGCTATAGAGTCACCCTCTCAACCCCCCTTCTCTAACTAACCCCCTCCCCCTTGAGTGCCTCAGTTTCAGTCCCAATCCAAATCTATATTGGAGCCAATGAAGAAGCAATTTTAGCTTATTAACCATCTGATCTGTTCTTCTTGATTATTCAGGGAGGTGGAAAGGTAAAAAGAAAGTCAGAATTATTGGAGTGTTTATAATGTACTCAAGAGGGATTGAGGGGCACAAGGGGGGCATTCCATGTAGTTTTTTTTGTTTTTTTTTTCATGACTTTCTTTTCCTTTCATTGAAGACTTATTCTTTCATTTTAGCATTCTCTGTTCTTCATTAAACACCTTCCATCTTCTCCTTCAGTCTGTCCTTTCATTCTTTAATCAACTTCATTTTTTGAAATCATTTTTTTTTCCACTCTTATTTCTTCTACTTGTGATTCAACTTTTTTTTCATCTCGTTTATGTCCCCCCCCACAACATACACGCAAATTCCTCCTTCTCGGTTTGTCTCTTCTTTCCTCTTTCATCTCTCATTTCTCATCCTTTTCTTTCTGTGATTTTCTCATTTTTTTTCTTCTCTTTTCTTTTTCTTTTTTTTTTTTTTTTTTTTTTATTTCAACTTTGACAAAAGGTGACGGTTCTCAGAATGGGAAGAATTTCATGTTAAGACCAATATTTAAATTGGTTAACAACATTTATAAGGAATTAAGTGACCCAAAAAGAGAGTGGTTGAAGACCTTCTTTGGCATTCTTTTTTTTTTCTTTTTAATAGGTTCATAGAGTTTGTGAAGATAGAAATAGAGAGTAGGCAAAGAGAGAGACATTTTTCTTCTTTTCACAGCTGACTGTCATTATTTTTTAATTTTTATAGATTTACTCTTGTGATAAAAAAGATACCCAAGTAAAAGAAAGCAGACTATACAGTGTTCATAACTAATGTATACACTCTCTCTTTCTCGCATATATATAACTTTTTCATTTGCCAATAAGTTATATTGCTTTTTGGACAATATTTTTTTTTTTTTCTTTGATGCGATCTTTATTTCTGTTTCTAAGGTTTTAACAGGGATTAGCTTTCATTGGAGACACAAATATAGACAAATGCTGTCGGAAAAATGTATATACAATGTCACAGTTTTTGGAAAGAATCTTTTCTTTTTCTCGTTTCTTCCTTAATACTTCCTTTATTCTTCTTTTCTCTCTTTTCTTCTCTCCTCTCCTTTTTTTTTTCCCTCCCACTTTCATATTCCTTTTTCCTTCATATCCTTCCACTTTGACCCCCCCACCCCTGTCTCTTCCTTACAGCTTAGTCATTGCTTCACTCTAAAGAACAATATCTGGAAATGAACATGGCTGCTTTATTAGAGAATTAATTATATCTTTGGGTGGGAAGGGCATGAGATAATTATTGGCTGTTTTCAAATGGAGAAAAAAAAGGCATGACCCCTACACCTCTCCTCTTTCATTTATTTTTTACTCTAGATTGTGTGTGTGTGTGTGTGTGTGTGTGTGTGTGTCCTTGTTTAATATGTGTAAGGTGCAACCCTAAGGTGTCAGGAAATCTGTCCCTGAAAAAATTCACTCACTGTAACACCGAATTTCTAGGGTCTCCTTCATAAAAGTAGTCCATTGCTTGCCTGCTACTAGCATACTGGTCCACAAAAAGTGCTGCTCTCAAACCATTGCATGAAAAGTCTCTACTACATTTTCCTCACTTGTACTGTCAGATTTCCTCGAACTTCTGGGTAGTGTTTTTTACATATTTTATCATATATATATATATATATATATATATATATATATATATATATATATATAATGTAAGTATAATAATATACATTGTACCATAATAACAAAGTGCATGTGAAATGTTAAAAAATACTCAAGAAAATTACATGAATTACATTAGCAGATATTAGGAAATGAGTAACTGAATTTTTTGAAAAAAGCCTCTTAATGTGCTTAGTGTTTAATTAAAGCTTAGAATATATATATATATATATATATATATGTGTGTGTGTGTGTGTGCTAAAATTCTCTGAACTTTTGGGTAACACCTCATATACTAGCAAAATTATCTTTCAATGCCCGGGGTCCAAATCACTTCTGCGTGGATTTATCAACCTCAAATTCTTCTAACCGCAATATTAACTTTTGTTTTTCTCTTTGATTTACCAACTAAAATTGAGATGAAATACTAGTCAAGGATCAATAATGATAATGATTAGCAATGTTTCATGATAAAAAAGAAATAAAGACTATATTGCTGCTGTGGATACTACTATTACGGAAACAATAACAAGTATGGCATCATGAGATCATTAAGCTCAAATTTTTTTTTAACAGCAATATTACACACAATTAAAGCTGGCCTTCACTCAATACCCATTTGACATATCATGGAAAGGTAATTAGAGGATATTTGGCAAATGCTCTCTATGCTACTTGGAGGTTTTTTCCTGTAGTTTGGGAACAGCCATTCATATATATGTGTTTGTCTGTTTATATGTATGCAATTGTGTCTGTATGTACATGTCATTCATATGAGATATATATATATATATATATAAAATACATATGGTTTGTTTAGCGAATCCACATCCGATTATATATATATATATATATATATATATATATATATATATAATGTGTGTGTGTGATGTTTGTGTTTGTATGTAACTCCATCAATGTGAATGTGTCTGTATGTAATTGCATCGATGTGTGTGTATGAATATATGTATGTGTGTGTGTGACTGTCTATGAGTGTTTATGATATATCTAATGTGTCTGCCATGTGCAATTGCATAAATGAGTATATGCCTGTGTGTGTGTGTGTATCTATTATATATATATATACATATATATATAGATGCAATACCTACACACGTGAACAGATCATGTATATGTCTACTTAGTTATTCATATGCATATCTAATTGCATCAATGTACACGAGGGTGTGCTGAGAAGTTCTCAGCCCAACCCACTTTTCAAAATCTGAGTGTTATTTTGTCACTGTAGCTAGGAAGAGTTTTTTTCTTAAAAAATTATATATTGCTAATTTTCAGGATTTTTGTGCTCAAGTTTTTAACTTGTTCTAGACATCCCCTCTTGGTTTGGCTGAGAACTTTTCAGCAACCTCTTTTATACGAGTCTGTCTGTTCATATGTGTATTCAATAGGTGGGCATATATATATATATATATATATATATATATATATATATATATATACACGCCTGTGTGTGTATATATATTTGTTCGTCTGTCTTTAAATGATTGATACAATTACATACATAATGTGGTTATTTGTATTTTATTACTGACTCCTTTCTTTCTTTCTTTCTTTCCAGGTAAGTGTTCCATGTTGACTACTCAAATTGCTGGCCCTGGTCAAGTTAATCAACTCTGTTTCCTAAGTATTTTTCTTATTACTACATTGTTGCCCCCAATATGTTTAGAAGAGTTTCTTGCCATTGTGGGTCATATCAGGTTCTGTCATTTTTGATCATCCATACTTCAGATGTCCGATGAGACGCCCATGAATTCAAGCAAGCTTTCAATCCGAAATTAGTAAGAGATTTCCACTCGTTAACGGCTGTCGATTGAAACGTGTTGTAGCTTTTCATGTTCTCTCATCAGGAGCCGTCAATCGTCTGGATGTGGACAATGCTAACAAACTCACCCCCCTCACCCCACCACACCACACCACACCACACTACACCCTACCACACCACACCACACCCCACTTGACGACTAAAAGCTTTTACTGGTTGATTGCTGAGATCTCAAACCTCAACTCTCTTGCTCGGCTTGTTAACTGGATCCTTAATTACTGTGTTTGAAATCAGGTTATTTCCCTTCCGCACAGTGATAGAGAGAAGAAAAAATTTAAATTGAAGAAAAATCCCTTCACATTCAGCTTTCTCAAAAAAAGAAAATTTGAAAAATATCTGACTCAGAAAAAAAGATGCATTCTTGGGATTGCTCAGCTCCAATTTGTTTAATCAAAAGTATTGAAAGAAAACAGATCTGGTTAGTCATTCAATAAATAGAAACCATTATGTGACCATCATCTCCTGGCAGCAGGCTGCGTTGGGGGTGATCAATGGATAAGTTACTTCACTTGCCCCTTGTTGAGAGGTGATCCTTGGAAAAATTTTCAGAAAGTAAGTGTAAATGTTGCCGGACACAAAATAAAGGACCAATTTAAGATAAACTAAAATTTAAAGAAATAAACAAACTTTTTTCTGGATGTGATAAGTAGTAAATGTTGAAATTTTTGGCCCTCTAGCTCGATTGATGTGGCTTGTATGCATCATACGTACATACATACATGCATACTGGCCAGCAAAACCAGGTTTAAAACTGAAGAAATCTATGCTGAGAATTTTGTCTTATATGAATCTGTATAAAACTACCTTCTCAGAATTGCTCAGCTACAAAAAATAATTGATTTAATCAGAAATAAAGGTATTAAAGACTTCCTCATGAAAATCTATACTATATATCATCATCCAGTAGGTACAGAGTGGCCTGATGGTTACCAGAGCAGATAGCAGGATTGGTATACCGAGTTCAAGTTTCAGCCAAAGCTATTTATGTTCACTTCACACTAATGCCCTTGGTGGAGCCATGAATCAATTTCTGTGTTTCGTTACAATTGCAATTAATTATCAGATCTTGTGGCTTATTCTCAGTTCCCTGACCTCTGAGCTGTTTTTCTGGTACACAGAAAAGGAAGGAATTATGGAAAATATGTTGGGGGGGGGGTTGTATTTTGATTCGACCTGTTGATAGAGGAAAGAAGTAACCTCCCAACTTGACATTTTCGGTTCATTCATATTTATTTTTATATTGGAACTTTACTCTCCTTTTTTGCTCCTCCTCTCAAGAATCTTATTTCTTATTCCTGCCCTCTTACTTGACTTGCCTCTAGATTTTGATCTTGATCCTTTTCTTTCCTTATTCCTTCTACACCCTCTGCATGGAAGAGTGAACACTTGTCCTCTCTGTGGGATGGGACCAGACCTGTCAGATGGTGGATCCATTTAGTTGTCACTTACGGATGCAAACATTGTTCAGATCATTGCTATTCCCAAAAGGAAGGCAGCCATCTTTGATCTTTTCATACAAGAATAACTATTCATGTTAAGCAAAGTTACTCCCCATGTCACAAAATGATAATAATTCTCCATTTCTTATACAATTCATGGAGACCATATCACTGTTTGTAGCAATTGTGGACTTTTACAGAGGCTGAGGTGCAAGCCCAATGCCCAAGATGAACTACCATAGACAACTAAAGAGTTCTGACTGCCTTTCTTTTTACCAATAGCTGAATGTAAATAAATGTATCATCACTATAAGCAACATTTAGTTGATAACTATTCAAAACCATTAGCCGAAACTGTCAGCAACAACATGGGTTTCTCCAGTTTTCAAGTTAGTCTGGCTGGCTAATTGGCTTTGTATGTATAATATATACAGGCAGCACCAATGGAGCTAAATGGCTAGATTTACTCTTTATTATGTCTGGAGAAACATTTTCTGTTTTTTTTAAACCCCCCCCCCCATAGTTTGTTTTTGTGGAGTTTCAATTTACAATGTAAGTTTATGCTCAATTGTTCCCTTAGTTTGTGTCTGGTAACATTCATGCTTGTTTGTTTTTCTAAAAAGATTCAAATTTTTTCAGTTATCACCACCACCCAACAAAAGGCAAGGAAAGTAATTGATCAATTGATTACCCCCAACAAAGCATGCTGCCAAAAGACCGTCACATGACTGTTTCTATCGAGTGATTAACCAGACCTGCTGTTCATGATTGTTATGCCACTCCGTACCTCCTGATCCATTTATGGATGAAAACTTAGACATTGCATAGATTATGGCCCTTCCCAAAAGAAACACAAGATTCTCTGATCCACTCATACAAGAAGAGCTATTAAAATTGAGCCAAATTGCTTTCCATGTCAATGGACACGAGAGACAATGATTTTGTCTCCATTTCTCGTATAATCTACGGTGGTTAATACCAACCTTTCTATGCCTAGCACCCACTTTTGAGACTTCAGTATGGGTAAAATTTCTGTACTGGCTATTAATAATCTCTTAAATCTTGTTATGGCCAAATGTGGTTGCATTTGTCAAAAATGGCTAAAATAGCGTAAATTCCATTTCCAGCTGACTGGGTAACTGTGTAAATTCAAAAAACTCATACAGAGGCTCCAAAAAGTAAATATATAACCTATTCATCATACGTTTAGACTAATGAAAATAGAGGACTGTTTTGGTTGACAATCCTTGTAATGACGCTCATAACAATAATTTGTAATAAAGTACGTAACAAAAAAAGAAGAGAAGTACATTCCAAACTCTCTATAAGGGAGACTGCTATTGGCCAATTGACCCAACAATCAATTCCCACTAAAACTAATGACCCATTCTTTTGTTAGATGAGCAAACACTTCTTTCCTTACACCAAGATGGACTTCTTTATGGAGTGAAATGGCTTCAACTGCCTTGCTGTTTACTCAAAGCTAGAAGAAGTTGATTCATGCCTTTTCCTGAGGGATTACTGTAAAGTGAAAGCAAACCGTCCCAGGTGGAGATTGAACTCTGTTTGCTAATTCCATTCTCTTTTAGGCCACCTGCACCTCTATTTGTGTTATGGGATCATATCTGCTCTATCAACACTATAAGCAACACTCGGTTAATAACTATAAGAAACTGTAAACCAGAACTAACAAAATAGGTTTCTTCAGTTTTCAAGTCAGTCTGACTGGCTATGTATGTATCACACATACCAGCAGTACCAATTGAGCATGAGTGCTGAAAATTTAAACATTTCCTCCGTATTATATCAACAAACACTTTCGGGGGGGGGGGTCAAAATTCTCCCCCTAAATAGTTTTTTTCATGGGGATCCAGTTTGCTTTGTAAGTTAATGGTAAATTGATCCCTAGCTTGTACCCGCTTGTTTTTGAAAAATTTGAACTTTGGTGATTACTGCCCAATGATATATGAAAGAAGTGACTTATTCATTGATCGCCTCTTTTTTCAAATTTTTTAATTGATCACCCCAATATCGCCTACTGCAAAAAGACTGGTCACAGTTTCTATTGAGTGACTGACCAGACTTGCATTTGCGTTTTATATAAAACCAAAGAAAGGCTCCTTTTTAGTCTATACTGAAACCCAAGAGAAGGAAAGAGAAATGTTGCTATCCTAAAGGCCAGTCTTTGATGCCTTTAGATATAATGTATGAAGCTGCTGCTATTTGCAGAGTCCATTAAGAAATCCAAATTTTTATTGATTCATTCATTCTACAACTACTATGTTGCAACAGTGGCAGAATATATTTCTCATTGATAACCTTATTACTCACTGATTCAGCAACTGAATTTCCCGTATAAGAATCCAGCAAGCAGTCGAATAATCTCGCTCAATAATAGGCGTTTATGTAAATTTATTTTCTGTTTGTTTGCGCATTGTTCTCATTGGTCAATTTGGTTTCCTATTATGACATAACAATGAAGATTAACATAGAAACTTTTAAGACTTCATGCCTGATTGACCTTTAAAACAGTTCAAGTTGATTGAGACTTCGAGAAAAAAACAAGCTTGAAATTAGGATACTTGAATTATTGAAAATAACTTAGCTAATAAAATAGCTTTAGGCTCCTCAGTGCCAATCCATACATGAATAACCTCGTAATTTTCTATACGTATATTCTAGTACTATTACCGAATGTTTCTGCTACAGAGAATGTTCTAATAACTGGATTATGTTACAGAAATCATTACTGCTATACTTTGTGTCTCTAATGTATTGACAAGAATTTCAAACATTTGGTTTGATTAAAATGGTTGTCGATACCACCATTCATTTGGTGAATTCATTATCAGGTTCACAAAAATAAATTGGAATGAAATAACCAAATGCAATAGAAAAATGAAAGCCTAATTGTATGAATTATGCAAAAAATACTGGTTAGGATGAAATCTTTCAGTTTTAAATCATTATCAATTTTTGCTACTGTTTATCTTCATCTTAATTGTTGTTGCTTTTCATCACAACTAAACTCTGGCCGGTTACTTTTCAGCTGTGAACAAGTAAGTTAACAGTACGGATCAAAGAAAAGATTAAGTTCCACATGAGAATCGAACTCAAAACCCCCTATAATGGGGTGGTGGCTTGTTTAACATGCGACAGTTCTTACCAACAAACTACTGGAACTTAATGGCAAGCATCAGTCTTAATCAAACCCTCAAACCCGCACCCTATCCATGACTCCCTCTGCACCATGTTTGTCATTTAGTATGGATCGCAATAAAGAATGTTCTAGGTGAGAATCAAGCTTGCAACTTTCAACACGAGAGGGTAGCTCACTTAACATGCGACTGTTTTAACTTCTAAAGGAACTAACTACCGAGTTTAGTTGAGATAAAAAGCGACAACAATTGAGAAGTAGGTAAATTGTTGCAAAAATAACTTGTGATGTATAATACTTCATGTACTAAAGTAGATGAAAAAAAATTGTTCAGTTTTAGTCTAATGGTGTAGGTGTAAACCCACTTTCAACTCTGATCTGAAAGCTTTAATTAAAATATTCCACAGCAAATCTGATTGAATTCAATGCAAAATGGTTCATAGATTTTCTTTCTCTTCACTGTTTCATTAGTTCACTGAAAAGGAAGCAATTATAGAAAATTTGTCAGTCAAGCAGGGGGGTGGGTAGTGGTATTTTGATTTGACTTGGTGACAGAGGGAAGGGTAGGTAAGAAGCAATCTTCCACCTTGACATTTTCAGGGTTTTTTCATATTAATTATTATATTAGAACCTTATTCTCGTTTTTTACTACCTGCCTTCAAGACTCTTTCCTTTCTTATTTCTGCCCCCTTAATTGACTCTTACGATTATTGCGTCTAGATTTTGATCTTGATCCCTTTTTCTTATTCTCTTCATTCTATTTCTTTTTCCACACCCAATTGCTTCCATGCATGCAAGAGTGAACACTTGTCCACTAGGGGGAGAGAGACCAGACCTGTCAGGTGTTGTATCCATTTAGCTGTCACTTATGGAAGCAAACCCTGACATTGTTCTGATGATGGCCATTCATTCCCAAAAGGAAGGCGGCCATCTTTGATCCTTTCATACATGAATAAATAGGTTAAGCAAAGTAAAGTTACTTCCCAGGTCACACAATACATGAGGTAATGATTCTCCGTCTATGCATCAAATTGGTGGAAAATGGTAGTTAGATTATACCATAAACTTGTAGTCCCTTATCATCCAGCCTTGGACTGGAACTGGTCTGCAAATCATGTATTACTGGGTTGCAAGGAAACTATGATTTGGAAACACGAGACAATTTAAGTCACGCCTCCCACACTTCCATGAAGAAATGTGTTTGACTTACACAGCAAACCAATTACAAAAATAAAATAATGCAACAAAAACATTCCAGTAATCAATAAACTAAACATTTTTTTTTATTAGTCAATTTGAGCTTTTCCCTTCTGGAACTCAAGTGGATCCTCATATTAAATTTGTTCGATAAACTCTAGTAAAAATAAAGTTGAGTTTTTTAGCCACTTGAACATTTCTTATAGTTGACTTATCACCTATGTTCTAGTTGTGATTAACTTCAGCCCACCCTTTCCCTGTTGGTCTGCAAGAATGTTGTTGTCATTAAACTGTTCCACGGTGCAAAAAACAATTGTGGACACCTGCGATGAAATATTGCAACAAGCTGCCGAAATTCTGTTGAATAATCTTATGGAAAGTTCAAGTTTCCCAAGTATGGAATTATTCACAGTATTCGCCACCTTGTCATTATCTGTAAGGGATATACTCCTAGACCTCAAGCCAAGGCATGAAACCACAGATAATGCTGAACCCTGTATGTACTCGCCATTACGGTTAATAAATGAACGACTGTAGCGTCAAAATTTGAAGTCATGTAAAAAAAAATTCCATTGAAGAATAAATATGGTCAGAATGAATTCCATTGATATCACTCGTGTTTTATTCTGGAAAACATCCAAGATAAAGTGAAGAAAAAAGAATTTTCTCAGAAGGGGTTTAGTGAAGTACTGATGCCAATTTTCAACTGTGAATGAAACAATTCATGTGTTCAAATGGGAAACATCAATACTTTTGTGCTTTTGTGCCAATATTAAGAGAAAGACTCCTGAATTTGTTCATTTCTGGGGTTGACTGCGGGTAACTTAAGCTGCAGAAAGAAACCATTGTACTCAATATCTTGTTTCATTGATGTAGACGTACGTATAGTACTTAGAGAAAATGTTCGAATTCAAACAATCAAGTAAATCGTGTTAGAACCCTAACCTACATGCAAAGCAGTTAATTTGGTCAGTCTATCATTTAGTTGGACTGACAAGGCTTTTTTTCTTCTCTTGTTAAGTATCCATTTTCAAAGTTAATTTGGTCATTAGGTTTTTAACTACTTGCCTTGTTTTATTGACTGCAATGGCTCTTTAGTGGGTAGAATACCATAAAAGGTCAAATGAAACCAGCAATTTTGTTCTTGTACCCTCTACAATCATCAACAGTTGATGAAAGAGACAAAAAGCTGTTAAGATCCCTGTTATTGCAGCACCCGTTTAGAGTACCATTAAAACTTGGTTCTTTAAGGGTTATCTTGAGGGGTTTGTGAACATTGCCATTTTAGAACTAATTTCATTTGTCTCTTTCCTTGTTTTGTTTTTTTGTTGTTTTTGTTTTTTCCTTAAATCTTTTTTTTTTACTATTCTTAGATATATTGGATGATTAACCAGCTTCTGGTTAGGTGTTTACAGCAAAAGAACTTGGTGTACCTATTTAATAAGATCACTTTTTTTTTTTTTAAATGAACTAAATCTGATGGATTTTACACACAGTGTATTAATTATGAGTAACCAAAAACTTCAGACAAATATGACTATATGGCAAATTCATTATGACAGCGTTCTCAAATCTGCTAGGGTGCCACAATAACAGGCATCTATAATGTATGATTGGGTTCCTCCTGTCCTTCTCCTCCTACTCTCCTCCTGTCCTTCTCTTCCTACTCTCCTCCTGTCCCTCTCTTCCTACTCTCCTCCTGTCCTTCTCCTCCTACTCTCCTCCTGTCCTTCTCCTCCTACTCTCCTCCTGTCCTTCTCCTTCTACTCTCCTCCTGTCCTTCTCCTTCTACTCTCCTCCTGTCCTTCTCCTCCTACTCTCCTCCTGTCCTTCTCTTCCTACTCTCCTCCTGTCCTTCTCTTCCTACTCTCCTCCTGTCCTTCTCTTCCTACTCTCCTCCTGTCCTTCTCTTCCTACTCTCCTCCTGTCCTTCTCTTCCTACTCTCCTCCTGTCCCTCTCTTCCTACTCTCCTCCTGTCCTTCTCCTCCTACTCTCCTCCTGTCCTTCTCCTTCTACTCTCCTCCTGTCCTTCTCCTTCTACTCTCCTCCTGTCCTTCTCCTCCTACTCTCCTCCTGTCCTTCTCCTCCTACTCTCCTCCTGTCCTTCTCCTCCTACTCTCCTCCTGTCCCTCTCTTCCTACTCTCCTCCTGTCCCTCTCTTCCTACTCTCCTCCTGTCCCTCTCTTCCTACTCTCCTCCTGTCCCTCTCTTCCTACTCTCCTCCTGTCCCTCTCTTCCTACTCTCCTCCTGTCCCTCTCTTCCTACTCTCCTCCTGTCCCTCTCTTCCTACTCTCCTCCTGTCCTTCTCTTCCTACTCTCCTCCTGTCCTTCTCTTCCTACTCTCCTCCTGTCCTTCTCTTCCTACTCTCCTCCTGTCCTTCTCTTCCTACTCTCCTCCTGTCCTTCTCTTCCTACTCTCCTCCTGTTCCTCTCCTCCTACCTCATTATCTCTCTATATTCCCTTTTTTGTCTTAATTATTCATTAATTGTTGCCCAGTCTGGCACAAAGCCACAATGGATGAGACGTGCATGAAGACCGAACACCCTTATCCCAAGAAAGTCATATGAGATTAGTTTGCTGAACATGGCGCCAGGATAGAAACCTTATTCTAGTTTATATAAATCAAAGTGATTAGAAAATAATGAACTCTTTCTTTTCATTGAAGGTTGTGACATTTATCACCAAGAATAACATTTATCTATGTTTTTGACTATTATTCGTGTCTGTTTGTGTGTTTGTGTGAGTGAGATCAATTTCAATACTGATCCCTTTGTTTTGACACTTGTTGCCTTCCTATATAAGAGTTGTCTGCCCTTGAAATACAAGTTGCTGATACTTGTGGAATGTTCCTGAAATAACTGACCTTTGTATTTTTAGTTTTGGTCTTAGATAAAAACTAGGTTCCTTATGTGGCCTCGAGTGGTCTGTGAACAGTATTAACTGTCTATCATAAAACGTTTCATTTTCAATTTAGACCTAAATGTATTCGTCTCTTCCTCTGTGCTTTTGAATTTTATTTTTTCATATAGATATACTATGTTATTTAAGGGTTCTGAGTCTTTTTAGCTCCGCAGACCTTTTGATATTGGTCATATTTCTTGCCGAGAAGGGAGTGGATGTTAATCGCAGCCAGAATGTTGGTGATAAGTCACTTTTAAGTGGTTAAAAACACTCAATTTTCTTTCTAAAAGGGCTTATCTAGCAAATTTAATATTGAGATCTGACGAAATTGATTTTTTTCTTATTGTACGAAGAAATCATATAGTTTGCTTTTAGTCCAGGAACACATGCTTTGTGGCTCAGAGATTGGGAACCACGTGTGTTATTGACCAGCTTCTGGATGAGTGTGATCAATAGAAAAAAGAACTTGGTGTACTATTAAATAAGTTTGCTTTAAAAAGAATGACCTAATTTGGAGTTGCTGAAGTATCTGGTTTACAGTACAGCATTGGATCAGTTTATCCAGCCATCTTTGGTCCAGAGGTGATCCGGATTGGTAGATCAAGGCTTAATACATACTTGAAGTATAAACTAAACTATGAAAAGTAAAGAACGGAAATCGTATTTGACAGATACGATCTAATACACCCCTAAATCAGGATCTGTTTGATATTTATAAATCCGCTTAAAATTCTTCAAATATATAATCTTCATTAATTCTCAATAAAATTCTCCAAGTATAGAATACAAAATATTCAATGAAAATTAAACCAAGAAGAGTGAAGAATGAATTTGTTTATAACAAATACAAATTAATCCTCTTCAAAAACAGGGTTTGTTGAATCAATAGTAATCTATTAATCTTCAGCTGAAGAAAATTGAATCATGCTATGAAAATTTAGATAAGCAACCTAGCCCGCCAGTTCTAAAAGCTCGATTGGTTGAGTACAATCATTCTTATTCAGCTGTAATGTTAATAATGTT
This sequence comes from Thysanoteuthis rhombus, assembly GCA_963457665.1. Taxonomy (NCBI): domain Eukaryota; kingdom Metazoa; phylum Mollusca; class Cephalopoda; order Oegopsida; family Thysanoteuthidae; genus Thysanoteuthis; species Thysanoteuthis major. The sequence goes on along the minus strand of OY735238.1, from coordinate 39,274,352 downwards.
TGCTTTCAGATCATTAGGCATGTATGTATGTATTATTGATCTCTGCTTACATCCACATCTAGAGAGTCACAGAGTCAGGTACACTGGCAACTGTTAATAAGACCCACTTTTGGCTCTCCAGGCCTGTCGAAGCTTTCTTTTGCTTACAACACGGGGTATTTCCCAATGGTCTCCCATGTAGGTACTGACCAGGCTCAATGTTGCATAACTTTGCTTACAAAACTGATCTATCAAATGCAATTCGGCCATAACCCCTTAGCCTCGGGGAGAGATTCCTCTAACGTATTTTTTGTGCTGAGTGCATCGTAAAGAGACATTAAGTACCATTTTTGATGTATTTGGTATGATTCTAAGTTAGATTGAACCATGGCCTACTATTTTACCATAGGGCTTCGGTGATCGGTGATCATTAGGCATAAAGCAGATTATGATTATATATGGATTATAAGACCCATGTTTTATCCATTTGCCTCTCTCCTTAACACATTCAGCAAAAAGACATCAATTGACATCCCCCTTTTGAAATTATGCATTGTCTCCATTTTGTCTTCTGCACACTGCTGTAATTAATACAGTTTTACTGTCCCTTATCTGTGACTCTGACCAACCAAAATATGAAGTTCTTTAAAAGCCATTATTTCATCATGAGTGGAAATTTTCACACTAGTTCTCACAGTAAGATTCAAAGGTGAGAGACAAGTTAAATTTCCTGGGCATTTAACCCATTCTGACCACTGTAAAAGGTTTGGTGTCTCTATATAACACCTTAGAAACGTGTGTATATATATATATATATATATATATATATATATATATATATAGTTGATGAAAGTTGAGGAAGTTGAAAAGTAGAACTTGAGAGAAAAGCAGGTGTTACATCTCAAAAAATTTCATTATCACGTGGGTATGTTTCAATGCATTTCGACGGGCAGTCCTACAAAACAAACCACAACACAAAAATATCCCCATTTCTTTCCTCAACCTCAAAGATGTAAATAGCACTGAATTTTCTCAACACAGCTACAAATTTCTTGAAAAAGATGGCTGGCACCTATCAGAATGCAATGAGACATGCTCACACGATAATAAAAATTTTCAAGATGTGACACCTGCTCTTCTCCAAAGTTTTTTCTCTTCACTTTCCAATCGTCACTTCCATCAACATTCTGTCGGATCACCTCACATTCACAAAACAAACACATCTATCTATTTATGTCTCTCTCTTTCTCTATGTATGTGTGTACATATGTATATATATATATATATATATAAAGCTCTATTTTGTGTCAGTTGTAGTTTTTATCTGTGAAATCTTGTTATTGTGTCTTCATTGACTCTAATTACTTAATGTGAAAGATTACTTTTTCTTGTTTCCTGAACCATATCTCAGTCATCAAGTGTCATTCAGCTGATGTCTTACATCTTGACTCATTGTTTATAATACTGCTCACATGTTACCTGCTTCAAGAATAAGGCACTCTCGAAATTTATTATGCAAAACTTGATAGTCTAGCAAATAAGCAGTCATAGTTGTAGTTCTAGGTGATATCTTAGCAGCAGTAACAACAAAGCCTTCATCAGATGTTGACTCTGAGTTCAGTCATGGCTTCAGGGGGGCCAACAAATTATTACTACTAACCCAGGGTGCCCCAGCTGTACTTCACAAAACCACCAGGTTCTGTTGGTTTTTTCAACAAAGTGGAACTTTCCAACTCTGTTGGTGACGCTGTGTGTGTGTGTGTGTGTGTGTGTGTATATATATATATATATATATATTTATCCGTCTGTTATTTTAAATAATGTCATGCAATATTCTTCTGCATGAATGCAAACGCTAATTATTTTACATTAGGAAGAAACCGAAAATGAAAAATGGATCCATGTATCTGGGGGGAGAAAAAAAATTTCTCCACATTTTCGAAAATGGGTTTATATTTTGCTCTGTGGTGTCCTTGTAATTATATATATATATATATATATATATATATAATTTTCTTTTCTTCCGGGATTGCCTCAGAGCTGATTTTTATTTATTTCCATCAGCTTTGCCCATCTGTTACAGCATTTCCTAGCAAGTTCATTGATAATTTGTTTCTCTACCAGATGTTACCACCACATGATTCCTGATTATTTATTTCTTATCAAATCAAGCGAAGAATCACACTAGGATGGCAAGCCTTTGGCAGAGCTAGCTCAACCTTCAAAAATAATAAGATCCCATTAATCCTAAAGAGAAGGGTGTATAACCAATGCATCCTCCCAATAGTCACTTATGGAGCTGAAACATGGAACTTAACCAAGAAACAGACCCGTAAGCTGAGAACCATGCAACGTGCACATGAAAGAATAATGCTGGGCCTCACATGGAGAGACCACAAAACAGCACAACACATCCGGGAAAAGACAAGAGTTAGAGACATCATAGAAGCCATAAAAAATCTCAAATGGCGGTGGGCTGGCCATGTTGCAAGAATGGCTGACAATCGATGGACATCACGACTCACAACATGGATTCCCCGAGACCATATGCGCAACCGAGGCCGGCAAAATATTAGATGGAGAGATGAACTAGACAGGTTCAGGAAGTACTGGCTCCGTGACGCCCATGATAGAGAAGTGTGGCAAATCCTGGGGAAGGTCTATGTCCAACGACGGACGCTAAAAGACTGATGATGATGATGATGATATTTTCCAATGTTTTGTGTCACTTGATTTTGCCATGGGAGACTAGTCAATTCATTGAACACAAAATTTATTGAATCCTCTTATAATATTTGTAATAATTGATCAGCTTATATTTGTACGACCATCTTGGGAAATATCTACTTATATGGTACACCATGTGAATGTCTATATTTTTGTCTTTAAAATTTGTAGAGGGCAACAACTGTAAAATGCTAATTATAAAGTAGTGTCCTATATATTTTTCTTTTTTTTGCAAATGCATGAAAAATATATTTTCATTCTGATTAAACAGAAAATGCTGAGCAATATGATGTTTTTAATATTTTCTGAAGTACAGTAAACCCTCAGTGACACAACTTGATGTAATGAATTTTGGCTTTAACAGACACATAGACTATCACAAAGTTATTTTTCATAGTCCAGTCTTTTGGGGCTTTCATTTAGCTCAAGATCAAAGTTTAGTATCTGTTTTTCTCATGTCAACGAAACAGAGCTTCCAATTCAATTTTAGATGTTACTATGGTGGTATTTTAATCATTTTCTTTATGAATTTTGATTTGATTTCAATATTTTACAAGTTGACTAAAACAAAAGTTATTATGAATTTTATATATTGTCATTACTGAAAACCATATGATTCAACATTTTAAATTTCAAAGTTTACCCCACTTTTACTTCGCAATGAAAAAATCAGGTAATTTGATTTCACAAAATCATTTCAACTTACGAACATTCATAGCTCATTTTTGACTCAATTATTAAATTTTGTGTTAGAATAAATTATTGCTTGTCTTGTATTTCTGTAATTAAATTATTGTGAGTTTTGTCTTGAACTAAATGCTGCAAAAGGTTGAAACATGAAATTTTGGTGGTTCCTCAAACTTTCTTCTTTTTTACCAAACGATGTATACTAAAGTCAAAAACAGATCCAGGTGTTAACGAGCTGCAATCAGATTTACCCAACAATGTTTGTTATAGCAATGGGTGAAACAAGTATTTAAATTTTGTTTTAGTTTGTTTTTAAGTAAACCAAGATGGGACTCCAACATACATCATCATCTGTCTATTAACATCTGGTGGACATAGTCCTTCCAAAACATCTTCCAAAACTCTCAATCAGGACATCATATTGACAATATCTCCTGAATTTGTCCAAATCGCCCCACTATATTTTTTTTTTTGTTGTCTACAAATTTGCATATGATCTTTTGGGATCTACATCATAAATCATGATGTCCAGTGGTTGTCTGACATTCTTGCAACATGGCTTGTCCATTGCCTTTATGTTTTCTAATGGATTTTATGTAATCTCCTGTTTTTTCTCCAATATACTTTTGTCTTGTAATCCCTCTATACTAAGCATGATCTCCTCTGAAGCAAAGCAATTTGTTCACTCAATCATTTAGTTGTACTGATAAGACTTTTTTTCTTTTATTAATTATCTATCGATTACCTGTAAGTATTGATTGAGTTAATTTGGTTTTTGATTACTTGTGTTACCAATTGAAATGATTCTTTAATGGGTAGAATAACGTAAGAGATCAAAATGGCAATTTAGTTCTTGAACCCTCCACTATCATCAATTGTTGCTAAAAGAGATAAAAGGCTGTGAAGAATTATAATCAACAGAGGAAGAGTGAGAGAAAAAAATATGAGGAATATAATTGAATTTCTTTGAAGTAGTTTTAATTATTTGTTTTTGACAAATATTTCTTCAATTTCCTTTCTGTCGCTCTCTATCACGATTCCCAGATCATCATTGTTAGATTGAGAAAGAACGATGAGTTGTTTTGGGAACCCAACACTTAATTACTTCATTTCAAAAAAATAAGCGAGTGGCCCAGGGAATGTTTATTACTCCACCATCCACCATAGAATATGGTTTTAATCTGTTTGTGTTCAGAATGGTCTCAATATTGTTAATGGTTGGTATACTGTAAACAGATTGCCACCCAAATCCTATAAGGAGTATTTTACGCATAACTAAAAAGTGAAAAAATATACTGTCAATTCGCGAAAAATCGGAAAAGAGACCAATGAAAAGAGACTCTCTTTCTTTATAGATATTGTATATTGCACCTGAAGAAGGCTATAGAATAAATCAACCAAAACGTATCAACATCAAAGACGGGAAGTAGATATTAGATTGTCTAAAGAAGAGTTGATATCATGATTTGTGTATGTAATCGAGTATTATTTAAACTCAACGTTATGTAACAGTGCTTTGTAAAATTAAGTTCTGTACTATATCTTATAACTCTCAAGACAAAGGTGTCACCAATGACCAGGGAACAAACCCTGCCAAAGTCATACTAATGACTTTAAAAATGGTACTCAGGGCCTCTCTCCTAAAGAGTAGGATTGAGGGTAAGTGTTTATCGAACCAGGGATTGGAGTCAGGCCAACCGCTATTGGAAAGAACAATAGCAAAAAGAAAGAAGAATCTTTGGGTCACCTCTGACTACAGTGAGCAAACCAGCTACTAGGGAAGGGATCAACCCCTGAAATAACAAAAAGATGACTTTGGTGGGTGGAGGTTTAAGATACTCATATGAATTGAAGTCCCTTGAGTCTTGATATCAGCTTCTAAGTCATTATGTCTGGATTTTGATGAATTTAATACTTGTTACCCACATCTTATTTTTGACAATAGAAACTATTCTTGTTGTTGTGTTTATTTAGGTCCCAAAATTCTTCTTTTTTTACTTGATTTTATTTGTTTCCGTGTTTTAATTCTCCAAGACATTTCGGTATTAGTTTCCCATTGAGCAGTTCCAGACTCTCTGACAAGTGTCAAGACCCTTGAAAAATTGGCTAAGTGAAATTTCCTGTGAGAAAATTGGTGATAAGGAATAAATTAAACCAAAATAATGAACAAGCTGGAATGGTTTTTTAAAAAATTCTGATACACAATTTATTTTTTATTTTTTGTGTTTTGTTCCAAGTCTTTGTTTGTCTTGTGAGATAAGTAAAGCCTAACCCATTAACTGCGTAAGGTGGTGATAGTTATCCGTAACAAGATAAAAGCCCTTGCCCGTTACAAGTTATACTTGGCAAGATAGAAGCCCTGCAATTATTCACTCTTGACAAATTCAAATTTGGTATGTTTGTATGTATGGAATCCCAAACATCTTCAAATGTCAAGGGATTTTGAGAAATTGCTTTTTACAACTGACTTTTTCTTTCTTCTAAGAAAATCCAAGCTATCACGGTCTTTTTTTTTCTTGTAGTTTTAAATAAAATTCTTTGTACATTGAGAGAAAATATCAGTAATAGAAACCCCCCCCCCCAACCTTTTAAAGGAAAAGTCGTTAGCATCCTTAGGCTAACTACAGCATCCGCCATCCCTGCCCAGGCTCAACATATTACAAGTTTTTATGTCTCGACTCCACTTAGCAATTAGTAAAATATACAAGTATCCGGTGACATAACTCACATTACTTGGCGCTATTTTGCCAATATAGGAAAAAATGGATTCACACCTTTCCCTAGGGTATCAGCACGGTGAACATACTCAGAGTTTGAATTCTTCTTGCCAAGTCCATTTTTGTTTCTTTACCACTTGGCCACCCAGCACTTTCTTTTAAGCGAAAGATCCTAAAAATAGAGAATCTTGTAATTATAGACTTCGGAAAGTTTATCTCAGAGGAAATATTTCTGGCTTTCAAATAACTTCTGATCTTTTATGTCCAATGTTTCTAAACTGACCTTCCATGTGTCAACAGAGAGAAAATATTCAACCATTTCTCTGCGGAATTCCATTTGCTGTTCAACTTATAAATGGTGCTTTTGTATGAGAGAACAAGTCAGAACCAAATTGATCGGCGATTTGGGAATAGGTTCAAAGAATTTTAGTATTTCTGGAATTCAAGAAATGCTTTAAGATCTAAATTCAGAAATGATTTGCCATTTTTTTTTTTTCTCTTAATATTTGACTCTGAGTGTAAACCTACTGAAACATGCACACACACATCCTCACAAACGTGTACACCTACATGCACACATACATCCATACACACGTGTACACCTACATGCACACATACATCCATACACACGTGTACACCTACATGCACCCATACATACACACACACGTGTACACCTACATGCACACATACATACACACACACACACGTGTACACCCACATGCACACATATATACACACACACGTGTATACTTCCTTATCTTGCTTGTCATGATAAATCTAACATTTTTCATCAAACTCCTATTGAGTTTTGATTTTATTTTTTCATAAAGTAACAATGACCAGACACAAAACCAGTGACATCATGCACAAATAACAGTGGCATATGCCAAAACTGATGATGAATTCACTCCCACTCTTGAAGCCCAACTCAGGTCGACTTGTTTGCGAATCGCATTTACAGTTACAGGAACTACTGGGAGTCGGAACGGGAAATGTAATTTGGAAAAATATTTTATGGAGAAATGAAGTTGATTATGTTCAGCCTTTAGATTTTAATGAAGCAAAGGAGTGCAACTAAGCCTGTTATTTTTTTTTCATTTCTTAGTTGTAATTAAATCACTTGATATAACTATAGTTGGAAATTCCTTGTCCTAAACATTATTTTTTACATTAGGTGACATAGAAAGTTTATCAAATAAAAATGATTGACTATTTCTAAAGAGTCTTTGATACTAGATCTATTGAACAACTATGGGTCCCCCATAAGGGGATGCAAATGCATTCCCTTGGAAAATTACTACAACTAATTTTCTCCGCTTATTTATTATAATGTTTTAATATAAGTAATTTGTACATTTTGGCTCGATGGTAGTGTTTGTTGACATTATTGCTATGCATATTGCATAAGCTCTACACTGCACGGATATATATATAGGTGTATTGTCATCTACTTCTTGTACTCTTTCTGGATCTATAAAGAAAAAAACAAAATCAATATTCTAAAATTACTTCCAATCTTGAATCTTTATATTTTGTATAACTTTTGATTTATTCTGTTTCGGTATGTCCCCCTGTCAGTCAGTGGCAGCAGTTGGTACTAGAGATGCTTGCACTTCTAAAAACTGCGAAATCTTGTGCTTAATAATAATTCTTTTTTTTTTTTTTTTTTTGTTTCTGTCAGACATATTTAGTGCAGAAAATGACTGAAGTCAATCAAGGAAATGATGTAGCTGTGAAGTCAGTAAATTATAAGAAAAGTGAAAATATTGCCTCCATACTAGTCGGTTCAAATGTCGCCTACATGAAGTTGGTTCTGTTGATGTGAGAATATAACTTTGATTACTGTTTCAGGTCTTTACCCCAACAACCAGAAATTGCTGGGTCACTATATATAAATATTTAGAGTGAATCATCTTCAATAAATTCTACCTGTTATATCCTGGGTAATTTTTCAATTTCAACTTCTTTTTTTTTTTTCCTGGAAAAAGTGTCTTATTTCTCATACTTGTTATGTTGTTTGTACAAATTAGAAGCCCTAAAAACCCATGTTGAAGAAAACAGAATTTTTTTTCAAAAAAGTCGAAAAAGGGGTGGGGACAACGTACTGATTATAACAATTCTACTATCAACTTACACAGCTGTATTTCCATTTCTCTCTGCATACTTTTCATTATTGAGTTTGAAAGATGTATCATATAACATTTGTTTCCACTTTACACCATTAGTAACTAAATTAATAATGCTTGATAGCATAATACCATGAATGATATTGTCTATAACTTTGAGCAGAGTCATTAACATACCAACTTTTATTCGGACAATCAAATCTCTTCTTCACACTTTGATGTCGACACAACATTTTGGATGATTGATTCTATGGCCTTCATCAGGTACAATTAGTAATATCTGTTAGGGAAAAGTCTCTTTTATTGATCTCTTTCTTTATTTTTTTCTTCTTTGTTTTGTGTCCCCAAAAAGGGACTCTCTTTCTTTCCTAGATAGATATTATATATTGCACCTGAAGATGGGAAGGAGATATTAAATTGTCTGAACAAAAGTTGGTATGATGAGTTGTGATTGTAATTGAGTATTATTTAAACTCAATGTTGCATAACAGTGCTTTGTAGGATTAAGTTCTATGTTATATATTATCACAACTCTCAAGACAAAGGTGTTGTTTTATTATTGATTGCGGTGCCCTGTGGGATGCACCAATCAGACACTGGATTCTTAACTCTGACTAAACTTCTGAAATTGAGAACTGGTACAAAAATGTGACTTATACGGTAATTTTTGGAATGGCTGTGAATCAAGGTAAGATTTACATCTTTGATCTTTTTTTTCCCCAGAAGTTTTTGGGTTGGAAGGAGAGAATATAAGCATAATCTCATTTGCTTTGTGACTCGTTTTTTTTTTTCTTTCAAAGGAAATGTTATTGATTATTTTTCATTTTGATCATTTCAGATATATCTTCCTCAGGTAATAATTCTTCTACCTTTTATTCGTGATGCTATGTATTTGTAAGGTTTAGTTGGTGTTTTATTCGTGGTGTTTGTCTCTTTTCATTTGTCTTTCATTTCTTGATTTCTGAAATCCTAACAACATAAACATTCATCAATTACATTATGATCCAACAGCAAGATTTTTATACAATCCAGTTTTTTAGTCTTGAAATCTAAATTTAGGAATAAGAAAAACGGTCAGGCATAATCCCGTAAATAAGAATTGAATTAGTTTTTGATTTTACTTTCATATCAGTTTCTCCAATATTTACTTACATTTGACTAATTGCTTACATTCATTAAGTAAATTAAATTGATCGCCTTTCTATTAAAAGAACAAAAAACGTCTCTTGTGTGAATTAAAAGGCGGGAGGACTTGAAACTTGTAAACTGATTCATCATAAAAAAAAAGTTTTGAATTTCAGTTTAACCACTTGATAAAAAAAACAAACGGATTAACCACTTGATATTTATCTGTTGACTGATTGATCACTGTAGTTAACTAGTAGCTCTTTTATACAAGTTCATGATCAAAACCACATTGTTCTATGGAAGTAAAATGCAATCAAGTCACATGATTTATGTATATGTGTGACTATGTCCAATATTGATGTATTACAATGGTATCTACTACCGTGAACTTTCATGCTCAACCCTCACTGTCAAATATATCGAACAATTGGTACTGTGACTGAGCGTTTTGTAACTTTCATTTTATCAAATCAGTACACACACACACACACACACCTGGCATGGATCTTTTTGTAAAACTTGTGAAATGTTTGTAAATCTTTGCTTACAACTAATAATAAACATTAGTATAAACAAGCATGTGCTGAAACCAGTTATGGTTGTGTACTGTCTCTTTTGCCTTTATGGTCACTCTTTTATTTCATTTCTGTGATTGGCTTGGATAGTTCTTTGATGATTTTTCTTTTTATTTAATATCTGTCTGCAAATGAACCACACCTACACGGCATCATGATTTAAAAACTTGAGCACTGTCATGGGGTGCAACGAAGGTATTGTATTTGTTTGCAATTCAAATTGACTAAGAAGTCATGTTTCGGTAATGATAGACTGACAATAATCAAAAGTTGAATATTGGTTTTGCTAACGTCAGTTTCAACAGAGGCAGTTGATTCGAATGATGCCTGGTCTGTGGATTTATACTCTGATTATAAAAGCCATAATGATAACAATGGTCGGTTGTTTTCTTAGATTCGTATACAACAGTTCATAAGTTGTTTCCTTTGCATGATATGTGGGACTAACAAACCAATAGTGAGTGTTATATGAGTTAGATAATCTGTGATTATATTTTGTGTTCTTTCATCTCTCTAATCCTTATGTTTTAGATCTGTCTATTTCTGTTTCATGGTGTGTGCATGTTCTCTAAGAGTTTGCTCAAATAATAATATCAAGTTCATGTGTTTGTGTATTAGTCTGAATACTTTAATAATACTGGAATGTTATTGTGTATCTCTCTTGTGATGTTAACTTCTGTATTGAATGTGTTCATATGAGCTTGACATGTGCATGTATATATTAAGTGTTGTTGTTCATATTCTATTTGAGAACTGAATTTTACCTCTCCAAGTTGGGAGAGGTGTATGTATTCTCTAGGGTCTGTCTATCTGCAGGATATTGCCAGAAGTTTTCTATGAATTACAATGAAATTCTGTGGAGCTGTGGACCATTTGCTACTGAAGAATTGATTGAATTTCAGAGTGGATGCAAGAATTTGTTTACAACTGAGAGATATGTTTCTATCATTATGCAGGATAAGAGATTAAAAATGATCTGATGATAAAAAGGCTAAATTCGAATTTCAAGAGAAGTAATCCAATATTTGTAAATTAAGAATTACTCTCCCTTGTTTTTTGATGTTATATTTTCATTCACTTTTTTTTTGTTGTTGGTGTACGGTGTTGGCAGAGGTGTGTGCTCTAAGTGCTTTCTAGTTATATCTTTGGATTGAATGCTTTCAGATCTATAGTTTTTATATTATATTACAAAGCTTATAAACTATAACCCATTTTGATTATATAAAAAAAAGATTTAAAGAAAGAGAAAATCTATGATTGATAACATGTTCCAAACCATCATTCAACATTCAACCGTTAGAGGATCCATTGCCAGGTATACAGCCTCTCAAAGTATGAGGCCAAGTATAAAGAAACGTTGGATTGGACCCAATACAAACCTAATGTGCAAAAAATCCCAAAGGGTACGCTTGGAAATATCAAAACAACTAGACGATACTGCATTTAGAAATTAATGTATTCATATGAGTGAATGATATCTTTAAGTTTGTCCATAAGATAAAGCTTTTCTTCCCCTGAGAGGCTTTAGTGGAAGGATGTTTAATTGCAAAATCTTCAGGGAAAGATGTTAGAATGACCACTGTCAGGGTAGGGGATGTTGGAATGATTCTAAATCCGTTTTCTTAGTCCAAAATCCATGGGATGTTTCTTACCCAACTAAGCGCTTACAAAGAATATTTTGGTTGACTAAAATTTCAGGAAGAAATTGGTACTATCCATGGGCGTACGCTGACATTTTTCTGGGGTGAGGTGTGGGCAAAAGGATATTATCTGAATGTATCTTAGTGGCAACCCTATTACACATTAGGTGAGAAGGCCTAATCCAAGGGGGATGTCAAATGCACCTTTTTGCCCTATACCCTCCCCATCCCCGTGGAGACCCATGGTGCCATCAGGTTCTGATGAATAGCCTTTAATGTTAATGGTCGAGTGATTCATAGAATTAAAGGTCATAAGGTCATGTGACTTATTGGATGGGGGCTTCTCTTGCCATTTCTCACCAATCAGATTCTGTCCGACCATGAATTTGGTCTTTGCTGAAAGCATAATTATTATAAGTTTCTAAAAAGGTTTTTTAGGTTGTATTTCATAACTTTTCGGTCGGCACTCTCCAGTCCACTTTTTGCATCAACTGGTTAATTTATCAGACAATAAAAATGAGCATCTCTATCAATCTCTTTTTCAAAGTAACGATCCCAAGCCATTGCTTGGTTGCAAAGACCGGCTGACCGGGACATCATTTCAAAATAGATAAATCAATAGATAAAGAATAAGTGAAAAAATTTTGGTGAAATAATCCAGATTAAAACCTGAATATATTTAAATGTATATATTTATGTATCATTCTGGTGAGAAAATGGTATAAATTGTACGACATTTCAGTTCATACAAGATGAGGTTACTAGTACTTTGCATTTGTACATGATATATGTCAGTGGGTCGTGAAGTTGAGCTGGTACTGAATGGGACATCTTTAAGAATTACTGCTTTAGGCTAACGTGTTAACGTCGGAAATACAACTGTTGGTGAAACTTATTTTTGTTTTCTTTTGTTCCTGTTAGTCTATATGGTCATTCACTAAACTCTACCTTGTCTTGGTACAAGTCACCCAATGAGTACTGAGCTCGTTACAAAGTAGTTGATTAGTACTCAACTCGGTATTCTTTATTTCTTGACGATTTGCTTATCATCATTTACTCGACTCAGTTTACTTTTGGGGCACCCAGTGAGCATCAGGATCTAATTCCCTGCTCTGTTTTAATGATATGCAAGACTAGATTGCTGACCATCAGACCACATGGAAGCACTCCAAGTTGGTTTATATAATTAAACCAGAACTGATTCTGAGTATTGACTTTTGGATGAGGTAAGCTAGGGATTTGTATTTAATTCTGTTAGCCGGGGTTTTGAACTTAATACAGTGAGTTTATATTGATCATCAGGACCAATTTTTAGCCAATAGCCTAATGCCCGGGGTGGGGGTCAATAGAATAATCTACTCTAGTTCACTCAAATACACTTAAAACTACATTGCAGTTAATATTGATAATTTTTACCAACCCAAGTATCATTGTGTGAAAATGCTGATAATGTTATCTTGTAATAAGTGAGTGTCATGAATAAAATCTGTCTGTTTACATGGGTACATTTTTCTGTTTGGCCTAAATATTTAGATAATTTTCTCTGTTTATAACATAAGTAATTTGAGATGGTCCTTCTGGATAAATAGCACAAGACAGTTTTTTGGGGTTTTTTTTCTTTTCAAATGTTTCCACAATAACCTTATTTGGTCTGTACGTACATATGTATGCTTATTGTTACCTTAGTACATTAGTGTCTACCAACATAAATTTTGTCACCTATGCATGTGATGTTATTATATATACCAGTTACTGCCCGCAAAAAAAAAAAAAATTCTGATGTATTTGATTTTATGATCATATATAATTTTTTAAAGTATAAATTGATTTTATCTTACTTATTCTGTATTATGAGTAGAGAAACAAAGAAAAGAGTCTCTCTGTTCATTATGAAGATAGATGGTGGTAAAGTTGTCTACTCGTAGAATTGTAAATCTTTTCTGTAATCAGAAACCAAAGTTATGACTTAATATCCTAGCACACATCACATTTTTTTTACATGACTTTTTTTACATCTGTTTGTGGAGTACAATTGTTTGCTAACTATGAATGCCACCAGCGAGTTTGTGTGTTTTATTGAGAGCCAGAATCCCAGTGGTTATATACTATTCTCTCATTCTTTGTGTTCATTCAGGATGATTTCTCTTTATATTAGAATGGTTCTGTTTGTCTGCGAGTGTAATTCCAGTCATTTTTGCAGGATTGTCAGATCTTTCCTGCCGGAATGTCTGCCACTGCTTCAGTCACAGCATGTGCCATCATTACTTTTGCATAATGTCAGGCTCCTCTTTTGCTCTCATTTTCTCTCCGCAATCCCCCCACCCCCCACCCAGAAAGATTTGGCTGTTCTTCTCAAAGAGTTCCTTTCTTTGGTTCCTATCATAATTTCTTTCATTTGAAAATCAGGAAATCTTTTTCTTGCTTCATGAAAATCAATGTGCTCTTTGTTGAGAATTTTGGCTGTTTTAACCGTTGATAAAATGAAATGTACAAATTGTTTGAGAGGTAATTTATGTATCTATGTCTGTGCATATATATATATATATATATATATATATATATATATATATATATATATATATATATACACACACCGAAACAGCTGTCTGTGGATGACACAATAATATATATATATATATATATATATATATATATATATATATAATGAATCAATGAAATTGCTGAAATTAACTTGGTTTTTTTTTTGTTTTTTGTTTGTTTTTGTTTTTTTTGGAGGAAATGGTTAAAGTTCGATTCCACTTTGATCACATAAACTTCTGATTCAAACCCAAGCTGATGAAACTGAACATGTTATTGGTTATAAATATTTGGAAATAATTAGTTTTTTCCAATTTGTCAAATCCTGTTGATTAAACATGATCGGAAATATTATTCCACTGATAAAAAAAAAATACTTTTGATTGTAAAAAAAGTAGTACGTGATTTTTATCCTTGTTTTGATGAACTTTTGATCGAATTAAAACTGCAAATTTATTTATTTTTTTGTAAAAAATTATATTAATTTTGTCAATTTAGCAATTTCGCACATTCCGAGTAAGATATGTACCCCCTCTCCTGTCAGATTTGGAGGACTACCGCTCACTGCAACTCATCCAAGCCCCCTAACCGTCAATATTGAGGTTTGGTAGTCATATCATCAATGCACTGGATGCAATATTTGCAGACTTTTCTTGTTTGAGGGGGGGGGGGGTTAATATGTCCGTCACACATACAAGCATATACAGGATATTGTGCGAACTCCTGCAGGTTTTGTGTCCCCCAACACCTCCAGATGTCCCCACCACTCCTAATGTATGTAATATACAGAAAAAGATATTACTGAGGAGGAGGGGGAGGATCCTGTTATCACACTGGAATTCTTTTCTCAGCACCCAGACTGTCTGTGTCCCTACCCCTAATTCATTCCCTTATTTCATCCCTAATGAATGAAGGCCCCAGGAAGGTGCTGAAAGGCAGCAAGGAAAGGGGGGTGGAATTGGCAACTCCCAATACACTAATCCTTCCTTCCCATTAGAAAGAAGAAAAAGAGGAAAAACCTTACCCAACATAAGTACTCTCATATTTACATATGTACCTTCATCATTCAAAAAGAGATTGTCAAAGTTGCCAATTCAGTGCTTTTCTCTCTAAATCTAGCCTGTTTCTTGTTCTGGTAGTGTGAAAAACACTAAATCAAGTGTGGGCATTTGGGCCTTTTTTCAACCATTTTTTTACATATTTTGGGTGTGTTTTGGTCATATTTGAGGCGTTTCGGCACTTCTTTTTTTTCTCTTAATGCTTTCCAGCCTTCATGATAGCATGAAAATGTTTTTTAAGTTGGCAACACTGGAGACGGTTCATTCAACGGTTAATTGAATTATTATTGAGAGAAATAATGGAAAAAATAGAAAGAGAAAAATTTTCTAATGATATGCTACTTGTGTATGTGGAATTTTTTTGTCTGTGACACAAGGTCATTTTAATGTGGGCAACCTCACATGTGAACGGATTTGACAGGATCTTCCTCACGGGTTTCCTTTTAGTCCTTGCTGATATAAAAATTTTGTCAAGTTGACTTCTGAAATGTTTTTATCAAATTCATTCATTTTTACAGTTGGTAAGTCAATACATTTAAAGAATTGCATGATGAAACCCTTTAATAAGAGGAAGAACTTGACAAAATATATCGTATATCGAGGATGGTGAGACAGTGGCTCACGAGAGCCACATGTGACTCTTCAGCATTTCAGTTTCTCATCACAGTTGATATAGAAAAAAAAGAAAAGGAAAAATTCAGGCTTTACAATTATTCAGCGTGTGTGAAATGCAACACCTCTGGATCAAAACATAAGTTTAATGTTCACGGTTAGTAAAAATATTCAACTATGTTAATTCCTAACGTGGGATTTGATATGGTTGAAACAATTATCTGGAAAGATTTTGAAACCACCATACAAATCCCCACCACCTGAAGTCTGGGTTTACGCAATTCTGTGCAAGGACTTCGACAAAATCCACATCAGAGAGACGTAGAGACTTCTTGAGAAAAGAATATAAAAACACAAGAGAGCCATAAAACTGGATGAAAAGACAAACGCCAAGGTTGAACATGTATATGATCTGATAGAATGATTATAAATTGAGTTGAATTATATAAAAATCTTATTTGACATGATCTCCCATCGTTACTCAGTTAATATATCCCTCTGACTAGATGATGTAAATGGAATGAACAATTAGAGAGAGAGGACTGCGACAAGAATCGAACCTGTGGCAAAATGTGTGTGTGTGTATGTATATATATATATATATATATATATATATATATATATATATATATATATATATATATATATATATATATATATATATAATGTGTACTTTAGAGAGTGAGACAGACTCGGAAGTGAAGTGTTTGGTGGTAAGGTTTATTAATCCTTGTAAGTCAATAGTCCATACATGTTTCGGGATTCTTCCCATCATCAGTGGTGTGTGCTGTGTGAGTGTGTATTAAAATATACCACGTGGAACCAGAGTCCACTGCCAGGAGCTATGCATTGTGTATTATATATATATATATATATATATATATATATATTGATTACTGAAAGTAATTCAAATTAACAGTGTAAAAAAACTACATACATGGATGAATATTATTGTATGCATGTATTTGTTAATATTAATATTTTTCTAAGAAAATATCCATGCAGCAATAAAAACGTTTGTAAATTTTAATCCTGCATTGCAGCTCTTACATTGATTAAGTTTGGCCACCCCTCTCATGTATGATCTATTCCATTTAAGCTGTTATTTTTGACAGCATGGGTACATTTGATCACAATAAGCAGCAGCTTCTTTATTTACTAAGTTTAGTTTAGTCTGGTACAAGGCTATGAATGAAAGGCACCCAACAAGGATCAAACTTATTTCATCAATATGTGAGACAAGCCTGCTAACCATTGCATCTCAATGAGTTGTCAAATAAGAATGGCTTGGCTTCGCAAATGAAGATTTTGGGAGCACTTTCCACAACTATTGGATCGCAGTTAATGGGACCTGTACTTGAAATAGCCCTCCAGCCTATGCTGTGGAGTTTTAAGGTGAAGTACACTTGACCAACTCCACCCTTTGAACCAAGGGTTTGCATGTCATGGTTCACCAAAGTTGATGCAAGGCCCCTAGATAGTATATTTGATAGGAGTTTCCTTCTCCTGGCAGATGCCTTAGCTAGCTATGGGGGCCTGCCATCTCTTTGCAGAGTTAGTATGGCTGTTTGTTGAACCACAGGACGTTAACACTTAATAGATATGAGATGCCTGAGCTGCCTTTAGAGTTCTACCATCCCTTTGAAGGTGTATCACGACTGTACGGCTGTCTGTGCAACTTTTGAGCACAGATCTGAGACACTCCAATACATCCATATTCTTTCTGAATTTTTCCTTGTTTGCGTAGGACCAAAAAGCCTGTGAACTACTGAAGAAGTCGGATGTGTTGAAAATGTTTTTGCTTTTGAGACAATTGATTTTTTTTTGTCTACAGTTAATGAAACAAGTGTCAGGGAGTAATAGAGATAATAAGAGATGATTTATTCAGTGTATTGATTGTATTTTCTTTATTATTTATTCATCATTATTTAATCTTATATTTTTCTTCAATCCCAAAATCATTAGTATATTGTACACATTATGGTGTTCATATAAACCTGCAATCAAATGCCCAATGCAACTTGAAGCAAGACTGTATACACTGGTTGCACCATGCCTGGGTAAGTTCAGATATTGCCAAGTCTCCCAGAATTCAGGGATGCTTTCTTTGAACAGTTCGGATAGCTTCAAATTGCTGTAAAACTGCCAGTGAACAGTGCAGGCTGTGAATGCCTCCAATCTGTGGATGATCAAAATTTATCTGTAGAATTCCATAGCAGACAACAGACTGGACAACTTAAGCTCTATTGCCATGAATAGGTATTGTGCTGAAAATCTGACTCTTGGTTTCACGGCAAAACATCATAACTGGAGAATTTCCGTTACATGGTTTTTGTTTCTGCAATTAGTTATAGACATTGTTTTATGTCTCATTCTTTTCAATTATTGTAACTTGGTGATTACGTTGTTTTCGAATTTGATTTATCATGTAAAACTTATATAATTACTTATGTAAAAACTTGGCCCATCCTCATAGTTTTCTGGCCAAACCTTCGCCCGGGCTGCTTCAAAGTGCTGCCACCAATGTCAATGATAAGACAATTGTTTGGTCGGCCACTTAATATTATCATTGAATTTTTTTTTTTTTCTCTCTTTTTCTCTATTTGTGACTTCCAAAATTCACGTGCGGCATTCAAATTTCACTTCTTGACATAATTTTTTTCTTTAGTGTGCCCATGCAGCTTGAAGGGAACGCAGATTTTTTTAATATAAATATATGTATATATATATATATATATGCCTCCTTTCTCTCCCCTGTCATTCCTATCCAGTGTAATTCTCCCATCTGTGGTCTTCCCCCTCTCTGACTTTGGTGCTAGTCTTGCAGAGGAGTAACTTTTTAGCTGTAGATTCCCACGGTGGGTATTTTCAAATGGAGCCGAAGTGAGGGTGGGTAGCAGAGGTTGGAGGTATGGTGTGATCGCTGTAGACTGTTTCCTTCCTTCCTCCCCCCAACCCCCTCACCACCACCACCACCACAATGTCTACTTCTCTTCACCCACCCACCTAGAGTCCTACCCATTCACCCTACTACTACCCCCTCCGCCCTATCATACATGACTAGTGTTATCACCATCTCTCCATACACGCTCTCCACATCCTCCTCTTCTGAAATCCCATGAACACCCCAATCCCAAGGGACAGAGGCAGAAAAACTCTATCTCTCTATCTAGTCTCCAGATTGATATAACAATAAAAAGACTGTAACTGACAAAAAAAAATTGCATGGCAAATAATGCATAACCCATGTATATGTTACTGTACCAAAAATGAGCTTCTTAGGTAATTCAGGATCACCCTTGTAAGTAAAGATATTACTACTTGGTTTTCTCATAACCATTATCATACATAAGATGTCTTACTTCTTGGGGTGATATTATTCCTCAATGCAGTCATTCTTTGGTGAGCGTTCTTGAGGGGTTCCTGAAATATGCAGAAACAAAACAGCGCTATACAGGATCATTATAACAGCATAAGTAGGGATCGGGCCAGCAATCATTTCAAAATTCATGATGGTGTTGCAGAGCCTCTACAAGATGAAATGGATTAGTTCTGTCAGTCTCATCTGGTAGCTTCTTACCAGAACTGGTGAAATATTACTTGGTATTGATTTATATTTCTACATGATAAATTTCAGTGCATATGTATGTACTTATCTTCATACATATGGCACATTAACCCAAGTGTATAAGCATACAGATATTTTTGAGACTATCCATGACACTGGGCTTTATCATTAACTTTTTTAGAAACTTAATATTACTTGACTGATTCAGAATAATAACTATAGCAAATCGGCATGAAACAGGGTTGCACTAAGCAGAGTATTACCGTATTCTAATTATGAAACGTCATAATATCCATCATCAATAACCTCACTCGATGTTCCTTATCTCTGAAGTCATTCAAATAAGACAGTTCTTAGTGTATACCTAAAATGATTCCTGTGTAAAGGAAGAATTTTGTTAGACTTTGTATTATTAATTTCTTTTGGACCGCAATATGGTGTCAAATGCTGTAATATAAGACGTGGATCTCTGTTTGCTACTCTTCAGTGAGTGCCAAATGAAATACACCCAAGTCTTTATTCACTTTTTTGATGAAGTATTTTCAGCCATTATTAATTTTTAACTAGAATTTCCTTTCATCATAAATCTTTTAGTTGCTTTTTATTGCAATTCATCCGGACCCTCAGTCTATAAGATTAAGCATCCCATCTCCTAAGAGACGACTCCCAATGGGTTAGGACGTGCAATGAAGTCTCAGTTTCTTTTGCATGTGACAGTTTTGTGATCTTTGCAGGACTTCCTACAAGTTTTCATAACCAAAGGATACCTCCACCCTAATCCTAGATCTTAAAGTGTAAACGAGAGTGCACAGGGAAATTTGTCCTAATGAAGAGTTTTCTGCACTCTTCCCTCAATGGAACCTAGGACCTTCTGCATGTGAGGCAGATGTGCAAACCAATAAACTATCTGAACAGACATCAATCTATGGCTGTGGGTGACAGTAGTCATGCTGCTACAAGGCACCCCAGCTGAAAACAATGAGTGTTGAGGGAGTGAAGAAATCTTAATCAAATGTTACTGTCTTTGATTGATCAAAATTTCTGTTAGAAACAATGCACAAAATTTGTGCCATTAGCAAATTTTCATTATATAAATTTGGGAAGCATATTTGGTCAGAATTCTGCTTTACGAGGCGCAAAATCACCTTATCATACCCTGATTGGAGTCGTATGATCTGCTTGAAGCAGCATCACCAGCCATAATCATCGTCTTCAGATATTTCATCCACAATTATATTGTTGCACATTTTGTGTTCTTTTCTGCTTCCGTGGGTTAAGTAAGATATGATCAAATTCTGGGGTTGATCCAGTTGGGTTTTTTACGGTGAACTCCCCTGCATCGTAGTTTTTTATGGATTGATTGTCATGCAGCTTAAAGTAACAATGGCGTTTGCAGAAGTGTGGGCTCACCGGGTGCTTTCTATTTGGCATGTGTAATGTGCTCTTAGCTATCTCAATGAAATAAAACAGTTCAGTAAGAGAGATCTTGCTCTTAATACTAGCCAAATTATCTACTGAACTCCTTCCCCTAATTGTCTGCTTTGACATTTCATCTTAGTAGAAGAGCCAAATTTCATGGGGATGGGGGTTGGAGAGTGTTAAGAATGCACCCACCAACCTGCTATCTTGAAAGGATGGAGATGGTGAATAATCTCTCTACCCAGTATCTTCAATTCTGTTTCTGTTTCTGTTCCTTTTATCTACACAAGAAACCCACCCCATCCACCCAGCTCTTTTCTTTTCGTCCTTTTTTACGTTCTTGTCTCCAGACTAAATAATCGTGTGGGTATTTGTGTATATGCCAATGTCTTATATCCATATATTTTGTCTTGAATCTTCTCTATGAATATGTGCTCAAATAAGTGTGCCCGCAAGGGGCGGGGATATGTCGGATGGCTGAAAATGTCTATTTAGTTTCTCGACTTATTCAGGCCTCTGTCCTAAGGGTTACAAAGCGAGAGTATCAGTGTATCGATTTGAGTTTTCTCATTTTCTGAGATACCCTGGAAAGTCATACGTCATTTTGAAAGTCATAATATGTGGAATTCATTCATGGCAAATTTAATAGCCATGTGACCTCATTATGCATTCGAAATGGCCACAAAATCTAAAACATACTTACTAGCATGAATGAGTCAAATAAAAGCAAGACTCACTTTATTTACAATGCAATCTCAGATATAAAGAGACCTCCACTTTTTGTGGTTAAAAATCAGTAATCTATGTAGATTATCCTTATTTTAATACTGGGGTGTAATGCTAGCCACCCCAACCCCCAAATAGGGCATCATTTAAAAAAATTTAAAAAAATTTTAAAAAATCTATTGAATTTCTCTCCTTATACATAAGTGAATACAGTATTCCTACCTGGTTACCAAAGATGTGATCTAGTATCATCCCGATAGAATTACATTCTTTCTCTTGACTAATTACAGATGCTTCTCCTCTTTTGCTACTTTCATTTGGTCCAGTAGGGAGCAGTACTTGTTTGAATCAATCGATCGCTTCCCTGAGAAGAATCCATAGTAGAGGCCTCCCATTCTAATCCCACCACATACACAGAATCACTTTGGTTAGAGGAAGATAGATGATGCTTAATTTTGATTGCCTTTCTTGCATTGTTGCTTTGAAGCAGTGCTCTACAAGCCTCTACTACTCAAGGATCCGTTTTCTGTAATTAAATTTTCTAGGGAACCCCTAAGAAAAAATAACTTTCCCACATACTTATATGAGAGAGAGAGTTAATAAACAATTGAAGAAAATGGGGCTGCTGCAGGAAATGGAACCTGTGACCGATTGTCTAGGGTGAGTGATACATTAACCACAAATGTATATTTACATATGTATGTAACTATTGCATTTTGGCCTTGATTATGGAATCATTGGATTGTTTATAAACCAAAATTGAAAATACACACTTGAATAGAAAAGTAAGAGCAGAACTTGATGAGTAAAAATAGACGTATGAAGGACTACAAACTGAACAGCATCTGTGTCACTTGAATAACCAAGATGTTTTTTGTTTCAATATGTTACATGTTGAAAAAATGAAATGGAGACGTGTAAAAGCCGAGGAATTTTTTATGTTTTGAAGAATTGTTATTGTGAAAATGCCACTGTGTTTCACAGAATCCCTCGGAAGGTCAAATGGAACCCTGGGGTTCCAGAGAACACAGTTTGAATTACGCTACTGTGAAGTAGCCACTTTTCATTGCCTGTCACAATTTGTTTCAAAAGTGGAACATTTGCACAATGTCCCCCCCCCACACACACACACACACCGGAAGGGTCCACCAATGCAGTACAAAAGAGCATCAACAGATACTGAAAAAAATGGACAGAAGCTGCATATGTTCCCTTGCAGTTAAATGTATTAGTCATTATTTCATAGTTTTTGTGATGTGGATTTATTTGCTTAGCAAGAATGGAGAGTCACGTCCATATAAATCAATGGAATAGCCTGCATTACATGCATTGCTGTGAGGATTGGTCCCATCTGTATTTACAACCATTTTGTTCAACAGTATTGGTGGAACTAACATTATAAAAGAGACCCTCCTACTTCTTTCCTTGTAGATTATACGTCCTTGTAGAATGGATGGTCAAAATATTGTGGTAACAACAAAAGCTACAAAACAATAAGTCCAGCACTCTAAAAATCTGTTCGATTAATATGTATGTACAACCCCCGCGGCAGGTCGCCCGAATGGAGTGACTGACTGCCCCCCGCGGCAGGTCGCCCGAATGGAGTGACTGACTGCCCCCCGCGGCAGGTCGCCCGAATGGGGTGACTGACTGCCCCCCGCGGCAGGTCACCGGAATGGGGTGACTGACTGCCCCCCGCGGCAGGTCACCGGAATGGGGTGACTGACTGCCCCCCGCGGCAGGTCACCGGAATGGGGTGACTGACTGCCCCCCGCGGCAGGTCACCGGAATGGGGTGACTGACTGCCCCCCCGCGGCAGGTCACCGGAATGGGGTGACTGACTGCCCCCCGCGGCAGGTCACCCGAATAAAGTGACTGACTGTCCCCCCCCCCCCCCCCGCGGCAGGTCGCCCGAATGGAGTGACTGACTGCCTCCCTCCCACAACACAATTCTGTCAAACAGTGTAAGTCTTTTTAGTTATAACTGAAGTATATAAATTGAATTGAAGTCCCGAACAAAATTTCTAAAATTCAGAAGACATTAAATTTGAACGAAGTGTTTGGTAATTGTAAAAGTCCAGAGTTCATGAAGATATTAATGGAGGAAATGAATCATTAGACACTTACATGTTGTGGCTTTAATATCTCTAATGCCACCTGCATAAGATGCTAACTTCTCAGTGTGCTGTCGAATTGAAAAAATGGGTGAGGGTGGCTATTTGAAAATGCCCCCAGGCCCTCAATGGACAAGAGTGCCCAAAATTTTTGTAAATTTCAATCCACGTACTGTATTTCTACCTACATTATCCAATGACTAGAATATATTAGTACATATATGATTTGTATTAATACTAATTCTGCCTGTGATGCTATTATTCCCCAATTAAGTTATAATGCATGTCTATTTATTGCAAGTTTTCTCTTTTCATCTAATTTCACTGAATATTGGAGGCGGGGGGGCTCCTCAAACAGTCAATCCCCCTCGGGTTCCCAATTTTCTGATTACGTCACTGTGAGTGTGTCTGGCTTCTGGGGATATTTTCTTATTCATAATGAAATTTGTGATAGCAGATTTGGATAATTACACTGCATTCTGTATGAGTTTTAGTTCTGCTAGATACAATACTTTGTTTCCAGCTTTTAACAGAGACCTCGGGTGCAGAAGTCAATTTAAGTTAATTAAGAGCAAGTTGTTGTTCAAAATTAGATTTATTAAATTCAGATGTCAAGTCACCCCCCCACAGAGGGGCTGAGAAGCTGAGTCAGTTTACACAACTATGGCACACTGGCACATGCTGTTTGGTTCCATTACCCCTTCCTTAAAAGCCGCATATTTCTACGACTTTTATTTTCATTGTCTTCTGTCACTGTTTAAGACCAGTTTTTCTTAGTTGACGTTAATGGGGTGAAAAGTTTTGGTGCTACTAGAGCGTGTGGTCTACAAGTCCTATTCTGTGGTCCCAGATGATCACTGCTTCTCAGAGCAGAGTGTAGTATCTACAACATCCCTTATGTTTAATGACTTGAACCACAATTGTTATGTAAGGAAGAAAAATAACAAACAATCTGTTTAAAATCAAAGACGAAAAGTGTCATTTGATTCATTTTTAGTTCTCAAGTTCTGCACAGAAGTTCTTGGTATTTTTTTTTTGTTTTTGTTTTTCTCCTAATGGCCAAAAAGTTCAAAACCCAACTCGACTTTTTTTGAAATTGGAATTGGGTTTCTTTTAGTAACCCACTTAACCATTCATTTCTTAGCAGTTCTTAGTAGTGGGAACTTGCTTCTGGCTTTAACTCATCTTTGGGTGAGACAAAATACATGTGTCTTGAATGTTCAGCATCTTCAAGAACTAAAGATCTTTCTTTTATTCAATTATGTCTGTTTCATGTAAGTCAGTTATCTGCTAATTTTTTACGAAAATTCCAAGTCTCTTACCGAAACGTGTTCAGATGGTTAACATGTTTTACACAAAAATAGATCTTACAGTAGGATATTTTCTTAAGGGGATCATCAGTTATTTACCATAGAACTGTTTCGGGATTTAAAAACCAAACACGCACGCACATATGGATGTAGAAAAAGTCCTAACCATTTGAGTGGTGTAATGGTCTACTGTGTAGATGGTGGTATTGGTGAGCCAAATTCAAAATTTGACTGAGGCTGTTTGCATTAATCTTGCCTTCATGCTCTTATAGGAAGGCATGAATCTTTCTCTTCCCTGCCCAGCTATGGATTAGATAACTGTACGGACTGGTCTCTCTAGCCATTGGAGGCAACCAGTCTAGGAGGAGGACAACTCTGAATTCAACAGTAGCTCATTGGAAAATAGTGGCAATGGGTGAGCTCAATTAGCCCCTGCTTTCTCTGAAACCAACATGTCCATCCAATCGTCAGGGGAAGAATTAGGAAAGGCCTATGCTTGGCGCTAAAATGGCTGATGTGTTATGGATGAACAAGGAGGTGGGGGATGTGCATATTTGATTTTTTATAAAAGCAATGGCCTGCATGATTGTAAGTATGTGTTATATATATTGACTTGATAATTTGATCCATTGTAATAAAGGCCTAAAGAAGACACAAGCCTGTCTCTGCTGTTTAGTCTTTGAGTAGAGAACAATGCATATTAATTTTTTTATTTCTCTGGAAAGTGCGGCTAATATTGCAGTGAACGCAATACTGCTGAGTCACGACCATGTTTTCCTCTGGTCCCTTCGGCAGCACTCAGCGGATTAGAGGAGTTTTCCGTTCAATCGTCTCTGGTAAGCTTTTATATTTGCCTTTCAATCTCTTTTGAATTTCATAGATACAGTGCTTAAGTACTGGAAAGAAAAGTGAGTGAACATTAGGGCTGCCTTACTAATTTCGGTGATGTTTTGAGGCCTTGTGCGATGAGTATTTGGACATATACAGGCTAATTTCTTTCTATTAGTGAATTGTTCAAATAGATAATTTTAGTACTATAGAGTGAGGGGAAAGCTGCTCCTGCTCCCCACAAAAGTACTACACTGCATAACATATGGAAAGGATGGCTGTATTAATCATAAGGAGGGGACCCACCAAAAGGCTGGGGTTAATGCTGAGAGGACTTTTTTGCAAGACAACACCAAAAGCTAACATTCATAATTTTGAAGTATAGAAGCCTGAAAAGGAAAAAATAATTTTTTTTTTGTAGACTTAGAACTCAATTCATGGTGTTTTGGGGCGGGTAACATTTCTATCTTTTTTCTGAACGGTCAGTCTTGTATAGCTTATCATTTGGGTTCCATATCAGTGAGATTGTCAGATTTTGCCTGAAAAAGAGGCTAACATAGCATTTTGTAGCTTTTTCTTTAGTCCCCACCAGACCAAGATATCATAATCACTTGGAAATGACGTTAAGTTTATTTTGTTAGTCCTCCTCCCAGGGTCGGGGTTTTCGTTTTCATGGTGGGGGCGAGCAGGGGGAGAAAAAAAAACAGCAATTTGGGATCCTTCTTCTTGCAGATGAAGAAAATGTATTTTCATTGTTTTTTTTTTTTTGTTTGTTTGGGGTTGGGGGGTGGGGTCTCTTTAAGTTTCCATACTTTGAAATTAAAGACATTAGTTTTTGGTGGAGGGACTGACAAAACAGACCCCCTTAGGCTTATCAAAACTTATGATTGCTTATAAGATTTTGTAGGTACCCTGTTTTAATACATATGTATTTTTGGTCAAATCGAACCAAGTCATTCATTTTATTCATTTTCCATATTTGATAACAGATGTAAAGTGTAAAATTACAATTTTCCTCACCAGAAAACGATGATGAAAGGCGGAAAGAAAGATTTTCACAAATTAACCCTATGAACTCATAAGCCCGATTCAGGCTGATCCTCATTTTATTATACTCAGGAGTAATACGATATGAAATTTGACTTTTTTCTTTCCGGGAGCCCTAGTACAGGCAGCATTGCAAATTTTGATTTTTTTCCTACAATTTTTTTGTATTAGGAAGTCGCTCCTAAATTCAAAAGATTTTAATAGCTAAATAAATAAAACATCATCTGAATTGGCAACATTGGTATCCCTGGGTCTTAGGGGCTATGCAGTTATCCACATTCTGGCCCTTTGGATCAAAAGTAGAGACTGAGAGTGCTTGAATGCAAGTAATAATAAATAAGAGGCTATTTTTGTCATTTTCTTTCTAAATTCTTGTGACAAAATGTTGTTACTATTAATCTTCAATTATTGTATTTTCCTCATCTTTGTTGTTTTTAGCCTAATGTTTCAGCCACTGAACTCTCTCACCTTTCTCAGGTGTGTATTACATTTGCTCTCCACCTTGGAACTTTTTGCTTATCATTAAACTAGTTGACACGGAAAAATGATTACGGTATTTAGATAATTTTTCAATCACCGGAATATCAACCCAGTCGATTATCCAGCGCCGGATCTTTCTTTTACATTATTTTTTTTTGTAAATTCTGAACTGGATATCCTTCTGGATTGATATTCAAGTACCTCACTAGTTTTAATCAAATTTAATTTGATAATTTAACTTAATAAAATATCAAAAACATCAAGTTGCCTAGCTTTTTCTATATTATGATCAACTAAAATGAACCCAGATTTTTTACGCATTTGAAAAAAGAAAAAAGATAGGCATTCAATAATTTTCTCCCTTTACTAATGTTATTGACAAAAAATATAGACATTCACTTAGTGTATTATGTAAGAAGTTATGCCCAAGTGGGGTCCGCTTGGTGAGATCAATAGTTGTTTCTGCCACTGGTATCAGGGGTCAGCATTCTAGCCCAAGTAAGAACAAGGATCTCGAAGGCTGATTTTCATGTCAGTCTCTTCCCACTTGGAATATTGACACAACACAATCTTCCTACAATCATTTTGCCCTATTCATCTTTGTGCAGTCCTAAACTTAGTAAAAATCACTAAGGTTGTTCCTTTTTTTTTTTCGAAAGTGCCTTTACACCATTTTTCCATGAAAGATGAAAAGCGAAAATGACGTTGAGCATTTGGTTTGCAGTGAGTTGTTATAGAGGCAGCACACACCCTATTCCTCCCTCTCCTCTACTTTCCCCTCGACCATAATCTCTGACAACTCAGCCTAACATACCATCAGCACAATTTATTGG
This sequence comes from Thysanoteuthis rhombus, assembly GCA_963457665.1. NCBI lineage: Eukaryota > Metazoa > Mollusca > Cephalopoda > Oegopsida > Thysanoteuthidae > Thysanoteuthis > Thysanoteuthis major. The sequence goes on along the minus strand of OY735238.1, from coordinate 39,246,240 downwards.
ATCTGGGAATGCTCTGAATTTTTTCCCATTTAAATAATGATGATACTGAGGCTCAGTTCTAAACAAATATTTTGCACACTGAGATTCACATTTGTTTCTTTCTTCTTCAATTTTTTTTTCTTGTTATTTCGACCACAATTTAACAAAGGTTGTCTGTATAGGACAGCCAGTTTATACTGAGTAAGAAGATTTGATTAATTTTAGTCATTTTATCTATTTTCTTTTTTTCATTTGTTTTTCCCTCTTCAATGGAGATCAGAATAATAAAAAAAACTCAAGCCTGATTCCATATATGGGAAAACACTACTGCGAAATATTTGTGTAGAACTGGGCCTCCTTTGTTGACGTCCCACTCTGGCTCCCCATTGCCGACGTCCCACTCTGCCTCTCTGTTGCCGACGTCCCACTCTGCCTCTCTGTTGCCGACGTCCCACTCTGCCTCTCTGTTGCCGACGTCCCACTCTGCCTCTCTGTTGCCGACGTCCCACTCTGCCTCTCTGTTGCCGACGTCCCACTCTGCCTCTCTGTTGCCGACGTCCCACTCTGCCTCTCTGTTGCCGACGTCCCACTCTGGCTCCCCGTCGCCGACGTCCCACTCTGGCTCCCCGTCGCCGACGTCCCACTCTGGCTCCCCGTCGCCGACGTCCCACTCTGGCTCCCCGTCGCCGACGTCCCACTCTGGCTCCCCGTCGCCGACGTGCCACTCTGGCTCCCCGTCACCGACGTGCCACTCTGCCTCTCTATTACTCCTTCAGTTCATAACAATTCTCCCTCTTAAACTGAATTGGGGAGGGGGAATGCTTATTTCCCTAAACTTTGGGGAGGTTGGATATTCAAATAGCTATCTTAGGTGGGGAGGATGTTGAAGTGATCTTTTTTTTCTTTTCATCCTTTTCTTGGCTATTGTTATTATTTCCTGTTCAATGTTTTTTATCTCAAACTTTTTCCAGCAAATCTATTGATTTCCAATTTACTTATCTGGCTACAGAAGTAAGTAATTGTTGGCACAAGAAAGAAGACTTGGGCTGACAATGCAACTTCTACCAAGGCCATAAACTAAATAAAAACTGAATGAAAGTATAATATTGAAAAAAAAGAACAAGGAATTGTAGTTTGAATGTACAATTATTGAGTTAATTCCCTTGAAGTCTAAATTCTGCCTTTTTATTGTCTGTCAGTTTTTTAACCTCCTTTCCTGCAGAATATTACAAAAAAATCTCTCTGGAATGGAAAACTAATTCCTGGATCCATCCCATGATTTGATCGCTTCTAAAGCTGGTGGTCAAATCTCCCACATAATTTCAATGAAATTAAATAATGACTTTCATAAGATATTATATGTATAGACACCAGACATGAAAGAAAACATATACCTCTTCCAACTTCTTTGTGTTGAGTGAGTGATATGAATATCACTTGGTCATTGTTTTTTTGCAAGAATATCAGTTTTCAATGGTTTTATAGGTGATTGTGTACTATCTTGTAGTCAGCATAAGTCAATACGCTGTGTTATTTATAAAGGGTGTTTGGTGAAGGACACAATCCTCAAATAAGAGGGTAGAATCAACATGCACTTACATTTCAGGCTACAATATCACACGTCAATACTGTACTCAGAGATAGCAGTATTTAAGAGTTGAATTGATTACATCATTCGATAACCTCATACAAGCATCCATTCCTTTGTGTTATATCAGCTGTATCATTTTTCAATGTAGAGAACCAAATACAATATTTGCATTCAGGTTGAAAGAAATCACCTTTAATATCTATTGTGAAGTTATGTGTGATTGGCTTTAGTTTTGAAATTTGAAATACTTAGAAAACGAGTTTTTGCTTTCATGAAGGAGGGCAAGGGACTTGATTTGTCCCAAGTTTTATTCCCTGAATTATTCTGATTTGCGGATGGGAGGAGGGCATACATCTATGGTTAAAAAAAAAAAAAAGCAGTACTGATTACATCATATATGAAACGGCGTGTGTATACTGAGTGACATCAGGAGTATTACTGATCATAGGGTTGTAACCCCAGATATCCGGCAACTCTTCCACCCTGTGTTTCTCAAGCTCTTCTTCCTCAAACTAAATGACATTTCCCTTTTGTTGCTTATTCAATGTGCCCCAAGTGCTTACTGCTATGATTCTAGATTTTCAATCCTTCAATTGATATTGGAGAGTTTTAGTCTTATGCCTTCTCGCATTCATTTATCAGTTTTATATCTTTCTTTTCTCAATATTTCATTGACTGCTCTAAAGCCACATTCAACCAAATCTGAAGTTGGAAAGTACAACTGAGTTCTTTAGCCATTTTAGACCACATGTTTAATAAAGCTGTTTAGCTGTATTTAACAACTTCAATTCACCCATTCCAGCTCTTTCGATTTTATCTTTTATTTTAGTTCCTTTTGATGTTTTGATCGACAGATTCTATATCACAGTCAAGAAATTGTATGTGACAATCTATCGCCTCCCCCAGCTCAACTTTCGCCTCTCTCTGGTGATATTGCCTCCACTTAGAATGACTGAGGCTATTGAGGAGAGCCCTGGAGTATTGAGTAAACTTGTTGTCACTCAATCTCTAGTAAGAGCCACCAGTCATTAGTGGTGTGAAAACTTCCAAATGTCCAAATAATGATAATTGGCATGTGTCAGTCTCAAGGGGTGGGGGAGTGAGTTTTAGCCTCGTGCCTCCATGCATGCTCAATATATATAAAAGTTCTTCTCTTTTCTTTTGTCAATATTTCATTGACTCCTCTAATGCCACATTCAAATCTAAAGTTTGAAAGTGCAACCGAGTCCTTTAGCCATTTCAGACTACATCTATGGATGGTTGGGATGTTTTTACATCCACAATTCAGTCATTCCGACTCTTTCAAATTTATATTTACATTCATCATAGAGTATTAGTTCAATATGTTCCTCTTCGATATATCCTCTGACAGATTGTATATCACAGTCAATGGATTGCATTTGACAGTCTATCGCCCTTCCCCCTTCAGCACAACTTTCTCTCCCATTTGGGGCGACATTGCCCCATTGAGAATGATTTCTTTAACTGCTGTATTTACTATTCAAGTGATCAAATACAAAAAAATTAAGGTCAAAATTTGGGGTAGAATTATACTTAAGTGTGAAAAAAAAAAAATGTTATGATGTATTTTTTCTGATTTTTAGTTACAAAAAAGGTGGGGGTAGTATTACGTTGGATTGTACTCTAGTAGATGCCATAATAATGTTGGTATCAAATATGGTGGATTCAAACTCGAGTAGCATCTAGTTTTTGGTTACTTTGTCAGAAGTTGATTAGCTTAAACCTGTCACAACTAAAAGGAGGAAAAAAAACGAATAACTATTGAACAAGTGGGCTCTAGAATTCTTTACCAGGTTTCTTGATAGCTTCTCTTGAGTCCTGACAAAGCCTCCTCCGCATCAGGATATGTCGAGAAATTCAGAGTAGGTTGCAGCTGCTTTGAGTAATTGAAACAAACAAAAATGTTTTTGTTTTGTTTTTGTTCCATACATTTGGTCAGTAAGTGCTTTTTTGTTTTTTTGTTTTTTTTTTCCCTTTTTTTTTACTTTTTTTTTTCTTTTTTTTTTCTTTTTTTTTTTTTTCAACTTTTTTCTAATTTCATACAATCTCCCATTCTATTCATTATCTTTTGTTATAGAATCACTTCTTTCAGTTCTTCTCTACTCCAATTTGCTTCTCTCTCTCTCTGTCCCTCTCTGTTTGTGCTTCTCTCTCTCCCTCTGTCCCTCTCTGTTTGTGCTTCTCTCTCTCCCTCTGTCCCTCTCTGTTTGTGCTTCTCTCTCTCCCTCTGTCCCTCTCTGTTTGTGCTTCTCTCTCTCTCTCTCTGTCCCTCTCTGTTTGTGCTTCTCTCTCTCTCTCTGTCCCTCTCTGTTTGTGCTTCTCTCTCTCTCTCTGTCCCTCTCTGTTTGTGCTTCTCTCTCTCTCTCTCTGTCCCTCTCTGTTTGTGCTTCTCTCTCTCTCTCTCTCTGTCCCTCTCTGTTTGTGCTTCTCTCTCTCTCTCTCTCTGTCCCTCTCTGTTTGTGCTTCTCTCTCTCTCTCTGTCCCTCTCTGTTTGTGCTTCTCTCTCTCTCTCTCTCTGTCCCTCTCTGTTTGTGCTTCTCTCTCTCTCTCTCTGTCCCTCTCTGTTTGTGCTTCTCTCTCTCTCTCTCTGTCCCTCTCTGTTTGTGCTTCTCTCTCTCTCTCTCTCTCTGTCCCTCTCTGTTTGTGCTTCTCTCTCTCTCTCTGTCCCTCTCTCTTTGTGCTTCTCTCTCTCTCTCTCTGTCCCTCTCTCTTTGTGCTTCTCTCTCTGTCCTTCTCTCTCTCTCTCTCTCTGTCCCTCTCTGTTTGTGCTTCTCTCTCTCTCTCTGTCCCTCTCTCTCTGTCCCTCTCTCTTTGTGCTTCTCTCTCTCTTTGTGCTTCTCTCTCTCTTTGTGCTTCTCTCTCTCTTTGTGCTTCTCTCTCTCTCTTTGTGCTTCTCTCTCTCTCTTTGTGCTTCTCTCTCTCTTTGTGCTTCTCTCTCTCTCTCTCTCTGTCCCTCTCTCTGTTTGTGCTTCTCCCTCTCTCTCTCTGTCCCTCTCTTTGCACTTCTCTCTCTATTATGTTCTCCCTTGTTCTCACCCCCCCTATTATACTATCTATTCCCTCTCTCTCTCTCTCTCTCCAACCAATTCCTATTCTTCTCATCAACCCTTGCTGCAATTCTAATCTCCCCCCCCCAACCGCACACCCCTCTCAGACCCATTATTCTCACCCACCACCCCCCGTTTACCTCTGACCTTTAGGGATCATCGGTCTAAGTGATGGGACATCATCATTCCCTCTCCACATCCTCACCCCCTTCTTCCTTCTCAAATACTTCCCTACCAATGAATCTTCCTCTTTCTCAATAATAACCTCTAATAACTCAATAATACCAGGATATTTTGACTTTTTTATCACTGTATAATACTATCAACGTTGTTATTATTATTATTATTATTATTAACCCATCATACTCTTCTATGGCTAATTCAATAAATGTCCGTTTTATTGTGATTGATGCCAACTCGGTTTTTTCTGTGAGTCAGAGCTTTTATCTTGCTGTATATTACTACTGCACTTGCCACTTTCCAAAATCAATGGATTTCTGTTATAAGTTATTATTTATCATCATTATCTATTTTAATATCAGGGTAGCCATAGTAACAATAACTTGCTGGACCCCCGTGGAAATTCCATGAGTATTATCAACTAAGATTATCCATAATCTGCCTTTGATCCTCTTTTCTCTCACCCTCAGCCTGTTTCTTCTCATTCTCTCCCTTATCCCTTCCAATCTTTGCTGCCTATCCGTGTTTTTATGTACATGTTGTGCAAACATGGATTAGTTTCTAATGCAAAAATCTTTCTACTCTCTCAGTAAACTACCTTTCTTTTCTTACCTCTCCCTTCCTACCCTTTTATTAAACTACCTGAACTTTCCCTTTATGTTACTATTGAAAGTACATCATTCGACCACTGGTAGGAACAAGCAGAAAGATATTATTGATGATTCTATTATAATATTCTTATCATATCATTAATAGTAGTTGTTCTCTTTGCTATTTTAGTCATAACAATTGAATATTGAATAGTTTGCAACAATTTTGCTTGTTACTTCTATCCAGGCCTGAATTCACTTGTATATTAATTCCAGGTCTGGTTAGTCATTCAATAGAAACTGTCGCATGATCAGCATCTTTTGGCAGCATGCTGTGTTAGGGGGGATCAATTTTTTAAAATTGGAATTTTGTTGCGCTGTGATCTTTGAAAAAAAGGTTGAATTTTTGGAAAAAAAAGTATGAATATTGATGGATGCAAAATATGTGAGCAATGTTGCATACACTTACATTGCTAATTTAGCCCCCCCCCCAATAGGGGGGGGGGTCAAAAAACTTTTTCAAGCCTTTTTTTGCAGACATTATAAGGAGTATATATTCACATTTTCAGCCCTCTAGTTCCATTGATGTGGCCTGTATGCACGATACATACAGTCAAACAGCCAAATTTCGAAAATGATGAAACCTATGTTGACAGTTTTGGTTGAAGGTTTCTAATACTATCACCAAATTCTAGGGAGATAATAAACCTTGAGCCCTATGCTTTGACTACTGAGCTGTGATGTGTTATTTTTATTTGTAGTTGTGTCGTCAGGCATAAGAGGTATTAAATCAGATGAAAGATGAATTAGGTTAATTTATGATTACTTGATCATTTGGCGTTATATATATATATATATATATATATATATATATATATATATATATATATATATATATATATATATATATGTATGTATGTATTATGAACTATAATGAGTGAGACAGACTCGAGAGTAGAGTGTATTGAGGTAAGGTTTATTAATCTGTTGATGTTTATTTGAATATTCAAATATTTTAACTGCACTTCGTTCATACAGTCGGGAGGAGGACCAGGTCCCCTGGATTCCTTTCCCAGATCTGTGCTAGAATTATCCCACACCACGATTAAACGAACTATCCTAACGTAATTATGCTTAAGTGGGTCCTGAAAAGAGTGAAGTATGGTAATCTATTTACGTAGCTTAGCCTAGCCTGGCACAAGGCCCCAAATATGGGGGGAGGGGGGCATCCAGTGAGGATCAGACTCACTTCACGGTTAATAGTTAGCTAGCACTTGTCTAGCAGACCATCACCCCATATCGAGGCGATAAATCATAGTGTAATTATGATGATTAGAGGGTGTACTGAAAAGAGGGAGGTAACTCTTATTGACTTGTAGTAAAAGAGGAAGTGTGGTTCCGTCTTTCTCAATGGCCCAGCACGGCAACTGAAGTACATGTCACTTTCAGTTGCTGTTCAACTCGCGGCAGGGAAACATAGATACAACTAATCTGTTTCTTCCTCGCTCTCATAACCCACAGGCTACTACTGGTGCCCGCTGCTTATCCAATATACAGGACTACAAGAATAGATAACACAACTGGATAATTTGTGACGGTTGTCTTGATTTAGTCTACAAGCTAAAAAAAAAAAAAACTACGTCCACTTTGAAATAAAAAAGAAAAAAAAAAGGATAAATATTAATTTTTTTAAAATCACTTTTTCGGACTTAACCAAGATAAACAATATGGCTCTGTTTTTGGTTTACCCTTATTCAGCTACCCTGGACAAAAGGTTTGGAACTTCATATTTATTTCAAATATCTTTATCAATTTTCATAACTTATTTCTTTATCTTTATAGTGTTAATACTTATCGTTTCGTGTTCTTTACAGGCAAGTGACTGCTGTTATTTTCAGTATGTTTTGCCATCTCTGTTCGCTGTTATGTTAGATGTCCAAGTTTCCCTTATTTTTCAATTCGGTATTTATTGTTCTCCACAACGTCCTCGTCTGCATTCTCCTCTTCTTTTCTTTTCTTTTTTTTTTTTTTTTTTCTTCTGTAACTTTCTCTTTTCTTTTAAAATCTTTTCCGGACGTGAATCCAGGGGATCCGATCTCCCACTGTCAGCTCAGACAAAGCACTATCAAACTGCTTTTCTCCCAATATCTACAAAAAAAATCCCAAGTAATCAAAAAAAAAAAAAATATCACATCTATCATCTAATTGGGCAGATGGAGTGAAAGAAAAAAAAATTTCAAGTGGACACCTCCTCCCAGGTTCAAGTCCTGGATCCGTCCTTATTTTTTTCTTCTTTCTTTTTGCGTAAATGAAAGAAGTGTCTTTTTGATAGTCACACGATTTTTTCCGAAGCGCTTATTAGGGACCATTTCCATTCTCGACCGACGAAATGTTTCAGTTGAATTATTTTTTTCATTTTAACGCTCAGGGTTAATACTTGAGACGGTGTAATCGCTCTTGTGCAGATGCACAGGGCTCCAACATTTGGGGGCCCTGCCTAAAATGCCCTAGAATATTTTAATACCTCGGTTTGTTTTTCGTTTTGTTTTTTTGTTTCGGATAAAAGAGTGAAATATTTCGACTGCTAAACTTGTGTCTATTTATATTCCGTTGAGATATTGATCCATAAATGTCTTGACGTTGAATTTAGCATCCTAATTTTATGAATTTTTCATTTTAGTTTTGATTTGTTTGAAACTAACCGCTAAAAATACAAAAATAGAAGGGTTTCGAGAAATATTAGGGTCTGGATTCTATCAATGTTAAATTCGGCTCTGGTTCTAAGCTTTCCGGGATAAAATTGAACATTGTTGGATTACTTTTAATATTTTATTGATTATTCTGTATCCTATAATTCGCCAAATGTGTATCCGTCCGTCTGTATGGCATAACTCAAGTACGGTTTGAGCTGTAGCCGCCGGCTTGTCTGTGGTTAACAAGAGCCCGGGTCATGTTTTCAAAGTTAGTTTCTAGCGTGCGGTCTGCGTTCGCGCGCTCACCGATAATAATGACCTGATATCTATCAATGTAACATTTATACGTTCGTTCAGAACGATTCTCACACTAACAGCACTGTTAATTATTCTTTTTTAAAAAAAAAATCTGTTTCCTTTCTCTCTCTCTCGTCTCACTTCCCTTCCTCACTTTTTCCTCCCCCCTCTCTCTTTCTCTCTCTCTCTCTCTCTCTCTCTGGGGGGGGGGAATAATCGTATCTTCAGTTCAGTGCGCAAACTGATGGGAGGCATCAAAAAGACAGTCTTTTAATTTATAGCAGTCAATATCTGCACCACAAAGAAAGCGCTGATGGAATTTTCCTTTGTGTGAGAAATGTCAATTGAAGATCCTTTTCATTACCAAGTGTACATTGTAACGCTGTAACTCCCGTGTCGGGTTTTCTCGGCAAAAATAGAAAATCTTGCTTCATTGTTTGAGGTTTTGAAAACCGTTTTATTTTCATACAAATCCACCATTATGTACAACAGAATATAGTGATTATACATCTAATATATGCGTAATGCTACGTTTAAAAAAGAATTTGGGGGGGGGGGGGAAACGAACACTCTATCGTAAGACGAGTTATCTCGTCCGCGGCACTGGACTGACGACTTGCTTCGACGCGTCATCTTGTCCATGACAGCAAACGTGTTCAAAGACATTGGATTTTCTTTTGTCCCTCTCTAAGTCGTAGTGTTATTTTATTTGAAAAAAATTATTTCATTTCTATCTCGCCTCGTTTTGTTTTTTTGGTTTTTTTTCGTGAGTTTTAAATTTCTTCTTTTTTTCATTATCCCTCCCTCTCTCTCTCTCTCTCTCTCTCTCTACGGGCCTGTCTGTCTCCTAACCCTGACTCTCACTCTTTACCTCGTTTTCTCTTTATCTCTTTTCCACTGCTCCACTTGCTCGCTCTCTCTCACGCTCTGTCTCTCTCTCTGTCTCTCACGCTCTGTCTCTCTCTCTGTCTCTCACGCTCTGTCTCTGTCTCTCACGCTCTGTCTCTGTCTCTCACGCTCTGTCTCTGTCTCTCACGCTCTGTCTCTCTCTCTCACGCTCTGTCTCTCTCTCTCACGCTCTGTCTCTCTCTCTCACGCTCTGTCTCTCTCACTCTCTCTTTCACTCACTCACTCTCTCACTCTCTCAGTCTCTCTCTGTCTCTCACTCTCTCAGTCTCTCTCTGTCTCTCACTCTCTCAGTCTCTCTCTGTCTCTCACTCTCTCAGTCTCTCTCTGTCTCTCACTCTCTCAGTCTCTCTCTGTCTCTCACTCTCTCAGTCTCTCTCTGTCTCTCACTCTCTCAGTCTCTCTCTGTCTCTCACTCTCTCAGTCTCTCTCTGTCTCTCACTCTCTCAGTCTCTCTCTGTCTCTCACTCTCTCAGTCTCTCTCTGTCTCTCACTCTCTCAGTCTCTCTCTGTCTCTCTCTCTGTCTCTCTCACTCTCTCTGTCTCTCTCTCTGTCTCTCTCACTCTCTCAGTCTCTCTCACTCTCTCAGTCTCTCTCTGTCTCACGCTCTGTCTTTCTCTCTCGCTTTTTTTTTCAGAATTTTCTTTCAGACGCATCAAACACATCTCGCATCTCTATAAGCCCCTTTTTAGTCGGTTCCTAATATGTTATATTTCAATGATCTCAGTCATATCATGTTGGATTGATGTGGAACAGGCTTTCGGGTGAACCATCCTCATCTTCCTCTTTCTACTATTCCTAACATCACAGTTGGTGGACGCATCATTGAACTTATGGTTCTCTTTTTAGCTCTGTTACTTCCTTGTCTTCCTCTTTCTCTTCGGGTATATCTCTCAAGGATTCTTTCTTTGACTGGCCAGTATAGTATATAATGTCCCAGCCTGCCCTCTCCCCTGCCCAGCTTGGTAGCCCACCCACTCAGCGCACAGCCCCCTTTCATTGCATTATTAAAGTGTCCTTGTGGGTAGGGCTGGTAATGGACCTGGGCCAGATGGGAAATGTAAGCACCCCATTCAAAATTGCACATTAGGTAGTTTTGTAATTATTGCTAAATACATGTGTATCGGTATATATATATATATATATATATATACACCTCTAGAGTAGCCCCGCCCCCCAGCTTTCCAAACTTCATGTCGCAACACATTAGTGTGTCGCCGGTAATCTCTTGGTGTGTCATGAAATTAAGTATAATTTTGTAAATCTTTCAGAAAAATACTTTTCCTGAGTCACTCGAACTGCTGGGATGACATTATGCTTTTGGCTTGGCTAACAAGTAGCTGGTCACAAAAAATCTTTATTTTTTGGAAATGTGTCGCCTGTGCAAAAAGTTTGGAAAACTCTGCAGTACCCCTATTGCAGAGCCTCTACCCTCTTTCTCCTGTCACAACCCCATCCTTATTACCTAACGATGCTGACATCTTACTAAATTCTACTTGCTGCCTTCCACCATTTGCCCCCACCTCCCTATCATTCTTCTGGGGATTTTATTTCCACGTTTGCATAATTTTGAATTATCGTGTAACGTATCTGTGCACCAATGTCATCAAAAATGCTGGCGGATATGAAATTGATATTTTTGCTATGTCCTTGCTATTATTTAAATGGTTTTAACATACGACTGATGAAAGACGAAAGGACGATCAGTCTTAATATCAGTATGTCGATAGAAAAGTTTTATTCATTGACTTCTGATATGTTTGTGTCTAATACATTTCATTTTTGCAGTTGGTGCACTACTCATTGGCATATGGAAACTCTTTGGTTTAAGGGGTGCAAAAAAGCTTGATTTGCCAAAAATTTTACACGTTTTTTCCCAAATTAGGGGAGGTTGTTACTTCCTGCCCCGTACACGTATGGCTGTAACTCAATATATTTCTTGGTGTGCCTTCATACAATAAAGTATTTGGTTTACAGACAAAGAATATACTTACAAATACATGTGGCATATCATTAGAGTAGATTATACAACTTTGAATTACATCATTTAGTCTTGAAGCTTGGATTCTACCATCTCTGCCATTAAAGATGATTTAATAAAATTGTTGCACAAAATGTTTTCAGTTTTAATTCATTTTCATTATTTCATATCCAGTATTACTGGGGGTTGGGGGGTTTCATAACTGTCGCTAGCATATACACACACACACATATATATATATATACACGCACACACACACTCTTACATTCCATGATAATGATTAAATTCATTCTATGCTGAAAGTCATATCAAAGGAGTTGATATATTTTTAGCTTGATGTTTCATCATTAGTACTACTGAATTTCCTTCCTACAAATTTTCCCTCCATATGTATACATATATATATATATATATAATCAAATAAGTCTTCTAAAGACATGTATGATACTGGTTAAGGCTCATTAAAAACTATTGTACCTCAAAACCATCTTTTTTTAACCCTTATTGTGGATTTTATCTACGTATTACCTTATATATATATATATATATATATATATATATATATATATATATATATATTCTCAATTTGCGAAAATACAAACAGTAAATGAACAATATCGAACTGTCCAATGTTTAACACAGTCAATAGAGCAATCAATGTGAAAAAAACAATAAAATATCAAGGACATGTATCGGGCGAATGTTAACATTTCATGCCTCTTACTCTCCTCAACGACCTGCAATATGTCATTTCCTGTGGAGAAGAAAATGAACAGGCCGTTTATTTTCATAATCCACAGGAAACAGCATATTGCCGGTTGCTGATGTGTGTGATAGGCATTATATATGTATGTGTGTGTGTGTGTGTATATGTGTGTATATGTATATATGTGTGTGTGTGTGTGTGTGTATATGTATGTATGTATGTGTGTGTATATGTGTATGTATGTATGTGTGTGTGTGTATATATATATATATATATATATATATATATATATATTTATCTCATAATTTGTATGAAATATTTCAGATATGATAATGGATTGCAAGATGCTTAAAAATTTTATTACACTTTTTACACAATGCTGATAAAACAGTATGAAATTGTCTGAAAAAACAAAGATGTTTTTTTGAAGAGCTCACTAATCGCATCAATGATTTTCTATTCTGCCACCTGTGACTGTTTACAAATCATATGACCAACAATTTTCCATTGATTTCAGATTTTTTTTCTTTCTAGACCCCGGCTTCAAATATCATGGTTAACTATCTCTGTCTACTTCTGAATATTATTTTGGCCCAGCCAATAGAGATTTTTTTTTTTCTGTAGATTCATAAGTATTTGTTCTGACTTTTGCATGCATTAAGATGGTTTTTTTGTTGTTGTTCTGTTTTTTTTTTTGTTTTTTTTATTGGTCCTCTTAGATGGAGCATTAATAATATTGTGCTTATTTGTACATACGACCATTATGCTTTTTGAATCCAAGATCAGTGTGTAGTACTTGCTCAATCCATAGGCTTTTTGAGCTGTAATCAGTTGCACTTTCTGACTGAGAAACCTACATGATAATATCAAGTGGGAAAGAATAGGGAACAGTGAGTTAGATGAGCTGAGGGGGGAAGGGTGTGAATGAGAAAAGGTAGGAGGTAAGAAAGCTAGAGAAAAAAAATAAAAAGAGTTGGTGAAAGGGGGGGGTAATATATATATATATATATATATATATATATATATATATATAATGTGAGAGAGTGTGGCAGGTTTGCTGGCAGGATATCAAGAGACAATGATCGAAAGATTGAAAGTCAGATTAGAATTGGAGGGCGTAAGAATTGTAGTATGTTGGAAATTCTTTCGAGATAGAGCAAAAGACAGATAAAAGAGAGGATGCAGTAGAAAATATATGTGCCTTACTTATCTCTTCTTTACATATTCAAGTTGGTTTGGCTGGCGATATCCGTACGACACGTGCAGGCTGCACCTAGAGAGCCAGAGAGCTGAAAATTTGAACTTACTACTACCTTTTTAATTTAAAGAATTTTTTTTTTTTTAATTTTTTATTTTAATTTTTTAATCGTTTCTTTTTTAATTCCCTTCCTTAATAAGTTTTGAGTGGGAGGGTAAATTTACAATGTAGTTTTATGCTAATTCTTTTTTTTTTTTAATTTTTTCTTTTACTGATCCGTACCCAACAAAAGGTGAGAGTAGTGACTCGCTCATCGATCACTCGTTTTTATTTCCCAATTTTTTTTTAATTGATCGCCCTCAACACAGTATGAGAAAGTTGGTCATGTGACGGTTTCTATCGATTGACTAACCAGACCTGTGTTCTTTGGATAACGTATAGATAAAAACATGGGCAAAGAGGATGAGCCGGGGATGTGAGAAGATAAGCGGCAAAGAGCAGCTGTGCAAGATAATGGATAATCTCAGTTGTCAACACCCTTTAAATTTCAGATCGGAGGCTCTACTCTAGTCTGACTCTCTAGCTGCTTGTTTAAATGGTTGGAGAGTTTGTAACAACTCCGTGCAGTGATGGAGAACCTTTTAAGTACAGTGTGTTGAAATTTTAATTTCCTTTTTTTTTTTTCTAATAATCCTGTTATCAAAGTGTCACTTACATATACATAAGTTCTCGGTAAACACTTGTAGATAATAGGCCTATTTTCCTTATATGTATATTTAAAACTTCTTAATAAAACCTAACTTGAAAATTCAAAATATTTTATTTTCCCAGTTTTAAAAGTATAAGATTTTAAATAAAGGTTCTATTTTTTTTTGTTTTTATTTTATGTCCATTGCGTATCACCTAAAAACCTGTGGCATTTCACAGTTATGTCATCAATGGCTTAGAGCAGAGTAATATTAATATTATGTTTTAGACCACCATTTTGATGTATGGATTTTTCTCTCCTCAAAAGTATCCAAAACCCTCAACATAGGTTTCTTCAGCTCTCAAGTTGGTCTGGTTGGCTATATATATATATATATATATATATATATATATATATATATATATATATCTCCTGTGTACAGGCCACACCAATGGAGCTAGAGGACTGTAAATTTGAATATTTACTCCTTACCATACTTATTTTTTAACCCCTTCCCCATAGGTTTTTAGAAGGGGGTTCAATTTGCAAAGTAATTTTTTGTCAAATCAGTCTCTTACTTTGCGTCTGACAGCATACATGCTTGTTTTTTTGGGTTTTTTTTTTTTTTTTTTAAATTTTGAAAAAATTTTTTTTTAAAGTTCAGACTATTTTAGTGATCACTGCCCAACAAAAGGCAAGAGAAGTGACTTATTAATTGATCAGTTGATCTCCACGGCATGATGTGCTGCCAAAAGAAATTGGTTACTTGATGGTTTCTATTGAGTGACTAACCAGACCTGTTTTTTGTTCATTTGAATTCCTTGATCCCCCCCCCTGTCCCCCGGGTTACCTCCAGGTAACAGTTCATCGGTAGCGATGTGAATCCGAGCTCATGAGATTTAAATAGATCGCCTTATGACCAAATCACATTTTAATCAACCAGTTCTCATGCAATCATCGAAGTTAAGTAATGCCAACCCTGGACAGTACCAAGATGGGTTACTATTCAGAAATATCAGATGCCGTAAATGATAATGATGAAACAAACAACACCACTGGACTTTTTACATATTCTTGTATTCAGTGCATTTTCCATTTTTTCATGGCACATTGCAAAACTCACAAAATATTCAAATTGGATTATTCAAGAATCAACCATGAATGACAAGTGATAATTCTACTCTCTCTCTCCTAATATTTATGTCCATAAATGACAGCAATTCTGACACAAGGCCAAATAACGGAGGGGGATGATGATGATGGTAATCTCTATTCTGTCTTGAACTTAGCTTAGTTGCATTTATTGATCCAACCGTTTGCCATAAACGTTGCGTTTATACTGAAAACTTTCCTGCTACTATCACCAGAATTCCTCTATAAACTTATCTAGCCCCACATATACAATTAGTGCAGAGGTTGATGGATTTGAATAAATAGTTTATAAATTTTCCATCTCTTTCCTAAAAGCCATATCCTTTCCGCAGACTATTTTAGACAATCTTTTTTTACTCATTATATATATATATATATACAGTAGACAAAAGCGACTTTATTTTGTACACTTGACTATTATTTACTTCTTGATCTTTTTTCCTCAACATTCTATAAACCTATTAATGTACCAATGTAAATATTTTCATCAGTATCATTTGATCCTTTGTATTCGAGCGTGTGTTCATATGTCCTGGGCTAACCCATCAGAATTCAAGTTGGTCTGGCTGTGTATGTATCATGTGTACAGGTTACACCAATGGAGCTCGGGGGATGAAAATTTCAGCATATTCCTTATTATACTTTTGTTTTGTTTTGTTTTTTTTTCGAATTTTAGTTTTGATTTTTCTTGGGGGGTAATTTACAATGTAAGTTTATACTAAATTGGTTTCTTTATGTTTGAGTGTTCGTGCTTGTTTTAAAAGATTCAGTTTTTTTAGTGACTATCCAACAAAAGATGAGAGAAGTGACTTATTCATTGATCATCCCATTGCCAATTTTTTGATTGATCACCCCCAATAAGGCATACTGCCAAAAGACATTGGTCACTTGATGTTTTCTATTGGGTGACTAACCAGACCAGTTTTCTTCTTTTTTTTTTCAATTTTAGTCGAATTTTTTGTGTTTCATCTAGTTCTAGTTAGTTTGTTGGTTTCTGGATTGGGTTCAGTGCTGTCTCCTGTATTTCACACTTGGTACTGATGAATGTGTGAAAGTGCTCAGACCAGCCGTTCAGAATGGAATTTCTATTGGTGCGGAGACCGTCTGTACTACCCAGTGGGTTTGGGGGCCTGGTTGGTGGGGCTATAAACTGCCTTTAGAGTGCCAACATCTGCATAAGTTGAGCTGTTTTTGTAAGCTCTTACCTTTCCCCAGTTACCTTCCTTGCCAAAATCCCAACAGATTTTCTTTAAACTTTGTTAAATATATATTTTTTCTGCTTAAATTACACAAAAAGGCTGTGTTATCATAAAAAAAAAAACAGTCAACTCTCTGTTTTTGTCAATAAAGGTGTCTTATTACACTATTTTAAAGATCAGCATGTGGGATTTGAAATCCCACATGCTGATCTTCAGGGAAAATCCTGATACTGTTATCACCATTAGATTGCCGTTCTAGGAATTACAGTAAACTCTTATGCTATTTTCTATCTATACATTCTTTTTTTAACATCAATGGAAACCCTTTATTTCATTTGGCCCATGTGATTTGAAATGGCTGAAGTACTGTCGTTGTAATTTCCAACGTCAGATTTGGTTGAATGTGGCTTTAGTAGTGTTAATGAGATATTGACGAAGGAAAGTAGAACTGATATATACATGCAAAGAGCCATGAGACTGAAAATCACAAATATCAATCCAAATATTGAGAATCTTGCAACGGAGCATTAAGCACAAGAGTTACAATTCAATGCGATTCACATTGAATAAGCAAATGTAAGAGAAATGTCATTTTAGCTTCATTAAGAATTTTTCAGGATGACAATTGCTCTAAAGAAATTAAGGGGGAAATGATTGGAGCGGGTGAGAAACCTTGGGGAAATTTTGTCCTAAAATATCCCAGAGTGAAGCAATTCCACGTCTCATTATCTCTTAAGTTCATAAACCGCTTGACACCACTCCTATTGACAGTAGAACTCTGCTGTGAATAGAATAAAGAATAATGAAACTTTTTGGTGCATGAAGTCATTAGAATTTTTTTTTTTTTTTTTTTCAAATA
This sequence comes from Thysanoteuthis rhombus, assembly GCA_963457665.1. NCBI lineage: Eukaryota > Metazoa > Mollusca > Cephalopoda > Oegopsida > Thysanoteuthidae > Thysanoteuthis > Thysanoteuthis major. The sequence continues at coordinate 39,229,152 of OY735238.1, read as the reverse complement.
GCAATGAATGTGGAAGGGATGTAACTTTAATCAGAAATTATTCCACTTGATGATGACATTTATATTTGTTTATATGTATTCAAGATTTAAAAGACATTACCTTACTAACATTTAGTGCTTGTCTGACGGTGAGCCATTTTAAAGGCTGTACGCACCTTCTTCCCGTCTCTTATGCTTAGTCCCCTGTACCTTTCATTAACCCAACCTCCGACAACAGTGACTCAGTCTAACATTCCATCACCATTTTTGGGGTCTGGGAATGATCAAGAAAATTTCCTATATAAATTAGTGTGAATTGCTTCTTCGCTTTACACAATTTCAGCCTGCAAAAGGTTTTCATTGGAACACTCTACTTTCAGATTGCAAAGGTTACCTGTACATAAAATGTTATTCAAAATTAGATAAATTCTTACATTCCATAATAAGGAACCTTGACCTTTTATGGTGGCCCATAAGGAGCATAATTGAAAATAAAAGGGAATCTGGAGAGCACTAATGATCTCTTTAAAAATCTAATTAGCATCAAAATATCTCTTTATCTGCATGTCATTGAATTCTTGGCCTTTTAAGAAAATTACGTTATTTCTCTCAATGTCGAAGATGCTATTTTTTTGACTCCGGAACAAGTCTCAAAAAACCCAAGGACCGAAAGTTACATTTTTCATTGGCCTTTGGCCTTGGTTGCAAAACTCATTACATGGTCTTCAGTCCCCAGTACCATGTCGTTGAGTTACCTATTTATATGGCTGTGTCTCGGGTAAGATAGTCTGATAGAGCCTATCTCTTTCCGGGCTTTCTCAGTTCTACTCTTTGTGCTGAGTGCTCAGAAGAAAGGTATTTGGTAAGACTCAGCCATGGATCGAAATTGCAATCTGCCAAATCAGAGGTGAGCACTCTAACACTATTCAACACTGATAATTTTTTTCACTGACCTTCTTTTATTTTTTTGATTGAATTTCTACAAAATTTTGGAGGTAGTTTACTTTTCACACCCCAAGATTGACTGCTTTGCAAATGGACATATTTGACTTGATACCGTATGACGTCATTCAAACATCACAGTCTTGAAAATGTAAACAAATAATAATGGTTTACAGAATTTACTTGACCACAGATAAATGAGTCAGTTTTTGATTCAAAAAAAAAGAAAAAAGTTTATATTGACCTTCAAAAGTTACTTACCATCAGAAAGACAAAAAAAAAATGTTCTGTTTTCTATCAAAGGTAATTTTCTTTTTTTTTTTTTCTTCATATACTAGTATATTGATATTGAAAGTTACTTACCTCAAGATAATGTATTAATCAATCTCGGGATGTGAAAAGTATACACCGTCAAAAATTTTTCAAGTGAAATTAATTGGGGTTCCTTCTTGATGCCTTGAAATCCAGAAACTTTCATGAAGAATTCCCTTCATTCTATTTAATTGATATTTCAACCTATTTGCTGTTTCAGTTAGAAAACTATTCGGCCTAATTCCAGAAATATTTACATGCTCATTGTTTTTCATTTTGAAAATGCATCTAAAACCTCGTCTACTGATACTCTTAGTTTTCTAGCTGATATAAGTCTGTGGGCAAAGATAAAAATTTAAAAAAACCTTGCCTGGGCCCAAATGCATTATTTACTAAAATACTTATATAATCCTGTCTAATTCTAAAATTCACTGTGTCAATATTTATTCAAAGTGAATTCATTTCAAGGTATTTGCTTGATAAATCCTACCTTTGATATCAATGGTTACAGAAGCAGCTAGTTATCATATGGAAAAACATAGATTTCTAAACATTTCTGCTTTGTGGAAAGCTACTCCAGGTGCATCTAATATACTAGTTATATACAAATTCTCTGATTTGCATTTGGTAAAAATACCCCCAAATTCCGTGGCATTCAAAAGGCTTCTTCACATTCTCATACTTGAAGACATGATAGTTCACTACTTTGAAGCTGTTAATAGTGTAAATAAATGTTTATGCCTCATCATTTTCATCTGAGATTTTATTAGAAAATGTCTGAACCTTTCAAGTGGAAAAGTCTATTGCTTCAAATGGTTGGTAGATATTTTTCATCAACAGAAGTGTTATCTTCGCGTGGAAGAGTCCATTTTAACAGAAATGAAAGCAAACAGACAAAGTCACACTGTTCATTATAGAAATAGGTGAAAGACCCATGTATTCGCCTATGTTTGTCGACACGATGTCTCCAAAAGTTCTCTCTGAATTTCTATATTTTGCAGAAGAGGCCAAGGAGCAAATGAAACTTTGGGGAAGATTCAGGAATTTTTTTTACGATTCTCTCAAGATTGTATGATAAGGCAATGTAATAAATCAGTGATGAGCTCATTGCTATTGCATTTTCTTTCTTTCAAAGTATTAATGATGTGTTCCTGATAAATGATTATTGAAAGCTTTTGTCACGGCTTGGTAGAGGATCTATAACCTTATTGTGCAGTTTTTAGTGACTGTCATTGGTAGAAATATGTGCTCTCTGAATGCTGTCTTGTTATGAATATCATAAGATGATTGTACAAATTAATGACTATAAAAGGTTGGGAGCATGATGCATCAAAGTGTTTGGGTTGAGTGTATTCAATGAATTTCTATTAAAGATCTTGAACTGTCTTATATTCTGGTATATTTCTCTCCAAAAGTTTATGGAATTCTCTTGTAGAACATTGCTTGAATGTCTCTGTTTATCTATCAACTTGCTGACAATAATGGAAATTCAATTTTATCTTTTTGTTTTCCACTGGGGAGCCATTTGTGGAATTCCAAAAGCTTCATTCCATCTCCTTTTTGTTTTGTCTAATTAAAAAACTGTTTCAACTTTAAATACAGCTGTTGCTAGGCGGTAACCAGATATCTTTTTGTAAATACACACCCATACCAATAATTCTGTGTGTGTGTGTGTGTGTGTGTGTGTGTATATATATATATATATATATATATATATATATATATACATATATATACATATATATATATATATATATATATATATATATATATATATATATATGAGTGTGTTGATGAAAGTGACCATTGGAAGGTGAAGAGAAAAAACATTGTCAACATTCTGTCTAATCACCTCACATCCACAATGAAACATATGTATATTTGTTTATGTATGTAAATATATCAGAATTTTTTACAGTCTTTTTTCTTACTTACGATACATTTTTGGAATGACAGACTCATCAGCAAGAATATTACTTCAGTGTTTCTCGGGTATGAAGAATATCAAAACATTCAGGAAACAGCATTGTTACAGTTCAAAAACGCTAGAAATGTCATCGTTAGAGACTCCTTCTCAATGAGAGCACTCCCTCCCTTTTTTCATGAGGAACAAAAGAATGTTTGTTAAATTCTTCCTCTGGCTCCATCAAGGATACATATTGAATTTTGCTGCTCTACATCAAATCATTTAGCCATATATAGAAGACAGAGAAACAAACTTTATTATCAGAGATATGTGTGAGTACACATGTGTGTATGTGTATATATATATATATATATATATATATATATGATGGGAAGAACCACGAAACATGTCTGGACAATTTACTTATAAGGATTAATAAACCTTACCTCCAAACACCTCACTCCCAAGTCTGTCTCACTCTCTATAGTACACATTATATATATATATATATATATATATATATATATATATATATATATGTATATGAGAGAGACAGAGAGAGCTCGAAAGATACACACTCACACTAATGATTATATGTGATTTTATCCAGTCAAGATAATTGAATTTTGTTTACTCTCTCTCAGCTGTGCTGAACGAACAATGAAAAACTTGAATTATTTGCTACAGATTAATGTTTCGACTTCCATGTTCGGCATTGATAAAGAAAAGAAAAAAAAATTGAAAAAAAAACTTGGTTTTAACTCAAATATTACCTTCCAAGCATTTTACCCGAGAAGGGATTTCTAAAAAAATATTTTCATATTGTTCCTATCAGCCTGTCATCTGGTAACCTGATTCGCTGATTGTTTTGTTCTTGCTATGACCTCTTTTTAATTCATAGTTTTTGTTTCTCGACTTTAATATTGCATCTCATTAATTAGCTTTGAATGATATTGTAATCTTTTTTGGTTGACCAATTGTTGTATGTAATTGCGGCTTTGTTATTCCCTGGTCGCACAAAGTGACAAATAACTTCTGGTTACATGAACAGTAACTCCAGTTCACTATATGTCGCCAAGGCCGTCTTGAAAATATGTAAGCTCCCGCTCCCCGGGCAAAGTAATGAAGTCTATGTAGGCCATGGTGCTAACCTTGAATTAATGCATGGATTCAACAAAAAGTCAAGAACTGATTTAAACATGAGAGCAAACATAGGTTTAGAGAAGGTTCTCCATATCAGTTATTTGATGATATGAACCTTAATTTCTATATTTCAGATTGAATTTTGAGGCCCCTAAAATCATTGGGCCCCCTTGGCAACTAGCAAGTGTGTCCATACAATAAGATGACCCTGAATCACTTAACTCTCATTTCTGTTTATAATTGCTCTATCCTTTGCATTCACAATGATGCTATCTCATTGAAATTATGACTTGGCTCAAAACAATACTTACGGCTCCAGTTGAGACTTGAACCTAATCAACAAATCGACAGTTTTCCTTTGTTTGTGAGCTTGTTGCTCCACCAAGACTACGGTGGTAGGAGATGATGTTGCAGTAGCAGTGAGAGTGCCCAACATAATCTCAACCAGGTGTCTTGAAAAAATACATGATTAACCCTGGAGAGCATCTACACATGTATATAATTGTGCATCTACATATGTACTTAATTGTGCAAAAGAAAAAAAAAATGTAAATGATGTAATGAATTTCTGTTTCATATGCAAAATTTACAAAAACAAACTGTAGCCACAAAAAATTTCAAAATTTAGTGCTTAAACATCAATTCTACCTCCCAACCAGAATCTGTTTGTGCAGAAAAATACATTTGTGTTTGAATTTGCTGAGGGAGGTGAGGGTAGCTTAATGGTTAATGGTTGGAGAATGGAATTGGTAAACCAAGTTCAAACCCCAACTGGGACAGTTGGAGTTTACTTGACATTATTGCCCTTGGAAAAGGTATGAATTTACTTCTCCCTCAAGCTATGGGTGAATAACATGGCAGTTAGAGCTCTTTAGCATTGTAAGGCAATGTGGGCATAGGGCTGATACCCTGGCCCTGTCAAAAACGCAATTGTTACAGGAACATTGAATGGCTTTTCATGGCTTCTCCATGGAGAAGTAGAGAGAAATCATGCTTTGTGTGACATGCAACATGGAACCGACTGAGCTGAGCAGAAAATTAAACTTGTAATAGGTTCTGGAACTTTCCAATTCATAAACTGTAGGATACCGTTCCCAAATGACCATGGAACTTTTCTCTGACTAGTATAAAAAAAAATAATGGTACTCTTTGGTGGTAAATTGAAAAAAATATTTTTGAAAAAAGTTATGCAAAAATTAGTAGTTATTTCTTTTGATATTGCTGTCCAAATTATTATACGAATACGAGAGTTAAGCATCTCTTGTAAACTAAAAGTTAATGCAGTTTTGACAAAATAAAGGCGAAACAGTTGATGTAATCTAGTTAATTGCTTTCAGCATGTTGTGATGTTTTTCTAACAAGATCCAAACATATTCAACTATTCATTCCCCAAGAGACAAAATCCTTCATCTGCAAGATAAAGGAATAGTCTCCTTTGCAATGAAATTCCTGAAAAGATAAACGGGTGGTCTGGTTTGCAATAAAATCTTAGTCATCCTTTGATCAACACGTATGCGCTTCACCATTTCTGTAGAGGTCAAGACTTTTCTAATCTTGAGTTTTTTAATGTCATTATACAATGATCTATTCAGACTAGCATCCTCATCTTGGTTGTTATAGTCACCACATTTCAGCCGTTGATACATTCCAGTCTTTTTCAAGTACGTGTCATATTCTGTGATAAATTCCTAACCAAACTCTTTATTCAATTCACGGAGGATGGGTGGGTTTTTTTTTTTTTTTTCTTCTTCTTCTGTCCATACTAAGGAATATCTTGTATTAATTTATTCATTCATTTCTCGTCATTCGCAGCCAGGCTATTCAAAGTGTTGGGCACGGGCGGATGGTCTTTGGTTTGCGTTTTTTAACTTAGTGTTGATCGGTCTCATCTTTAGGATGATTAAGGGTACCACCATGGGAGGCTCTCTGTATGATCCCCAGCTTGTTATGGTACTTGGTATTCCCAGATGGTTACCCATCTAGTTACTGACCAGGCTCAACATGGCTGATCATTCAAGAACCAGTGTATCCAATGTGATTTGGCTATATGCTCATTGGTTGATTCTTGGAGAATTTGTTATGTTTTTCTGTTTGTTTGTTTGTTTGTTCATTGCTGCTTTTGCTTTTTCCACAACCGTCTTAGCCAAGGATTGAACTAACGAAATATTTGACTGATGCTTTTACCTATTAGGCCATAGTGATTTTGAAACTCTGAAAACTCAAGGATCCCTTCTATAAAGAAAATATTCTATTTTATCTTACTGTTTAGATTAATCAATGAACTACAATGGAAAAAACATTTTTTGACCTTTGAAAATAACATATCTAAGAAAGAATTACTTTTATTCAAATTGTAATACATTGTTCCGGACTGTGTACAATAATTGCTTTTTTGATAGCAGTGAGATGGATGTTGTTGTTTCTCTGCCACGAGATTCAAAACATCAGGTTCAGAAGGAACAGTGCTGCTGACCCCCAAGCATTTTTTGACAAACTCCAGTGTCAAAACCATTGTATTAGGGCATTGTCTCACATGCATTTCATGTAACATGAATAAAGGAATTGTTTAAGGCATTCAAAAAAAAAATGTGTTGAGGGATTAAAAACATCTGTTAAAATTTAGAAGGTTACTTAACTTAATCCTCTTAAATAGGATCGACTTATTTGAACAGTTAAAATTAATAAAGACTTGTATAATTTTTTTATCTAGAATTGAAATGATATAATAGCTTTTGTATTTTGGATGTACTGTCTACATTTAGGATTAAGGTTTGACATTTTAGTTAATCGGTTATACTTGGTTCTACTAATTCAAAAATAGAACTTTGTCTCTTACCGGAATTATATAAAAATTCATCATTCAGATGTTTCGTGAAAGTTCATGACTCTTGAAAGGTTTCCTATGAGGAAAAATAAATTAGCATAAAAATAGCTTCTCTATGTTGTGGTCGAATGATTTTCGAGAGGTGTGTGAAATGTTTGGCGAGATATGGGGAATGCTGGGTAATTTGACAAATTAACAGATCCAACAATTGAAAAAATTCCCCATTAAGCCTAACCTTGTGTCATATATTGCTGTGGTGATTCAGTGGTCCAACAATTGAAAAATTTTCTGAACAGGAGAAATTTACTCATTTTAATCGATAAAACAATCTTAATCTATTGTCTTCCATACAACTTGGTTAAATGAAAAATAGTCAAATTGTAAAATAAGTTAATTTCAATACCTTTTGCATTCCTGTACCAATCATTATAACAAAGTTGTAAGTAAAATAACAAACTACAGGGATTTTAAAAACAAAACAGTTATATCAACATGGCACCCTTGCAGTGTAGATCGAACACCACCTTCCTTTCGGCTAGGATTTTAATATATAGTTTCTGTTATCCATGTTGTTAGTTATTTCATATAAGGTATTATCATAATGTTTTGTATATTGACGTTATTTTATACTAGATGTCATTAAATATTTTAAAACAGCTTTCTCACATAGTTGACTCAAAAAAACATATTCAATAATGAGAGATCAGTAAGTATAACAACAGATGTGACACTGTTTCTGTCATTAATATTTTTTTTGTTTTCCATTTCCGTATTTCTGTGCCAAATCCATGCAGATTCAACCTCTACCCAATCTGAGGACCTCTTGATATATTTACTTTACTCTGCTGGTGATAATCCAAGTCTAGTCAGATAGGTTGAGAGCGAGTTGGTAAGAAAACCTTGGTATCCGACTTTGCTGAGAGGAACTATGGTCACCGAGCTATGTCTCGTACATTTACCTGAGTGAGTAAAGCAACCAGATCTCAAGAGACAATGCTCAATTACATGTATGGCCTGTGACAAAATCCAGGTTTCCATTGCGTGTATCAGTTCAGTGATCCTTGCGAGTTCCAAGACTGGTTGAAGTCAGAACTTTTTTCTTGAGAGTTTTTTACGACCACCCCTTTGACAGGATGCAAGTCTATTGAAGGGATACCTCCACCCTAGTAATATAGCGTTGAGCATAAATATTTATAGCCGAGTGCACTGGGAAATTTTTTTCCACACTCTCCGCTCATGCTGAGAATCGGACCCAAGACCCCCAGTATGTGAGGCAATAGTGCATACTATTACACCATCCGAGCAAACAATGTACCTGCGTAAGCATTCAGTAAATTAATTTATGGCTTTTCAATAAACAGCCTTTTCTCTTATATGGAACTTTGAATTCCACAAATTCCAGGAAGTCTACAACAAAGTCTCCAGTCCTGTCTTTGTCTCCTTTTGATTGACTGCAACTGAATATTTTCTGGTGTTTTTTTTTAACTCACAAAAGCCTTTTTATTTCATCAATTACCATTCTGTCATATGAATGCCTTAAAATTAACATCTTCTGGCAATGAGAATACCAAAAATGGCAGTTAATTTACTTTATCTATTTGCCTATTATTGTTACATTTGTATCCTGTACTTATCCTATCAAGCATTAACAAGCCATTAATACTTCTAGCAACTTAATTTGCCGACTACACAGTGAACTTTGTATACACTTAGATCAGTGGTATTTCTAATGGTTTGAGCCAAATTCATTGATGTATTGTAATTACTTATTATTCATAATGTACATCATGTTAAGCTTGTTTCAATGTTAGCAAAAGTCACGTGCTTTATGTATATGTATGAAAAACATGGCTCTGGCTATGAATACATTCTAAAAGGGTGACCAAGTGACCATATGGGGTGTAGATGGGGAAATTTAAGAGAGTTAAGTAGGGGGGGATGTTGACATTCAGCCATGCGGATTTGAAGATGAAGAGCAGTTGTCAATCAATTAACAAAGGCAATATCAGGTTGATGTCAGCAGATGTAAGGTCTGTGTGATCGAAAGTTGTCAGATGATTTGTCTTATGAGGTGAGGAGGTTTCATCTTATCATTCTCTTTCTAACCAATGTTCTGAGAAAAAAAAAGAAAGAAAACACAACAAACCAATATCTCTGAATTTTTGAGATGAGGTATTATTATTATTTCTATTAATATTCGGACCATCCTCATCTTGGTTGTTTTTCATGCGTTTCAGCCGTTGTACTCTATGGCCTATCAGATGATACCTGATGAAGGCCGTAGAGTATAACGGCCGAAACGTTGTATGAAAAACAACCAAGATGAGGATGGTCCGAATATTAATAGAAATAATAAACAAACCAATGTCGCTAAAATAGTAAATTAATATAACAGTTCACTATAACCCAAGAAATCATTTTATTCTTTTCCTCTCATCTTTGTCCTCTAAAGAGGTTTGCCGGGTAAAATTAATTACCAGATTAAAAAGAGTTGATGCTAATGTGACTGCAAAACTAGTTAATGCTTACAAGATTACAATTCTCAGTTGGTAGAAATCAAGTCAGCATAAGAATGAAAGGAAAACTCAAATATCAGATTTAGGTTATGAAAGCTAAGTCAGAGGAAAAAATTATGTAAAGGAGGTTATATGGCGGAAGGTGAGGATTGATTTCTGGGTATATAGTGAACTGCTGATATGATTCACAAAACTTAAGATAATCAAACTTACGGAGAAGTAAGATGAAATTTATTACGCTACTATCTAAGTAATATAAAATAGTAGTTTATAAATTGGTGGCAATGTGTTTCAGAGAGTATTTTATCTAATTGGTTTGCTTTTATATACACATATATATATATATATATATATATATATATATATATATATATATATATATATATAAAAACACCCTGAAATCTTTCTTGTGAGAAAACAGAAAATACTCTTGAATAAATTAAAACGACATTCCTTGTTCAACTAAACTTATATATATATATATAATGTACTTCTTTTGATAGTTTCAAGAAATATTAGTATGTGGGTTTCCCAAATGGTTTTTGCAGATAATGACTATCCAGATGTACACAAACTCACACACAGCACATACTCTGTCAGATAACCACTCACAGACACCCTATTTTATTGAACTAAATTACGTAAAAGGTTTTCACATACCGAAAAATTCCGCAAGTGATAAATATTTCTCTATATTTCATGTACAATACCAACCATTATGCCATCTGAAAATAACCACTCTTAAAAACTCCCTTTGTCTACATTTACGCCCTCCCCCCTTTTTTAGTGAATCTTCTATTCCACCTCCAACCACTTTAAGTAAGTCTTACATTCTCCTCTGTCCTTAGGTGAAAAAGGGGGGGTCTTGAGATATTTTGGTCTTTTAGGAATTTTGTTTTTTGGGGTTTTTTTTTGTTTTTGTTTTTTTAATGCTTTTTTTTTTTTTTTGTTTTCCTCTTCAATTCCCGTCCATGCCATACCTCTCATCTAATTCCCCACCCACTGAACTTGAGTCTCTACAATATACCCCCCCACATTCACAAAAAAAAAACAAAAAACAAATCAAGTCTCTGGCCTTTTCATGAGGAATCGTGTCATGAATTAAGACTCTCTGTAGAGATAGGAATTTTTTCCGTAATGCTGAATCCAAAGAATGGTCTGTCTGTTAAAGAGGATGCTTGTCTGTGAATGTTTCTGGTGCCTTTTTAGGATAGAAGAAAAAAGATCTCTTTGAGCTCCCATGACCCTATCTATCACAACCCCGCTTTCCGTCACCCCCCCCCCCAACAGCCGCCCCCTACTGTCTTGTTAATTAAAAAGTTTCAATTCTTACTCTAAATTATCTCATTTATCTCCTTCCTCATACCCAATGGATTGAAGAATGTCTGGTATGAAATGGTTTAATTTGATTAGCATATTCCCAGTCGTGTTGTGCTATATGAACACTGCTCCCTCACTTTTGAGAAGGAGAACAACATTCTCTCTTTATCTATATACCATTAAATTCTCTGTTTGGACAATTCACTGATAAAGGAAATTGAGGTTTTTAGTATAGGATTGACGGGAGAACTAACAGAGTTTTGAGAAAATTAACTTCTAAGTTAGACAACTTTAAAAACTGCATACTGACCACTTCTGGATTGATTTCCATAAAAAAAAAGGTATGATAGTTCAGTATATTGTTTAGAAGAAGAGATAATATTGTTTTTAAATGATATTACAGAAAAAATGATCAACAATCCTGCATTAACCAACACATCCTTCCCAAAATGATTAGGAAAATTAACAAAATGAGGTTTTTACACTTTGTGAACAATCAGTATTTGAGGTGAACTCAAAACTTGCTGATTATACTACCAGATAAATCAGGGATGGTTGAATACTTTACCAAAGAAAAAGCATTTTTGGATTAGTCATGAGTTCACCTCTCCCATGGTAGATGCCTCTGTCAGCTAGCATTTCATGTCCCTATACTCATCCCATATGGCCTCAAATGTTTCCTAAGTTGTTTCAATTTCAATAATTCTCTCTTTGACTTTGAGCTACCCACACTCCCCAACCCTGAGAGCAGACAGCCCTGCATTCTCTTTTCCAACTTAGTAGCTTTCTTTCTGTCAGTTTAGGAAAAGGTGATGTCAGCGGATGTTACTTAATGTCAATTGGGTATTATGGATTTTACAAGTAATTGCTCACTGAAGTTGTCTTCTTTCAGGCAAACTTTTTGAAACATTTATACCTCTGCTATTAAAATTCAACAAAGCTTTTGTATTTACACAGGTTTGTCTGTTCTGTTAATTATAAGTATTAGTAGTAGTACTACTAGGAAGACAATACTTATCCTGTGAAGCTCTGATCCAAATTGATCACAATAAGTGGCTTCTTCAGTACAAACACACATACTCATATATACATGGATGGATCTGTAACTTGTAGTTATTAGCTGAATTTTGATCTGAAATTTTCACTGTATAATGTTTGGTCTATGCGATTAATATTCACCACTGAATTAAGTGCATTGACATTGCTGAAGATTAAATATTTTTTGCATAAAATAAATTCTTTTTTCCATCATCTGAGATCATCAAATCTTCTCTTGCGATTTTGTTTATAAGATAGAGAACTCTTTTATTAGTATATATGTATGATCATTCTCTGCTTTTACCCTCATCAGACCTGTCAAAGCTTTGTCCTGCTTGCAGCACCAGGTATTCCCAAATGGTCACCAATCCAGATAAGAAGCAGGCTTGATATTGCTTAACTTACAAGAACCAGTATATTTTGATTTGTTCATAACCCCATAGCCTTGAGGAGAGGGATTCCTAAGTCTTAGTCCTTGTACTTAACAGAAAGACATTGAGTACCATTTTTAAAGTTTTTGGCATGATTATGGTGAATTGCACCAGAGACAAGCACTCTACCACTGGGCCACAATGACCGGTGTCTTATATCAGTGAGGTCAATAAATATCTTGCTTCACTCGGCAGATTTCCAACCAAGGCCAGTTGCACATTCCCTGCCTGCCGTGAACTGCCTCGATCAATCGTATATCACATCTCTGCTTGGCACTGATCAAACCTGGCTTGCTTCGTCTGTGTCTCTCTCTCTAAATAGCCTCGAGCTTGTCTTCCTTTCATTGGAAACCAAAATTTTATTTTTAGATAAGAGACTTGTTGAAAATCAATTGAAAATAGGTCTGGTTAGTCATTCACTTGAATTTAACCCCCATCCTACCCTACCAAAAATCTATTATGGGGGTAGGAATTTTCAAGAAACAGAATTTTTTTTCCTAGATATAATAAGGAGTAAATGTATGATGTTTCAGCCTTTGAGAAGCACTGACACAGCGTGATGCAGGCATACATAGCCACCTAGCCAGACAAACTTAAAAACTGAAACAAACAGTTTTGCTTGGCTGTTTCTAATAAGGAGAAAGAAGTATTAGTTTAGTATTCACAGCATATGGTATCATCCTATTAACTATTCTGCTTGTTTTAATGTATGACTTCTTCACTATTTGATTATTATTCCTTTACTCCCTGACGCCCTCTCACACCAATATAACCTGTTGATTTATTTGTTTCAACTTGTTCTTCACTTTTATTACTCTTTTCTCCTTTTGATGTTCTACCATTTGCAAAGGAGGTAAAAAAGGCGAGGAGTCAATTGCCCTCCACAGGAACTAAAGATAGGAGGGTTGTTGGAAATCAATGAAAAGTGAGGAAAGAAAACTGGAGTTAGTTCTTCGAAGCAGTCAGTATTTATATAATTTAGGATTTTATTAACTTTAGAACAAATACCAATAATCCTAAAAAGAAGAGTATACAACCAATGCATACTCCTGATGGTCACTTGTCACTTAGGGAGCTGAAACATGGAACCTAACCAAGAGACTGATCTGCAAACTGAGAAGCATGCAACATGCGTATGAGAGAATCATGTTCAAACTTACATGGAGAGATCACAAGACAGCGCAGTATATCAGGGGGAAAACAGGAGTCAGAGATATCATAGAATCTATTAGAAAACTTAAATGGAAATGGGCTGGCCATGTTGCAAGAATAACAGACTACTGATGAACATCCCAACACACAACACAGATCCCCAGTGATCACATGCAAAACCGAGGCCGACAGAATGCAAGATGGAGAGATGAACCAGACAAATTCAGAAAATACTGGCTCTGCGACGCCCATGATGAAGAAGTGCGGCGAATTCTGGGGAAGTTCCATGTCCAACGACAGACGTTAAAAGACTGATGATGATGACATGGTCTGCCATAATTAGTTTTAGCTCAAAATACCCAGGTGCCAAAGCAACTGTACTTCTATGCAAAAATAATGACCAAGAGAAGAATCTACTGCGCAGTGGTCTGCTCCATCAACTCTTGTTGGTATGGGGCCTGTCTACTATGTTGAGCTGACAAGGCTGGTGTTGGTACATTAGATCCTGCTGACCAATTGGTGGGACAAGGTGTCAATACCGCAGTTCAGAAGACTTGACTGACTGTTCTGAAGATACCATCTGAGAGGTTTCCTTACATGACTCTAATGGATCAGTCAAAGAAAAGATTTGGTGGCCATTTTGTTCAATTTCACCATAAATTACAAATCGATGCTTTACTCCATTTTCGAACTGACTATTTCTCCATGAGGTCAGAAAAACATGTCTGTATCAAGCGATGTTAATGAGTGAACTGAAGATGTAAGTGGATTGAAACTTTCATGGGTTGTTTATGCTCGTCTGTTGGTCAATGAATTCCTCGTGATTCATGCATATACCCTCCGGTTTGATTAAGATAAGCCTAGTCTTGTTATTTAATAGTTACACCTTGTATGTCAATGATCAAATAGTGAATCATGTACTTACATAGATGAAAGCAGGTTATTGATTTGAATAACAGAATTGATCTGATTTTTATTTACCTACGTACTAAGGATGATAGTTGTTTTGAGTTTTTTTCTAATATTTGGTACACACTCTCTTATTCAAAACCCTTGGTACCAGACACTTTTCCAAAGTTGTTCAGATTTGGGAAAGGTATTACAAGCAACATGTATAGTGTTGACGATATCGTTGATTTCTAGGGAACGGTAAGGGCTCTGCTGTGACCCTTGTAAGTATTTACACTGAGTGGAGTAAATCAAGACAATGAATAATATTAGTTTATTTATTCAGAGGTGAATAAAATTAGATGAAGGTGATCTACTTTTTATTTTCAAATAAATAAAAAAAAGAATTGAAAACCTGAACAGACCAACTAGAAAACTAAAGAAACCTATGTTTTGGTAACAGTTTTTAATCAAGTTGAATGTAATTAGCTGTCAAAAATTAATGAAATAGTAAAGCTTGACCTCCGCTTGTCACTTTGAGGAATATGGTGAAGTATAGTGTTGAGCAGTGTCTTCTGGATGGATCTGAATATTCCTTTTCTGTTGTTTCGGTGATCATTCTCGATTGTCATTATATATTAGAAGAAAATATTCAACCACTTTCTATTCTAAGTAAGAAAAAAATTTGAAAACTGAACAATTTTTTGTTTGTTTTTTCCAAGCTTTTTGGTTTTCTGAATTTAGGATAAAAGGTTGTGTATCTTCAGTCCTCTATCTTAGAAAATAGTATAGCCAGGCATGAAGCAGGTTTCCCTCTGACAAGAGTACCAGGAGTTTGAATCTCAATGTAAGCTTCTTCTTTATTTCGGATCCATGCTCTTCGCTTGCTGTTATAGAGTAACAACAGCCAGACTGATTGAAAAACAGCTAAAAAGAAACCTTAAGATCAACGTAAATAGTAATCAAAGTTGATATGACAGATTTCAATACTTCATCTAATCTACTCATATAATGAACAGTGTGATTTTCTTGGTTTGTTGTCCATAACTATTGACTCTTCCACCTAAAAGAAAAAAGTTTGCTGTTGAAAATATCTCTTACCCACCATTTTAAAATAGACGCTTCCCCTGAAACGAGTTCTTTAGTTTCTTTTCTTGAAAAAATATTGTCAAATAGAATTCAAATACAAGTAGTCTTGGCTTTTGGGAAATTTGCTTCACACAACTTTTTTCTTTTTTCTTTTCTTAAGCAAAAAGCAAAAATAGTGTTCAACTTTTGTTTAGAGCCATTATAGAAGCAGTGCACACTCTTTTTCCCACCCACGTTTCCTATACCTCCTATCACCATGACCTCTGATGACTCACCCCTATATATACCATCCTTGCTATCTTTGAGGTCTGGAGACACTCTGAAGATTTCCCCTTATAAATTGATCATAATTGCTTCTTCACTTAACAGAAGTCTTTTATAGGAATGCTTTATTCTTGGAGAGCAGGGGAAACCTGTAAATCCATGATTTTTTTTCACAAAGATTAACTAATAATATAAAATAATAGTGAAGTTTGTTTTTGGTCTGTCCCATCCAGGAATGTTACAGTGTTATGCAATGTATTGTTGGTAACTGTGCATATCTCTTTTCTATAGTTTTGATGATCGTCTCGGATTGTCATTTCATATTTTCAGCCTTGGAATGTGAACGACAGCTGCTTTGTATTTTTATTATGCTAGTGGATAAATTTCTGTCTCTTTAAATTAATTTTATCAACTAATCAACTGCATCCAAATTTTTTTAGCACAAAGTAGGTGACCATTTTAGCAGAAACATACATTGCAAATTGACACTCCTCACCTGAAAATTTGGGAGGACAAGTTTAAAAATTTTTTTTTTTTTTTTTTGTTAATGAAATAAGTAATTGTTCAAACGTACATACGTAGCCAGCCAGCCCGCCCATCTAGAAATCTCTGTAAATAGTATTCAAAAATTAATAAAATAGTAAAGCTTGACTTCTGCTTGTCACATTGAGGAATTGCATATTGGCTCTGAATATTTCTTTTCTGTTGTCTTGGTGATCAACCTCGATCGTCATTTTATATTTTCTCTCTGGAATCCACATGACGACCGATTTGTATTTATAATTTAAAAATAATTATACAAATGAATGAATTACTATAACTCATTAAATTAATATAGACTACTATGTACCTTCCTCTTAATTTTTTTGTTTTTCATCACAACTCAACTTGGGCTATCACTATGGAAGCAAGCAGACTGCTCAGATCAGATATGAGATTCAAACTTGCATCCCTCTTGCCTGAGCTAGGAGCCTATTCTTTATTCCTGATCCACATTGTTTACTTTCTGATGTAGATTGATGGTCTTATTAAAGTTGTGATAAAAAACTAAAAATTAAGTTGTAGGTAAATATTAGGTTGTTCCATATGAAATAGACATTTTTTGCCATTTGTTTTTATGTCAATAAATTCTGAAGCAGAAAATGTAGTTGTACATATTCAACTGATTATCCAATATTAGCTTTCTTCTAAATGTTCAACTTATCAAATCCGTTTAAGATCATCCCCCCATTCTTGGAGATGCAGTACTTTCAAAGGAAACCATGCCATTGTTTTTTGTAAGAGTTCAAACTTGAGAAAACTGCTGTTCAAGCTCTCAAGAACATTAATTTTGCATTTGGTCACTTGATCATACTGGCAACAATTTGATGAAATGCATTTTGAATTAGCTAGAAACTATCCAGCATCGATAAAGAGGCATGGTTTCATTTTGCTGCAAGACGATGTCAGAACTCACTTTGGCAATCTGAGTGAAACAAAATGGCTGCAACTCAATTATGGAACCATTTATCTTCATCCATATTCATCAGACTCATCTTCAAAAGATTATCGCTTATTCCAACATCTTGGGCTTTTTCTTAGCAATAAAAAGTATGTCAACGAAGGGACAGTGATGACAGCATTTGAACAATTTTTAGCTTTGGAAGACACCGATTTCTCTCTAAGGTGAGATCTTTACTCTTGAAGCTCAATGGAAAGAAGTGATTGAAGCAAACAAAACCCATCCAGATTGATAAACTAGGCTTGTTTATATTTTCAAGTTGTTATTTTTCTTCCTTTTGTAAACAGCCATTTCTTAGGGGAACAACGTTAAAGTAGTAAAAAATCAATGGAATAGTAAAGCTTGACTCCTCCAGTCACATCCAGGAATGCTGTGTCATGGTTGGGTGTGGGTGGCTCTAAGTATTTCTTTTCTCTTGTTTTGATGATCATCCTCAATCGTCGTAAAATATATTCTCCCCTGGAATGCGAACGACGGCTGCTTTGTATTGATATTTTCATAATAATTATACAACTGACTCATAACATTGACTTCGGATCAAGAACGACACATTTTTCTCCTTTTGTTTATCATGTTGACATTGCTATTCACTGTGTATCAGCTTGAAATAAAAAAGAGAAAAAGCTTTTTTGAACATTCCTAATGATTAAACAATAATGACGATTATCCGGGGTTTTGTGTGATGGTAATAGCTCGGGGTACAGCGAGTAGGGGAGGGGGCATCCACCACGGGGCCGTGAGTAGAAGTGCTCAGTGTTGCTGAAAAAGTGCTAGGTTATTTTTTTTGGAAAATAGCGGGTGAAAAAAAATGCCTAAAATGGCCAAAACCCACCAAAAAAATAACCAAATTGGCAGAAAGGCAGTGATTTCCAAGAGAAATCTGTACTGTTTGCTCACTGCTGTGGAGTGACTGATCTGGCTCAGCAGCTAGTTCAAATGAAAGCCTCCCAGATCAAAGTATATTGAAGAAAGCAGCCATATTTATCCTTATTTAAATTTTTATTAGATGAAGCTTTGTGAACCATAACTAATTAACCTCTGCCAACAAAGTTGGAGGGGTATATATATTAACCTGTGTCTTTCGGTCTGCCAATATCTCCAAAAGTTCTTGATAGATTTCAATGAAATTTTTTGGATGGATAGTTCATAAAGTGAAAAAGTGATTAAATTTTTTGAATGTGTTTCTGATTGAGATATTCTTTATCATTCTGCCTGAAAAAAGCCTGAGAATGAACTGTCAACTAAATTTCAATTTCAAGGGAAGTAACTCACTTTGTGCGCTTGTGTGTGCCTGACTGACCCCACCCCATCTCATGGCTTATTGAATTTGGAAAAAAATTCTACACCCCCTCAACTTTTATAAGCCCCCCACTTCCATCCAATTAATTTCCAAGAGTCAGTCTCTACTCTTGCCTCCCTAATAGTTGAGGTGAGCAGCAATTACAGATTTGTCTAAATTTTCCCTTCAAAAGACAACTATTGAACAATGCAAGGGGGAGAACTTGGTTAACCAAATTTTCTTGTATCTGCTAATTTCAGTGACATTTATCTATTTCTATATTTTTATGTCAACAAAGACTTATCAGTTCAATTTTTCTTTGAAAACAAAAGAATTTTCTTATTCCTGTCAATACTGTATGTTTTTACTTCCCATGTGCTTACCTGATCCTCCCTATAAATCCTTCTCAAACGATCTCGTTTTCTTTCCACTTTTTTTTCCCCCGTTTTCAATATTCTATTTCTATTCAGTTTTTAGTTAATGTACAGCTTTGGCTGAGGTGTGCACATCTTCGGGTTTTGATTATTATTTCTTTCATCTAAATTTGAGTTTATGTCCATCAACTACTCAGACTATGTCCGTTTGTATGCATTGGAAATTGGTGCTGAGCCTCTCTGTGAGACTCGAACTCATGTCTCTTTCACCTCAAGAAGCCTAGTTATCTGTAGTGGTTGTTGATATGTTATAGATTTTAGAAGTATGCGACTAATCAATGGTAGTACAGGTTAGTTTGACAGCTATCTAATTTCAGATTTCTCAGCCTTGTACAATCTGAGCTTGATCTGTGAATGTTTGGTGTATATCTATCCCACACAGCTTCGTCTGTCATTCGACCAAACATTGGGTCGGGCGATACGAAGATTGGTGTGACACTCTGAGCAGTCAAGCCTGCTGTCTGCCTCGAAAATCAACATTGCAAATCCTGGTTTTTATCAGCTTCACCCCCACCTTATAATATTGCACTTTAAGGGGTAGGGTCAGGTTGATTCCTGATGCTTGAAGTATGCCAAAAGGCAAGTGCTGAGAAAACTCAACAATTTTTATCGACACCCATATGTACATGGTCAAATTTGTCCTCATGGTGCGGCAAATGAATACTCTTATTGAGTTTTTGGTATGGCATTTATATTTCACCCAGCAGTCTTTAGAATCTTCCAATCTTAGTGCAGCTCTCTCACTCTATCTATCTATCCATTTTTATATATATATATATATATATATATATATATATATATATATATATATATATATATATATGAGAACATTTACAGATAAATAAACTTTACTTCCATACACTTTACTCCCGAGTCTGTCTCACTCTCTGTAGTTCAAATTATATATATATATATATATATATATATATATATATATATATCTCAATTCGTCTGTTAGTGCTCTAGATATGTTTCTAAAGAGAGCAGTATTAAATGAAACGACACTTATACATCCATCTCGTCATAACACAGCACAGAGATTGAGCAAGCAATCCATTTTAAAGTGAATGATGGTCTTGATGAAAGGGATTAGCTTTGTATATTTCATCAGGTAGCTCCTTTCTGGTGAAATATCACTGGGTGTCGATGTATATCACTGGATGATGAATAACTGTGTTTGTCTTTATTTCCATACCCCTGGCACATTAACCCGAAGCGTACAGCTTTACAGTTATTTTGCAGACTGTTCATGACGCTATCTTCTATCAATATTTATTCAAGAAATTCAGCATTACAAAATTTCTTGAGGAAAAATATTTGCAAAAGAGTTCTATAGTGCATTGGTGTTGTACAGGGTAGCTCTAAGCAGGGGTATTACTGTGGGGTGAAATTAAGGTTGTTTACCTCAAACCGTTCCCTTGAGATCTCAAAGGAGAAAAATAGGAAAGTAGTAATTATCTCCCTTCCCTTACAAGGCGGCTTTTAAACCCCTAAATCTTGCTACCATATGATTCGGCCCCTTCTTTTTATTTTTTTTTTTTTTTCACTAGAAACCATCAACCAAACCTATCAACATGTGTTTCCTCAGTTTCTAAGGGATTCAGACTTTTTGGTAGTGTACATGTCACACATTCGAGCTGCACCAATGGAACTAGGGGGCTAAAAATATAAATATCTACTCCTTACTGTGTATAGAAAAGAAAACTACTTCTCCTCACCCCCAAGAATTTATAAGTTGGGGTTCAGTTTACAATATAAGTTAATATCAAATTGGTGTCTTAGTTTGTGTCCAGCTGCATTCACCTTCATTTTTTGAAAATTTGGACATTTTAATGATCACTTCCAAATTGAAGTTGAGAGAAGTAAATTGTTTCTGTTGAATGACTACCCAGACCTGTTTGTTTACTTATTAATTTTAATTTTGTTAATTTGTTGTTTTTCTCATTTGGATTGGATTTAGGATCAAATTAGTTCAACGGTGCCAACAGAAGAAGATGGCAATATTTAAATTTAGTTGATCATCTCAGTGCTCATCATTTGGCATTCTGGCTTGTTATCATATCGTCTGATATATGACAATTCTTGCAACACTTCCTGTGAATCATCTTCTGTGCAGAAGCTGAATATAATTCAAAGCATAAATGAATTAAGGTGCTTTATTTCTCAAGTTTAGAATAACATAAAATTTGTATCATGTCACCAGAAGAGTCCACTACATTGTCAATTCTGCCTTTTTATATTTATTTATATTTATTTATATTTATTTATCACTTTAAAAAAAAATCTTTTCAAGATGTGTCCCTCCTCGCTATGAGAGACTCTGTTCATCTTTTGGGTGGTCTGTCCCCATATTGTTTCTCATCTGTTTTTAGACAGATTTGCTTGAAACTTGATGGAAAGAAGCACCTTGATAAGATGCTCTTTCTCTTGAAAAATCTTCTACTCAAGAGTCGTATGATTTGGCAATAATGTTGAAAATTTGTTTTAAAATCAATTTTCTCAGCTTTTCAATCAGATTCAAAACTTGAAAGGAATATGTTCCTTGACTAAATTTTCTTTACCTAAAATGGCATTCAAAATTTCTCCTGGATGCTTCATCAAACTTTTCTTTTTTTTTTTAGTTTGAGGGGCAGGGCGGCGGTTGTGTTCTTTTTGTATGAATACTGAAAAAAAATCCCCCCCCCCAAAAAAAACTTGATCAAAAATAACATTCAATAAATATAGTTTATTTATCTAGTTTGACATTATATAAAATCTCTTCCTCCCATGTCAATTGTGAAGTGGACTTTCCTGTTGATATAAAAAGATGTTACGTACAGACACATAAAAAACATGGTTACACGTTGCATTATATATAAATGGTGATTAACAAGTCGTCTTGATTACTTGGAAAAAAACTGGATTCCATCATCATTTTTGCTGTAATAATAATGTCTCACTATTCAGCTATTATCAGAGTTTAGTATCTGTTCTGAGTTATATTGGAAAACTGAATTGTATAATAATAGCATTCAAACTTGAAATAATGAATTAGTGTAAATATTTAAGATGGTGTATTCAACCAAGGATAGAAGTCTGGAATGATGGAGAAGACGAAAGTTCCCAGACTTCAAAGGCTTCCCTGTAAAACATGGGTGCCATGCATTAGAGCACACCAGGATTCATTAAAAAGAAATTTTTTTTAAGTGGTGATCAGCCAATTTGGAAAGGATAAGGGACCCTCCTAAGTATCATCCCATAGTCAGATACAGTAGATAAACATTGTCATCATATGGCAGGATATATGGAACTAGAAGAAGGAATACATTCGTGAAATTCCATTGAAAATCTATCCCAAATTTTTCTTAATGACAAATAAGGGTTCTGTATAAATCACTTGTTATAAAATATGTATAAAATTAATGAATGTTTTGTTAGAACGAATATGAAAAACTCTTCACCGAATATGAGATGGCGTAATCATATGAATTTCAAATGAAATTGTCGTGCTTCCATGAGTTATTTCCCTTTGTACGTTCTCATTTCACAAATAATGAATTTTTCTATATTATAAGTAAAGTGCATAAAAAAGATTGTGATAATATTTAGATTATAATATTCTTCTTTTAAGATACTTGCAGCAATAATACAACATTTATTATTTATTTGGGAATCAGAATTAACATCATACTTAGGATAGTGTGGTTTAGACATGGTTGAGGTATTGCTGTACGAATTAATGTAAGTATAGGCTGAGAATAAAAACATTCTATCATGAGACTTTAAACGGTACAGGAAATTCTGGAACAAATTGATTGTACTAATCAAGGTATACCTGTATTTTGAGTCACATTTGGATGAAAGAAAAAAAAATTTAAACCGTATTTAATGGTATATAGGACCCATAGGCACATACGCCCCCCCCCCCAACATTTCCGCAGGAAACATTCTGTAAAATATTTTTAGTGTATTTATGGCTAAATATTTTGAGTCATTGAAATATATATATATATATATATATATATATATATATATGCACACACTCAGAGTATAGCAGAAAGAGAATTGAACAAAACATGTAACTTGGACAGTATAGTGTACCACTGATTTTTTTTGATTTTTTTTTCTCATTTCTTGGTAAAAGTGTCTATCATCTGCCATCAATTATTTCTATTGATATTCGGACTATCCTCATTTTGGTTGTTTTTCATACAACGTTTCGGCCGTTGCACTCTACAGCCTTCATCAGGTATCATCTGATAGATTTGGGAAGTAACGAACCCTTTATTTATCCGACGGGGGTATATTGACCGTACTCCCCTCTTTAGCGTTAGTTGAATTGTTATATTGTCTCACACTAGGATCGAACCTAGAACCATCAGATTACTTAACAGTAATTTGTCTGATGCTGTAACCACTGCGCTATGAGGATGGTCTGAATATCAATAGAAATGATAATAATACCTCATCTCAAAAATTCCAAGATATATCTGTCATCAAATATTGTACTTTGATAAACTAATGAAAAAAAATAAATAGATACTGAAAACACTGGTTGTATTTTTAATTTATCCTTTGAATTTTCCTTTTTGACAATCCCTATCTCCTAAGCTGAGGTCTAAGATATTTCACTCTGTAGCTAGCTTTTCTATTTATTCTTGGACAATCTGAAGCATCTATTCATAATTAGGTGGAACTATCAGAAGTTTAATATTTAAGGAACCTCTATCTACTTTGATTTCAAGACATTGGTTCTTATCCCTTTCAAGTAGTTGGGCCTTGCTTCCACACCTCCCCCTCCTCACATCTTCAACCAAATTAGTTTCAAATGGGTACTACAAGTATTTAGAAGATAAATAATTTTGTAAATCATGTTATTATGCAAATATTTGTTGAGAAATCCCAAGAATAATTGGAGAAATTCCTACATCTTTTTCCTACAGGCTTTTGAAATTACTCATGCCATCCTTAAGTTGGGGCAGGATTGACATACCTACCATTTAAATATATTCTTCAAACATGCTTTGCATTGGAAACAGAACCATAACATTTTATTCATCTGTTTGTTATTTATTTGCCACCCAGATCAATATCAAAATATGACAGTCTGTGTTTAGTATGGGAAATCAATATTCCAGCTGATGTGCGATAACAGCTCAGTTGTATTTTATGAATGTTTATCCAATAATTACCTGGTTACTTCATACTGTAGACATCAAGGTGTATCCCAGACCTTGCCTGTCTGTGCAACATGAGGTTCTATTTGGGTGACTGATCTCCAGTCACTAGGCTTTAATCAATTACTAGTTAACTCATGCAGTCATTTTATGACGGCAGAATTATTATAATTCTAGGATCAGATCATACTTGAAAAATATCAAAACTTTATTTTGCTTTACATTCTCTTGTTCACATTCAGCCAGAATAAAATCCGGATATTTTACTCATTTATATGAAGGAAGAGAGACTACTCTATGATTAGCATTTAATAGTTATCTCCCTAAAAATATAGACACACGTTGCGTGTTTTGTAAGTAGATTTACTTCGATCTTTGCATGCTCTAAAGTTATTCATGAAGTATCGTGCAAGTGCCTTCCTGAGTTATCTCCCTTCTATCGTTACGTCCTGATTAGATGAAATTTCTTTTTCTTCGTTTTTTGTTCCAATCAGTGCCATCTCTCAAATTGTATTTATTTCGTTTAGAAAAAGGACGAAGAACATAAAATAAAGAACGTTTTATAGTGTCACTGAACAGAATCGGGGAAATGTTTACTATGTTATAATATTTTCGACATATTGTTTTTCATTTTTTTACACAATTGGATATAATTGTTGTTTGTGAATCAATTGCTTTTTTTCTTCTTAGTGTTATGAAATGATTGCAATAGCTTGATTATTCTCTTCAGTATAATGCTACGATGTTTATGATGAAACTGAATACTAATAACCCAATACACTTGTTAAACCGACCGACAAAAAAAAAAGGTTTTTGATATAGCTCTTTTTTTTTTTTTAAATCAGAGTTACTTCCCTTCGATATGATACCAACTTCATTATTTCAGACTGCAAATAACATTTTCAATTTCAATTGTAATTGGAATCTTCTCTGTGCTATTAATTTAACCTGAAATTCTTATTTTAATTATGTATCTTTAACTTGCATAATTTTTTGAGGAGATTTGATGAATTTTTACAACAGTTACCCTTTTTGAAATGTGTTGTTAACCACTTGGGGGCAGCCGATGAAATAACTTTCGGTAAATCTTAGTCTTGGGTTGTCTTATTGTGGTGTTGAATTGGAGAGTGATTCAAGATTGGTGATGAAGGCAGTGAAAACAATGATTGTCTTGGAGCAGCTGACAAGATATTTTGTTGATATGATCTTACACAAAAATATCCCAGTCCCAAGTGGTTTATATTACTTGATGAAGTCATATAATTTGAATTTTGATTCATGCTTTATATCATATATGCAGGACTATGAGACAAATGGTTTAAAAGGATATTTGGTTGACTAATGCTGTTTGCAACTCCTCTCAACCCCTTAAGTTACCAAATCAAATTTATGTTGACAGCCCCCTTGTCATAATACCAGTGTATTAGACGTATAATATTTGCATAGTCTTTTTTGCTTTTTTCTGTCTGTCATATTCCAGTATATACAATATTTGATTAAATCTTATTGAAATTGTTATTCATGCTTGGTAATTAAATTCTAATGAATTTTTTTATTCTCTTTTCATAATTCCTGCCTGCCCGGAATCAATTTCTCCCCAACAGCAGTAAGTACATTTTTATCTATATAAAAATAATGTATGCGGTTGGAAGGATTCTGTAAAGTCTTCTTACTAAGAAGTTGCCCAACCCTGACTATCAAGTGTTTGGGACAGATAATATGTTCGGTATATTTTATATTTTGTTTCTCAACTACTTTGCGGTCTATGTTCATAAATATTAGCGTGAATGGTACTTGGTTAAATGTTGTGTGAACTTACGGAATATGTGGAGTTTGGTGCTGAATTTAGTAGATACATGTGGTAATATGATCCAGGCATTGCCAATCACCATCATCATCAGTCTTTTATCGTCTGTTGTTGGACAAGGACCTTCCCCAGGAATCACCAGACCTCTCTATTGCGGAAACAATACTTTATAAATTTGTCTAGTTCATCTCTACATCTTGTATTCTGCCAGACTCAGCTTCACATGCGATTTCTGGGGATCAATGTTGTGAGTTGTGATGTCCATCTGTTGTGTGCCATTCTTGCAACATGACCTGCCCATTGCCATTTAAGTTTTCTTATGGATTGTATGGTGTCTCGGACTCCCGTTTTCTTCCTGATATACTGTTGTCTTGTGGTCTCTCCGTGTGAGGTTGAGCATGATTCTCTCATACACGTGTTCCATATTTCTTAGTCTGCAGGTCAGTCTCTTGGTTAGGTTCTATGTTAGAGCTCCATAGGTGACTATCAGGAGGATGCATTGGTTGTTCACCTTTCTTTTTGGGACTAACAGGATTTTCTTGTTTTTTGCTCTGCTGGGGGCTTGCCATCCTAAAGTGATATTCGCTTTATTTCTTCTTCTTTTGAGGATTTCATGGAGATTGGTTTTCATGGGTAGATGTAAGGGTCTACTTTCTCCAGTTACTGATATTGACCATTGTGTACTTATACAACATTGATTGTTGAAAATATTCCTCAGATTTTTTAAGCCTTCATCATAGAATCAAGAAATACAAAACTGAATAAGATCTTCTTTAGTTTGGGGATCAGGGTCTTAAATCTACTTAACATTTAGCCCAGTGGAAAAATTTGCTTGTATGTCATCTCATGTATGATATCATCATAATGCAAAGTATCTGAAAATTGGAAGACAAATTACATTCATGGTTTCCTCCCTGGTCTTTATAATGGCCAGAAATATGTTTGAAAATCCTAGACTTCAAACACTTTGTGTTTATTTACATTTACATTCATTGGATCCAAACATACATTCTCTCATATGAAAACAAAAATTTTTTGTTTTGTTTTGTTTTCATTCCTTCATATATATATATATATATATATATATATAAGAGGTCAATTTACCTGTTTATGGTACTCAATATTTTAAAATGGAGATTAGACAGATATTCAGAGTTTTGTTGTTCAGTTTTTTGCAGCTATTTCAATCAATGGACCGTCGGTCACTATGGCTATGTGGAACTGATCAGTGACAACAAAACTGCAAATATCAATCTATATAGATAATTATCAGTCTGACGCTGTTCAACATGACATCTTCCCATCTTTGCTGTATTGAATGTTATTAGATATAGTGTTTTTAAATGCTTAGATTAGAGATCTCTGGTCAATTAAAAATGAATATCACTATTGTACGTGAGATCCCTCCAAAAATGACTGAAATTTGCAAATCTAAAACCCTTGGCGAGATTGAATTATTTCATCTTCTGTAATTAACAAATGTTGATACTATCTTCGACAACCATCCAGGAGTATTGGTTCATGAGTAAATCTAGGGTATTTTTCCATCTCTGCAAGAAAATTGAATAAAGTGAACACTTATTATTTATATCTTAGATAAAATTTGTAACCTATTAAAATAATTTTGACTCTTATTCACTTTCATCCTAATTGTTTAGCAATTCTTTTTTTTATCACAATTCAAGTTGGGCCGTCTCCATGAGGTAACTTTTCATTTCCAACCCATGTTGTTTGTTTGCTGACATTGTGATGGCCTGAGTACAGTTGAAAAGGAATTAAGATGAAGGTAAATGGTAATCAAAATTAATATGAAGTAAAGATTTTTTTGTTTGTTTTTTTTAGAAAGTTATTGTTTTGAACTTATTGAAGCATAGGATTTGGTACTTACTAATATAAACAGTTTTTGTTTGTATCCCCTATTTTAGTCACATGACACTTGGTTGGTTTCAAGTAGTTGCATTCCTCTCTTCATAAAAGACCAATTACCAAAACACATGAATGAAACCAACTATTTTGACGCTTTGTTGTCACTTTCTTCTTTGTCTTCTTCGTTTGTCGGTTGGAACAATTTCTGCTGAGGTTTTGTGACCAACAATTATTTTAAGACTTGAAAATCACAAAAATTTGTTTGGCTTGAAACTAAAACTGCTAGACACACGCGAGTTGCCTCCCTTGCATTTGCATAGTCTCTTGTCTCTAAAATCTGAAAGACTTGAAATTGGTACTCAGTTTGAAATCACTCTAATTGTTAAACTCTCTGGTGGTTCGGTTTGTTGAATCAAGTCATCTTGCTCTTCCTTTTGTATTCGTTCGGAAATGTCCAGCAAAGCCGTATGGAACCCTCAATCTCCAGTTAAAAGGAAAGTTCACTGGAAATATCAAGATTTTGTTCCATCGTCGGATATTTCAGATTCTCAAATTCAGGTAATTGTTGCCATTGTGTTTGCTTTGTTTTTTGTTGTTTTTTTTTCTAGAATTTCAGGCCTCCACTCCACATCTGGATAGTGACTAATTAGGGATCAAGTGACAGCAAGACCTCTCAATTATCCAGGTCCTGCTTTAGTTTAGTAGTTCATGAGTACAAATACCTTGTTTTGTACTTTTTTTTC
The DNA here is from genome assembly GCA_963457665.1 of Thysanoteuthis rhombus. Lineage (NCBI taxonomy): Eukaryota > Metazoa > Mollusca > Cephalopoda > Oegopsida > Thysanoteuthidae > Thysanoteuthis > Thysanoteuthis major. The sequence goes on along the minus strand of OY735238.1, from coordinate 39,200,562 downwards.
CTCTGAAAAGTGTAAGTGCACACTGAATGCTTTTGTAAATAAATGGAAACTTATAATTGATGTACAAATGTGGTATTTAAAAAAATGACCAACTAGTAAACAGAAACAGTATTCTAAGAGACTATTTTTTTCAAAGTATAGTTATTAATAAAATTCTTTTTTTTAAAATGACTAACCTTTTGTGCATACATTGATTTTCTTTGTGCGCTGATTCCAAAATATTTGTGTATGCGAGGGAACCATGTTCCTCTGTAGTCTTGCGGCTTTTAGTAATGCTGTTATTTTTCTTTTGCTCTTATTGAGTTTTCACTTAGGTTGTATCTGGGAGACCAAGTGACAGCAAGTCTCTTTGATTATACCAGTCCCTCCTCAGTATTCTACCTAATTTTAGCAATGTTGTGTAGATGGTTCTGGTTCCAATTCTTCCAACCTCTTCGTAAAATTATTTTATGCTGTTCCAAGTGCTCCATTACTGATGGGCACAACTGTCACCTTCACATCCCACAAGTTTTTCAGTTATCTCGCAAGGCCATCATCATCATCATATTATTGTTGTTATTATTACACCAACTACAGCCACCACGATTTATATTCGTGAGGCTATTCTTGGAGAAAAATCATTGTTTCCACATTGTCACGAACTGATAGCCATCTCCTAATGGTTATATAATCATTTCTGTATGGATTATTACGAAAGCTAAAAATGAACCTGCTTCCGTAGACATTTTATTTATAATCCATATTAATTTTGGAAAAGATTTTTATTTGTTTTCGAAACTATCGTCCAAAACTGTCAACATAGGTGTCATCAGTTTTTATGTGATTCTGCCTGTCTATGTATCTGATGTGTGTACAGGTTGCACCAATGGAGCTAAAGTTATGTCCAGAAAAAATGTTTTTTGTTTCAGTTTTTTTGAAAATTCACCCCCAGAATTTTAGTGGGGAGTTCAATATACAATTTAGTTCACGCTAAATTGATCCTTTGGTGTGTGTCCAGCGACATTCGTACTTGATTGTTGAAAATTCAAACTTTTTTGTGATCACCCCCAACAAAAAGTGAGAGAAGAAACGTATTCATTAATGACCTCTTTTGCGATTTTTATTTTATTACCCCCAACATCCTATGCTGCCAAAAGACATTGGTCACAATATAGTTCTTTTTGAGTGACTAACCAGACCTGTTTTTGAAGATTTTTTTTTTTCTCTTCTTTCTTTAATTTTCAAGATATTTATTCTCAACAAGTCATTCTTTTCTATTTTTTTCTATTCTTATTTTAATCAAGTTATTCACGCTCTGATATTTTTTCTATATTGAGAAATAATTTAATGTTGTGTAGGTAGCACTTACTTGCCTCCCTAGGCAGTATGAGGGGTCCCAACCCACGTTTCCACATGATGGGTGTTTCCAGAAATTTCCCAATTCCATCAGCTTTCACTGCAGGAATTATAGCATGACCCTGACACTACCTTTTTAAAGCAGTAGGGGAGGTGCTGCCAGGGAGATAAATCCCCGTGAACTAAATTTCAAAACTTATGTATGTATCTATCATCATTCTCTTCTTATACTATCATGTCGCAGAGTTCGGCACACACAAGCAATTGTTAGAAAACTGCCATGCCTGTCGAAGCTTCATTCTGCTTACTGGTATTCCGTATAGTCACATGTGTATATATTGACCAGGCCTGACACTGCCTAACTATGATCCTATGAGAACTGGTGTATCCACAGTGATTTGGCTGTAACACTTTAATCCAAAAAAATTGATACTAGTCTTTTGCTTTGGGTGCTCAACAGAGAGGCATTTAGTACCATTTTTAAAGTCTTTGGTATGGCACAGCAGTGGATTGAACCACAACCTACCAAACTGAAGGTGAAGCCCTCTCTACCTCTGAACCACGATGATTGGTCATGCTTATTAATAACGATATTTCATAAATATTGCATTGTTTGTTGGAGTGAAAAGTTATTGCTTTTTTTGCTTTGGTTAAAAATCAATTTTCATTTGCTTTCAGTTGCTTATTGTAACATTTGTCACCAAGTGTCCCTGTTAAGGTTAACCATGAAGCTTACAGCCTTTTGCTGCTGCTGCTAAGATAATTATGGGAGAATGGTTTTGCTGAAGTGCTCACCTTATGTCTTCTCCATCAAACATTATAGCATGCCTGTAATGAGATCTTGTCAAAATGAATGCTGAAGGGACAGAGCACAGGCAGAAGTGGATTCGTGTCTCTCCTAAGGGCATTAGCATGAAGTGAAATAAACATAAACAGTTCCAACCAAAATACAAGCTTGGTTCACCAATTCTATTTTCTCTGTTAGTAACCAATATTACAAAGCCCATCCTGACAAATTATCACTAATTATTTATGGAATCTGAAACCTTTCAGTAATCCATTCACTTCTCAACCATTGATTGATTGAATCAATGTAATTTCATTGATTATCACACATTTAACAGATAAATCCCTGGAGATATTAATCATGTTTGCTTTTTTTTTTCTTTAAAATTGACCCGGGATAGCTCTTGACTGGAACACGTGATGACGATTATTACCCTAAACCTGCCTGCCTTTAGTCAACAATGTTGCTAACTCAAAAATATTTTCTTGCTATTTTGACTGCTAGAAAATGGTAAATTCTATATTCAATGGGGATGTGCAAGTGGCCTAACAGTTAACGGCACAGAGAATGGAATCGGTGAACCATGCTCGAACTCCTGGGACTGTTTGCATTCACTCCACTCGGTCCTTAGGAAAGGCAAGAATTCACTTCTCTCCTTGACTATGGGTCAATAGATGGGCAGTTGGGGTCTTTTAGTCCTTATCTTGGGTGCTTGGCTAGCAATATGACCCTGTAGAAATCCACAATTTTCACAAACGATGAGACCCCAAACCATTGCCTAATGTTCCAGTGAGAGTGTCTCCATATTGTTCATACCTACGAAGAATTTTTTTATTTTGCAAATTCTTTATATCTGATCCATGCAGGCTGAAAAGCAAATTACCCTTAATTCATATGGGAACGATTTTTTGCATTCCCAGACCCCCAAAATACCTTTCTACTCTGTCTTCCTTGATAATGAAGGTTAAGGTTCGTTGTCTACTGTGGCTGATGTGGAGGGCTTGAAATACGACTGTATGCTTGACTTAGTTTCACGCATTTTTCTATCGTGCACTTATTTGTAGGCACCCAGAACATCCTGCAAACCTGCCCTGAACCTACCTACCCTTCAAAAATAAAGTCATACTTTTTTGCTATCTTTGCAATACAGTCGACAATGTTCCCGTCTCAGAAATTTTTACACGCTATTTTGACTGTTAGAAAACAATGGATTTTTTTTTTTTTTTTTTTTTTAACAGCCAAAAAGTGCCAAAACACACCCCAAATATGCTTAAAATGGCCCATATGACTACGCTGATTTTGCAGTTTCGGTACTGACAAAACAAGAACTGTTTTGAATTTGTAACACTCGTGGTCAATCCTAGCGAAAATCTTATACGAGGTTATTTCTTGATCTTGTTACAATCAAAATATTTTCCCATATGAATTAACGGTTGTCCTCTCTTCATTTTGACAGGTTTCATAGGAATTACTATTTTTAGATAATGAGATAAATACATGCCCACAATAATGATAGTTTAAAGAATTAAGTCATAGTGATAAAGGAGGGATCATGAAATTTTTTACTTCTTTGCTAACTGTAATGAGTATTTTTTTGTAGAAGATTTGCACAAAGCCTATACTCTCATGGACTTGGGCTTAAGGATATTGATTAGCTAAAGAATTAGTGTCTGAACTTATAATCATAATATCTATAGGAACAGTATTAATGGTAGATGTTAAATCTTCAGTTGCGTAGAATGTGGGGAAAAAAAAAAAATTCATCTCGATCATGAGATTACTAAGTGCATGAACACTACGTTTAAATAGTCAAGTAAAAGAGATTAAGGGGTAGAAATTGAAAGCCCTGTAGTATCTGGAAGGAAAAACTCCTCAGAGTTGCCTGACATGACCATCCCCAGCACTTGACCAAATCTTCTGGTTCACAGACACTCTAAAATGAGTTCAATTCCACCTCTTTTTTTGTTTTCTCATCTTACTAGGTTTTTTTCTTGATGGCCGAGTTCAGCTTTTCTCCTCGTGCTTGCACTTTACTTGGAAGCCATTACTAAGGGTAAATCTAAACAAATTAGGCTTGGAATTTTATAGAATCAACAGAGCAGTAACAACCACCACGATATAAACACTCAAATGATATGATCCAGAGTTTTGAGAAAATCCAGTGTCTGCTTGTAAGTTTGTCTGGATTAAAAATGGTGCCAGGGGATCGGATGGCAGAAAATCGTTGGTGTACCAGTATTAAATTCCTGTTATAACTGTTGATGGTGATTATGAAACTCGATAGAAATGGAGAGAATCCGGGTTCATTCATATCTTGTTGCTCTAATAATGCAGCTAGGTCAATTAAAAGTGTGTGTATGTGTGTGTGTGTGTGGGGGGTAATTATGAGTCCGGATGTGATTATATTGTTTTGAAGTCTCAGCCTCTTTATTTTTGTCTGATCATGGTGAGATGAACGATTACAGTTAACAAGTAAAGTACTGCGGTCCCTCCTATAGAATTAATAGTCTTTGTATCTCATTATCCAACATTGCCGACATTCTTGTTCTATTACGTTAAGGGATAGGTAATTTGGGTCCACGGTCATTGATACACAATTAACTAGTTCTATTTGAGGGACCACACTACTTGTACCCAATTATTCTAAATTGAACCTTTAGTGCACAAAAATGTGTTGTCTCATCATATCTTATTCATCATGAGAGAGGGATGAAAAGAAATGAAAAATCACTCTTCCATTTAAAGGTAACAATTTTGCAGATTAAAATATCTCGAATCCATTATTTTGAACAAAGGACTCCTTTGGGGAACAAATTCGAATACATGCCTGAGTTCGTATGAATTTTGTTTTTTTACGTTGATCAACTAATAAATATTATGGATAGTGTCACTTACACATAGGCACCTACTTGTTAGTATTGAGAGGTTTCCTCCCCCAAAAAACAATATCCATCCATTTTAATATCAATGGACACTTCCCAAAGCTATCTCTGATAACTTACATTCATTTATTCAGTCTGTATATTATTAATTCTCTGTTTGAACATTGAGGGGGGTCTACTTCCCCTTTTGCCCCCTGTTCTTTGTTCACGATCTTATTTTAACCCCATTTTCATCGCCCTCCCCTTTATTTATTTCCTCATTCCAACAAAATCCTTTCTGGATCTTTCTGGTTCCCGCCATGTCCATTTAATGGGAATTTAATTCCCTTCATCGTCTTGGATTTCTTCATAAAAAAACGATTGTCAATTTATTATTTTTTCAAATGTCTGCTTTTTCTGGTATTTTTCTATCTCTCTTTCTTTCCATTTCTATTTTTTCCCCTTTTCTTTTTTTTTCCCTCATCACCCTGTCTCTGAGTCTTCTTCCTTTTTTTTTCCCTCCATCATTCCTTCTCTATCTTTCCTCTCTCTCTCTCTCTCTTCATCACTCTTTACTCATTTTATCACTCTTTACTTTATTAATTTTTCAGTAAATTCGATATCACTTTTTATTTAGTTTATTTTTCTCACTCTTTCATTCTCTGTTCTTCGTATTTTTTCAAATTTCATTCTATCTTCTTTCCTTCTGGAGTTTCATTCATTTTCTTCTTCATTCTCCAAAATCCATCCATTACTCACGATATCTGTCTCTTTCGTACAACCGACCCGCTCAAACTTTTCAACTTTTCACTTCTTCCGACTGAAATAAAATTCTACTTGATACATTTTTCGTATCGTCTTGAAACAAATATCAAATATTTCATCCGGTATCTCCATTAAATGTCAGTTAATGAAACCACGTATAAAAATATTAAGTTCTGATCTGTAGTCAAACGAATATTATTTTTCTCATTAATGACCTCAGAATTTTCAATATCTACATCCAAATATTTCTCAATGAAATAAAAACTTTACAAATTATTGTAAACAACAATATTTTACGTGATAGATGAACGATGCCCCATGTCCGAACACACACCTTTATAACTGGGTTTACAACTCATTTCTCTACTCTTCCCATCCTTCAAACAATTTTTTTTTGTACCTCATTTTATTTATTTTTCTTTCATTTTTAACTCTTTTTTTTTCTTCTTCATTCATTCCTTCCTTCCTAGGCGTTTCATTCATTTTTTTTCTCCTTCATTCTCCATCCATTACTCACTCGTCTAGTCTCCATTATTTATTTTTCCTTTTCAACAATTACTTCTAGACCACTACTACTAATACTACAACTGCTTCATGTCATACTTGGGACTTCATAGTACTTTCTCTCTCTTCTCTACTATCAGAAAGTATTTCTTTTTCATTATTCCTTACCAAGACTTTTACAAATAAATATGTCGAAAAGAAAATAAATATCAACTCTAATTTGATATGTTATTATTTATTTGTGCAATAAATTTTTTTTAAAATAATACTTCTATTCAAACATTAAAGACAAGAGATACGTGATATCCGGTATTTCAGCTCACATTATTTAAATCGTAGCTCTTCAGCAGAATTAACAAGTGAAAGAAAATTAATTTTAGAAATCTACCTCAGTAAAGAGTTGTACAGAATAAGACGGCATCTTATATTAGATGAAATACAAAATATCTTCTTTTGTTTTTATGGTTAGTTTATTTATAATTAATTGATTGTTTTATTCAAAAAATTTCTGTATCTATATATTTGATTGGAAAAAAAAATTGAATTAAACTTTGCCTGAGTAGAGGTCGGGGTCCGAAACCCCTGGATCCGCGCCAGAATAATTATTCTTCACCCTACTGAATACCATAATACCCGCACTCAACTAGTAGACAACAATACTACTACTCAAAACGCGGTCCCGTTGTAACTATTGATACTACTACAACTCTCACTCCTACCACTATGAAATCCACTACTCTCTCTCTTCCCCTCGGCCAATACTACTACTACTACTGTAAAGAAGGACTGGTGTGTAAAAGAGTCTACACGAACACATGTGGGGACGTGTGTGTGTGTAGTAATCGTATTACATTTCATTCTTGATTCATTCTCCACTCTCTTCTTCCTCTAAAAAACTTCAGCTGCCGTTGTAGATGGACTGAGAACGACATTGGGGAGAAGGAAAGTAGAAAAAAAAAACAGATAACAGAGGAGAAAGGCTCAAAAAAGGAAAAAAAAAATCTGTAAAAGAATGGAGAAAAACTAACCTTAAAATAAAAATTGGAAAAAAAAAGGTTGGGCCTTTTTTTTTTCTTTTAAAGTCTGGCAACAACTTTGAAATTCCGAACCCAACAGAATCAGTTTATTAAGGAAGTAAGCAAATTAGGAACTTGCTCTTTCTCTCTCCTCCTGTTAATAACTCCTTCACTTTTTTTTTCTTTTTTTTTTTCTTGGAGGCTGGTTTGAAATTATTATTTATTTTCTGGGGGTTAATATACCCTTCGAATCTAACCACTGAGGTAACTTACCTTTCTGAAGAAAGAGAAAGGGGTACATGTGCCAATAATGAATCGTGGACCTGCACCTCATCCACCCGAAAAACCTCCATCCGTGGCCGAGCGGACCCGGCGACTAAAATCCAGTTTTCGCAGTGATGATACCGATAAACCCAAAATAGCTGAAAAATCCAGCACCTTGTTGAGTGGGGAAAAAGTCGGTGTGAACGTTGCAAATCTAACGAGTTCCTCGTCATCGTTATCCCGAGGGGTTGCAAATGGCGAAAGGTCTCCATCTCCAACGACCACTGTGCCTTCTATCCAGGTTGGAAACGTTAATAGTAACAACAGTTCTTCTATTGCTAACCCCGCCGGCGTTAGTGGTGGGGTCCCTGCACGACCCCCTGTACAGCCACCAACCCCTCTTTTGGATAACAAGACCCTAAATGGAAATTCTCTTGTAATGGATAGCAACAAGGAACAAAGTACCAAGACTGGTGTAAGTATTTTACTATTGATTTTTTTGTTAGTTTGTTTTTAAAGCTAACCCCAGAGACAAGCGGATCCAGGATTCGGAACAGGGGGTGGTCATATTTAAAATTTTTTTTTTCTCCTACTCTGCCCGTCTAATACGATGCATGTAACAAAAATATATTTTTTCATGCTAAACCCATAATTGTTGGAATTGTTTAGGTTTTATTTTTAATGAAAACTAGGGACGGATCCAGGACTTGGCGCACTGCGGGTACCCCTTCTCTCTCTCTATCTATCTGTTTGACTAGACAATGGAAAGGATCTTTTTAAAAATTGTTTTTAAAGGTAATTCATGGCTATTTTGGATTTTTTTTTTTTATTTACCAAGTTTCCTTATCTATTTGGTAAAAAGTCATTTTCACCGACCTGGGACGTGGGGGCACCACGCACCCTAGACCTCCTTAACCCAGGATCCTGGAAGAACTTTAATAATGGCATATATGGTTGTCAGTAGATTTGTCTTTTAGTGGGTGATGACACATAACTAAGCATTCCTTAGGGTTTGTTTTTTTAACCTTTCTTTCTGAAGTGTAAACAGTCTTCAGGGATTCTTGGATTATTTCTCTTATTTTATACCATTATTTTCCTTCAATGAATTTGATAATTATTCCAAGTTGGAAAAAAAATCTGATACCCACATCTCTTTAGGTTGTATAGGTCAGAAGAAGGATTCAGTTCTGTTCTTATTTCTACTTGGAGTGTTTTCAGTTGTTGGGGGGATCTGTTTATATATATATATATATATATATATATATATATATATATATATATATATATATATATTCCGAAACATGCCTAGACCATTAATAAAAACATTTACAGATAAATAAACCTAACTTCAAAACTCTTTACTCCCGAGTCTGCCTCACTCTCTACAGTTCATATATATATATATATATATATATATATATATATATATATATATATATATATATATATATATATATAATCTTGAATTTAAAGATGTATGAGAAAATGAGTTGATTTTTTTTGTTGTTTTTTGCAATGATCATCCGATGAAAATCGATCTTTGGTGTTAATATCCAATGAATTGATGATTATTACTATATAATTAATTAGAGGAAGCCGTTTATAATCACGGATTATGTAATCAAAATACTAGGACAATCTCTTAGTTAATACAACTAATTACCAAGCAAATAGAAAATCTAATAAAAATTCAGTCGCAAAATTGGCGTAAACTTCATATCAATATCAATCAAGAAGATTTAATTGGGAACACAGTATTTTCTTGGGAGAACTGGTATGGTCCGTGGGTTTGTTTGTTTTTTCTTGAAATTGTATTATTAATAATAAAAAAAAACAATGATAACAATAGTAAAAAAACATGTCAATAATATCGAAAGATTGTGGTAAGTTTTTATTTTTTAATTCAGGTTTGATACGCAGTTATTTTGTTGTATGTGACAGTTGAGCACCCTCACCACCAGAACAGGATATAGTTAGGGTTACTGTATGAGATGCTTGTCTTGTAAGGTTTTAGAAATCAGCTGGATTATTTTACATCTCAGACTTTGTTTTAACCCATTGAGTACAAATTACGAAAATTTCCTTTTTGTTATGATTGATAAAAAAAAACTCAATTTTATATCTGTGATTCAGAGCTTTTATCTTGCAATAGTAGAGGGCTTTTATCTTCTTGCTCTTAATCCTTTTCCACTGTTATGGGTTAACTGAAACGAATTGCTGTTATGATTCTAAAACTGCATCTCTACCAAAGTTGAGTTCGTTATTTTTTATTTATTTTTTTTTTTTTTATTCTGATGTATTAGAAAAGAGAGTTCAACCTCTCTTCTTGTTTGAACTGTTTTCGTGGGATTCTGGTTATTACCCTTAGAAAACCTGCTGGACTGTTGAATTCTGCGGCACGTGTAGAATCTTATAAAACCATGAATTTCATCTGTAGACTTGAAAGATTCTACAGAGGAAGCCTCTTGAAAACAGACCAGCCAATAACTTATGTCAGGCTACAAACTTATTGATCCCCCTAGTATTCATGTGTTATTCAGTAATTGAAAAAAAAGGACCCCAAAAAGTCATTTAATTACTTGCATTAATGTGACTCGTGTCCACGTCTGCATTCATCACTATTACAGAATCAAGAATAACTTTTTTTTTAATTAACATTTTTCTGATTAGTCCATGAGAGCACTTTTTCTTCTATTCACTGCTTCATACTGAAAGTCTTTATTGCAGTTCATTAGAACACTTTCCTTAATTATCAACAAATGAAATGAAACATTGACGTATGTTTGGCACTGCAGGACAAGAAAAAAAAACAGAGACCAACTTTATCCCCAACACAAACCTATATATTTTGGTGGGAGACCATTACCTTTGTCAACAGATATAGTTAGAGTATCGATCCACAGTGCTATCTTTGATGTGCAGGTCTGTTTACCGTTATGCATCTCTGGCTGATACCATTCACTAGTTCTGGAACCTGATCCAAACAAATCCCCAATAAGTATACTCTTAATGATCAGAATCAGTTTTGTAGCACTCACCTTACCAGTATGCAATACTTATGCATCAGATCTCTGCTTTAAGAATGCAGGTGATCCAGTCATATGGCTAAAATAACTGAAAACACCTTAGGCTTCAACTGGAAACCTGAGGTCTGATTAACCCAGAGGTTAAACCACCCCTGATCTCCCCTACTATTAAAATCAGGGAGGTGGGGTCCAAAGTGATCAATATTGTTCCCCTCGGTTCAACTATCCAAGGGGTCAAAATATGTGTGGAGAGGTCAAAAATTGGTTGATGAATGCTGATAGGAGTGAAAAGTTTGATGAAAGCTAACATTCGTATAAATGATACCTATACAACAACTCGCAGATCCACATTCCTGATTTATATATGAGTTTTTATTGTCTATTTATTTTATGTTCTGTTTACTGAAACATACTTGTTGATACAACAGCTATACAGAGAGATAACCAGAAGTTGCTGTTTCAGTGTCCAGAGTGTAGAGTGCACTTTCCCATGGGAACTGCACATCTATTTGATTATCATTTATTTAATGTACATTCCTGGGGGGGGGGGTCAATAAGGGATCAGAGATTCTATGAAGGGGTCAACGGTTAAAAAACTTGGGTTTAAGGATATATTGTTTTTGTCACATTGAATGGAAATCTATCCTCTTAAATATGCAAAATTGATATGGAAAGCTTGACTAGTTTGACTACATCTTATTATTGTTGCTTTTTTTTATCTCAACACTTGTTTGATATATTGTTGAACCACTTGTGCAGGCAGCTCAAAATCAGAAATGAACAATTAATTTCCAATGAGATGGAGCAAAACTTGTATTAAAATGATGATGATGAAAGTACTTCTTTTGAAATAAATAAGGGGATAGTTTGTTTGAATACTTACACTGATCCAATATGCCCCACCTCCTGAGTTAAATGTAGTTGATTTTTTTTTTTTTTTTTTTCTTCTTTAATGTCCTTTTGAAGGTTCATATCCCTTCTGGCTGAAAATGATCTTGAATCATATTCTCAGAGAACTTTTGGGTGTAGATGACAGATTTTGATTCAAATAAATTGGTGCCAGGTGCAGATGGGGGTGTGGATATCCTCATACTCCTGTCCCAACCCTCACTCACGATCATGTATGAGTTCCTGTGTAAAGGCCTACTTATATTCATTCTGGAAAAGAAGGTGAACTTTTTAGACGTTTGTATTTTCTTTGAAGAGAAAAAGGGGGGCTGGGGATGAAGCTCTGTTCACGGTATAAAATGCTTCTGGGGATATGATTCAAAGCACCTGTGGCTGGGCATAATGCAATCTTTTTTCATTGGTTACATAAATTGATGTTGATTTTTATTTACAACTTTGTAAGTCGAATCACCATAGCCCCATTGATCGTCCTGACCCACCAGCCAAATGGGCTACAGATTCTTCTTTGCTTGTCTGTGTGTCTCTGGCCACTCCTTGTCACATTTTGGGGGCTACAACCTTGAAAATTTTCAGGAGTACATCGCCAGGCAACATCTAAAAATTAATTTTTTTTTTTCCCCCCCCCAAAAAAGTACTTTTTGGGGTCTCTGTCCAAAATGACCATATGATACCCAAACCTCGTGCTGGTATTCTTTAGATAATTAGTTTATGTACGCACCCCATTGATTCATTTCTACAAGGTACGGATATTCGATATGTTTTCAACTAAACTTTATTTTCTTCCAAGCATGAGATTCTCCTCTGGAGTTGTTTATTTCTGAAAATGTGTCCTTGTGCTAAAGTACATGACTAAAAGCCAGATGGTTTGCATAAAACTCGTTACTATGCAGTCATATAGAACAGGGGTGAATTACCCCAAATGGGGTAAAGATGAAAATGGGGGGTAATTTATTGTGTGAGCCACAACCTGAATTCACACTGGCCAACATCAAAAGCTCAATTCAGTAAATCTGATACCCGAGTTGCAAGTAAAAATGAATTATCCTTAGAAAAAGAAATCTACTATAAGTCTGGTTCCAACCAATTTCACTTGAAATAATCATATTTGCAGTAACTGTGTGTATAATATATATATATATCCACTCCCCAGTCAATCATTCGGTTCGCTCGTCTTTTCACTTTGCTTGCCGTATTTTTCAAATTAGCTTTGGGTTGGAGTAGGTATAGTTGTGAATTGTATCTTTTGTTAACTGGAATTTGCTGATTCCTGAACCAATAGGCAGACAGACTACTATTAAAGGTGCACTGGCCTAAATAAGTGCAAGGGAAGGGGGGACACCAATGTGAGGGAGGTATCCGCTCCCAGCCTTTGTTAATTATTCATGTCAGTATGAGGAGCTCCCTTCATCCCCACTGATGATGAAGGGATCTGACTCATTTCTGCAAGGGGTCAGCTTAACCAACAACAACACCTGTCATTCGTATAGTCTCTTTCTCCCTCTGTCAAGCGTACAATCTCTCCTCCTTCCTTTCCTTCCCTGTTGTCAACCCACAGTTGGTCTTGGCCATTGTCTGATATTCTGTTGATGACCAGTTAAAATACGCAGCAGTTGTGTCTCTTTTTTTTTTTTTCTTTGTTTCAAATTTTCCTTCCATTGTATTATATGACAGAGTGAGGTTGTCTCGGATGAAATAGCTGTTTATGAAAGGGAAAATAGAAACAACGGGAACATGTAAACCAGTCGAGTTGATTTATCAAAATAAGCTTTATTTGCTTTAATTACATCTTCCGTTGAGCTTCAATTGTAAAGATCCATCTTTTATCGAAATTAGTATCTTATAAAGCTAAAAATTGCTCAAATGCTGTCATTACTGTCCCTTCGTTGACATACTTTTTATTGCTAAGAAAAAGCTCTAGATGTTAAAATAAGTCTATCTTTTGAAGATGAGTCTGATGAATATGGATGAAGATTTTGGCCATAATTGAGTTGCAGCCATTATGTTTCAGTCAGGTTGCCAACATGGGTTCTGGCATAATCTTGACACAAAATGAAACCATATCTCTTTACCGATACTGGATATTTTCTGGCTAATTTCAAATGCATTTCATCAATTTTTTAGCAATATGATTGAGCTTCCGAACACAAAACTAATGTTCTTGAGAGCTTAAACGGCATTTTTCCTGAGTTTGAACTCTTACAAAAAGCAATAGCCTGATTTCCTTTGAAAGTACTGCATCTCCAAGAATGGGGGATAATCTTATTGAAACTGATATCATAAGTTGCAATTTCAAAAGAAAGCTAATATTGTTTAATCAGTTGAATGTGTATAACTACATTTCCGGTTTCAGAATTTGTCAAAATTGCAATCATAAAGACAAATGCCAAAAAACAGACGTTTTATGTGGCACAACCTGATACATATGGAGAATTGTTTTGTTTTTTTGTCCGCAATTTTCTATTGTATACAATGAGTGTCAAAATGAGTAAGTGTGTTTAAATGTGACAAGATATTTTGAATGTAATTATATACATATGGACAATATAAATGTACTGAATTACCCCACCCCCCACATGGTTTGTGGAAGTCCAAATCTAACCTTAAAACCTACTCTTTAGCCTAATATCTCCTGTGCCAAGTTTTTGGTTTCTCTTCTGGTAGAATCAGTAAAGCAATTACTGTAATTTGAGTTGTAATTAAAAAAAAAAACAAACAAGAACCACACGTTCACCGATGCATCTGTCATCCTTATGTCCATATCTGTGATTCCTGATTTCCAGGAGAGAAGTAGCATTACTAGTTGTGGTGGTAGTAGCAGGAGAAAGAGGAAGGTTGGTATAGTTAACCTGAAAATCTGGCTACAAAAAAAAATAATTGATGAGTTGAAATTGAAATGTTCAATTTTATCATTAATTTGTTCTGGAGTTTTTAGTTATCTCCCTTGATGAGTAGACTTCTTGGCAATTTTTAAGACCCTTTTAGCTCTTAATAACAAACTAGAAAACAAACGCTTGATATGTCATCTATTGATCAGAATAGATGTTCTTTTAATGACCTCACATATTCTCCTGCCTTTTGTCTGTTGTTTACATAAATGGAACCGACTGAACAACCAAAATGTGTCTTACGGAGTCGTATCGGGTAAATTTAATAACAACTAAAAAATTAAGATGAAGGCAAATAGCAGTCAGAAATTAATAATGGTTTTATTTAGTATCTGTTGATCTGAGTCCGGAACAAAATTGTTGGACAGAATGTGAACCTATGATCCTAGATATAGAAAAACGTCATATTAAAAACGCCCCCAACCCAACTGATTATACTAACCTATTAAAAATGAGATGAAATTCAACCTACAATGCTTAGAAGTTGGGAATACAAAGCTTTACTACACAGAATTGAAAAAGCTTGACCAGAATAGGATATGCTTATTATGATAGATGATCCTTGTAGTGTTATGACTAATTTGATCTCATCATTATTTCATTAATAATGGAGGATTGTTCTCTATGGTTCCTGTTGTATCTCTTCTAATTTGAGATCCTTCATACCTAGTGCTGGCTGTTTCACCATGGCGCAGTGGTTAGCTATTTGTTTCACAAATCATAATTGCTGTAGTAAATTTGATCCTCACTGGGTTCCCCACACTACAAGCCTTATGCTAAACTAAGCTAAGTTTAGTGAACAACTAAATTTTGCTGTGGAGTAGTCATTAGCAAGCTAGTTTCAGAGATAAGTGAAGAGTTGAAATGACCCATATAAGTATCATTTGATTGTTAAACTTTTATATGATAGGCTCCCAGGAACTTTTGCCTTAGATCATTTTTTCTTGTACTCAAATGAAATGATCATGGTAGAATCTGCTAGGCTCTGCTTTCATTTAATGAATGTGTTATTTTTATCCATCTCTGTCCCAAGCTAGGGTCTTGAAAAAGCTTGATTGTCAGCATTCTTGTGGAGGGGGGAAACGCATTTTTCTCTCTTTCGTCATGTGTGTAATGATTTAAGAGAGGAGGACACTGCAGAAGCTTTATTTCCTTCTCTTTTATCTAGTAATTATGTCCTCTTTCAGCATTAGTCACTACATTGCCTTATCACAAATACACCCCCCCCCCCATCAAGAGAATTATCATCACAAATACGGTTGTCGTTATAGTTGAGTGTTTAAAATAGATTGAAGTCTCCAAGGTTTCCGAATCTCCTCTCCATGTGATGATCATTACTGCAAGGTCATGTAACTGTAAGAAAATTGACTTGTAATGTATTAATTTGCGTACCCGGTCATCTTTTTGCTATGTAGGGGAATGATCCCTTGTTTAAGCATGAATATTCTATATTAAGTCTAATTAAAACGAGTAGTTGTTGAATCTTCTAGGCTCTGCTCTCGTTTGATGTGTGTGTTATTTTTATCCCTCTCTGTCGTCCCAAGCTAGGGTCTTGAAAGGCTCGGTTATCAGCATTCTTGAGCAGAGAAGAAGAAAAAACATTTTTTCTTTCTTTCATTCCTTCTATCTAATAATCAAGTCTTCTCAGCATTAGTTGCTACAACATCATAAAATACTTTTTTACTGATGATTATAGTTCAGTGTTTAGAAAAAAAATAGACTTGAGTCTACAAGATTCCAGAATCTGTTCCTTATGTTATAGTCATTACCACAAGCTTGTGTGTTTTTGCTATTTTTTATCCTCCACAAAGTGTGGGGAGGTAGACATGGTGACAGCATTATTTCATACCTCTTTTTTTATTCTCCTTTATTTTACTGAGGAAATTTATTATAATCCACTTTCAGCATGGATTCCAGCTTGCTAGGCCTGTTGAGGCTTCACCAGACCCCTATTAGCAGTACATTTAAGAAACATATTCTCTATTCTGTCAGCTGTTCAAAGTGTTTGGAACTGGCTGATTTTGATGACATTATCCATGATTATTATAAATGACTTCCTCTGCACTTGGAAATAATTTTCCCCAAATATAAACCATGAAAAGATTAACTTTATTTCGACATGGATTGACTTCGAGTGTTGATAGTTATTGAGTAATACACATTATTTTTTGCCTTTCTCTCCTGACCCTGTCAATAACCAGTGAAAAGTTAGAGAGATAACAAAAGTTAAAAAAGAAGATATATAAATAAAGGGCATATATATTAACTCTGAAGTAGGGTCCTTCAAAATCCATAGGGCCATTTCAAATAGCCCCCAAGCCCTTTGTTCTGGCCAAACTCCAACCTGTCTTTTTGGTTCATGGTAGATGAAGATATCTATGTGACTTCAATTCGACTACATCTGATTTTCTCTTCATCAATTTTGGCCCCTGTTTAATTTGTGTAATTCTATTTTCTAATTATGCGTATAATTGCCCCATTCCGTCCATAATGTTTGTGTTTATTATTGACCACTGGCAACAACAAGAAAGGTTAAAGTTCTTTGTTTTTTAAAGGGAAAAGATAATGGGATTTCAAACTTATGATTCCATTATGATAGAATGGCTCAAAATCCTTCTTTTTTTTTTTTTTATTAAGATGTCTTTATTGTATCACTCTCTTCCTCCTTCTCTCTCATGATCCCGTTCCCCTAAAGTCTCTGTTCACTTTCCTCTGAGGCAGGCTGTGGGATAGATTGAAATTATTTGATCAGATGTAAACAAAAAAATTCCACTAATCCTCCGTAATGATTATGATGGATTATCAATCTTTAAATGAAGATTAGTCCCTTCATTAACGTAGAAATTGACATCTAAATCCTCTTGAAATTTTGTCCTAAGATTGTACTCATAGATTTTTTTTTTAATTAACCTTTGAGGTCTATTGTTGGACAGGGGCCTTCCCCATGTAAATGTAGAACATGAGGGTTGATGGTCCTTACCCTGTCAAGCTAGCCCATGTTGTGTTGGCAGGGGGAAGAGATGGGTAGTATATGCCTTTTCCAAAGGCTTTAGTATGAAGTGAAAGAAGCTCAGCCAGAGTTTGAATACAGCTTGCCAATCCCATTCTCTCTGCTGTGTCAACTGCTGGGCCACTTGCACTTTATATATGGATGGGCCTCTTTTTGATTTTTTTCTCATGAAAAGAATACTTTTTCACCCCTCAATTGTTGATCGCTAATAAACTATGCTCAGATTTCTTGTCAAAATCTTGCATAATGAAGGGACAAGAAAGAATTTGGTGGTTGATGTATATGGGGCATTCGTTCTCTCTAGCTGTTAAACTGCTGATTCCCTATAGAAACCCAATTCCTATTTCCCAATTAAGCAGATCATATTGGTAATTTTAAAATCATTTTTAGTATTCTTTCTGGCCAGTTGACAGTTTTTAGCTACTTATCAAAAACAAAAATGTGGTTCTTGCATCATGGGAAAATCGAATTCCTGGCTAATCCCCAGCTTATCCTTGGCAGCACTTGCATTGTTCTGCTGTAAACTGCTAGTGAGTTATACACCATATATGATTGACTCATATAATTGTTAATTATGGTCAACACATTCCAGAGCAAGAAACTTTGAAAAATATACTTTTACTCCAGGACTGCTCTCTGATAAGATCTGAAACTGATCTTCTCTCACCTGATCCCATATCAACCCGTGTCCCTTTACAATTGGAGGTTACCCATTACTCTTTCTCTGATGCGGATGAGATAACCTGTCTTAGCAAGTCGTCAGGCCAGTGTCACGGACAAGATAGCGTATCTCAGCAAATCGGGTGCCATATACAAGATAACTCATTTCAGCAGAGCCAGGGCATAGATGACATATCATATGATAGTGTATCATTCTTATATTTTTCTTACATACATTTATGTATATATTAGATTTATTTTGACACGGATGCCTAAAAAATGAGCCTAGCCATAAAGCGGTAAGGGGGGGGTGGCTGAAATTACTTGCATACCAACTTATTTATTGTTTATATAATTAGAGACATTGTTAGAATCGGAAGAAAAGGCCATCAGGGGGTTTACAGAAGGACTTGATTGATATTTTTGTCAGTATTTGTATGACGGGGGGGGGTGAATCAATAAGTCTATAGTCTGACATCTAGTTATTAGCTGAATTTTTACTGTTTGATATTTCTTTTTCTGTCTATGTGGTTAATATCTGATATCTAATTGAGTGCATTAACAAGGAAAGAGCTTATGTTCAAAAATGAATATTTGAGCCTGAAAAACATTTTTATCATTGGGCTGTGAGGTGATTGCTGTACCTTTATAAATCCATTGTAGGGTCCAAATCAGGATTGTTTATCTGTTGAAAATCATCCTCGACTTTATAAGCTTCTTCACCAAAGTTGAGGTACATTGAGCTTGGTCAGTGCCTGGATGAGTGGCCATCTGGAAATAGCAGATGCCATGAGCAGCTGGGGATTTTGTAGAGAATCTCCTGTGATGATCCTGTATATTCCTCTCGAAGAGGGGACCGATCTCTACGATACGCTCAATAACACAATCCAAAAGTTCCCCTCTCCTGACCCTCTGACTGGCCTAGCTGCGAGCATCAAGGAATTAAATTTTTTCTAGAATGTTAATTAACATATCTTTGAAGAGTCATCTTTAATTAAATTATATCTGTTCAATAGCACTCAGATTTTTCTGTATTTTTTCTTTCTTCCCTTCCTCTTATTTTTTGAACTGAGTTGACTAATTAATAATTGGGTTATGATATTTATGTTTGAGACTAAATGCAGTTCTGGAAGGAAATCATTTTGTAAAGGAATGTTGGTAAGCATAAATGGTTTGGAATATATATATGTGATGTTCCATCTGTATATGTGTAGACATGAAAGGTAAACCCTGCTTTTTGAAAGTTTGCTTTATGGCACTTCTTTACTTCTGGGGAAAAAGGAGCAATGCATAAATAGTAATTATTTTAGCATTATAAAAGCAGTGTGCATGCTCATACTCTCTCTCCTCTGTCTCCCTCTAGCAACAAACCACCACTACAATTTTGGGGGTCTGTGAGCGCTCAAAATTTTTCCCATATAAATCATGGATGCTAAATCTCAATCTTTGTCAAAGAGAATGAGTTCCATGTTTTGAATTAACAAACATAGAATTGCTTGAACATTTTGGTCTTTTTTTTGTTCAGCGTTTTTTAGCAGTCAAAATAATTTTTGAATTGGCCGTACGCTGAATTTCGGTCTTGGCCATTTTTCTCTGTTAACCCCCATGAAAAATTGATGGTAATCACTCTTTTGGCTTTTGGCCATTTCAGCTTACAGAAGTTTTCTTCTTGAGTACGCTCAATCAGATAATAGGAGAGACTTATATGTTTATACAATATATTATGAATGTGCGTCTTCTGAATGTACATCACTGTTTGGACTTTTATTTATAAATGACCTGTACAAATAATTTAGATTTGCGTTAAAAACTTCATTTCTGCTCTATTTTGAAAAAGAAAATTTGAATCTATAAATGCTATCGGTTGATATCTATCCACAGTTGGCTGCTTCTATAAATTAAAGTACACATGGATGCCAAAATGTTATTTGAAAGCCCCCACCCCCATCTTTTCCCAACCTGGGGGTGTACCTGTGTCTTTTTCCATTGACTGAAGAAGTAGGACTTGGTGCATATAACTAGGGTGGAGCTCTTGACAAACAACAGCAAGAAAGGGAGGGCCTTCTATCTGCGGTTGCCCTTTATTCATATCTGAAAGAGCAAACCTTGATTTTCATTTCTAATACCCCTTTGCTCTCACTTCCTGTCAGGTTTCCTTTTTGTTGGTATTGATAAACTGGAATTTAAAAGGAAGAATTCTAGTTTCCTTCTAATAAAAGAACCGCAGTGAGATTTCCTTTGCTATTCATAGGACAATTTATTGGTTTGAATTTTTTCTATTAGATGAAGTATGGTAACCCATTGAACTAATGTTAAAAATTAAGATGGAGGTAAATAGTCATCAAATTAATTTGATGGTCTGCATTGTTCGACAGAAGCCAATTTAGAAGCTAATTTAATGCTTGGTTGAGGTATTAACGAAGACTCAATTGGTGCAACCAAAAATTCCCTTTCCTTTTTGTCTGTTTTCGGTAATTTGTAATCTTTGAGAATTACCAATTTTCTTGTTCACTCCGCTGACAAATTTGATGAGTAAGAATTAGTAGCAGAAAGAAGCTGAAAGGATTTTTTTTGTCAAGATTTTAATGTTCGCTCTTCAAGATTTTACGATATTTATTTTCAATTTGATTTTTTTTTTTAACTTTTTAGAAAGAAAATTTTTGAAATTTTCCCTGAAAATTATGTATCATTAAGTTGACATTTTGGGGAGATTAATTCAAAATTGTTGTTTCATTTATTGATATTGCTGCTTTTTTTCATTCTGCGTTGAATTGTTTTTTGCTTTTGTTTTGGTTTTTTGCTTTTTTTTTTTTCAATTTTGTTTTGGTGCAGGATGATCAATCTTTTGGAAGAAACATGCATAGGTTTCTTCAGTTTTTGAGGTTGTCTGTCTGGTGGGCTCTGAATAGTTTGTGCAGGCCACACTGATGTCAACATTTACTCCTTATTATATTTACAAAAATGGACTAGCAACATTCACACTTTTTTTTTTTTTTTTTTTTTCTGAAAATTCGGACTTTTTTAGTGATCACCGTGAAGAGAAATAACTTATTCATTGATCTCTTTTCTTTTTTTTTTTTCCAATTTTTGTATTGATCACCCCCAACACAACATGATGCCTAAAGCTGTCAGTTACATGACGATTTCTAATGAATCACTAACCAGACCTGTTCTATCTTATAGTTATTTATTTATGCTTTTCTTGAAATAGTATTTTCTTGTTTCTGCCTTTGGTCATCAATTCAGTCAATGATGCAGGAAGTTTCGGAAGTCCATCTTTTGTCATCTCTACCCCTTTTTTGCCCCCCCCCCTCCCATCACAGGTAACTCTCTTATCTTGCCATTTGTGAAAACATGTTCACACTCAAGTCTCAAGTGATGAATTGGCTCAGTTTTCATGGAAAAGCAATGTTTTTCCTTTTTATGTTACTTTTACGTCCTCTTATGGGAAAAAAATATTTCTATAAGTTGGTTGAGCTAATTTTATTCTGAAGCCTTCACACCTCTTGTGTGATAATCTCTTTATTCAGATTCTGATCTGATACCAGATATCTTACTATTTCCTAAGGGAATTCTAACCTAGTCCATCTATTCAAAAGAAAAGGTTCAGTGGGGGGTCTTGTGGGCCCTGGTAGGGGTTTGCCCCATTTCCTCTCAACAACTATTCGATTTAATCTTGTGTTCTGTACACCCTCTTCACTCTTCAAGTTGGAGTATTTTCTCCACCTCTTTTCCTGAAAAATAATGATGATAATTATTCCTGACCTGGTTGAAATCTGTCTTGAATTTCATTCAGGTCACTATTCAAATGATACTATCTTGGTAGAGGCTTCTGGGGATAAAAGATAACTTTTAGAACATTTTAGTTTTAAAGTTGAAGCTTTTTAAGCCCTCCCCACCATTAATCTTGGAACCGATTTTTCCAACCTTGGCTCCCATCTTCGTGAAATACGAAGATTCAACCTTGGATAATGGGTTCCCTGATACTAAACATTATACTTTTGGGGGTAATATGTATAAGTGCAGAGTGTTTGATAACTTGACTAATTCACTTCATCATCTAGGGTTGTACTATCAAACTCTGACTGTGCGAACCAAGATAGGGCTACTGCTGGTCTGCACAGCCCCTCTGGCACTGAAATCCCATCTTCTACGCAAATTCCCTCCTTTTACTGTACTGTATTTGTACAAGAAGGAATAGAGGATGTCATTGTCGATATCAACAGACTGCCCCTAGCAAGCAAAGCTATTTCACTCTTACAATAAACAGTCAAAATTCAAGTGGTGTCACATATTTTTCTATTTACACATGTTTACTTAAAGTGAGTCCATTGTTTCTTTTTTTTTTCTTTTTTTTTTTAAAACTTTTTTTTGAGTGTATCTTGGAAGTTTTTTCATTGGTGTTCTCAACTTCCTGAGAATGGTTGTGTTTTTACAATGAATAAACGAAAAGTTAGTACTTTAAGTAACGGGACTGACTGAAACATGTTTTTCTGGTTAGAATTTACTTCTGATAAACCTCATGTATCAGTAACCCTGATTAAATCCCTGTGTGTGCACCGACAAATACGAGTACAGAAAGACCCCTGATTTAACATGAGACTGTGGGTCAAAGAAGAGGAATAATGTTGTAAGTGGATCATCTCGTAGCTGAACAACCCCAGGAAGTATATCTTGGTTTTTATAAACATTGCAACAAAGATCCTCAGTTCAAAAGTTTACAATATTTTACTATATATCGGCTTCCCTAGAATATTATGCAAGGTTGGTTCTGTTTGGGGGACACTCACGCGTACATGTGGGTGGTTCCAGAAATTACCGTCTCTTCTCTTTTGGGGGATGCTTCGGGCAATGAAACTGATCCTGCCTCATTGAATGTAATGGGGAGGTGCTGCCCGAGGGGTTGACTCCTGGAACTAGACGAGGACTTTCATTTTTAAAATAATCTTTTAGTCTAGTTCCGGCTCGCATGTATTGTGCGAGTGTCACCAACTTGGATCGCCCCCCTCCCCTTATCTTTACATGAAGTGTGGAAAAATCATAAAAATTTTATACAATTTTTTTTTTCTTCGCCTTTTCTTCTAAATGGGAGCTCAGATCTTATTGTGTAATTTTTTGTTTTGCCATATTGAGGTCGGTCTCTGATTATCTTTCTTGAATGTGTAAATAAAAATGTGATTTTTTTTTTCAAGTTTAGTTCATTGTTTATGGCGAGTTATGCGTTACCATAAGTAGGCTCGAATAGCTTTAGACGTCTTGAAAAAAAAAAACAACCTTCATGTCCTAATTAAGAATATCCTTGCACTAATTATTATCCTGATAATTGCGATGTTACTAAATTCCACTCAGAGAAATTACGAAAGTTTTAATAATTGCCCTTAAGTTCGTGTATCAGTTTTTTTGTTTTGTTTTCCTTTCTCTTACCGAGAAACAATTTTATATGGATAATCTCTATGATTTGAAATTGTAAATTTTGGTGAATTTCTGAATTAAACATTACTATTACACCATTCAACATCCAAATGGTTTTATCAGTAAGAAGGACATCAAATTTTTCAAGCTGTCGAAGTGGGCATGGAGCCTCATGGTTAAGATTTATACAAGTGGAGTGGTTACTATCTTCTGATTTAAACAAGGAAAGGAGGATAAAATATCTGCTTCACCACCACCATTCTCTCTTATTTATGTCCTGATTTTTTTTTTTTTTTTTTTTTTTGTTTACTCACCTCACCCCGTTCCATCAGTGTTAACTCTTGGGGAGGTCATATTAGAGTCAAAGTAGGGAAAGCAGTGCTTTACTAGTTGATGGTATGAAGACTAGGTGAATGGTTTGGGGTTGTGTTTTTGTTGTTTTTTTATAGGAGGAGGTTAGAGAGAAATCTTAGCCTAAGGCACTCCTTCTGCCCTTGTCATTTTCAACTTCTATTTACTTCCATACTACCTCTGTCCCATAATAGTTGTTGTGTTAAGTGTATGGAATACATGTGTAAATCTGTCATCTATTATGGGACAGTAGTAAAATGTTTTATTCATTTTTTCTTCTTTAGAACTTGTCCTTCCTCGTTTCAACCCTTTTCTTTGCACCCTACGACCATGTCGTTTTCATCAGCGTATTTCAATAGACTTTCTTTCTCTGTATCCATCCTTTCTCTCTTGATAGTTCTGTTTTTATCTTAAACCCCTGTCAACGAAGTTGGAAGAGGTATATGTATACACTCATGTCTCAAGTGTTTGTCTACGCCTGGGATCGGCGAAGGACGGTCCGCGGGCTTCATTGGATGCGTCATGTTTTGTGTTCTTATCTATCTGTGAGTAGTGGACAATAAAAGGTTCATTTTTACATCAGCCCCAATTGAATCAATTTTTTTTTTCACAGCTATGAATGTTTCAACCCTACACATTCCTGCTGTTCTATTAATACACATTATAATTGACTCAATCTTGGACAATATGTTGTCCCCTTCGAGATTTCATAGTTCTTATTGCTAGAGGGTATATGATGCTTTTGTATACATAACACTTATCTAAAATGCCTGGGACCAGACGCGTTTCGGATTTCGGAATTTTTCATATATTTGAATACACTTACATTTCTTTGCCCTGTTCCTCCCTTAGCTTGGCTTTCTCTGTTATAGATAAACATGAACATTTTCTGTCTCTTATCAGTGTTACTCATAGGAGTGTCTGCGGCTTCTTATGACATTTTCAACAATGTTTTGATAAAGATGAGAGAATAAGCAAATTCATCTAGATCTGGTGGTGACAACATTTATTTTGAGCAGAACTTTTTTTCGTCTTTCACCGTTTTTTTTTTTATTTAAATATACTTATACATTTTAAGGTACATATACTCAACTTTGGTTGACAGGATGGATTTAATGCCTCTGAAATAATCCTCTTTGTTACGTCATGTTGGTTTTTAAAGTTTGGGATTGAAGAACATTTTGTTTTTTTCTGCATAAGGGGTACTCAACCTGAATTAAGAAATTGAATCGGCCTTGAAAATATGCAAAAACTGGGATTTCCATCTATCTGCCTAGTATGTCAATAAGTAAGGTGTGCATTTTGTGTGAATGTGTATGCACACCGTGCACACTATATTGAGGAGTTTGCAAATCAACTGGTTCAAAATATATACTTGATAATCAAAATTTGATGACACTTGGGGACGAAAATCCTTATATATTGGTGTTAATCGAGAGTGACCCATTTGGTCACTGCTATGATGAAGGAGTTCTTTTTAGATGGCAGAAACAGCTGGTGCGTTCAACTAGGCTTCTTTCTGTCTGGCTTGAGGATCATGACTTCGAGTCTCACCAGGGACATTTTTTTTCTTTTCCTATCAGTGCTATCTACTGACTGCTCTCTATTAATGGCCTCCGTTAAGTTACACAAGAAAATAATTTGTAAAAATTAAGATGAAGGTAAATTGTCAAAAATGAATGATAATGGCTCTTTGTTTGAAAAGATGGGATGAATTGAATAATGTCTTATCAAATCACCGTGGCATCATCAATGGTATGCCAGTGAAGCTTGCTTCAGATTCTTCTTTCTTTGCTTGGGTGTGTGTGTCCTGGCACTCCTGGTCACATATTGGGGGCTACAACTTGGGAAATTGGAGTACACCAGCAGGCACCTGAACATTTTTCTTCTGGGGGTCTCTATAGTCATTTTGGATCAACAATGCCCAAGTCTTGTGCTGGGATGTCTTAGATAATTTTAGATAAAAGATCTTTTTTGGGATAATTTTAGATTAGATCTACTTTTTAGATTATTATAGATCAGATAATTTCAGATACAAGATCTATTTTAAGATAGATCATCTATTTTTTAGATAATTTTTGATAGATCATCTATTTTCTTAATAGATCTATTTTTGGATAAATTCAGATGAAAGATCTATTTTTGGATGGAAGATCCATTTTTCAGATAATTTTAGATGAGAGATCCATTTTTCAGATAATTTTAGATGAGAGATCCATTTTTTCTGATAATTTTAGATGAGAGATCCATTTTTTCTGATAATTTTAGATGAGAGATCCATTTTTTCTGATAATTTTAGATGAGAGATCCATTTTTTCTGATAATTTTAGATGAGAGATCCATTTTTTCTGATAATTTTAGATGAGAGATCCATTTTTTCTGATAATTTTAGATGAGAGATCCATTTTTTCTGGTAATTTTAGATAGATCTTTGTCCTTTTTTTTCAATAATTTTTTTTAGATAATTAGTTCTTGTGAGTGATTCATTCATAAGAGGGGCAGAGATATTCCATTTCTTTTGGTTTACTCTCAAATAACTGTGGATATTTTGCGGTCTTGTGTGAGATTACAAATTCTTCGTTATGCATTCATGGCAATTAACACATTCCATCTGTGTTAGAATGTCCTGCCTCTTTTGCAGACAGTATTCGAGGAGCCATTCCGTAGGAAATAATTTTGGACGGATTTCCTCTTTTCAATTTGGACTACAAAAAAGGATTGCTATTGTTGCATTGAAGGAGTGTAGTGTGTGAAATAGGCCCGAAAACTGGATGTCACCATGGCCACCTACCACTCTCCTTCCTATCAACAAAGGACCTTTTCTTTCAAGTGATTTTTTCTTCTTCTTTTTTTTTGCTTGATCATCATGATTAACAATAAAACCTGAAAATAAATATTTTGAATTCCATCTACCAAAATCTTTTCTTTCATCAGATCTTTTGACTTTGATTCAGCATCACCTTATATGGCTTCTTGTTTATAATATAGATACCTGATTGTGAATTGTACATCACCTATCTATTTATATCTCTCTATGACTTCTCCCTCTTCATATGTATATATAATTAATGCCCAGGAATATAATTTCAGTCAGTCGGTCACTTAATATGGAGTGTGATCCTATTGTTGGTCTATACTCTTCTGGTTTTGTCATGTTATTAGAAAAGGATTCCCCTAATCAGACTACTGGACCATCGTTAATGATCAAGGATTCCTCTAATTCAACCGATGGACCATTGATAATGGTCCAGAATTCACCATCTATTTGTGACACGGAAACGGTTAGTCTTTTTTGTTTGGTTTTGTTTTTATATTTATATTCCTATTAATATTGAAAATTCTCTCTGCTTTAGCATGACAGAAACTTGCTAATGAACAAACCAAAAAAGTAACATTGGCTTTTAGGTTATGAGATTTTTCATTTGATATGGAAAAGGGTAATCCAATCTGAAGAATTACCGAACATTTCCTTATACCTGTATATATTAGCTATGCGTAATTCATACGATCTAAAACAGTGTTACTCAAACTAACCGATACTTTGACCAGCAACAACTATCACTGACTGAGGACTGTCTTGGCACCTTTACTATGTGCATTAAGTTGAAGCATCCTAAGTTTGTGAATTATCTTTCAAATCAATGAAGGGAGGCTGTGTAATATTTATCCTTGTGTCCTTTGAAAATTAAACAAGAAAAAAGGTATTACCCTGATGGAAAGTTAAGTAGCCTTGCAACTGAACTAAGCATTTCTGGGGGTTGAAATAATTTTTGTCATTCCATTTATAAATGGATAGGAACTCAGCTGGCTTAACAAATAAGTAAGTTGTTTGATTTATATAAATTATTCAATTTATCATGACCGCGCCTTATTTAATCAGCTGATCACAGTAATGGCAGCCTCCAGTGCCTATATTTATGAATATGGAATAAACAGAATAATTAATATAATTCCAATCACTCATCATCTGTTAAGCTGCCTGAGATTCTATCGTTTCATGACTAGTAGGGTACAAAAAGATTTTGACTTGAAAAAGTTCAGTTCTGATGTTAGGATTAACTGAGGTCTGACCAAAAGTTGATCATGACAATACGAAGATGAATGGTAAATTATTTTAAGTTGATTTTTATAATTCTATCATCTGGTTTAAAATCTCTCTTGGTTGTCATTCACGTTGTTGCTTTGGGTTTCATATTTGACCATCATGGCTTCTGACCCTTCATCTGCCTCTATATATCTATCCCCATTTTCCATGGGTCTGTTTATTGAATAGTTCCAAGTACATGGTTTCAGGGTGTCAAATTGTATTAGGATTGATATTAAGAAATAAATTTTTTTCCTGTCTATAGTTCTTCATATGTTTTGGTTGGGAAACAAGTATATTAGTGAGAAAGCTGAGATAATTGTTTACACAGGTGTAATAAAAAAAGATCTTCAAGAAAAACAGATGCTGTAACATACCACCAAGAAGGATGCTTTAGAAAGGGTATTGATGTAAAGAATCTAGGGACCTAAACTCTCACTCAGTAGGGGTTAGGTATGAACAACATTTTGGCTATGTTGACATTGAAAAAATATATTCACTTGATCAGTCTGAACCACCCAGAATAATAAAAAAAGACTTACACACACACGTGCACACAGAGTTATTGACAATCTTGAGTACTCCCTCTTTAGATTTATGAGAATATCATATATGCCAGTAGACTACAAGACTAATTGTCTTCAAGGGTATTTAGAGGACTACCAATCACTGAAACTAGTCCAAGTTCTATAACTATTTGTATCGAGCTTTGATAGAAGTCCCTTAGTCATAATACTCACACACTGGATGCAACATGATATTCCCATAGTTTTTGTTTTGTTTTTTTTGTCTGTTTTTGTTTTTTGGTTTTTTTTCTAATTAAATGTCCCTGTTTTAACTAGGCATATATGGTAGTAAACTGCGATAGGTCATCTTGAACTTTCATTATTAGCTTCCTATGATGAGAAGCCGCCTTCATCTTGAGAAAATTTTCAGAAGTGTTTCCTGTTCTTATTTTTTGAGTTAATCATTACTAGTTGTTCAGATGATATCACGGGTAGGATTTATTAAATTAATTCAGCAGAACTTACATTCACTCTAATGATTCCAGTTATAGTGACAGCATATAACAGAAGCTTTTATAGGACCTAAGCAGTTGCCAATTTTTTAATAATACAGGTATATCTTTATGAGTGCAGTTAATTAATTCCCAAATTATTGCATACTGTTCAAAATGGCATTGTTCAGGGTTGTATCATAACTTGATGTGCTTTTCTTCTTTCCTCATCTTATACTTAGTTACATTACTTCGTACAGCCACACCCTAACCATACTACATCAAAACTGCAGTATTCCTGTACATTTACTATGGGAAAAGATATTGCAAATAAAATATGGATAATACAAAAAATTATTCTTTTAATACTTATCTATATTTTACTAGAAAATTTTGACCTCAAAGATATTCATGAAGAGCAAAAAGGGTTCATTTCCCCCCCCCACCCCCACCCCTCAAAAATTTGTAGTGACATTTATGGATCAATGACACTAACTAACAACAAATCTTTCATCAGGCATAGTATCTTCTTTGTGTATCTTATACATAGTAATTTTGATTTTCGGCATTGAAAAGTTCTGACTAATGTTTCGTTCAACCTCTTGCTTATATACGATAGAACTGAAAACAGAACATGTCCATAGCAAAAAGAGATGAGGCGTGTTAGAGTGAAACAGACTCATGATCTGCAATCTGGATTTAAAAAATTGATCTGAAAAAAGAAGCACTGCAATCTTTGAAGCGGAAAAATTGCTCAGTTTTGTTGACCTGTGTAATCTATCTCTATGTATCATAATAAACCCTTGATTTAAAAAAAAAAATTTTTTTTCCCTAAGACATAATTTTGAATGTTGTAAGCAGCTGCATTGTATACACTGCCTCAAGTACAGTCCTTACTGATACATTTTTTTTAGGCTCCTGTATAATGTTTACAAGAACTTGATCATTTGTTTGCAAAGCCATTAAAGGAGTTGGTATTAATTCACTCCCCCTTGAGGGTGGAATGTAATACAAAGTCAAGTTGAACTTTGTGATGCACACGCATTTTTGTAGGCAATTTTAAGAAATGCCCAGTCTCTACGAACATTGTCACAAAGAAGTCAAACAGAGAAATCAATGGGGATTACCAAATATGTATATCTAAGTCTCATCTGTGCATTGGGACCCTGTACGGCTGTGCTGTTTGAACCACCCCCAGTATGGCCCTTACTATTCGTGCATTTTTGTTCTTGTATAATGTGTGTGCAAAAACTGGTAAATTAGTTTGGAAAGCCATCAAAGGGCTATGTGAAAAATCAATTAGGATTACCTAATATGTAAGTTTTGTCAGTCTGACATATATATATATATACAGATGGGTGGGTCCTCTTACTGCATTTTGGGTTAGCTTGTCTTTGATGAGTCCTCAAGAAAGGCAAAGGAATTTTGATAGTCTGGAACCCCAAAGAGGGCTAGGCAGGGTGCAATGGTGTTCAGAGAAAATCATCGGATATCATTGATATTAATGCATTTTTATGCACCGTATTTTCAAAATATACCTACGTGATATGTTGTCAGTTCTTGTGATAGTCATTAGCATCTTCTTTACGTCCTCCTGAAAACAGATTATTACGCATGAAAATGAAATACATTTACGAGTGATCTTGAAACCATTTCCTCAAATCCTGTGTCAGCATTCATTTTTCATATTTTCTTTGTACAAATTTCGTCTGGTTTTCATGCCTCGCACTCAGATTTATCTTGTCTGCCCCACCTGCCCCCCAATCTCTCTCTTTCTCTCTTGCCTCCCCTCTCTTGCCCGCTCTGTCTCTCTCTCTCTCTCTCTCTCTTTGCTTGTCCCAATGCACAGAATCCTTCCCACTGCCCGTCCAAAACTCTGTGTGATGTCAGAAATCAGTTCTGTTGCTTGCTCCTTTTCAAAATTCCCAATGGATGACGACAGTTGAGTCGAAAATGTTGATATCTCAATATTCATTCCTCTCCTTTCTCTAATGACACATACATATATATATATATATATATATATATATATATATATATATATATATAGCACCTCTTTTCACTAGTATAAAAAGACATAAAATGGACTATTCTGGGCATTTTAGTCATTTCATCACAGTTGAAATTACTATTTACCTATCAACTGCAGAAGGTGACAAAGTTGTTTTCCATTGTGAGATAAAAGTTCTGACTCACACTAAAATGGAAATTTTATCTGGAACTTTCTGTCATCCACAGTTAATGGGTCAACTTCATTTGATCTCGGTGTAGAAAAAAATCACATTTTTTTTTTTTTTTGTTCTATTAGTATTACAGTTGAAACCAGTTGGGAATTCGAGTACTTTGTATACACTTACACATACATTTTTATACATCTTCTTTATGCACACTGTTTTCCAAATATACCTACATGGTATGGTCTCTTTCTCACAGTACTCAAATAGCATTTTCCTTTTTTAGACATAAATTTACAACAAGAGAAAAGTTTAGTTTCTTTTTAGGAAAGAGTGTATGTGATTTATGTTGAGATTTTAATGTTTATTCACATCTCTCTTGTGAATGAACATAGGCATACAGTAGACGGTTATTGTAACGACACTCGTTCTATCAGCACCATTTGATGACACGTTCATTCTAACGGCAAGACCGTTGTTAGAGATTAGTTTGCAGCAACACCCCATGAAGATTTCCGTGCATTATTTTGAAAACTAAAATCAGTAAACCATTGAAATAATGCAACCTGAAGGAATACAAGAATCAGAAAAGAAATTCAAAAGAAAGGCCTTATCAATTAATGATAAGCTTAAAATAATTAAGAAGATGGAACGAGGGGTAAGTTATAGTGCACTAATTTCATTGGGTTTCTTCTACTGTATATATTGTGTGAATGAAAGGTAATCTGATGGAATGGTGTTAATAATCTCACAATGTGGAAGTGTAAGATATGAGGTGTGTTACGTCTCAAAAAGTTTTTGTTATAAAGATAAGACTTATGAGGCTTGATGTATTTTTCTTTGTTCCATCGGTGTCTTCAGAAGTACTTTTGCTACGTAAGAAGAACTATGGCAAAACTAGTTCTCACCTGTCAGGATACTATTCTGTTAGATGGAGAAAAACATATCTACTGTGTCTGACCCCTGACTGAGCAAAGAGAATACCTCCAGCTGACTTCCTCTGACTCATACCCAGGCTCAGTAATTTTCCTACTCCTTCCTCTTTACCATCAACCAACATTTGACTTGCTGTGTTTTCCTCCCTGTTTTATGTAGTATCACAACATGTGATAACTGCATTTTTTTTTTTTTTAACTACATTGCAAAAGTGCTTCTGGAGACACAGATGGAACCTGGCAAAATGCTTTAAGCCTTATAAGCCTTGAAATTTTCTGAGATGTAACACACTTTCTTGAATCTTTTACTTCCACATTGTCAAATTATTACTACCACTGTGTATGATATATTTTTTAAAAGTGCAAACCAAAACTTCTCCAATTCATTGCCGCCAGTGATCTTCTATGAAAGGGTTGTAGTCATTTTTGTCTTAACTTTTTGGTTTCTTTTTAATAAAAGCCACAAATGGCAAATTTATAGAAGTGGCATTCTGAAATACTCAGGGATGCTTTAATAACAAGATTGTACTGTGTAAACAAAATAAAATCACTTCATCAGGGAAGATGATATTTCCTGTCATTTCTGATCAAATTTTGACCTTCTTGAATAATGCCTTAGTCTTTTGGTCATGTCCCTGTTCCGCTACTGATTTTTTTAAATCAGTTTTTTCTCTTTTAGATTATAAGCTGAAATATTTCCAACATATCTGTTAACAGTTAGGATTTATGAATGAGTCCATTCATTTATTCATGATCTTGTCGCTTTAATAACGCGGCTAGGCTAGTCGAAGGGTTCAGAATTTTAGCAAGGCTGCTCATGTTTACTTCACTAATGTCTTTGACAAAGGGATGAATCCCCCGTCTCCCAACTAGGTTGAAAAGAGCTTTGCTCTTGGAGCCCTTTAGCCTTGTAAAGTCATCCATTTTGGTTGTTGGGCTACAAACCCTATAAAACCTTTTTGGTTCTGAGAGCCACGGGATTCATGCCTTTTCCAAGAGCATCAGTGCAAAGTAAACATTAACTGAATTTGAACTCACTTGGCCGATTCCGTTTTCCATACTGATGAACATCGTACCATTCTGCATGTTAATGAAATAATCTACAACCATACCTTCTAATCTTTTCATTGACAAGGACCTTTCTTATTTGATTGAATTTTCTAACAGATCCCAGGCTTTTGAAATGTCTGTCTACTCAACAAGTTCATGGACCACAAGTGATACTATCAGGGGTCTGTGTACTCCAGTTTAGGAACTGCTAGACTGTTGTTCATGATCATATTGGAAAGGTAGAACTGTGTAACTTACCCTGTTGTCAAATGAAGTTTCCCAGAAATTTGATTAATAAGATTCATCAGAACTTCACATTGAGATGACTTAATCATTTTTATCATTATTATTTGGATGAAGTCTTGTAAAATATTATTTTCATCAAATTTGACCAGTTTTTATCTTCATCTTGGTTTTTTTTATTCTACTTTCAATTAAAAAACAATGGCCTGAAATGAAAGTTGTACAAGGCCCCTTTCCTTTCTCTATCAATCTTGTTTTATTCACTTCAATATATGCAGATGTTTTCTGAAATGTCAGGGAATTTCAGCACCATTTTGCTCCCAAGTCCCTTCGAGACCTCCAGGCACAGACATGATATACCCCCCCCCTCTGTATTCCCCACCTTATAAGCTCTGCCATGTGATAACTGATATGCTTGGACATTTACTGGAGAAGTACATTAGGATATATATTGAGACTGAAGATACTTACCTTGCCTGCCCCAGGGCAGCAACTCTCAAAAAAAGGGGGGGGTTTCATGGGTCACCCTGGCATCTTTATGACTTGGTACTGTGCCATTTTTCTTCTCCATGCCCGCACGTATGCATGCAGGCCCCCACTTTAATTCAAACTCGAACTCGCATCTCATTCCACCTTCATGAAACGGTGGCAAAATGTGTATAGTTGCAAAATACAGAGATATGTTGCATTATTTTGGAGAATGAAAGCAAATTTGGACGGGAATGTTTTGAATTGAAAATCCACGCCATTTGGAAACTTAGTGTCTTTTCTTGGGTAGATATTATTTTCCCCAAACAATCATTGAATCAAAGTGAAGTGAATTCACTTTTCTTTTTCCCCAATAGAATTTTATCTATTTTTATATATTTTTAAATTTGTAATCAGTTGATATGAATGGAATGCATTTCTTTCTTTCCTTCCGGTCCTGTTATAAAAATACTTCTGCTCTCAACTAGAGCCAAGGACATTTCTCCATTGTTTGAATTTTTTACCCATAGTTTTATTAACAAGTGTTTTGGGGGTTGTTATTTTTTGTTTTTGTTTCTTTCTTTTTTTTTTTTTTTCATTCTATTCTTTCTCTGATGTTTCTTTGTTTTTGGTTGAGTCAATGGCCTGATAACATCTTTAGCTAATCAGGCAATTTTTTTTAATGTATGTGTAGCTTAGTCTGGCACATGATCACATAGTGGAAAGAACACTCTGTATGTGTCTATCTCTATCTATATATCTACCTACCTATCTATCTATCTCTCTCTATATATATAGATATATAGGTATAATATTGATATATATATATATATTGCCAGATGTCATTGAATATGCCAATTCTCTTTAGAATACAGGAGTTGAGTGATATGGTGACTGTCTGGACTATGATATATAGAGAGAGAGGGAGAGAAAAATTTTCAAATAGACAAAGTTTGTAGGCAGTTGCCCCCCCCCCCAATTTAGTCTTGGGAATTTTTTCATCTTACTCTAAGGTGAATTTGTAGTGTTTCAGTATGAAGACTAGAACTTTCCATCTTGTGCTTCAACCATTGGTATATACTAGTAAATGCTCATGATTCATTTGTAAATTTTAGTACCAAGTGGAAATACTGCAAAAATTTTGTTGATTGTAAAAGTGGGAAAGATTCTGTACCCTGAACCCCCCCACCCCGTTCCCTTTCACATTTAGAAAACCCTGTAGCAAAAAGCTCATTTTCTCACGGGTCCAATTGACTTCTTTTTACCCCATCCAAAGGAAGAAATCTCTTGTAAATTATCATAGGTTTTATTGGTTTCAGCTGATAATTTTCCAGAGTGGAGTTGAGGGTTGGGGCTTTCAGATCATTCAGACAATGACCGAAGCCATCTAATTATTCAATTATTAGTCGAGAGGGAGGATGTTGGCACATGCTAAACAAGATAATCCCTGAAATAAATCCCCAAAACCTGTTATCAAAGGATCAGAAGAGATTTATTCTTTGTTGTTTTTTTTTTAATCCAATATGAAGAATTAATCTGTCTTTTACTTTCATTTCAATTTCCTGGCTTGATGGACACGGTCTTCCATTTGCAAATATATTCGAACTTACCAGAGAAAACTGCCCCACGGGCAGGATTTTCAGCTAGCTCCTGTGAAAGGCCTTAATGAGGCCTATGGTCCCAATAAGAGCTCAAGGATTTGAACTCTGTATTTATTAAATCATACATTATTTCAAAATCATCACCATTGTGACCCCTTGGACAACATTTGCTCTGATTATCTGGTGGGATTTCACAAAAGATAAATGAATTATAGATAGATGGAAATCAGATTATTATTATTATATAGACCCCACAATATCATTCTTTTGGGGAGGAATTTTCAAAAGCTAATTTGGTTCAGAAAATTTGTTATGCAGTTCCTGAATTACGCTGTTTATGTACAGGCAGACGGACAGACATTCGGTCAATTATATATAGTAGGATTATCTAGTCATGTTGGGTTTATCTTGGGGCATTTAAAAAAAATCCTTTTTTAATAACAATAACGATTTATAAGTGGTCTTTAAATTGACAATTCATTGTGAACACTGAGAACCTTCCCAACCCATTGAAAAATGATGGATACTAGTCCCTGAACAGTCACTCTGCTTTGTATAACGACTGACAAGGTAGGTAGAGAGAAAAGGTGGAAAGTTAGTTTGATAAGATAGGAAGGGGTGGGTCTGATTGCTTTTGCTGATACTATGAGTGTGTCAAACACCTAGGAAAGGGCAAGGGTAGAAAAGTTAGTTTAATGAGAGGGTAGTTAGTGTGATGGCTGCTGCTGATACAATGAGTGTGACGGACAGGGCTCATGTGAATATTTGTTGGACTGTAGATTATCTTTTGCCGACCCAACCTAAACAAATTCAATTCTTGAAATCGATACTTGCATGATTTTTAAATTCATATCCCCGAAGTTAGAAAATCATGAAAATGAAATTGAAAATAATTTAAGGTCTTTACAGCACAGTATTTATAGAAGAGAACAGGTGTTCGTGACATCATAGAAACTATTAAAGAACTCAAATGGCAATGGGCAGGCCATGCTGCAAGAATGAAAGACAACCGATGGACATCATGTCTCACAACATGGATCCCCAGAGATCACATAAGAAACCGAGGCTGACTGAACACAAGAAGGAGAGATGAACTTGACAAATTCAAGAAATACAGCCTCCGCGATGCCCATGATAGGGAATTGTGGCGAATCCTGGGGAAGGTCTATGTCCAACGATGGACTTTAAAAGGCTGATGATGATGATGATGATGACACTAAATCAATGCAATTGGTCATTTGAAAATTCGGACTTTTTAACTGATCATGGACCACCTTTTGCCCATTTTCTTAGTTTGATTACAATGATCTACTAATTAGTTGCTCATTGAATGAACTCTGTTCAACTTGCAATCATCTGGATACGATGTATAACATTTAGAGAAAGATATTGACAGGCAATGAATATTAGAATGGATAAGGGAGAGAATGAGGAAAACGGGTGAGCAAAGAACAAAGGCATGAGATGATAGATAATCTTAATTTTTAACAACCATGGAATTTCCACAGATCCAGCTTGTAAAATCTAATTTGTTCTTGGATTATTCTGATCAGCAGAGTTTCCTGGACTTCTGTTCTGTAAATTCCCGATTTTTTTTTCAATTTTGTTTCGATATTTTTTTATTCTAGTATTTGTTGCATTAGTGTTTACCTTAGGTCCAAATTCTGTCAGTTTTGAAGCTGTTGACATAAACTTGCTGAAGTGGATCAGATATAATTGCACTCTGTGTGTGTGTGTGTGTGTGTGTGTGTGTGTGTGGCACGTTAATCTCAAATAACTTTTCTTTTTAATCTATTGTTATCACAGCAGAGAGGGCACAAGGCCATCAAAATAGGGATTGAAATATATCAGACTGATATTGAACAAGAGCAATAAAAGTGATGTACGATCATGGATAAATGATGTGTGTGTAACTGATTATTCTTTAGCTAGTGATAACATATACAAACTTTTTAGAGATATCGTATTGTGTGCAATGTGCTGGTATTATGACTAGGTAGCCGACTAATGAAACTAGATATGGACAGTCGTGGAGCTTGGACGAATTGTGGTGGGCACTTGAACTCGAAATACTCTTGTGAACTGTTTGTTTCATCGTCCGGCTTTCTCTTTTGTTTGGCTTCTTGCCTGCTTGCCACGGGATCCACTTATAAATTCAACTCTTATTTCTGACAAGTAAGGTAGGGAAATCAATTTCTATACTCCTTTTTGAGTTACCCAAGGTTTCCTTTCAAAAGAAATCTATGTACGTGACTGCTTTTATCTCACCTGTGAATCAGTAATTTATGTATGTAGGTTATAAATAGGAATAACTGTATTTTCCTGTT
Source organism: Thysanoteuthis rhombus (assembly GCA_963457665.1). NCBI lineage: Eukaryota > Metazoa > Mollusca > Cephalopoda > Oegopsida > Thysanoteuthidae > Thysanoteuthis > Thysanoteuthis major. Next base: position 39,162,898 of record OY735238.1, on the reverse strand, counting down.
GTATATATGCTTTGACTTGATCATAGATATCTCTCTGATATGCAAAATATAAATGTCTATCTTTTATTAAGTTTGACTTGATTCTCTCAAAATAAGCATTTTATTATGGAGATTATTAAGATATTTTTTTCTGTATTAAGCCAGATGTTAATGCCAAGATTGTACTTTAATAAAATAGAATGTTAAGTGGGATTTTTGAAAGCTGTAACTTCTGCTTCCTTTTTCCCCTTGACCCCTGGTGTATAAAACAAGGAAAAGTTGATCAAGATACATTGCCCCAATAATTGAAAAAAAATGAGAAAAATACATCCAAAGTTTCTTGACTTTCAAAATGCCCCAATTTTGAAACTATTGCACTTATTCCATTATTTTTTTGTTGTTTGGCTAAAAACATATTTAAAGATAAAAAATATGTACTTACATCAGAAAAACTTATTTTGAAGCAACCATATGAATAGGACTCCTTTGCAAACCCCACCCTATACCTCTGGCTTTCCCCAGATGGAGCGGTCTTCAAAGATTATCACTATATACTTGCCTTGATTTTGCCCTACATGGTGGATTGTACCGTGTGTTTCATAGCACCTCATGTAGTGTTTTTGATGGAAAATTCTATCAAAATTCACTCAAAGTTACATATATAAAAATCAATAGTCTGGAGGGTTGCTTTTCTGTCAAATAAATTATATTTTTCTTATTGAACACCGTTATTTCCTAACCAGTTATTTCCTTTTTGTTTCTTTTTAGCTAAATGCGGCCAAACGCGATGCATTCTTCAAGAATGAAACCCCACCTAAGTTTGATCCGAGTGCACGGTTTGGCATGGATCGAGAACGTGCTCGTGAGCGTGACATAATCAGCAAAGACGTGGACAACGACCGCAACGAAAAGCACCATCGGGAGGGCCACAAAGAATTGGAGAATTATGTAGGCTTTGCCAATCTCCCCAATCAGGTATACAGGAAATCAGTGAAGAGAGGATTCGAGTTCAACTTGATGGTTGTTGGTAAGTGTAACTCTCTTTTTTTTTTTTATACTTGTCTCTTGCTGACAGATAACAATGATTGTGAGATATCAAGAAAAGTTGATAATACCAAAATTAGAGAACAAGGCAAGAAACGGTGTACATGTTCAGCATGGTAGCTAGCATCCTCACTAGCCTTTTACCAATAGAAACCTTCTTCCAATATTCCAGTTGAGCTAAATAAATACTATTACAAAAATGCAGACCTCTGGAAATTTCCCAATCCTTTTAAATAGGTGGGGAAAATAAATTCCTTGCTAAGACCCTTATGCTTGGCTCTAGTAGATCTTAATATATGATTTTTTTTTCTCTCCTCATTGTCAAGAACTTTCACATTTCCACTCAAATGAAGTACTTTACAGCTTCCCTATGGCATATCTGAATCGCCAGTATCACTGCTCATGTGCTTTAGGACTGTTATTAATTGAAACTCATGAATTGCTTATTTCTGGGGTTGACTGGGTAACTGAAATCTTAGAAGCAAAATAGCTGATAAGGTGAGGCCTACAGTATATCTTGTCAAAAAAAGTGCAAGGTCTGGATTTTCAATTTTTCCATTGAAGTTTTTGGTTATCTAGAGTTGTTTGAATTTATGTTCCCTTTTGAGTTATGTTCGTGACGTGTTTGAATTTGGGGATGTTTTATGTTTTCCTATTTCTGCAACAGTTTCTGTTCAAATTTTGGATGTAAGGGATTATCAATATGTATAGCTTTTTTTTTTTTATTCATCATTGTCCTCATCATGGTTGATCTTTCCAAGTGGAAAGCTGTAGGGTACAATATGCAATGGTTGGAACCCTTTGTTTGAAAGATGAACCAGGATTAAGATAACAGTTTGCAAAAATCAATCCAAACAAGTTTCCTCAACCAAAGTTAGAGTTTAAATCCGTGGTCCTCGAAACCTATATCTATGACCCAAATGCTTCTGGCGGTCGGGGGATGGTTTGAGAAAGAAATTGAGAGAAAATTTGAAAAATGCTAAAAGTAAAAAATAATGCTAATATATTTCCATCACGATTTTGGAATATAAAGAATTATCAAGACCCTCAAACAGGAAATCATTTGTGAATGATGAATCATCTACAAATGAATGAAAAATTCTCACTGATTCACTGTTTTTGTCCACTACTTGTTCTTAATTAGGTTTAATTGAAGTAAGATTTATCAGATAAAAACTAAATAAAGAAACCCTGAAATTATGTTTCAACCCTGAGGATCACCAGGCAAAGAAGGTTCTGTGCTCAGTCATGGCTCAAAAAGTTTGCAAAACACAGATTTAGTAAATTTAAATTGGAAAAACCAGCCGAACATGTGGAGGTTTTGGTATGAGTCAGAAAAACCGGTGGCCTTCAATCACCACAGCTGGGTTTGGGGAATGGTTCTGTGGGGAAGAGGTGGAGTTCATTTCCTCCCTCAATCTACTTTTTTCTCTTTCTTTTTTTCTTAACTCTTTCTCTTCTCTCAAATTAAATCTCATTTAGCTGAAATGCTCTCTATTTTTCAAGGGCTTTTGTTTTTAATTAATTTTTTCCTTACTTCCTCCTTCTTTCGTTTTGAAGTTATACGCAGGGTTACACTTTGCATCCATTCTGGGTGAATGAAAGGAAGTTAGTGTGTGTGTGTAGGTCTCCATTTGATCTCTCTTATTATTTCCCCTAACTCCCCCTGACAGATCCTCGCAAATTTTTTTAACTTCAAAATTGTATTTACAATGAGTGAGAGAAGAGGCTTTGCTGACTGATTTCAAGTGGCTGTATCCGACTACAAAACATTTACATTGTCTGATTCATTTAAATGAAATTGGATTTGCAATGGACACTTATAACTAGAAAGCTCGTACCCCTGTCAATGCCTCTAAAAACTGAATGAAGATTAGTTCATATATGGCTATGATGTAGAGTAGGTGTCCGTAAAAAATATTCCAGTATCCATGCCAAAATCTGAAGGATTTTTCCTTAGCCCGTGACCCACTCTTCCACAAAATTTCATTGAAAGTCATTGAGATTTTTGTAGATATTGTGTGGATGAACAAACATGAATACATGTATGTATAAAATCATGTCTCTCAATCACAATAAATAATTCCTGGATCTGCCCCAAAATATAACCAATTCTTCCTTACACTATAGCTTACCCCTCTACAAAGTTCCATTGAAATTCATTGAGAACTGTTGTGTGAAGATATAACTACGATGCAAGGGAGGTAACCGAAACGTGTCTCAATTCAATTGATCCTCCCTTAGCTCACGGCCCACCCTTCCTCAGAGTGCCATTGAAATCGAATGAGTTCTTTTGAGCGTGTGGATGGACGCAGTCACGAATGAATATACATACCTCTCCCAACTCTTTTGGCAGGTGTAGATCACTCTCCCACACTTATTTGCATGGTTTGCTGGCTGGCAAAATGAAAATTAAAGAATATCTGGTTTATTTATGATTATGGTGGTTGTAAAAAATATCTTTCTACTTTAAATTCATGAAGAACTTGCTTTATCAAGAGTATAGCAAAGTCGGACACCTAAATCTTTAAAAAAAAAAAAAAAAAACGCCTCCTTCCCTCCTTGACAAAAATCGACACAATAGCAGTAGTAGTACTTGTTATATTAGTAGCAGTCAGCAAATACACATGCACACTCACACACACTCACACAGCATAATTTGCTAAGTACTAGCCAATTTGGTGTTCATGAGTTGGCATTACCTCCTTTCTCTCTTTTTCTGTGACAGACAGATTAAGATGCTGCAAATTATTATATAGATATCCACAAAAAGCATATTCAATAGACAGTTCACTTAGAATCATAACAGATTGACTTCTTTATGTTGTATCTGTTGGTGTTGCCTATATCATTATCTCGACGTAATCCTAACTGTCCGATTTTTGTAATCGTGTCCCTGTTGTCCCAGGTTGTACAAAATTAACAAAGTACTTTTGGTTACTTGAACCATAACTGTTTACTGTGTGTCACTCTCTCTCCCTTTTCCCCTCCCCCTCAACTTGTATCTTCACTGTCAGAATTGTTCATTATGGCTTCAACCTCCGCCCCAGAACAAGGTTCTCTTACGATGCAACCTCACACAAAACTAATTGACTCTTAAATTCCTAAAAGGAAGTGGATTGTCAATTTCAAGGGAAATAACTTCTGACTCAAATTATTTCCCTTTGAACATTTAATGAATTTTAAATCATTTCTGATTCAATTCACAGAAAACTTCTACAGTTTTTTTTTATGCTATTCATAGGAGAGTCTCACTGTCAGTTACAAGTGGTTTATAAATTTGAGAGTTGATTGGCTGGCGATGCCGTAACAGTAGTTATGAGAGTTCCCAGTCCTTTTCCAATCAATTTTCATAAGACCCACGAAGAAAACCTTGTGACTAAGTCCTATGAAGATTGATAAGGTTTACCTGTTTACTGTTTTATGCTCTCTTCACTTTCAACTATTGTGGCATGTCAGTAACAAGACATTCTTGCCAAGGCATATGGTTATTGGACAATGCGCAAGGAAAGAAAATTCATACCTTTTCCAAGAACATTAATTATGACATTTGATTGAAAAGAATTAACAATCTTACTCTATCAGAAATTGATATGAAAATTTTTTTTTTTTTTTTTTTTTTTCCCCCCAATTTAAGTAAAGTGTTTTGGGCTGACTGGTTTTGATAACAATAACCGATCGATAACATTATCTGCGATTGTAAAAACTGCTTTCTTTGTGTGTGTGTGTATATATATATATATATATATATATATATATATATATATATATATGCGCACGCACATGTAGAACTGAATCTCCATAGCCCCACAAATGACCTGGCTATCCAGCCAAGTGGGATACAGACTCTCCTCTGAAGTAGGTGGGTGTGTGTGTGTCCTGGTCACATTCTGGGGGCATGAGTACACCACTTAAGACCAACAAAACTCAAATCCTGTACTAGTCTTTTAGATAATTTTGAATAACAGATCTTCGTGATTTAAAAAAAATTTTTTTTCTTTATACAGATAATTAGTTGAAGTACCCACATTGGCAATGGTGATTAATTTATGTGAGGTACAGATTATTATAATAAAATTTGATGAAATTTCAAGATTCCACTCTTTAATAAGATTATATAAATTTTTCTTAATTTCTCATTAAAAAAGTCGAAATGCAGGAATAATAGACTTGAACAGAATTACAAATTGAGACAGACTAGAAGAAAAATTTTTAAAAATGTAAATCGAGAGGGAAAAAAAAAACTGGATGCTCGGAGGAAAAGCTACTTAGTAGAAATTTGATAAACAACAAGTTTTCTGAACACTCCTACAACGCAGTAACTGGTGCTGTGAAACGATGCCACCACTCTTGAGAGAGGAGTGGGAAGAGGTGAGAGTCAAGGGTGGGGGTGGGGGGGTAATTTGCGACCTCCTTGCCTTATAAGGAAGTGGTAAAAGAGAACTTCCTGATCCTACTCTCCTGATTCTTTAGCTTCACACATGTCTCTACCTCTTTAAATTTTACGAATCAAGACTTGGCATGTGTCTATGCATACAGAATATATAAAGTTTGTGTGTGTGTGTGTGTGCACATTATAATGTGTGACGTGTTTATTATTATGTAAAATGTTTGTTTGTACATAGTATAGTGTTCGTGTTTATGTGTGTGCAGATTATTGTGTAAAATGTTAGTGTGTGTGTGTGCGTGCATTTTAATAAGTAGTGTTTGTGTGTGTGCATACTATAATGTGTGATGTGTGTATTATTATGTAAAATGTTTGTGTGCACATATAGTGAAAAGTGTGTCTCTGTGTGTGTGCATATTATGATGTATAATGTTTGTGCATGTTTGCATGTGCATGTTATAATGTATAGTGATAGAGTGTGTGTGCATTTTATCATGTAAAGTGTTTGTGTGTGGGTGCATATTATAAAGTGTGTGTGTGTGTGTGTGTGTGTGCATATTGAATAGTGTGTGTGGGTGTGCAGGTTATGGTGTATTGTGTGTGTATGCATATTGAATAGTGTGTGTGGGTGTGCATGTTATGGTGTATTATGTATATGTGCATAATCTAGTGTGTGTATATATTATACTCTAATTCTTTTTGTCACAATCCCTTATTGTTACACTCTCATTGGTCTTTTTTTCTTTCTTTTTTTTCCAACCAGTTGACCAATCATGAGAGGAAATTTTGGAACCTAGAAATTCAAATTGAGCCAATTTCAAAGTCCTTTGTTACATGATAAGATTACATGTTCGTAAAAAGTCTGGGTTGAGATACAGTGTAGCAGACCAGAGTAATTTTTCATGAAAATGTGTTTATTTTATCAAAATATCATCTAATTAAATCGTGTAAATATCATTCAGAAAAATGAAGGGGAGAGAAATTGAGAAGTTTACTGAATAGGTAGTTGGAGATAATGGGAGAAATGGAAGTTAAGTAGTTAAATAGGAAGGGAGAGGGCAGTAAAGAGTGTTGGTTTACTGAGAGGGGAAAAAAATTTTCAGAAATGAAACTAAATCCTGTTTTTTATAATATTCAGTTGAAATTATAGACAGACAAAGATTTGAAGGGATAAGGGAGAGAATGAGAAGATGCAAAGAATGAGAGAGGAGTAGATGCATGAAATAATGGATAACCTTAGTTGTCAACCCCCATGGAATTTCCAAGGGTCCACTTGATGGATAATGATGAGATTGGATATCACAGCTCAGCAAGTGATTGATAGCAGTGTGAAAATCTGGTCATACGCTCACCATTAGTCTTGAACTTGATCTGAGAGCATCAAGAGACCTCTTTTGTTCCAGGAATCATGACATTTCCTCTTACTGAGATATCATTAACTGCAAGTGTGTTTGGTTCTAAAGCAGTAAATTGTTGAACAAAAAATCCAAGATTGGTTGTTCTTGGAATATCTACCATGGTACAAAAACATACTGCAACTATCTCCCAAGTGTGGGGTGTAAATTTTTTCTAGTACGCTGACAAGTCTTTTGAGCCTTGAATTAGTCCCATACGGGGTATTATGAATGTCCCCCTTCAGCCAGAGTTGCCATTCTAGTGTGTTTATCACTAGATTTAGTGAGATCTCAATCATTTTAGTGACATGAAGGGAAAAAGGAGTGATGAGTATGTATATATCAATGTGCTGATATCAGAGTTTTATTCATCAACTACTGAAATTCCTCATCTAATTCAATTCATTTTCACAATGTACATTCCCTTATCACTGCTTCAAAGTTAACTGCAATATGTGGAAATCAGATGGAAAAAAGAGTTGGTTTACTATTTATCAACTGTGTATTTTTAGTGGACCAATAAAGCTTGAGAACCAGTTTGGCAAATGCTTGCACATGTGGACTCGAGTTAGTGTTAACCAAAAGAAACTTCATCTCTGAATTCAAAGAACTTTAGATTATGTTATGTGTGTTTTTGTAGATTACATTAACCATATGACTCTTTCATGCTGAGAACTGTAATTACAGATTTATGCTGGTGTGTTTGACAATTTTGCTTGCCTTGATGATGTCTGGCACAAGGCAATGTTTTCTTGAACAATCATTGAAGAATTGAGACTTTCAAAACCAGTTCATTTTATGCCTTTGGACTTCAGTATCATCGCTTGTTTTTGTGTAAATGGTTTGGGTTCTAATAACTATGTCTGAAAGGATAAAATGAGAGCAGTGAAACTCTCTCTCTCCCCCTTCCCTTCCCATTTTCCTTCCCCCCCTTCCCTCTTTCCCTCCCCTTTTCCCTCCCTCACCTTACCCTCTGTATCCCCTTTTTCCTCCCTCTCTCAATCTTTCGCCCACTTACTCTCTCTTTCATCCTCCTACTATCTCTCCCTCCCCATGCAGTCTCTCTTCTTTCACTCTTTCCTCCCGGCAGTCTCTCTTCTTTCACTCTTTCCTCCCGGCAGTCTCTCTTCTTTCACTCTTTCCTCCCGGCAGTCTCTCTTCTTTCACTCTTTCCTCCCGGCAGTCTCTCTTCTTTCACTCTTTCCTCCCGGCAGTCTCTCTTCTTTCACTCTTTCCTCCCGGCAGTCTCTCTTCTTTCACTCTTTCCTCCCGGCAGTCTCTCTTCTTTCACTCTTTCCTCCCCATGCAGTCTCTCTTCTTTCACTCTTTCCTCCCCATGCAGTCTCTCTCCTTCACTCTTTTCCTCCCTGCAGTCTCTCTTCTTTCTCTCTTTTCCTCCCCGCAGTCTCTCTTCTTTCACTCTTTCCTCCCCGCAGTCTCTCTTCTTTCACTCTTTCCTCCCCGCAGTCTCTCTTCTTTCACTCTTTCCTCCCGGCAGTCTCTCTTCTTTCACTCTTTCCTCCCGACAGTCTCTCTTCTTTCACTCTTTCCTCCCAGCAGTCTCTCTTCTTTCACTCTTTCCTCCCCATGCAGTCTCTCTTCTTTCACTCTTTCCTCCCCATGCAGTCTCTCTCCTTCACTCTTTCCTCCCCATGCAGTCTCTCTCCTTCACTCTTTCCTCCCCATGCAGTCTCTCTCCTTCACTCTTTTCCTCCCTGCAGTCTCTCTTCTTTCTCTCTTTTCCTCCCCGCAGTCTCTCTTCTTTCACTCTTTCCTCCCCGCAATCTCTCTTCTTTCACTCTTTCCTCCTCATGCAGTCTCTCTTCTTTCACTCTTTCCTCCCCATGCAGTCTCTCTCCTTCACTCTTTCCTCCCTGCAGTCTCTCTTCTTTCACTCTTTCCTCCCCGCAGTCTCCCTGCGTCTTTCTTTACCTCACCCCCCATTCCCCCCCAACAATCCTCATTGATTATCTGCCCCATCCTTCCTCCTATATCAGCCTAACCCACTCCTCTGACCTCACAGCCTCAACAAATACCAGAAATATTTCAAGATTAGCCACAACCATCTCTCTCTCTCTTTCTCTCTCCTTTTCCTGTTATCACTCATAACCACTCCTACCCCAACCCCCTACAGAATATGACTGTCCGTTGACTCCATCATTATTCCATTCTCCTCATCTATTTCCATATTCCTTGTTTTTGATGATTTGAATCTATTCCTTGAGGTTGTGGGTGGCTTAACGCTTAATAATGGTGCAGATCATAAAATGCATTTCTAAACTGTGGATCATTTGAGAAATAATGACCAAGAATTACTTAGTGTCTCTCACCAAACTGCAGTAATTGAGTCTGATTAATCTATCCAACTGTTGTCTCCTTTTCAAGATACGTCTCCTCTGCCTAATCTCACTATGATGATTCTATTTTTCCACTATTTTCTATTTTCCCCTTGTATCCTTTGCTTGGAGGTTACGAGGGAATATCACCTGTACAGGGGCTGCTTAGGTTTACTTTGAACTAATACTCATGGGAAAGTCAAGAATCCACCTATCTATTTATCTCTATATATCTCTTGGCTATACATGAATAATAGGTCAGTTGCAGCCCTTTAGCCCAGATATGGGGTTACACTGTGAAAAACCCACAATTGTTACTGATACAATGAATAAAAATCTCCAGGATGCTATCATTCAAATGGAGACAGGAAGACCATTGCACAAAATGCTTTCATTATTCTGTACCCACTCACTTTTTTGTATTTCTTTCATTCTGAGAACAAATTTCCATGGACTTCATGATTCTAAGAATTTTTTTCTCCTCTTCTCTGTATACAAGGGTGAATCAATAAGTATGTAGCTAGACTTGGCTGAATTTAGATCTGAAAATTTTACTGTAATGTTTGATCTATGTGATGGATAGAGCAGGGTTGGATTAAGCGCATTGACAAGGAAGGAGATTATGTCGAAAAAGGAATATTTGTTGTGTGAAATGCTGTTTTTCATCATAAGACTTATTGACTTACCAATGTATAGCACTTTTTAAAATTTCCCTCTCTTTATTTCCTTCCTGTTATTTTCATCCCTCTTTTACCTCTCTCTCTCTCTCTCTTCCTGGTAATGGAGCCTTAGTCCTTTTCAAAGTACACCCCCATCAGATCTCACACGTTTATGCCAGCATCACTTCCATTTTTCAAAACTGTCTGGTAAGTTTTATTCTGGGATCCCCATTAGTTGCTTCATTGCATTCTCCTCAATTTTGTCCATGATCTGAAATCTCCTCCACTTTCTACAGTGAAAAGTCAGAAGTTACTGGGAGTCAAATCTGGACTGTAGGGGTAATTTTAAACTTAGATAATGCAATCATTTGGTTTGGTTTGGTTTGGTTTGGTTTGTTTTTGTTTGAAAAAAATATTCCAAAGTGTGAAGAGTAACTCACTTGGTCATTGTGAATGCAATTGAGTAACCCTACAGGAGATTGTCTTGGATTGATTGCCAAGTTACATCAAGGCCTAACAACAGGTTCTTGAGCCATTTGATATGGCTGGTTACTTTTTGGACAGGCTAAAATCCTCTTCCTTTCAATGGTGAAAAGCTAGAAGTTACAAGAAGCCTAGTCTGGAGATGAGTCGGGGGCTGACAGACATGGCTTACGTGATTTTTTTCCCCAAAAATGATAATTTAAGAATTGCTCTTACTAGAAATGAAACTTATTTCCATTCGTAAAGAAAACCATTGTTGTCTATTGTCTTCAAAAATAACCTTCTAGTCTTCCTTTTCCTCTTCCTGAGATTCTGAATGAACACTCGAAGAAGAAAACATCAATTTTTAAAGAAATTCTTATCTAATAACTAATTCTTGCCTCTAAATCATGGGAAAATGTTTCATGAGAATAATGGGAATTCTCTTGGTGGTTAACTTATCATAATTTAGGATTAATGACTAACTTCTGTCTTATGTAAAATATTTTATTGCCAGTTGAAGGAATCTTATTCATCAAGTGCCGTACCAATCCTCAATAGACTTCTTCCTATAATGAGGTTTGGATTTAAGGGTGTGCTATTGGTTGGAGTGAACAGGAGGATATCTCTCTGAGGGTTGGGCATTCGCTGGCCACATTTATTTATTTATTTATTTATTTTACTGAAAATGTATATCATCATCCCTCTGTTTTGAAATAGCTGAATGCAAAAATATCCAGCTCTTTCCTCCACCAGCATCCCCGACCAACCCCCGAAATGATTCTCAAAAATTCATCATACATCTTAAAGGCTGAAGGTTACTTTCTTTCCTTTTTTTCTCATAGACCCACGCTTTTTTTTTTTTTTTTTTTTTTTGTCAAAATTAGGGTGTATCTTTGAGGCCAAGGTAACCCCAATGCAAAAATATTGTCTGAAATTAGGGATGAATGACTGCATTAATCATTGCTACCCAAAATATGTGCAAAGTTCTTGACTGAAAGAAATCAGTTGGGTGAAAAAGATAAGAATTTGGAACGGTCCTAAGGATATAAAAGCTGGAAACTTACAATGTGATTAACTCCATTTTATCCCTCCTTCAGAACCAACCCATTTTGAGAATGAATTATTTTCGATATTAATCTACAATGTAAGTATGAGGTGTGGCTATTAAATAACGAGACTAAGGCTGTCAATTGATTTTAATGAGGAAAACATATATTTCAATTTCTTTCCCCATTCAGTATGTTCTCCATCTGCAACTCGAGACTCTTGCGTTGCGGTCTTCCACTGCTAGAAGCAATGGTGTAGGTCTTCTTCTGTAAGTTGTGTCAAGAGCTCTGTCGTTTTATTAATTTCTGGAACCAACTTGAAACGGGTACTCAACCTTTACAAAATCTTTTGTGCCTCTCAAACACAAGTGCACCTGACATGCATTTTCACCCCCATAAACTTCAGCTGGTATAAGAAAAGATTTGGTAGCCATTTTGTCTATTATCATCAAAAAATTTTAATTGATTTATCGCTCAATTTTTGAATTCCTATCATATGACACGTCAGAAAAGCATGTTTACTTCAAGTGATGTATATTAGCTAGAGGATGATGCAAGCTGATGGAAACTTTCAGGAGTTGTTTATTCATGCTTGCCCATTGATCTATACTATGCGGTTCATGAATGCATGCTAGCTATGGTTTGACTTGAGCTTAGTCTGGTTATTCAATAGTCACACCTTGTATTTCACTGAATTTAGACTTGCCTTATGAAGAAAACTATTTTACTGCATACTTTTTAAGACAATACAAATAAATTATTGCAAATCTCTTCCTTTGTTTTCAGGTGAATCTGGTTTGGGAAAATCTACATTGATAAATTCTCTCTTTTTAACGGATTTATATTCTTCGGAGTACCCTGGACCTTCTTTAAGGATTCAGAAGACAGTGAAGGTGAGGATGAATTTCTCTTTTAAATTGTGTCACAGTCAAGTATGGAGAGATAATCAGTTTTTCAAAAAAGCTAATTTTATGATCAGGTTTCCAGTGAATATACTTTCTTTCTCTCGCTCTCACGCTGACTACAGTATCAGCCGTCCCTACTTGGGCTTCCCATATCACAAGATTTCTGTGAATACTTATAGATAAAATAAATCACTTCTTATAAGCCTTGTTCTTGTGTGACTTACTAGTTTGGTAATTATTCATTAACAAGCTTGGGTAAAGTTTGAAAGATTATTTTGGGTATCCATACCATGTCATTCTAATGAGGCACCCAGGCCAATCGGAGGGTCCAGGGGTGAGCAGGGGGGGGGTCTTATGATTGCAGTGAAAAATCTGCAACAATATTTTAGAACTCTTCAGCCATTTATATGGCTATAAATTTCAGTAAGATATAGATGTAGGTCACAAGATTTTTATTGTTGGTGATGAAATGGCTTTGGCAATTGTCATTTGCTCGTGTTTGCTAATTCTGTTCCACAAATATTAATAAACTAGCATGGGTACCTGTCGATTATGATAAGATTATTAACATATGGATCAGTGTTTCTGCCTAGGATCCATATAACTGTGTACTCTGCCCAGGGTCAAAGATCCACATCACGGCCATCCGCTCAGGATCAGAGCGCAGTATCTATGTACTCATTGAAAAAGTGTAACACACAAAATAATATATATATGTTGAGGAAGCCACTTATTGGGATCACTTCCAATCAAGTGTTTTGGACCAAATGATTTTGATAACAATAACCATTTGATAACATCATGCATGATAATAATAATCAGCTTCCTTTGTATGAGGATACACCTCATGTTTTATTTATGAAGATATATATTGAAGAATCCCACATGTATTATAGAAATAATCAATAACTTGATTCTTTCATCTCAATGAAGCAGTTCAAAACCTTTTCCTGTTATTTAGATGAAAATGTATCCTGGATGTGGGGGTTACACATGTCTAAATATGGGATTCTCAACTTTTTTGGCATACCTGCATAGTAAATATTGGAAAGGATACCAAGAAATATTTAACTCTTAAAAAAAAAACAGCTTTCATTGTTCTTTTGATGAAAATGATATTAAGTAGTAACATGAAATGTTTGGCACACACATACTCATATATATATAGATGTTCTCAATGTGATCCCTGTGTCTGGTGAGACGTGGCTAGTGTAGACACATTGGGTTTACATGATGTGTGATATCAGTGCTGCTTGGTAAATTAATAATAGAAAATATTGCTGTTGGAATTTTTTATGTTCAATAAGAAACTTTAATACCCGATTCCTATACTGCCTACCAAAATTTCAAAATGCCAGCCATTTTCTGCATAGTTGCTAACCGCCCACCAGTGGGCAATATCGCCCACATCTAAAGTTTTATTAGTCAGTTATCCCTTTTGAAACTCCTGGGACATATATCCTAGGGTTTTTGTAGCTGTTGGGATACATATGTCCCATTAGATCTCTTTCAGAAGTTTATTCGAATTTTATGTGTCAATAGATACAATAATACAATGTCCAATGGGACAAATGTATCCCATCAAGATTTTGGTTCTCAAAATTATAGAAAATTATTGATTTAAAAGAATAGTTTTCTTTTACAATTGAATAGAAATTATTACAATTTTAGCTTTTTATGCCCTTTTGAAAATTCAGATATTAAGCTCCTTAATTGGTCAGTCTTGAAAGGGTGACAGGGTAATACTCATCTCTAATTTTAAGAAATTGCCTGATTGAGGTAAATATCAATAAAATAGATCACAAAGGGTATGGTTAGTGTTATATTTTATCAAAAAATACTTTTTATGATCTTCTTGACTTTAACAGGATAGAAACTTATATGTGAATAATGCTTGTGTTAACCTTTTCAAGGCAAACATGTTAAATCTAAATCTAAGTCTTCAGACTGAATTTTGTCTTAAACAAATGAAAATCACTAAATTAGATCAGAAGTGCTTCAACATTTTGGCGGTGGGTGGGCAGTGTAGCATCTTTTTAGCACTTTTTGCCTTTTTTTCTTTTTTTTTTATTACTTCTTAACAGTTAAAGTAATATAAAAATATCTTTTGATTTGGCAACTCTAAGTTTGAGTCTTGGCAATTTTTCCATCCCACAACCATATACTCAGGTACTTAATGCCCAGATTAAAACATCCTTGTAGACTACTGTACGAGAACTACATGTATATCGCAGCAGTATTAGAAACCTTAGGATATATATGTCCCAGGAGTCTTGGGAAGGTTAATTGAATATCTTTCTATATAGACTAAGGGTAAGTATATGTATCTCTGAATAAAGTTGGCTATATGTTAATCAGTGTAGCAAATCCTCAGGCCTTATTCTGAATGAAGAAGATAGAGAGATGACACTAATAGCCTATTTAGATTATGAGATAACACAGATAACAGGCCAACATTGTTTACAGCTTCTTATAGAAGCCTGTCGCCATAATATTTAAATTACATATATCTGTATTCTGTAGTTGTTACTCTTTCTAGGAATATGGGATCAGAATTGAATATCTGCCTTGTCCATTGTGGCGATATGAAATGAATGGTAATAGCATTTAACATCATTGAAATTCCTTGCTAGGAATGGAATGTCCTTGAAGAGATGGTATTCAAACTCTGAGCAACACAAGGCAGTTGGGTTGTTCCACCGTGTATGATTTTTAGCCATTCTGATGGTGTCGTTCAAGCTTCTGTCAACCAGTCAAAGGTCCAGCACTACTGTGTGCCGCCGTCTCATCTTGGACCATTTTCCCCCCCTTTTTTTTTTTTTTTTTTTTTTTTTTGCCCACTAGTGTCCTTTAGATGATTTAATTGGCAGGTCTCATGGGGGGAGTCTCAAGACATACCCCCAACAACAGAGGTGTTGCTTGTAAGTGGTGGTTGATTGGGGGGCGGGCTATTATGATCTTCATTGGATCATGGTCCTTCCGTTATATATCATTGGCAGAGCATTGGCCATCCTTTTATGGGGGAGGGAGGATTGCAATACCTTATTAATGGTAATTGTACAAGATTTTACTTGAATCATGTTAACACTACTGTTTCTGATAGTTACATATGGAGCTGAATCGTGGAAGCAAACCAAAAGATTGCACCTCAACATGCACAACGTAGCACATTTTATTGGCGAACAAACGATGGTTAGAAGTATCAAAAAAAACATTAGAAAACTCTAACTGCAAACACCAGGTCATGTTACTCGAATGTCTGACAACTGCTGGACAGCACAACTCATAGGGTGGATCCTCAGAGATCATATGTGAAAGTGTGACCTGCAAAAATAAGATGCTTTGATGAAATAGACAAGTTCAGAAAGTACTGGCTCCAAAATACGGATGATGGTAAACCTTGAGGAAGGTCTCTGTCCAACGTTATGCAACTAAGAGTTTGTAAAATACCTACTGCTGGTAATACCATAATTGAAGGCATACCAGTCTTAGTACCTAGTACTTTTATAATAGTTTATTTTCAGTGAAAAATGTTATTCACCCCTCCCCATCCATGGTTCTCTTGTATTATTAGTCATAACACTGTAACATTTATTTGCCAAATTTCTAAAGATATGAAGAAAAAAAGAGATTATCTGATCCCGAATAGTCACTAATGAAAGAAAGTACGACTCTCAGATTTAAATGGAGGAATTGTAAATTAATTGAAATTATAAGTTTCATTATAAGAACTTATAGCTGGATTTAGACTCAATTTATTTGAACTTTTTTTGTATTTGCTTGGAGATGATAAAAATACCAGAGATAAATCAAATGCGAAACCATAAATTGATAGCAAACAGAGGAATAGAGAACGTCATCGTTGATATCAACAGACTACCTCAAGCTAGTCAAGCATCACAAGAATGTGAATCTCTTATCGGAAAGACAGAACAAATGCCAGAAATAGTGATGAGACATTTTTAAAAAATCTCTCAAGAATAAGCTTTTGTTTGGCTTTAACACATTTTGTTAACAACTTTCTTTTATTATAAGAAAGCAACAGAAGTCAATTTCAGTTTTTCTATTTTTGAGATCAGTGAACAGTGAAATATTGACTTAATCAACTACAATTTATATATTGTTTGTTGAATTATTAACTGCAAGTATATATGTCTTAGTAATACTCTGATCTTTTATTGTCTTATGGTTTAAAGTAAATATATTTTTGTATCAAAATACTGTACAGAAATACTTTGAGTCAGATGGTTTCGCTGTACAAATTATTGTAACTAAGTATAAGCTGGAGAAAAAAAACATAATTATAATGAGATCTTGTACTGTGCAGTTTGAACCCTGGAAAATTTGGTACTAATTAACCACTAATCAAGATATATCGGTATTTGATGGCAAATAAGGACTTCCCTGCTTTTTTCTTAGAAAATAGCTCAAACGATAAAGGTAACCTTCATTATCCAGTTACACATAGGCCAAAGCTTGAGATGGAATTAAAATTACTTAGTTTACTTTAATTAGTGTTAAATGAGAAGTATTCAAGGAATTTTTTTTTTTTCTTTTTCTTAATGTTTCCTGCTGAAATACGAGGATGGGGGGGTCTTATATGCCATCAAATCCAATAGTTTCCATCCTTATTCATTCACTCATTCAGCCTTCATAGATGGGCACTGCATCTTGTACGTACTTGAGTGTGTAATTCTATACGAATGAGAGAGACACGGGCTCTATTCTCAGCTATGAACCCTTTACCCTTTGATTATTCCAGCCTTTGACAGCTGTTTGATTCCCTTCTTTTTATCATTATTATTATTGGGCCTCCTAGGCGCCAGTGCTTGGAGAAGGCGTCCAGCATTTCCCATTGTGTCATCTCTTCCCTCGTCTTGAGAGGGAGACAGGTCGAATATTAGACATCCAGAAGGTTTAGCTGCAGGCTATCGACCAACAGACACACGCACATATATACTGAGTCACTCACTCCCACGCTCACTCACTCTCATTCTCGCACATGCACATACCCCTCAGTCTCCCCCCTCCCGGTATATGCCTTCTTTTCCCACCCCTCCCTTCCTGTCCTTATTGTGATGATGTCAGGTTGCCCACTCAAAAAAAATTCCTACCATTTAGATTCTGTTGATTTTCTCTCATTCATCGTTTTCTGTCATTCTATCCCCCCCCCCCTCCCGGACCCCACCCAAATGCATAAACAACATCTATATATGACGTCTCTTGTAGACATATTTTGAAATATACAGAAAGAGAAATACAGATGTGTCTTCTTAAAAGTTGACTCCGTCTCAACACCCCCTGCCTCTCTTGGCGTCAACGCAGAAGCTAATTCACGTATTCTCTCTTTCTGCATATTTCAAGGGCAGCATCACCTAAAATGTCAGTAGATCCATGAAAGTTGTCTTCATATCAACCTCCCTCCTCTTGATATAAATGCTGTTTATCTAATAACTCTGAACCCCTAAATATCAAACAAACAACATTGAAGTTGCTGGCTATCTAGCGTGACAAATGACGATGATGGGTGTTTATCTATCAGGTTGAAGCATAAGTTTCGTGCTTTTGACAAAATTTTTTTGTTCCTATGAATTCATAGCCTCCTTATTTCAGTCATGAAAGTATTTACCCTGGCTTAATGCCACCTTTCGGCTTGATAGTATATTATGTTGCAAAAGTAAGAATCCAGTTTTGATTCAATGAATTCTTTGAGATTTTGAACTTTCTGGAACAGTTGACCGGACAAGAATTGTATGAAGCAGAACAAGTGATGATCTGAAGGTGACCAGTTTGGAGAATACGCTGCATGTAGAACAACTTTCGATCCCAGCTCCATGGTAACTTGATGTATCACGTTTGCAACATTAAGACACCATTGTTTTGTTGCAAAATCACATACTCTTCTTTGCTTGGAAAAAGATCTTCCTTTGAGAACTTGGCAGATTCAATTTTTTGCAGGCTAAAATTTTGCTTATGATTTCAATGGATCTTATGGTATGTTGCAATGTCTAGCAGTTATCTGATATTCTTGCAACATGTTCTGCCCATTGTCATTTTAGCTTGTTAATGGCCTCTCGGATATCTCTTAAGATTATAAGCAAAATTAAGCAAGATTTGATGGTTTGGGGAAAGATCAGAATGTTTGTGGTCTGTGACACTCAGAAGCAAGAAGAATGGCAGACCTTAGAAAGAGGTTCACATCCCACTATGAAAGGCTTCTTATTAGCATCTTCTGAATTATTTTCAAGGCTTTTAAATGAAATAACCAGGTTGACTGATTGTGCAAGCAACCTACTGCTTAGAAAACTTCAGAGATACTTCTAAGATTTTGCTAATATTCTGCAAAAGATGGTAGTTTGTATCAGCTTAATATTCACTAAATCTTTTTATTCTCCAAATTTTCATTATCAAAACTTGGAAATACCTTTGCTTCTAAGTTTATTATTTTTAAAATTACTTATTCATCTTAAGATTACTGACTGGTTTTATTTTAGTCACCATCTTATGCTTACATAGTATGGATCCACATTGCATTTTACATATGTGAATGATTAGGATTAATGAAATTAATGAAGATAGTGTACTATACAAGAAAGTAAGTTAATGAGTTTAAGATGAGCTTTTTTGTTTTGTTTTTTTTTTTACATCTTTGTGCTCCTGCAGTTATCAAATTGCTTCTCTATCTACAAGATATAAGATTTTGTTTTCTGATGATGTCATTTCTGTGTATTCATTTGTCTATGTCCTTGGCTGTTCTCTTAGCATATCCAAATATGTAAATGTGCCCATTCCTCTGTATTTAGTTGTCTGTCATGATATGTGCATCTAATTTCAACATTTCTATAAAAGTCAATCTTTACCTTTACCTATTTCTCTTTGTGGTTTTCGGTATTGATATCTTCTTACTTGATGCGTTACGATAAACATTCTCTGTCACATATAGAAGGCTGACCCAGACTTACTGCATCCCAACTGCACACTCTTCTCCTTTTGATAATTCATGAAAGGGTTTAGACATAGGGGTGCACAAACTGCACTTTGTAAACGAGGCATAGCTGAAAAGTCAGCTACCTTTCAGGATCTGTTTTTTGTTAGAAGCTCCCTTCGTGATACAGTGTCTGTCTGTTTGTCTGTGTTGTGACGTGCAGTGCATGGCAGATATTCATTTACACTTACTTTCACTCTTTTTATCATACAGGCCTCAAAAGATGAGCTTCTCTTTTTCTTTCTGTTTTTTCAAAGGTTTTGTGTAAGTTATCCAATCTCTTCAAATCTTATTGGTGAAAGGTGTTTAAGACTAGGCTATACATACAGGTAAGGCTTATGAGAATGGGGGTAAGGCTGATGCATCACACCCGCAACCCTAAGGATCAAAGGGGGACCCAGAAGTTTCTGAAAGCTGAGTAACAAAACTCTCAAGTCAATACGATGTGCCCATTAGAAAAATAGATTGAATCTATCTTTCACCAGAGAGTGGATATAGTATGGCTGGCTTAAAGGGTTACAGTAGATGAAGAGAGGATGGTTATAGGATGAGTGTTTGCACAGTGTGTGGTGGGAAATGGAAGCAGCTTGGCACTGCAGTATGGAATCTTCCTGAGAGGTCCTGCGCACACTGTTTCTTGCAGAAATTAAGCTAAGAGGTCTACGAGAACCTGTTGTGAAGCCTTGATGTAACTTATCAACCTAATCAGAGGGGACCTTGCTGCACATGTGTGAGCAGACATTCACCCATACTATTAGTCAGTTGGATGAGGGGTACGAGTTCAGGCAGTAGGATGAGGGTTACGAGTTCAAGTCTTACTGGAGGCTTATTTTTCTATTTCCCATCCACACAGCTCATCAACAACTGAAGAATGACAGTCTGAGAGATGTGATGAAAAAAGGCAACTGAAATTAAGATGAAAGAAACACTTAGTGAAAGAATAATAATTATATCCGGTTTGCCTAGATGCAACTCGGGCCCCAGTCGATCATTATAAGGGTAGTGAAGCATAATAACTGCACAGTATGAGATACTTATACGAACATACCTAAACCTCTAAATTGTACATAAATCTTTCTCGCCTTTCTCAAGAAAAAGGAACAAATGTCATCCATCTGTCACTAAGCCATTATCTCAACCCTACAAGGTGTCAGGTGTCTGCTCTTCTACTTTCTCTCTTTCTGTAGAACTTGAGACAAACCAAACATATACTACACTGTGTTCTCTTTGGCTAGGTAACAATGATAACATGATGGAGATCTTTTTCATTCTCTGTTCAGCTGTAGAACAGCAATGACTGAAATTCTTGTCGTCTACAAATGATGAGATGTAAGCTCTTACGAGATGTGGCTGTGACTGGATGCAAGTCAATTGTTGATTTTTGACTGTATTATTAACTCACTTCAAAATGTTAGTAATATGCTTTCCTCCGTCTTATACTATATCTTCTTGAAAAAAGTTGGTGAGACTAAAGAGAGTTGTGTCGGGAGAGAGAGCTATTGTTGGCAAAGAGAGAGACAGAGAGGTCTGACCTGGTTTTCAGTATTTTGTACATTCAGGTTCTTCTTCTTCATTTCTTTCTTTCCTTGTTTGTTATTTTCTTAGAAGTTTCTGCTGCTGCCCACTGGGAAGAAGAATTAGCCCCCCCCCCACTCCTCACCCTGGGGGTAGGTGGTGGAGAATGGGTTGGGTAAGAGTACAAAAATAGTGAATAAGAAATTAGAATGGAGGGTCGCAAGGCTTGGAGCTAGTCACTGAACTCATGGGTGGCTGCTTGAAACAGAGAATAACACATTAAAAGATAAATTTAAATATGAAGATAAAACAAGGAGAAAAGTTGAAAGACCTAAATTTCTTCCACATGGTCACAAAATGGATGTTGGGGTGTTTTTGTTGCTGTTGTTGTCTCCCCACGTTGTTCTTTCCGGAAGTTTTTCTCTCTGAGTCATATTCAGCCTTTTCTTCTTTCCTACCTCTTTCATCTGCAACTCTTTCTCTTTTTTCTCTCTGTCAAGTCCTTTCCTCTCTCTTTATTCCCTCTTGCTCTCTCTTTATTCCCTCTTGCTCTCTCTTTATTCCCTCTTGCTCTCTCTTTATTCCCTCTTGCTCACTCTTTATTCCCTCTCCCTCCCTCTCTTTATTCCACCTCCCTCCCTCTCTTTATTCCCTCTCCCTCCCTCTCTTTATTCCCTCTCCCTCCCTCTCTTTATTCCCTCTCCCTCCCTCTCTTTATTCCCTCTCCCTCCCTCTCTTTATTCCCTCTCCCTCCCTCTCTTTATTCCCTCTCCCTCCCTCTCTTTATTCCCTCTCCCTCCCTCTCTTTATTCCCTCTCCCTCCCTCTCTTTATTCCCTCTCCCTCCCTCTCTTTATTCCCTCTCCCTCTCTCCCTCCCCCTCTTTACTCTCTCTCTCCCTCCCTCTCTTTATTCCCTCTCCCTCCCTCTCTTTATTCCCTCTCCCTCCCTCTCTTTATTCCCTCTCCCTCCCTCTCTTTATTCCCTCTCCCTCCCTCTCTTTATTCCCTCTCCCTCCCTCTCTTTATTCCCTCTCCCTCTCTCCCTCCCCCTCTTTACTCTCTCTCTCCCTCCCTCTCTTTATTCCCTCTCCCTCCCTCTCTTTATTCCCTCTCCCTCCCTCTCTTTATTCCCTCTCCCTCCCTCTCTTTATTCCCTCTCCCTCCCTCTCTTTATTCCCTCTCCCTCCCTCTCTTTACTCTCTCTCTCTCTCTCCCTCCCCCTCTTTACTCTCTCTCTCTCCCTCCCCCTCTTTACTCCCTCCCCCTCTTTACTCCCTCCCCCTCTTTACTCCCTCCCCCCTCTTTACTCCCTCTCCCCTCCCTCTCTCCCCTCCCTCTCTTGACGTCTCCTACTCCCTCTCCCCCCCACTGCAATCCTCCCCACATCATTAAGTACATAGCACCTGTCAAAAACGATTCTGCATGTATCTGTGCCCTGTCTAGGATTAAAATGTAGTATCAGTGCACTTTACCTAGGATCAGAATGTGGAATCTGCTTACGTTGCTTAGGATCAGTGTATATCTGTGCACACTGAAATGTGTTTTTAATTCACTTGTATATATATATATTATATATATATATATATATATATATATATATATATATATATATATATATATATATATGTGTGTGTGTGTGTTTATATTACTGCACAACCAACCAGGAAGTTTATTTCTCTGCTATCAAAACTAAATATTCTTGTTATAAATATTTTCTTCAATGTTTATGAATCGAAGAAACTATCAGTGACTAACAAGCCACCAAGCAGGATTGCAAATGAAGGAAATTCCAAATTCACAAAACAAAATTCTCATAATCTATCAGAACATAAAAAACATGGGGCCAAATTGACAAAGTATCCAAGAGTGTTTTCAAATCTTTTTTTTCTTTTCCCTATGTTAGATGTTAAACAATAGTGCAGTTGGTTCGAAACGGTCATTTCTGCCTTTTACATTTTTGACATTTGGGTTGCTTTTTGAGAGTCTGTGTATCAGGATCTAGAAAAGCTAGAAGTAACCAGATAGTGACATTTTGTACTGCATTGACACTATTAAGCGAGTCTCAGACACGTGGATCTTCTCTCTTATTTGAAAAATCTTACCTCTTCATATCTTGCTTATTTTTATTTTTCCCTCTTATCTTTCTCTCTCTCTCTCACCTTAACCTCCCTTTTCTCTTTCTCTTCCCACCTATATCACAAACCCTCTCTTCATTTTTCCTCTCCCTTTTCGTATGTCTCTCCCCCCTTTCAGCCTATCATCTCCCTCTTCAGATGCCAATCCCCCCTCGCCATCCCCATGCTTTTCCCTTCAGGTCCATGGAGACAAGGGGGGGAAAAAAAAAATGCTTTCAAGATTTCTTTTGCAGACACCAGCAGTTTTAACTTCTCTAGGATTAGGCACCAACGGCTCATTGTCAATTCCTGGAATTTCATAAATCCTGTTTTTGCCATGTCTGGTCCCAAGAAAATGGTTTTATGCTTCTTATAAGTTGAAATGCAAAATGGTTTGGATTGATTAACTTATAACTAGGTAGACTTGTGGAAATTCCATGGGTTTTGACAAATAAGTAAACTTCCTCTATTTTCTCCCCTCCCCTTTTCTTCCCTCCTATTGCACTACCTAACTTTCTTTTCTGACCTTTCCCTTCCTACTTCTATACTTTTACCTAAAGTATAACATTCAAATTCAGGCTGGAACAGGGAAAGTGATTTAGGTAAATAACCAATATTTGACAGGACATTGAAAGAGCGCAAACAATCAAGTGTTGAGGCATTACATTCTGTTTCTACTTCATACATTTTTAGTTTATACTTTTAAAGGCAATAAAATCTTTCTGAAAATACAGAGATGAATTAACTGGTTAGGTAGAATCTGTCGTAAGCAGCATTTTTTTTTTAAATTTGAGAAGGCGGCCATCAATGTATAAATCACCTCTGACCTTTTGTTGGGCAGTGATCACGAAATAAAAAAATGTCCGATTTAAAAAAAAATTTTTAAAAACATGTTTGATACCAACCAAGGGATTAATTCAGCATAAGCTTTCTAAAAACTTTGCTTTGTTTGCAAAAACGGTACACATGAGATATGTATATAAAACCAGCCAGACCAATCTAAAGACTGAAGGAACCTATGTTGACAGTTCTGGTTAATGGTCTCTGAAAGGAACTTTCATCCAAAAAGAGCTCTTTTCTAACCTCTAACAATACAGAATGAAGAAGTATTCTTTATTCTTGATTTATCTCATAAGCAAATCTTATCTCTTTCCCATCATCAGAAATAATTGCAGTTCATAAACAATCAACATACTTGAGCAATTACATCATTATTCAGATTTTAAAGTTTCCTAGATTCCAGAAGTAATTTTTTGAGGTGTGGCATATGTTTCCTTGTGGTTAATTCGGATGTTTGTTGTTTTATCTTTTGAATCTTTAGCATCCATACTATTAAACTGCTTGTTATAATTATATCCGTTAACGCTCTAATTGGTAAAAAAATTAACTAATCGCAAGAGAATTTTTCATTTTATTTTTAGACTCTTCTGTTCCAACGATAATTGCCTTGAGACGTGTTTAGTTTTTCCTCTTTTTGGTATCTAGTAAAATGGGGGGGGCTGGACCAACAGTGGCGTGGAGAGTGGAATTGGCCAGCCAAGTACAAATCCTGGTTGGGACAGTTTTGTGCCTGATTTGTACTGGTGCCCTTGGGAAAGGCATGAATCCACCTTTTTTTTTTTCTTTTTCCTTTTCTTTTTCTTTTTCATCTATGGGTAAATTGTATAGCAGACTGGGCTCCTTAATCATGGTTGACAATCAGTTCAAGAGGTAGACTACTCTGATTCCAAACAAGAGGGATAGATTCTGTCAGTCTATCTTGCCCTTGACACACCCATGATGAAATCATCTAGGGTTTCTCAATATCCCAGCACTGGGTAAAATAAAGTGAAGTCTTATGTAAGAAAGTTATTTATTTAGACTCTTTGTGGAACATAGGGCCATAACCACTCTGCTGCAGTTTCAGTGGAAAGTGGGTTCTTACAGGATGAAGTTGATAACCCCTCACTCTCTCCTTTTCATGGCGACTGCCTAGCTGAAGTCTTTTTCTGTCAGAATAACTTTCTCCTTGATAGACAGCCTTACAGAGCTAAAGAAATACTTCATTCTTGATATTTACCCATAGCCTTTGGAGGGAAGGGGATTCATGCCTTTCCCAAGGACATTAGTGCAAAGTAAACATCAACAGCCTCAGCCGAAACTTGAAATATGTCTGCCGATTCCATTTTCTCTGCTGGTAGCCATTCATTATTTACCTCAGCCAAAAGTTAGAAGAGGTATGTGCATTCACTGATATCCATCTGCATATTTGTCTGTTATCCACACAATATTTCCAAAAATTCTCAATAAGTGCCCTGACACTAAACTCTGACCATAGACAAAAGGTCAGGGAGCAATATTTTGATACAAGGCAGAGCATACTGATACTCGGATCAAGACACAAGTAGTGATTTATATGTAAATGATCCCGTCATTTTTTACTGGTACTATGCCAGTTGTGTGTATGTAAATACTTCCGAATTCAAACAAGTCTCTTCTGGTTCTACTTCATATTGGGGCAAGTGGGACAAATATTACAGATCTCTATTACTTACTAATTACATAGCCCTATATTTTCTATCCGTGGTCTAATTATTGTTATCAATGATATGAATATGCAAATTAATAAACAGACTTTTTTTTTTTGATTTTTTTTTTTTTTTTTTTTGTAATTCGTGTTAACCTTGTTGCTTGGTGTATTAACCCATTAACTGTGACAAGGAGAGTTTGGTTGCCATGTTCTGAATGCAGCTGGACTTATGATTTTACTGGGGCAGGATGTAAAAAAAGCTGAACAGTTTTTATTTTCTCTGAACAGAGAAACATAGAAACAAGTTGTCTGTAACTTTAAATGGAAGGATTCATTGCATGGCTGACGGTTATTTCCGTCATTCGCAGTTTTATCCACAGAACTGCAGTAACTGAAATTTCAGTCATCTGCAGTTACTGGGTTAAGATCATTTTTGGTCTGCTGGTTTTTCTTGCTTGTCATTATTGAAAGCTAATCCCTCGCAGATTACAATATCCATCAACCACCATTGAAACATGTCACGTACACGGTTATCCCCCTACAACCAGGAAGCTGAAACAATTTGTGGGTGTTGGTCTCGTGTACTTTGTGAGTTTTGTAAGTGGAAAGATCAAGTTTCCACTTGTAATCTTACTCAAGGTTTTTCGTATAGAAATCCCTTCTTTTTCTTCCTTGAAGAAATATGAAACTAATCGATGTTGCATAACATTAATATAAAATCCTGGCTGGGCAACACATTGGAAAAGATAAGGGAGAGAATGAGATGATGCTGGTATCAAGTGCAAAAAGAGCTGTGGCATGAGATTGGGGTGATCTTAGTTGTCAACACCCATGGAATTTTCACGGAAGTCCGGCCTAAGTCATATTAACTGGTATCCTTCAGCCAGGAAGCTCTAATGTTGGTCTCGTGTACTTGAGGTGGTAAGTACTTTAGAAAGATACAGTTTCCACTTGAAATCTTATCCTAAGATTTTCGGTGGAGAAATTCTCTCTCTCTCTCTCATTTTTTTTCTTTTTTTAACATTTTTTTTAATTCATTTCATGCCAGTAGTAACTGGCAGCTTTAGCATATAATAGTAGTACTAGTGGAGCTCTAAACATTTGAACTCTACCACAGGAGGACCAAAAGGTGAGCTTGGTACAGTTGGCTGACCACTCTGAAAGATCTGGCAGTCAGCAGGACCCAGTGGAAACAGGAGTGTGCTGACAATTGACGGGATCAACCAGCAACAGACAAGATGTTGATGACTAGTATCCTCATCTTGGTTGTTATAGTCACAACGTTTTGGCTGCTGTACTCTCTGACCTTCTTCAGTCGTCTTTCGTACTTAGTAACCTTCTGTAAACTTCAAACCGAGCCCTTTATTCAATCCATGAGTGTAGATTGTTCTTATTCTGCTGTCCATACGAAGAGATATTTTGTGTCGGTTGATTCTTCATATCTTTCATTATGTTACCACTTCTGGTTTTTCCCCACCACGCCAGGCAGGAATCGAGTCATTCATTTTTTCAATGCAAGAATTAAGTTATCAGTATGAACTCGGAATAGTTGTGGAAAAATTCATGTAGATGTCAATGTGTCAAAAAAGCTGT
The DNA here is from genome assembly GCA_963457665.1 of Thysanoteuthis rhombus. NCBI lineage: Eukaryota > Metazoa > Mollusca > Cephalopoda > Oegopsida > Thysanoteuthidae > Thysanoteuthis > Thysanoteuthis major. The sequence goes on along the minus strand of OY735238.1, from coordinate 39,135,966 downwards.
CTTCCAAGGGATTCTTTTCCACCTGGTCATTAGAAATGGTGATTAAGAATTTATGTTGTTTTTACCTTTTTCAATATTTCTATCCGTTTTTTACTCACTCTTTCGGATTGGAGAAATCCTCTTTTTCCTGTGTCATCTATATCTTTCTTCGTGGACGTCTGCTAGGGGTGTGTAGGAGCACACACACCCTCCTGGGGAAGGGGGCACAAGGAAACTCTTTCTATTCTCATCTTCTCCCTTGGGGAGCTCCTTAGTTTTGATGATGCTGATATATCCATTTGACAGGTCATATGTTATCTCTCACCTCAGAGCAACATTCTTGAGATCTTTTTTCTGCATTATGAGGTCTTTGAAGATAGACAAAATGGGAGAAAGCTAAAAGATAGTCACAAGGATTAGAAGGGGGAATTGAGAAGGGGGGGAAGAAATGAGACTGAAGGATAGGGAACGAAGGAGGGGAAGAGGGAAGAAATTGTAAGAGAGAAGGAAGGAATGGTAAGAAAAGAAAAAAGAAAAAGAGAAGGGAGGGAATGGTGAGAAGGAAAGGAGGAATAAAAGAAGGAAGGAAGGAATGGTTAGAAGGGAAGGAGGAATAAAGGAAGGAAGGAAGGAATGGTGAAAGGAAGGAATGGTGATGAAGAAAGAAGGATAGAGGAAATGAAAAGAAAGAGGGGAAGACAGGAAAGAAAGAGGGAGAAATCATGAGAATAAAAGAAGGAAGGAATGGTAAGAAAGAAAGAAAGTGGGAAGGAAATAGAAAGAAAGGAAGGAATGGTAAGAAAAAATGAAAACAGGAACAAGACTCTTGACTCCGTTTGTCACCAACCCAACTCTAAGAATTGGCGGAAACCCTCAACTTGTTCGAAATTATGGTTAATAGCTCTTGAATAAAGTCTATTATTTTGCTTCCTCTCCTGATTTCTGCCATTGTCACCTCTGCAGCACATTCTCAATCGTTCCATAAATAATTTCCTAATTACATCATATTTTTTTCGACAAAAATGAGGAATAAATTATTCATGTCCTTGTACATGGTAATTCCTTCCCTTTTTGCGGGTGAGGAATTTTCCAAATGTGCTTAAACCAGAAAAATCTTTACAAAAAAAAAGACTTTTTTTTCCCTTTTATTTTCGTCAAAGAATTTCTCCCTCCAGGCGACTGGAAATATCTTTCTCAGATGCTTCACTCGTGATTCATTCATGTCAGCAGAGAATTTTCCATGTTGTCATATTTTACAAGCTGTATTGCATTCAAGAATAAATCCTTCCCCCATTTTTTCTAATCTCTTACAAATGTTTATTGCTAGATTTTTTTGTAAAAAAGATGAATATTAAAGATTCTGAGTCAATCCTATTTAAAAAAAAAAAAAAGAAAAGAGAAAAAAAAACCCACCCAACTACAGTTGAATATTCATATTTATCAAAAGTTGCATGAAAGAAATACTTGTCATAAAATTATAATTGGCAGTGCTTCAGCTAAGAAATTTGAATAATATTATTACTTCTACTACAATTGCTATGTTGGTGTATGAGGTCTGTCCAAAAAGTATCCAGCCATTTTGAAGATCTCAAGAACCAGTGGCACAAAGAAATTACCTTATTTGATGTTGTATCACATGATGTGCAATTGGCATAGTCTGTAACGACTCAGACAATAGAATTAGCAACCCAAGTTCTAACTCCAGTCAGGGCTGGTTATGTTCACTTTTCAGTAATGCCTTCAAGAAAGGCATGAATCACTTCCCACCCAAGCTATGGGTAAAATAGCAAGGGGGATTGGGCTCTGTTGCCTTGCTGAGACAACCAGTGTAGGAGGACAACTCTGATTCCTAACCAGGGAGTGGAACCCCCTCAATAAGATTTGATATCTAATTTGACATCCCTGCAGCCAAGTAGATATCAGAAGTATAATGCTCAGCTTTCCCCTGGATTACATAAGCAAAGGCCGAGAGGGGGACTCTTACAACTAGCTGACTTGACACCCCCCCCCCTTCAATCACTGGAAGGAATGTTAAAAACCTGATGCATTTCCCTAAATTCCTCTCGTTGATTACTAAATGTTTCAATTCCTCCTCAAATTCTAGCAATTGTTGGGCTGGACAACAAAGGTTATCTTTACTTTTTGAGTTTTTGTATGCTGTCAAATACGGTTACTTTATTTCCAGATAAGTCGTACATTTTTCCTGTTGCATAATTATACACATGTGTGAAATCCTAAAAATATCAGCTAAAAAGCAAATTTAAATGATTTTGTTTATTTCAATGTTGAGTACGTGTGAGTTTGAGGATGTCTTGTAAAGCAAATTAGGAGGAAAAAATGGTGTGCCAACCAAGATTTGACTCGTGTTTGAAGATAAAAATAAAATATATTACTTTGATTTTATCTTTCTAGTGTTAACATATGGAGCCAGGCAAGTACGGCAGAAATTATACATATATAGAGCCCCCCCCCCTCAAGTCATCTTTTTGCTATTTGGGGGATTCATCTTTTGTTTACCCTTTAGTTATGTATAAATACTGTACACTATAGGATTTTGAGTGCAATCTGTTACAGCATGGCAGTCATTAAGAATATTGTGACCCATCTGAACTCGATGACTGGTATCAATCCTAAATAAAAATGCAGAGGAAGTGATGTTGAATTGGCCTCACTCTCAAAAGCCAGAAACGCATCTTTGAAAAGAATTGAGTGTTTGGTATTAAAAACAACTCCTCACTCTTTCTCACAGCATTCCTTTTTTTTTTTTTTTTTTTTTCCCCCTCTCATACAAGAAAAGATACCCACAAAGACAGATTCAGAGCTGTTTTCTCCAGAGTTATGTCTTACCCTCTCAACTGATCGGTTTAGATTTCCATTAAAGAATTGACTGTAAAGCCCTCATAATGCTGAAAAATCTTTGATTCCTATCCTGTTCTTCCCAGAGGTTTGAAATGGGAATTCTCCAGATTTTCTGATCTGATGCTTTCTGTGTTGGTTGTATCTGTTTATAGAAAAATGTATCTTTAGCGTTGTACTAATCCATATTGATATCTTTCTGCTCCTGCCACCAAGAATAGTCAAAACAAAAAATCAAAATACTGCCCTTCGTTCCAACTGACTTTGATAAAATAGCTAGAAATGCTGGATGAATAAAAGGCATTTGTAAGATCTTTTTCTCAGTGTGTTGTAGCCGATTAAATGGCCGGATTTACACAAACCCTTGGTTCATTGCTACGTATGGAAGAGATAGACAAGGTAGTATTCAATAGATGCTTGAATGAATGTATCTAGTCTGGGGTAACTATTTTGAAAAAGGAGGACATACCAATCTGAAAAAGAGAACTTTAGCCTGCTGACCCTCTCGGATGTGTTGACAACATCAGCAATTCTCTTGCTGACAAAGGCAACTAAAAATACTTGAATGGTTGTTATAGCTTTCGGTTTCAAGTATATGTGGGATAATATACCTCCGCCAACAAAATTGGGAGATGTTATTCAACCGTGTCTGGCTGGCTGTCAACATATCTCCAGAAGTCCTTTATGAATTTCAATGAAATGTTGTCGAGGAGAGAGCAATGGGCTATGGACTGACTTTTTCAGTTGAGGGAGAGGTCCATAAAAAAACTATATCTCTTGCATCTTAGCTACTTGTAAATTCTGTGGCAAATCTATCCTGGCGTCTTTCTTTATTTCTTTCTTTATGGTGACCTTCTCTGCATAATAGCTATATATTGGCCCATTTTCATTCAATTTTTAGTGACTATGGTTCTGTAAGTGCTTCTTGGTTATTTAATCAAATCCAAAAGAGGCAGACTTGTCTCAAATGTGGCCCTGACTGAAAGACATAGTACTCAAACCCAGGTGTCCAGCCTATAACTAAATGTCTGGCCTCTTTAATCTATCTGATAACATTGAAGAAAGGTGATTATGAAATAATTTGATCAATATACCTCAATTGGAGTGGGGGGGGAAACCTCATCTTAGAACCACGCCCCTTTTTTATCCCCCCATTGTCCAACTGTCTAGGGTTAAAAGAAGAATTTTTCCTTAGCACTGTGCGATCCGTATGAAAATGCTGATGTGGTGCAGTTTTTTGTAAAACTTGTACCAGGAAATAATTAAAGCTATCCTTTATTTTGTTGCCTTGGTTCTGGAACAGGTTCGGGGAGGTGTATGCTTTGGTCTGGAGATCCTAAGAAGCTTGTCTGGGGTGGGGAGTTGAATATTCTGGGACTGCCAGGCTTCATTATATTTAACCGAGGAATAATAGCCCCTATGGTTGGCACCTTCAATCCTGCTGTTACCATTCCTCTAGAGTAGGAGAGATCTGTTGACACAGATGTATGTATGTGTGCGTTGACTGTTCCAATGTAGTGACTGTAAGGGATGCTGATATAAGATTACAAGAACTTGAGGCAAAGATGCTTGGGGGAGGGGGTGTTCAGAATGGCTGGGGTCAGGAGGTCTGACTGCTGCTGCTGCTAGAAGAATGATTTGGGTGGAACTTTTTATGGATGAGGGAGATAAGCTTGTGTAAATCCTCTCCTCCTCACCTCTCCCTTCTTCTCTGGCCCTCTCCCTTTCTAGCATCCTGTCAGATTATTAAAAGAAAAAGACCAGCTGAAAGTAATTAAAGTCTTTCTTGTATACTGTTTCCACCCCTTCTTTATCTTTGATTCTCTTTTTTCTTTTATTGTTTTTCACACTCCCTCGTTTTCTCTCTCTCTCTCTCCTCCTCCTCTCAAATGTACTCTTTGTCCACCTCTCTCTCTCAGATATTATTTTCTCTTTCATTCTTCTCTCTCTTTTTTTTTTTAATCTTCTGTACTTTCCCTTTTTCTCATTCTTCTTTTGAGTGGTTGGCCAAGTCTGGCACAAGACCAAGGAGGTACCCAGTGAAGATCAGAGATACTATTCAGTCATCATGATCTTTGAGAACAGCATCCTAACCATTTCTTCCTGATGAGTTGTTTGTATGGATATTTGCCAAGCTTAGCTTAGTCACCTTGGACACTTGACCCGCTTGGCCATTGTGCCAAGGGGGGCACCCTATTTGGAATGCCTAAATTTTCACTAGGGGAGGGGGCCAGTATTCAAATGATGTTAGCCAGGTAAAGGGATAGCGCGAGCTGTGACTCATCCTAAGCTGTCACTGTTCATAATGACTCATTGATCTCCAGTCTTCATCAGGGTTCAACTTTTAAACCCCCCCCCCTTCACGGTCACTCACTGAGGAGTTGTAATGGGGGGGGGTTGCATACATATTGGTTTATGCTTGAGCAGATTGCAATGAAAGAATGGCCTCGGTCTCACTTTTCATCTTCCTATTAAGAACCTAGGCCAAAAAAATGAAAAAAGATCGACCCTCAAAATACAGCTCACTGCTGTATCGCAAGGCAGCGAAGGTTTTTATGAGTGAATTACCTGAGTACCTTCAGATCTTCAGAATAGATTGGCGAAATATCTATCTGTATTTGTTTTGTAAACACAAAGCATCTCCACCCTCTGTAACAAATACTGAAATCAGGTACGGGCTTCTGGTTTTCATTAGTGATTTGCATCAATAGAGTTTTTCTCTTTCATTAATTTGGCAATTGTTTTTTTATCCATATAATATAATGTATGTGTGTGTTCGCCTGCACACATGCTTAGGGAGGTTTTGTAATTAGTTTCAGCTTTAATTATATTCAATACCTGCATATGAATAGGATATATATATATATATATATATATAATGGGTATATGTTTACAGTATGCCTTGTGGAGATGAATATATCCCTCTATTTATTCTGCATGCTCATATGATGTGATTAGAAAGATGTGTTTTGTTTTTGTTTCATTAAATCATTAATTGGCTAATATTTATTCCCTTGGTGCAAAAGGGATCCACAAATCATTCAAACCTAAATCTTCATCGTGTTTATTTGACGTCATAAGTCAAGATGGTATTTGGGGGCAGATATCAATTTTGTTATACAGTACTTGATCATTTATCCGGCCTCCAGGATCCAAAAATTACCAGGAAAATGGCTTTTTTTTTTTTTTTTAACCTGCTTTTTTAAAATCTGGTGCACAGCTTAGTTCATGGCTCGGCCACTGTTTTAGTATTCTTGGGATGGTTGTGTTTTCTTCATATTAATTCTTTCAACTTCATCAACTGCTTCATACTACTCCAAAACACAATGGAACTTTTCAAGGAATAGATTTTTTTTTTTTTTTTTTTTTTTTTTTTCAAATGGATCTCTTTCTGAATTGAATAAAAAGGAAATCAAAAATATTTACCCAAAAGTTCTAGGGAAGTAACTTCAATCCCAAGTTTTTCCATTTGATTAGAATTCCAAATTTTTTTTTATATGAATTCGAGCGAGAACGTTGATTGAACAGGTCCTGATTTTGAAGTTGATTGATTTGTGCATAGTCTCATTCTTTACTTTTCTCTCTACACTCTTCCATATGTATCCTGAGATTTTTGAGTGGATCAAGTGCTTTGTAAACTGATCAAAATGTGTCAGTTGAATACGATATTGATCCTTACTTTTTCTTTGCTTATTTTGAGTCTAATAAACCTTGGTCTGAAAACTGGAAAATCCAGAAATCCCTTTTACCTCCTGATCCAAACTTGACAAATAAATGGTCTGATACCATATTAGCCAATGAATGAGTGGGTATCTAAGATATTTTAAAAATCTCTACTGTCAAAATACTTTACCCATTAACTACCTCAGCTAGTTAAGATTAATGGTTATTACTAGTATTACTGCAATGACTGAAGTTCCAGTCATTCAGATAATGAGTTGAAGGTCAAAAAGGAAAGGATGTATCATCAATAAAATAATCTCTGTGATGACCAAATTTCTCTGAAAGTGTGAAAATGGTTCTTTTCTTACTCATGAATGGATGATCTGATAACATAATTACTTACTCTTATTAGGTTGAACTCCAACATATGGGAAGCATAAATATGAGAAAAATAAGGATTATATTCTGTGAAGATTTGTATCCGTTTCTCCCCAAATTGGATCAAACTTCAGTCAAGATTAATTGAAATGAAATGACGCAATCGCCTGATTATTCAAGTCTTATGAATTAGGCCACAGAGCCTTCAGGCTGCAATCATTTAAGTCTGCTTTTGACACTTCTACCACTTTTGAAATGATCAAAGTTATACTTCTCTTTCTTTGGATTTCTTGGAAGATTTTAGCCATTCTCTACAGTGGCATGCTTCACCACCCCTCCCCCACGTGAACCTTGTCACATTTGGAGGAAGCCTTTGGAGTCTTACAACACAGGGGCTATGGTCAAAAAAGGTTGAGAATGGCTGGTCTGTAAGTGTGTATGCCAAAAATATAACAATGGGGATTTCCATTGCTGGAAAGCAGTTATTAGTTACAGCAATGTGCGGAAGACAAAATGGAGACAAGGTGCTAATTTCAAAAGGGGGACATCAATTAATGTTGTTTGTGCTTCAATAGTGAAGTAGCAAAATCGTTCATTAGTATAGTTTCACACTGAACTTGTAAATCACTGGTGTGCTTGGTAAAGGCTGAGAAAAGCTTTTCTCTCTTTGAATTGAAACTCTGAAATATTTAACTTCTTTTTCAATCACTTTATTTGGCTTTTTAGAGGTATTTTATTTTCATAGTTCCTAGAATAGGCGTTGTCCTACCAAAGACTTATATTTTTATCTTCATGGTCAATCCTATAAAAGTTAAGGTTCACTCATGGTGCTGTCCCTCTGTGAGGAAATGACTATGACTGAATTCATTTTAGATTGACTGTATGTAATGTGTGTGTGTGTGTATACACTAAGAAAAACCACATCCTCCAGGATCTGTGTTTTATCATCACTTGGCTCGTATGAAGTATTCTCTATGGTTCAGAATAGTGCTGACTCATGACACCAAGCAGCGAATGTGCAACTATGGTTCACACGCAACATTCAAATTTCTTTTTGTTTTTTTTGTTTTATTTTTGTATCCCCATGTCACACAGAGTTTCACTTCTCTATCATTTAACTCTTTCCTGATATACTATTCCGCTAACTAATCAACAAAAAGTCCATTTAATGCTTTCACACTTAAGAATAGATTATTTCTAATTTCTCATTTCTGACCCATTTCGCTATCTTTATTTTTGCAAAGTCTGTGAATCAGGAAGTTTTTGTTTGTTTTATATCTATATCCAAGTTGTTTTTAGTAATTGGATTTTTTTTTTTTTTTTTTCATCAAAGAATTTCTGCCGAAACTGAACAAGATATTTCTTCCTTTAATTCTTCAGTCTCTGTTTTTTTATCCTTTCTATTTCTGCCTCAACCTCAACAACAATTTTAAAAATCTTCATTCATTTTCATTCTGCTCACTAAACATTCTTTCTCTCCGGAGCTACTCCCTCCACGCTCTTGTATCGTGCAATACCCATTATTTTACTTGTGCATTTCTTAACTCTCCTTTCTTTTTACCCAGGTGGACACAACTCAAGTTGTGCTGAAAGAAAATGGAGTCTCCCTACGTTTGACGGTTGTTGATACGCCTGGTTTCGGTGATGCAGTTGACAACAGCAACTGGTAAGCGTGAGATACATCTTACTACAGTCAACATTTTTGATTTCCTAATCATCTATAGCAGTTATTCATAAAAGGAGGGTTTGAGCCACAATGCTCCACCGATTGAAACAAATGCTCAAGAGTCAATTCTGCATAAAACCTTTCGTAACTCCTGGGACGTATATAGCCTTAGTTTTCTATAACTGCTCTGATTAGTATATCTCCGAATTTTTGAGATGAGGTATTATTATTATTTCTATTATTATTATTCAGACTATCCTCATCTTGGTTGTTTTTCATACAACGTTCCGGCCGTTGCACTCTACAGGTATCATCTGGTAGGTGTGGGAAAGTAATGAACCGAACCCTTTATTTATCCAACGGGGGTATATTGACCGCACTCCCCTCTTAGCATTAGTAGTGCTCTGGTCTTGTAGATCTCTTCTAGATTTAGGCGGGGACATTCTTATTCATGCCTTCAATACCTTAATAGGTAAGTCTTGAAAGATTGCAATGCACTCAACAAACCACATTATTTAGTCAACTAATATCTGTTCAGCTCTTATCTATCATAACCAAGTATTGCCTTTTACATATCTTGAAAACAGGAATTTGGCTCAGTTAGGTTACAGAGGCGCCAATAACTGCTGGAATTTGACCACTGTTCGTCTCTCTCTTCCGAAAATATTTAATCTTTAATCTGCTAATTTCTTAGCTTTTTTATCTTGGGTTATTCGGGGTCAGGTTTTCAGGAACAAAGCTGCCTTGCTTGTAGCGAATGCTCGATTTGTTGATAATGGATGACTAACACTTGTGGTTTTTCCGATAACCCAGGATGTCGGCCAACACTGGTTTTTGTATTGCTTTTCCTTTGCCAACAAAGTTGGGAGAGGTATGTGCATTGGCATGTTTGTCCTTCTGTGTGTCCTCATGATATCTCCAAAAGTTCTCATTGAACTTCTATGAAATTTGGTCTAAAGGTAGACCATGAGCGATGGAAAAAATGATTAAATTTCAGGGTGGTCCAGGAATTGGTTTCGATTCAGAAATCTTTTATTATTTTGAAGGAAAGAGGTTTAGAACCAACAATTGATAATGAATTTTGGGAAAAAAACTTCAATGGAAGTAACTCATTTGTACATCTGTCCCCTGTGTTTTTGATATTTAATTTTCATTAAGTGTTTGAAGGTCTATGTCCAACGACGGACGCTAAAAGACTGATGATGATGATGAAGTGTTTGGTTGGCTGGTGGATAACATGGGTAGGGGTATGCACTCTCTGAGTGCTGTCTAGTTTTATTTTGTTCTGATTTTTTTTCTTCCTTGTTGGATCATATGTAAAAATCCAGACACCTAAAATGGTCAAGTCAAAAGCGCAAATGTTCAAATGACATCATAACCAAAATTTAATTTAATTTAACTAAAACAGGGATGAAATCTAAAGTTCCAACAAAATCTGAAAAATTATTCACTGGGAGGACATTCAATTTAATTACTGAGCTTAGTTTAGTCTGGCACAAGGCCACAAATGTTTGGATACCCTGTGAGGATTAACTCGCTAGAGAAGCTTATTGACCATCACCCAACTCATTTTTAAGAAGTGCAAAGGAAAGCAGAAATGATTGATATTGGAAAGAAAAACATTTGATGATATATATGGCCCTCCTTTTTCTCCTCAAAAAGTGGCTAGAAAGTTAAATGTAACCTTCATTATCTAGCCCTAGATTGGCAAGAATTAGGAGTTAGAAAATATTAGGTAATGATTGAGAAGAATTCAGAGAATGCGATTTATTGTAATATTCCCTTCGGAAATAGGGGGAGGGTCTTATGTGACAACATATGCTATAGCTGGGGTAGTTCTTTAGTAAGATTGGTTCTCCGTTGGTAGTATAAGATTTCAAAGTTGAAAAAACTAGAATGGATTCATATGTTCAATTGAAAGACCGATAATGATTTCCAACTTTATCGTCTTATTATAAATTGAATATCTTTTTACCATTTTTAATTGTTGTGTCCTGTTTCCTTCTTTGTAGCTGGCAGCCGGTGATTGATTTTATCGACTCAAAATATGAGGAATACCTGAACTCTGAATCAAGAGTCAATCGAACCACAATGCCTGACAACAGAGTTCATTGTTGTCTCTATTTCATTGCCCCAACGGGACATGGGTGAGTAGCTGACTTTTTACTTATATTTATGCCGTTAAAGAGTTGCAGGTGGCATAGCAATTAACAGCATTCACTTTGAACTAATGCCCTGGGGAAAGGCATGAATCCATCCTTTCTCCTTGGTTATTTACTGCAATATTCTGGATTGAGATTAAGAGAATGTCCATCAATCAACAATGAGAACTGCTATAAGAGAAAGAAAGGTCACAGAAGTTCAGATTAATTGAACGATGACAAATACAAAAAAATCATCAGTTATATCCTTCATATCACAAGAGATATTTCTATGCTAAACACGCTGATAGGACCACCCGTAAGTAATTGGACTGGATTGTAAAGTATAAGAGAATCGCTGTTCTAATATTTTCCATAACTTTCAGAAGAGTCTTCAACATAATTGACTTTGTTTCAGACAATTAGATCTCCTTTTATCTTCATGACTACTTCAAAGATGAAAAGAAGAGATCAAATTGTCCGTAAAAAAGGTTGGCACACTGTTTTAGTGTTGATATACAAGCAAATAGTGTTTTAGTTGAACATTGTTTGATAAAAAGAACTATTTTGGTAGATTTCAGCATGGAAATAATCTACTGAACAAAATGTTTCATCCGATGATGTGTCAAGATTATTGAACGCAAAAAGATAAGGAGGAAAGCTCTCTGAGTAGAATGAATGACTTATGTAATCTAAGGTCCCAACTTTATTCTTTTGATAATTTCTGTTTGAATTATGTTGATCTTGGCAAGAGAGCAATTATCTGGCTTTTACCAGCAAATATTCCTGTCTTGGTACAATCATTTTATTTGTATCATTGAGAACCATGTAATGTGCACAAGAGAGAATCATGCTGAATCTCACCTGGAAAGATCATAAAACGGCACAGTATATTGCAGAAAAAGGAGGAGTCGAGATACCATAGAAACTCAAATGGCAATGGGCTGGTCATGAAGCAAGAATGTCAGACAACTGATGGAAATCATGACTTTCAATGTGGATCCTCAGAGATCATCTGCAAAACCGTGGCCAGCAAAATATAAGATGGTGTGACAAAACTAGACAAGTTCGGAAAGGATTTGTTTCTGTGACGGAAGCTAAAAGGCTGGATGATGATGATGACAATGACTTACAGAATGTCCTGTGTTGCTAATATTGAAAGATAGCTATGGATCATTAATGAAGGGATATTCAGCATGATAAAATTCCATTGGATTCCCTGTGAAAAGTTATTTTCCATATCGGAAATGAAATAGCTTTTTACTACCTTTTTATAATTGTCAGATATCTAATACATTCTATGAGTTAACACTTTTTAGGGTTATTCTCATTTAACACTTGGCTACAATGCGCAGCTTAGGAGGAGAAGATTGAAAGACCAACACGCTTTCTGAAATTGATAGATAGAAATCAGATGAACATTTTCATGGTTAGCTCACACTAGTAAGATCATGTTGCAAATCACCCAGTTTTTTTTTTTAGTTATCACATTAGAAGGGCACCTTGATTCAATATCCCTGACTATTATGTACCTTTAGAAGAAGAAGAATAAGAACACAGCCACAACCTTCCTCAAGCATGTATCAGATCAAATGACCTTGGATGATAACTCCATTGCTTTGTGGATATCTTCAGGAGAAGCAAAGGCTATCTGAGTAGACCAAGACAAAAATACAGAGTAGAAACCCTAAGATGGCTGGATCTCTACTGACTTCATTTTGGCACCTCTTGCAGCCGAGCTGTTGCCATATCTACTACTCAGCTTTCCTTTAGATTGTATGAGCGAGGCCAAAGATGGTGATTCTTTCAAACGGGCGTTCCATGTTCTCCTTATGCTCTGCCCAGGCATCTGCTTTGAAGAGGTCATTTCAGTGCTGCTGCTCACAGCACCAGAAGGCAGGCATCTAGATGATCAAAAACAGAAGGAAGGACCAGCAGGGAGTTGAGTGAGGGTGGAGACGACACCTACAGAGCCAGGTGTGGACTGCATCAGCAGAAACTGCAACAGAATTTGCTGCTCAAGAATTACGCTATATAATCACAGCAGGTACTGCATCTCAATCACAGACTAATATTTGATGTGTACTCAATTGTCTTCCAAGACAGGAGGAGACCAAAAAATAAAATCTTTAAAAAAACAGATGGTCACGCACAACCCATATTTTTAAGCTTCAGTGCTATGTATGTATCCAAAATGATGATCATGATTTTATTAAACTTATTTTCATTTCAATGTATTGAAAATGGTCTAATTTCAGATTGAAACCTTTAGATGTTGAATTCATGAAACGTCTTCATGATAAGGTGAACATTATTCCCCTTGTTGCCAAAGCTGATACCCTGACCCCAGATGAATGCAGGGACTTTAAGAAGACGGTCAGTTTTTCTTGATTCTTTTCATGTTGTTCATTATATAGCGTATATTGCATGTAAACAATTGAATATATCGTACTACTGTTGAAGAAATCTGGTATGTACCGCAATTACTCAACAACTAGCCATTGTAAAAATTTGACAGTCGCAAGATATATTAGTCAGCACACTCGGCAGTGCAGCGTTGATCATGAAGTTTTGGGGGATCGGTGTTTCTCGAAAAATCCAATGAAGAATTGCCGACTAGATCTTTCTTCATATTTTCATTGATTAACTTCCTTGACTTCTCTCTTGAGAATTATCTAAATCTAGATGTGAAATATATCTTATTTTGGAACACTGATGAGAAAAAACCAAAATGCTTCTAAGCCATAGTTTCATACGACGGACAGAAAATTTTTGGTAGGCTACTCCACGCCCCCAAATTCCAGCCCCTTCAAAACATGTACCTTTGGAATAGGCACCGTCCTTGTATTCATAGCAAATGGATATGTTCTCATATAAGCAACCTGAAATACACATGCAATCATCTATGACACCCACACACCTAATATTTGTTTTTGGGTCATGATCCAAAGAAACATAAGCAGGGCTGTACTTGGGATGATGAAAAATGAGCAGTAGTACAAGGCCTTGAGATTTAAGGGTCTCACCAACCACACACCCAACCCTGCCAAAATAAAATGAAAATGTCTTGAAAAATATTTTCTCACTTTTTGTGGCTGAAGAAATAGAATGGCTCTAATAAACTTATTTTAGGATCATCTTACTAGAGATAGATTATTGATTCATAAATGACTTAATGTTAAATTAAACATCATTATTCTATGAATATTTCATTTTTGTTTTGATTTATTTGAAAATGATTTTTTAAATACAAAAATAGAACGGGCCCTCTGAGAAATGTTGAGCACTGGGCTCCACCAATGTTGAATACATCCCTAAAATTTTGAAATTGCATCAAAATAATTGTATTTTATTATCGTCTCAAATTAATCATAGGGATCTCTTTCTTTGAATTTTCAGATCTTGAATGAAATTGCACAGCACAGAATCAAAATTTATGAATTTCCTGAGTGTGACGACGAAGAAGAAAACAAAATCCAAAAGAAATTGCTGAAGGTCAGTATTTTCATGCCTGTCAAAATTGGATCCACCCCGTCCTGTTCAAAAACATCTAACTTCTATTTCTCACTCTGTCGAATTTGTATATTCTTTGGCTGCTGACTGTAGATGAGCAAAACTGCTTGGCTTCTAGTTATTAAGAAATCCATCATTATTTCCTCATCTCTTTTGCCTTTGCGTCATCCTTTAAAAAATTTTGGTTAATTTGATTTTCAAACAGTTGGAAAAAAAATTTTTTTTAAATTCATCTTAACCAAAACTTTGTTATGAGAGAATCAAATAATGATGTCAATTGTCCGGGTATGGAATATTAGTAATCTGTCCCATAATAGTTGTTACATTTGGTATATGAAGTGTTGTATGTAATCAAAACAGTTATCATGGGACAGAGGTAGTATTCTGTTTGTTAAATGTCAAATGCTGATTGCATTTTTAGTAGATTTATAAGAAGATACAAAGTTGGCATAAAGTCCGGACATGGAGATGAATAAGTTTATTCAATATGATCTCTGTCATTAGTGATGTTCACTGTAACAGACATCATGCGTCTCGACTTTATGCCGACCCTCTTGAAGCATCAGGAATGGATGAAATCCTCGAGTGTATTGGCTTCTGTGACTCGTCTGCTTTGACCTTGACTGCTTTCTTTATAAACTTGAGTTTTGATTATTGTTTGAAGGGTCCACAACTTTTCATCGAACAATGTTTGATAGAAAATCCAAAATTCACTCATGCATGCCACCAACACAAATACAAATGCACACGTATGTTACATACTACATACATACATACATACACTCGCACACCACATACCCGTGAGTGGTATGTATGAGTATTTTCAATTTTTGTTGAAACATTGTTCAATGAAAAGTCGTACACGTTGCTTGAAATATGGAGAAAATGAAACATGTTTATTTTCTTGGCATTTCTCCAAATGACATTAAGAAAAGGTCAAAGATCGTTCATATGATTTTTGGTGACTGGTTATTTTATTTACATTAAATGTTGACTCTAAGGGGATGATTGTTGATGAAAAATGTCAATATATAAAGCATTTTGACATTGTAGCAAGAATATAAAGTAATTACTAAGACGTGTATCAAATAACAAGGGGGGAAATGGAGTGTGTGTACTGCATTTGATGGCTTATAAGACCCTCCTCCTTATTTCAGCCGGGAATATCAAGAAAAAAACTAAATTTGACTGGATTCCTCTCTCTCAACACCCAGTTGTTTTAATCGCTCCTCAAATTCTGGCAAATGTTGAGGAACGGGGGCTGGGGATCTAATCTGCCATCAAATATGGTACTTAATTGGCATTTGCTAGTTGCTGATAAGCATGTATTGAGTGTCATTTCATGTCCTGGTATCAAATGGTTCATTTATAGCTGTTATGTTTATAAAAATTGAATGCTTGCTAAGCTCCCATGGTTATTCCAATTTTGTATTCTACACAAGAAAAACAAATTATTATTGCCAGAGTTTTATAGGAAGGAAAATAAAACTCATGTACTAGACAAAGTAATTATGAGAATGTCCGTTTTCCTCTCTTTGTGATATTATTGATGCCTTGAAATTCTTTGAATTTTGCTTGACATTAAATTTTGAAAATAAGAATCTGATGAAAAGAACCCAGGGGTTCCTTTTTTCTCTTATTTCAAGAGATTCGGAAAGTTCAAATCAAATACTGCCCTTATGCTGGGTATAGCCGAGTTGTCTCTTCTTGGGCATCATCACATATCACCAAACCATTTTCTGCATGTTCTTCTGTCTTGCGATGTATGAAAATTGATTTAGAGGCAACAAGCACGTCACTCACTTCACCTGCCTCCCACCCATGGGAGGAGAAGAGAT
Source organism: Thysanoteuthis rhombus (assembly GCA_963457665.1). Classification (NCBI taxonomy): domain Eukaryota; kingdom Metazoa; phylum Mollusca; class Cephalopoda; order Oegopsida; family Thysanoteuthidae; genus Thysanoteuthis; species Thysanoteuthis major. The sequence goes on along the minus strand of OY735238.1, from coordinate 39,119,932 downwards.
GAATTCATGTGTTTTCCAAGGGCATCAGTTTGAAGTGAACTTGGATTGTCACAGTCAGAGTTAGAACTCAAGTCACAGATCCCATCTCCTGACCTGCTAAGAGCTCAGCCTACAGCACCTCGAGATGAGTTAATGTTTCAGATCGGACTTCATCAGTATTGCACCATTTAACTAGAGAATACTATCATGCCTAGATTTGAATCCAAGGAATTGAAGCCTGGCTCTCCTTTCTCTGCCTTCTGGCTGAGATCAGAGTGGAGTATCTGATCTCTCTAGGTTATTCATGGCCAGGATGAGCAAGCCTCTGGCTACCCCCTCTCCAGCTGCATTCCTCCATTGCACTGAGAGCGGTGTGAAGGAGTTTTAGCAACAGCTGCAGGATTTATAAAATCTATACATCCCGAGATGTATATGTCCCAGGAGTTTTGAAGGGTTAAATCAAAATTTAACTGCACACCTTCCTCCTTGTAATGTCAACTATGAATGACGATTGATTGCATGTTATCATCATTTTGGTAATGATATCAGACAAGATGATATTAATAGTTGACAATGTGGAAAGAAAGGCAAATTCTTTGTAAAATCAACAATCAATTAACATGTTTTGCTGGTTACAACTTCATCTGAACAAGAATATGTAGAAACATTGTATTCTGTTTGTATTGACGTTATTTCTATTTTCCTAACAGTAAATTAGTTTTGATTCAATCTAGAACGGAGCAGATGGAACAGAACTAACAACATCTGCAGATCCCAGGTGCTCCTTAGACTATTACTTCTCTTTACATCTTATGTTGTCTTCTGTAACTCCCTTGAAACACTATTAATAAGCCCAGGCCAGATGGAGAAAATATTCTTGTTCTACAGTCTTGAATACATATGATCTATTTATTGACATATACATGTGTATCATGTATTTAAAGTAACCAAGCAGAATAGAAAAACTAAGATTTATTCTCAAAATAAGGGGTTGGCAAGTGATTTCCCTAAATATATATATATATATATATATATATATATATATATATATATATATATATATATATATATATATGACAATAGAGTATAGCATTTACAATTGGTATAACTATTTTGTATTAACAGTTGAAAATAAAAACAAGAGTGTATAAAATGCAAACGGCAACACTCAGCTGGTCCCAGATGCATTTTTGACAATCACCATCTTCAATTCTATCCATTTATTGTTGTCTGATGTAGTGACTAATGGTCTCTGGTGTATATGCTGAGTGTGGCTGTTAGATAACAAAACGACCTCATGTATAAATCATTCTTATATGAAACGGTTTCCATTTTCAGATTTATCCATTTTATTTTTTATTCATATTCTATATTTTGATGAAGTCTTTTATATTGACTTTCCAGGGAAAGAAAAATATTTTGATATTCACAAAGATTATTTTGTGAAATTAATTTTCTTGAAATCTTTTTGAAAACTGGAATAAAATTTCTTTATTAGTTGTTTTTCATAATTATTATACACTGATTCATTCAATGTGTCATCCTCATCTTGGTCATTAGAGACACAACATTTCACCTGATGTAGCCTCCGATAGTCTTCAGGTGCCTGTTATATTGGATTGAATAAACAGTTTAGTTAAAAATTCCAAAAATGCTACAGGTACCTGAAGAAGGCCTGAGAGTACAGCTAGAACATTGTGACTATATCAACCAAGATGAGGACAACATTCTTATAAATCAGTTTATAATGATGATGTACAAATTGTTTAAGAAGCCAAAATATTGACTAAAAAATGTATTGCATCTGCATTTACCATATATATATATATATATATATATATATATATATACATATATATATATATATATATATATATTTGTGTGTATGCGTATGAAAATTTATTTGACATGTTCCACTTATGTGGCTTCTTTAGAAATAATGTTGAAAGTAAAAGTTTTAAAAATTAGTGGCTCACATTCTGCATCCCTTTATAGATTAAGCAGATCTTTTCTAAGTTCTTAGAAAGAGGAAAGAAAGCATATCAGCATTTTCAATAAAAGGATTTATACAAGACATTTTACCACCATAGCACAAACCATAAACGGTGGTACTCCAACAATATCTGCCTTGTCTGTTGAATGCAGACCCTGATCTAAATGCTATTTTTTGAAACTTTCGTTTCCAACGTTATTTCTGAAGGAGCTGAATAGGTAGAACATGTAAAATTGAGTTTCCTAAGTGTCATAATACTTTAGTATTGTTAAATTATATATATATATATATGTATATATGTGTGCTTTGATAATTATTTTGTTGGTATTACTCTTTCTTTAATTTCTCATTGTCGTTTTTTCTTTTTTAAAGATATTGTCTACTTTTGATAATAATTATTTCTTGATTGTTATTTGTATTTTGATGTTGTGGAATGAACTCTTGAAGCAAAGAGCACTGCCATGACCTTTGTACCCTACATTTTTTCAGTGTCTAACAGAATTTATATGTTGGGTGACACACACACATCTCGCATGTCCAGTTCATTGACCAATAGTTATCCGATGTCCCCAAATCTTTTACCTACATTATATACACAACCATCACCACTGTATCTGTCTGTCTGTTTGTCTATGTGTAACTTTTGTAATTAGTTTTGTCTTTAATGAACACAGATGTATTTAGTTCTTAGTTATTCTTAACATTACGGTTTGGGTAGAACATTGACCTTTTGCAGGTTACATAGTAATGAATAGTTTTTTTCTTTCTGACAAATGACTCAAACTTATGATTTGATATGTTAATGGATGTCCTTATTGAACTGATCGGCATTGAAGACTTTTAAATAGATATTTGGTGGTGAGCCAGGTCTCACTATTGAGCCTCATTCTGAAGACGTTCGTTGAGCAACAGATGGTAACTTTGAAGTTAAGGTTCAAATAATCAAAAGCTAACAAAGACAAGACACAAATACAACAATGAGACAGTTAGGCTTACACTTATATATAATGAGTGACTCAGAAAGACAACCTTGCACAACATACATTGATATCTACTGTAAAATTCCTTTGAAATAGTTCTGAAATGTACCAGTGATGGGTTGGTGTCATTTACATAAAGTGGAACTATAGTTGAATTTACAATTGCAAAAACCTTCAAATCTTTTTGACTCTGCGAAACACAACTCTTTTTCTTTCACTTAGAACAATTCTGCCAGCATCTATTAATCAACTTATGGACAGAATATAAACCTTTGTGCTTCTAGATATATGAATATAAGAGGATTTGAAATTGACTCACCTTCATGCAGATACCAACACTACATAAGTTGGATGAAAGTTAACTCATAATGTTTCAAAGAGTTAAAAGGCTTGTCAATGTTTGTTACAGGATTCTGTCAAGTGTTGTATCTAATGGAATAATTTTCATACTGATTAAATCTTTAAAAAAAAGGAATGTTCCTGACCTAGTACAGACATTTCCAGGGTGATTATTTAGGTCTAGAATAGTTACTTAGTCATCTATTTTTGTTGGTTTGTTGTCGGTCAATCTTTTATAGCCTTCCCATTTAGGAAAAGATTAATATTTGTTTGTTGGTGGTTTTGGGGGGAGAGGGATAAGTATAGATCTTGCTTATTGAATTATCATTGACCATTCAACCATCCAAAATGAACCTTACTTAATTCAACAAGAATGACTTGATTGGATTGTTTTTCTCATAGAATCACTCAATCAATTTGTTTGTGAGAGAGATGTATTGAGATAGAGATATATTAAAAATTTATGTATAGGTATTTGTAGAGAGATAGACATAGAGGTGTGTATATATATTCAGAGACGGGGAGAGATTTTATTTCAGTATGAAAAGAAAAACAATGAATTTTTTTTTTTTTTTACTGTATACCTTTCAACTTTCAATCACAAATATTCTGACTGTCAGTCTACAGTCATCCGTGAACAGCATGGATTGGAGATGAAGAATAAGCTTCAGTTAAGACTCAGACTCGGGTCCCTTTTTACCTCAGAGAGCTTGCCTATGTATGGCAGCTACTCTACTGACTGAGCTACTTGATCAAATGTACCTCTTTGAACTGGTCCTTCATTTTCATGGTACCATTAGTTGCAATGAAAAACATCGAAAATTAAGATGGAAGAAAATACTAGTTGAGATCAGAAAAAATTGATTGTTTCATCTTTTTAAAAAAACTAATTGAGTTAATATTACAACAAGAAAAAAAAGAATTATTACACAATATAGTTTTTGATTGGATTGATTTTTGAAACCTGGGCTTTTAGATTATTTTTTTCCCCTCATCTCTTCTTTTGGCCAAGGACATTTCAGTGCATCTAAAACCCACAATTGCTACAAACAATGGTCATTCATTAGATATCATTTCCCGGTTAATTAAAAAATCTTGATTAAGCTCAATATTGAATTGTCTGTATCCTTGTCGTGATTTATTGAAATCAACAAATTTCAAAAAAAACAACCACTGGGAAAACTGCCATTTTTTAAGCGATCATTTTGAATGGTTCAAATTGGCTAGATTTGTCAAAAATGGTTCAAATTGGCTAGATTTGTCAAAAATAGCTCAAATTGGCTAGATTTGTCAAAAATAGCTCAAATTGGATAGATTTGTCAAAAATAGCTCAAATTGGCTAGATTTGTCTAATATTGCTCAATTTTGGATGGATTTGTCTAAAATAGCTCAAATTGGCTAGATTTCATTTCCAGATGATTCTATTATACTCCCTAACTCAAACAAAGACCCCCAAAAGTATAAATATAAAACATTGATCAGAATGTTCAAATAACATCATCCTCGATCCTAAGATACCTTTTTTCTTAGAAATATTTATTTCATCCTTATTGATTTATACTTCGACTAATTTACCTAATCTCAGCCATTATTTTTTCATGTAGACACTATTAGCCATTCAAATTGACATTCAAAAGTGTTGATTCTCCCTCGTATGTTATTGCAAAGATTGCCCGAATGACAGAAAAAAACAACTTTGTTTTTGCATTTTGACTGATAGTCAGTTATTTTCACACAGAATAGTATTGACTGGCTTTTGCTACTATTATATTTTGTACTGAGGAGAAGAGTGAAATGATCTTTATCAGAAGACATCATGATACCAGATACTCAATAACTGACACTAACACAAATACAACAAAAGAAAAAAACAAATTGATAGAAGAACTCTGAAGACGTCGATTTTTTTCTTCATCCTAGGATGGATATTTCCTTTGAATAAATAATTATACAGGTATTACATTTCATTCAATGTGCTGGTATCATGATAAGGGGACAGTTATGGCACTTGAATGAGTTGCAATGAAAGATAGTCCTCCTAAAACCATCGTAACACAACCATGGATGTATTTTAGTGCTGCCTGAACATAATAGATATAGTTTTTCTTATTGCTGCCCACTGACTTTATTGCTACTCCACCGCTTCTCTCCTCAATTGAAAAAAATAGGAAAAAACTGTTTAAATTAGATGAAATATTCAATTAAAACAGAATTTTGCAATTTTCTCCCCTGGAAATTTATTATAACAAGTTTCAGCATTTCATCTATGTCATGCTTTGAAAATAAGTTATGAAGGATTGTCAGTGGTCAGGAATTAATGCCAGCATTACTAAGAGAATGGAGCTATTAAACTAAAATTCTGCTCATTAGTATGTATGGCCATTACCTCTCTGATTATTCATTCTCCTCATCTTTTATCCTTTCTCTTTTTTTCCTCCCTAGCCACCCTCGCAATATTAACAAAAGTAAGAATTGAACTGAGTGCTTATGCTTGAATGGAAGCAAAAGGAAATCCACCTTCACTATAACTGTCATTCAGTCAGTACTCCTCCCTCGCAAGTCAGGAGCTTGGAAATTTGTATATGTAGTAAATCACGAGAATATTGACCGATAACAAAAGTAACCAATAATAATGCTTTTTCATTTATCAATCAACTTAAAAATACATTCAATCGGTGATGAATTTCTTGAGCAAAATAGAATACTTTAATTGCCTAGATATTTATAGAAAAGTAACTATGATAGCTCAGTTGTCAACATCCACAGGATTTCCATCGGTCCAGCTAGTATATATAATTATGATATGTAATATGTAGGAAAATTTTATCAAATGTACCAATACAAGTTTCTTTGATGACTGCAGTTAATCTCATTGGTTCCTTAGTGCCTTTATAAATTCTTTAAGGACTAAAGGATCTTGCACAGTACCCCCAGGGCTTCTCAAACTTTTTTTTTCATTCGCCACCCCTTTGGATGAGACAAATTTTTCTTGCTACCCCTTGCTCTTTGTTACAAAAGCAATAAGTCCTCACACTAATCAAACATGGATACAAATAGACCAAAAATTGCCTCTTGTTATAATCTATTAGTTTTGCAGTATTTATGACAAAAAATTATTTTAGAAAAATAAATTACTACAAGGAAAAAAAAAGAAATTAGTGAATAGTATTGAGCCATTTTACAATGAAGAGTTTGTTTTTATTTTTTTAATTATAACTCACCTAATTATTATTTGAAAAAGATGTCTGAGTATTCCTGCGATCCCTGAAAGGGTCCTGACCCTTACTTTGAGAAGCCCTACACTACCCAACTGTCTCCAACTTTGTTCTAAATGCCACGATTCCGGTTTATCAAAGAAAAAAAAAAATTGTTTATTTTTCAACCTTTCAGAATGGCGGTAAAACTATTCAGGTATGTAAAACAAAGAAAGCACAAAAAAAAAGGATAGAGAAAAAAAGGATTTTGCTAATGTAGTGTCTTGTTTTTCTCTAATATTTTCTTTTCTTTCCTCCTACTCACTCTCTCTACTCCTCTAACAACGCCCCATCCAATGAAAGTTTAGTTCTAGCCATGTGTCCCTGGTATAAGGTAAAGTGTCCCGGAGTATAAAAGCCAGTGACACAGCCCCAGTGTCTGTTGCATGCATCAGCTTAGTGATCCTTGCAAGTCTCCAGTCTTAAGTCTTGTTGAGACCAGGACTTCATCCTTACAAGTGTGTTTTTTTTTTTTTTTTTTTTTTCATGGGCACCCCCCTGGGCAGAATGCAAGTCCACCAAAAGGATACCTCTATCCCAATCATGCTCCTTAAAGTGTACTCAATTAGCTACTGAATGCACTGGGAAATTTGTCCTAATGAAGAGTTTTCCACTCTTTGCTTAAACTGGGAATCAAACCCACAACCTTCTGCCTGAGATACACTATTTGAACAGAGAACCCTCCCTCATGCATACCCCATAAAGATCGATTTGAGGTGTCTTCTTGAGCCCCTCTTCCAAATAATGGTTATAGGTTCTTTCCAACCTTTATGATTTCGGATCAATTGAGATACTTATAATTTTCTAATTCTACCCTTGTCTCATTACATTAAAATCTAGGAGGCCTGAACTCAGATACTGGGAAATATATTTCAATTCCCCTTAACTCTTTGAGAGTCCTTGAGACATATATATTCCAGCAGACATAGAAACCTAAGGATATATATATATATATATGTCCTGAAAATCACTTTTAGAAGTCTGAGACTTATCAATTCCAGATCACTTTTAGAAGTCTTCCGAGACATTTTAATTCCAGATTTCTTTTAGAAATCTACTTGAACATTTTAATTTTACATCACTTATAGAAGTCTCCTGAGACATTCTAATTTCAGATCTCTATTAGACGTCTGCCGTAACATTTTAATTTTAGATCTCTTTCAGAGACCTACCGAGACATTTTAATTTCCAGATCACTTTTAGAAGTCTACCAAGACATTTTAATGTTAGATCTCTTCTAGAAACCTACCAAGACATTTTAATGTTAGATCTCTTCTAGAAACCTACCAAGACATTTTAATTTTAGATTACATTTAGAAATCTACTGAGACATCTTAATTTTTGATCTCTTCTAGAAGTTTATTGAAACATTTTAAGACCCACTCTAACCCCTTCAAGACGAACCTATTGATTTGCTTGATGCACCTTAATAGTTTAGTCATGAAAGAGTTTTAGTGAACTGCCTAACTCACCCTGTTTTTATCATTCTACTACAATCGAAGGGATTTCTGTTCATGGGCATATTACATATAAATTGGCTATTCTACAAAGTTGACATTCACCAGATATATTAGCACACAAGGCAGTGCAGTGTAGAGTTTGATATATTTGGAAGCGATTCTCAAGAAATCTATACACCGTCATTACTAAACAACGGGACATTTTATGAAGATTTATTAGTCAGCGCACAAGGCAGTGCAATGTCAAGTTTGAAGTTTTTTGGATCATTGGCTCTTGAGAAATATATTGAGAGGAAAAATGAAAAGTTCTTATAGATCTTATCTAAATACTGATGTAAAATATAGTTGGCAACACTGAGAAGAAGTGAACAAAATACTTCAAAGCCGTGTTTTTTTTTTTACAACAGATGGGAAATATTTTTACCTATAAATTATGGTAGGCTTCTCCACACACCATAAAGTCTGGCCCCTTTCAAACCTCAGGAATTTTAAAGTTTCAAATTCTGATATCCTTTTTTGTACTGATCTGCATTTTTTCTCTGCCTCAACTCAAAATATTTCTAAAATCCTTAATCCCTGCTCTGGTCTAATCTGCTTTTCTGTTTGTGCTTTTTTTTTTTTCCTGGTTTCTCTTCTGTATCTTGACTGCCTGCTTCATCTTCTACTTAATACCTTTTCTCGAGTGAATTGAAGAGTTAAGAAAGTAAATCGAGAAATATTCCAAGCTAATTAAAAGTCCGTGACGTCATTCAGTTAGCTTTTCTTTTTTTCTTTATATCTGCTTGGCGTATTTTATATTTGCTTGGCATATTTTTCTATTTGGTTGCCTCATTTTTTAATTTGATTGCCATATTTTTTTTTTGATTTGCTTGGCGTATTTTTAAATTTGGTCACTGTAGTTTCTAATTTGGTTGCCATATTTTCAAATTTGCTTGCTTTACATTTTGATTTTCCTCGGGAAAAGGTATAATCGATTGTCTCCATTTTCTGCATGTGAGATTTCGGTTCTGTCTTTGAAATTATATTCAAAAACCTCCAGGTAGTAGGCAGCACCAATGTACAAGTTGACCCATAGTCGAGTTGTTCAACGACCAAATTCTTTTTGTTAGTTTTCTCCTGGAATTCTTACCAATTCCCCCACCCCTCAACTTCCTTACAGTTGGGAATGGTTGCATTGGTATGTACCAATGGGTTTTGAATTAGTATCCCATGTCCTTGAATCTGACATGAATGATACCTTTACCGATTGGAACACTAACACCAGTCAGTGGTATTTAATCAAAGCTCCATCTTTTCTAGTCAGTTTCCTCACTCAGATGGTTTCCAATGATGTCAGACGCGTGTTCAAATCTCGACGGAAGCTATCAGAAACTGTCAACAAAAACTGTCCACGGGTCAACAGATTTCTCCAGTTTTTGAGTGGTCCAGCCTACCCAGCTTGCTACCTAGCTGGCTATCTATCAATCTATCATGTGTACAGGCGGCACCAATTGAATTAGGGAGCTGAAAATTAGAATGTTTACCCCTTAAAATGTTCGGGGAAATAATGTATTTTGTTTTTGGCTTTTTTGTTTTTTGTTATTGATTTTTTTTTTTTTCGTTTTTTTTTTGTTGTTGTTTTGTTTGGTTTTGTTTTTTTCTTTGTTGAAAATTCATATTATTTAGTGATCACTGCCCAATAATTGATCACCCCTGACACGACATGTTGCCAAAAGACGTTCATCATGTGACAGAATTGTGACCAACCAAATCCCTCTCTTTATTTTTTACTGTTTGCATAATGGTCGTAGAATGTAAACTGGTCAGAGCATTTTTATGAAAAACAAAACGAACTAGTTGAAAAGAAAATTCCACTATTTCAAAAATGACTATATATGAAATGGGCTTTCAATATTTCTGCAAATATAAACTGCATTTAATACGTTGGTATTATGACTTGGAGTAGAGGGGATAGTTAGTATGGGGCTTCGATTAGTTGCATTGAGCGATGGTAGTCCTTCAAATGCCCTTTTAAAATTTGGCATTTACATTTGTAATTAAAATGTCCTTATTAGTATCTCTGTGAGCAGTTACATTTCTCCCATGTCTAAATTGATTGCAAACTCTATTACAACTTCCTTTATATAACTAAAGCTACTGAAACAAAAGAAAAAGTAATGTTTTGTGATTAAATCATAGAATTTAGAACAGATACCTGACTTTTATTTTGATCGTTTATTTACATTTCTATTCCCGTTATTGTTTTTGATGAAATGTAAGGTGCCCCTTTTGATCCCACTACAAAAAAATTACTCCAAAAATGAAGTCATTGTTCTGCCCCTCATTGACCGAAACTTGAAGGTTTTGATAATCTTGGTAGTATATGTGAGAAATTTGGGGAAATATGTTTTTTTTTGTTTTTTTTTTTTATTTGTTTGCACCCCCCCCCCCATTCTCTACTGGGGTTGTAGTGCCTTACCATTAAATATGGTAATCTATCCAACTTGACTGGGATGGTTTGTTTTGTCCATTTGCCATCTATACTGCTGACAAATGATATATCTCCTTTCGGTGAAGGCAACAGCAATTCTTATATTGTATATATAATCTTATAAAATATGAATTTCTAGTATAAATGTATCTATTCATAAGAGTGAAATAAGCCTCATAGATATGTAAGGTTTGTCGATTTAGCTCGGTTGGTAAGGGATCCAGCTAACGGCCACTTCGTCATGATTTCAAAGCACAATTGGGAAATGTTACCTTTATAGATGGCCATGCATATTTTAACATAAATCTTCATAGATATCTAAGACTTGTCAATTCAACTCTGTCTCTTAGAGACCCATCTCACAATCACTTGGTCATGATTTCTAATCATTCTAGAAGAATATTAATTTTTACCCCTTCCGCCTAAATTTGGTGAAGATTGTTCTTGTTGTTACAAGAGAAAAGCAAAGTTAACTCCAGACGGGAGTTTGACAATCAGGAAATAAATAACAATTGCACTGTTTCTGTAAACTTTTTTCTTTTTTTTTTCTTTTTTTTTTCTTTTTCCATTTTCCAAATCTGACCTTGAAACATATTCCAAGAAAAACTCTCCTTTTTCTTTTGATGTTTGGTACACAGATACAAGATATATTAGTTATATGAGCTTGAAAATTGAATTAAATTGAGCAAAAGTTTAGTCAATGCCAGAAGTGTTTTTGTTTTTTTTTTCTTTTCTTTTTTTGTTTTTTAAAGGTCATAAGAGGGATTATGTGTAGGAAAAGAACCCAAGTAAAATAGTAACTGAATGTCAGTACAGATCTTGACTCCATTTTCTCCATGGAGGCCCTATCATTGTTTGTAGCAATTGTGGATTCTCATGAGGCCAGAGTTGTCGCAAGAAATGGATTCACACATTTCCCAAGGGCATTAATGCAATGTGAATACATGTTATCCTAGCCAGAGTTTGAACTTAGTTTGTCTATTCCAGTTTCCATGCTGTTCACTGTTAGGCTACTCACACCTTCAAAAATAGAGCCAAGAATTCAGTTATTCCCTTCTTCTGTTGAATTTGTTTAGTAAAAAGGGGCTCCAGATGAAGATTCAGCTTTATACATTTTCTGGGGAACATCTTGTTTGATATTTGTTTAATATTCTAATAGTTTGATATTTATACATTTTCTCTATACAGCTTTATACATTTTCTGGGGAACATCTTTGATATTTGTTCAATATTTCAATAGTTTAATATTTCAATATTGATATTTGTTAGTTTGTTCTTTTTTGTTTTTTTACTGGAAGGCTAACAAAAGCATTTATGGCAACAGAAGTTGTACTGTAGTATTTTCATATAACAGATCATAATTATTAATTCTCTTTGCAAAAGAAAATATTCCATGTATTGTATATGAATTTAAGAGTCATCAACCTTTCAACCTTTTTCTTTCTGTCCTTGATGTTGTCAATGCAATGTTTTGTCCTGTCTATTCTACGGCCCTCTTCAGGTGTATAATTCAAGAAAAAAAAAGCCATCTCCGCAGTGCTAGGTAGACATACGTAATCATACAGCTAACCAAGCAATTCTGAAATACCTACTTAGTATTGATTTCTGTACTAGCCTATACTCGCACAGTCTGCCAACAAGCCAATGTATTCAACTTCCTCCCTGTCAATTATCTGGACCTCACCCCAGAAAGATTAATGCCTACCCCTCTTACTCTAGATATGGTCTGCCATATCAGATTTTTCCACTTCAACTTGATTGATATTCTTTCTTTATTTTTTCTTTGAGAAAAAAAAAAAAAATTGTGGTTTGAAGAAAATAATTTTGATGTCTGGATGTTTTTAACTGTGTCTCTAGGACAACTGTGATCTCGATTCCACCGAAGGCCTTTGCAGTGAAGTGGTACGTTGAATTTCCCACCTTCAACAAGATGAAGGGGGGGAGCAGCTTTTTGCCTTTGAGTTTTCGAAACTCACTTTGCAATGCCTCTTTTGAAATTCTCAATCTTTATTTAGCATGCTGGGCAATAATTCCTCCATTTTCTTTCATTTTGAAATCATCAGATTCAATGTAAATTTTTGAATGGTGTTTTGAAAAATGAATTTTCGATTCAATTTTCTATTGCAAATAATATATATCCATTGAAAGGCAATCTTGTATTCAGAAGAAAAAGATTGCGGTTTTGAAATGAATTTTTATTGATAAATAGAAAATATTTTCTAGTGAAAGGATTATTAGAAAAAAAAATGTTTCATTGAATTGTAAAGATTTTAAATTTATATTATAGAGATTTTTATTATTTTTTTCACTGAGACTTCCAAATTTTACCATCTTTAAATTTGATTGTAAGGTTATGATTTGAGTTTAGTAACCTTTTCAGAATTTATCTCCAATCGTAATGTTTCAATAGAACTAATATTTTAGATTAATAAGTATCAATATTTTAAATGGGAAAAATGATTTGATAAACTTAATTTTTTTTTTTTAGCTTTCTTACACAGCCTTCAATATTTGTATCACCTTTTTGTATTGGGTTGTTTCATGTGAAATGTTGTTTCTTTACATTATAGGGAATGATGCTAGAAGTGAAAAATTTACGAGTGTAATTGCATTTATTGCAAATTAGATGTCAATAGAGATATAACTCATCACTATTTGACATTTTTGAGTCTTTGGAGGGTTTTTCAAAGAAGTCGAACTAATTTTCATGTATGATCATAAATTAGGACATAATGCTGTTCAAGCTACTGATAGCATCAAAAAAGGATTCAAAATGAAAAGTAATACAGTGCGAACTGTTCTGCATTGGTTCAATAGGTTCAAGTCTGGAAATCTGGAACACAATCAAAAACTTTAGGGGAGGCCCAAATGTGTTTCTTGATGATGAAGGCTCATCGACAGCAGTGGCCAATAAACATCAGTTCAAGCACGTTTTGGGGACTTGAGGATTACGCAGCATCTCATGGCAATTGGAAAGTCAAGTTGAATGGGTCTCACATGAACTGAATGAAATGCTCCGTGACAATGACAAACCCTTTACCTCTCATCTGTTAATGGTCTGAAATTAGAGAATTGGGAAATTTATTCTCACAGCATACTTGATATTCACCTGACATTTCACTTTCAGATTATCATCTTCGAAAGCATTTTGGACTTCGTATTCATAATAAAAAATTCAAAGATAGGGAAGCCATTTTTTTTTTCTTAATTACTGATCACCCAACTTGATGAATTTTGTAGAAGTGACATATTATCATTAGAAGATTGAGAAAGGTTTATTGGTTCAAACTGATCATATTTGATTAAATATTCAGTTTTTCACTATTTCTATCATTTCTCATCATACTATTCAAAAAACAGCATTTCATGTTAAACAACCTAATATTTCTACTGCTTTGCTAATTGCTATCATTTTAAGAATCATCAAATGGAGGAAAATCTATATCATCTTTGGAACTTGACATCCTTTCCCTTGCATCTTTCATATAACCAGTCGACATATCTCACTCTACTGTGTGTAATCTTCGGCTATTCTTCCTCCTACTTTTTTAATAAATAACTCTTTAACTGCGGATGGCGGCAATTCCAGTCGTTGCAGTTCCATGTTTAACTCAATGAAATTTCCATTTCATTGTGATCGATGACAACTGAGTTGTATTCCTTTTTTGCCGCCTGCCATTGTTAATGAGTTTAAAAAAATGTCTTCTGCTATTCTCACTACTACTTCATTAAAAGTTGACTGTTTGTCTATTAAAAACCAATGTCTAGATTCATCTTGACCTTCTCCATTTTGCAAGATAATGAAAAAAACAAGATTCAGATTTGCTGCTTTTACTAGCCAAGGCAATTGGACGACTGTGCATATCGGATGTGGAAATTGTGTGCAAACCTTTTTCTTTTTTTTTTTTTTTATAACCACTTACGCTAATCATATTTTCAGTTATTTTTTTTACTTATTTTTCTGTTTCATTTATTTCTCCCTTTTACTCTTCTCTTTTTCTTTTGATTTCCTTTTCTTGTTCTTTCATTTAAACCTTCCTTTTTTTTATTTTTCCTTCTCTGTTCTTCGGTTTTCAGTTTTGCATAAAATGAACTTATTTTCTTTTGCTTGCTTGCAACCAGACTTCGATGTGCTTTGTGCATGTCTTTCCCCCTCCTCCTCCTCTTTATTCTCCTCCTCCTCCTCTCTTTATTCTCCTCCTCCTCCTCCTCTCTTTATTCTCCTCCTCCTCCTCCTCTCTTTATTCTCCTCCTCCTCCTCCTCTCTTTATTCTTCCCCTCCCCCTCTCTTTATTCTTCCCCTCCTCCTCTCTTTATTCTTCCCCTCCTCCTCTCTTTATTCTTCCCCTCCTCCTCTCTTTATTCTTCCCCTCCTCCTCTCTTTATTCTTCCCCTCCTCCTCTTGATTTTAGACTCCTTCTTCTCCTTTCCTTTTTGACTCCTCCCCCTCCTCTTCTTACTTTTAGCCTCTTCCTCCTTTTCCTTATACCTCTCATCCTCTTGTTTTCCAGGCTCTCCCTTCCACTCATCTTGTTTTTTTACTCTTCCTTCCACTTTTCTTCCTTTTTACATCATTTTCATACCAACTTCCCCCCCCCCCGGAATTTGATCCTGGGATTCTAACTTTTGGGCAGCAACTCCCCATAGCCCTGCAAGGGGAGGTAGCTTGTTGCCATTGTGTCTCTAGGAACTATTCTAATTTTGTCTATCCACGGACCTGAAATTAAACCTGGCCTTGTGTCCAATTTTCCCTTTGGCAAATGAATACTCTGACCATTTGTACTTTTCCCTTCCCTTCGAAATTCTCCGTTTCCCTGAAAAAAAAAATTTTCTATTGAAACTAATTTATAAGAAATGAACATCAAAGAGGAAAAACTATTTGGTTCGATTCAGAAACATTTCTATTTCTCCTGTGTTATCAGTCCGTTTTGATTTTTTTTTCTATCTCTGACCCACTTTCTCACCTCTAACCAATCCGACTAAGTTTTTACCGCTTGCTTCTCGAAAAGAAGGACTGAAATCTCATCAAAAAGCAAGTTGAATCTCCATACCAATGTATAAAATTCAAAAAAAGGAAAATAGAGCAAAAATTTATATTATTTATTTAGGAGAGAAATTACGAAGCAGTTTCTCATTTCATTTCACTCAAATTGATTACCAAACATATCCTGGATAGACAAAATGGATCTTGAGTTAATTGGATGAAGTCAGTTATGTTGCGAAATTTTTTATGACTAGAATATAACCTGTCAAGAATGACAAGATCATTTATTTATGGATCATTAGGATCATTTTTTATACCCTGTCTAGGATCAAAGTGTTGCTCCCTGGCACTTCTGCTTAGGATCAAAGTGTATTATCTGTGTCATAAAAATCCAATCGAAAAGATTTGATTGATAACTTATTTTTCCATTTTTTTTATAACAAACAGTTTTAGATGGGTTATTGAATCTACTAATAAAAATGACTAGAGTGGGGAACAATGAAAATGGGCACCTGATGACTGTTTCTAAATTTGTTTAGTCAATTTTAGTTGCTTTTTTTTTTTTTTTTTCTCCTATTTTTTTCCAGTTCAGTTTCTAAATTCCAATGTATAAATATGATGTTGATTTTTATGGGCCAATATTATCTTTGCCCCTAAAGCTTGTCATCGTATATTTTGTTTCGTGATCATTTTCTTACTTGCTTACGTTTTCTGCTTGCTTTCATTATCAGATTGTTTATGCTATTCTTTCCCCGCTTTCATATTGCAAGAGATTTGATATCATTAAAAAAGAACGATCCTGTTGTGAGCATAAATCGGTTGGAGTTATTCACGCATAATACAAGATATGATTTCTTTTATGCTTTTGGCTTTGTGGAAGGAATTACAAATGGTTTGCTTTTTCTTCTGTTATGAAGTATTAAACAACAAAATTAACTGAGATTGAAAGGGGTTTTTTGGGGTTTTTTTTGTTTTTTATTTTTAGAAATCAAAATCTCTCTGAAATGTTTTTTTTTTAAAAATCTTAATGGCTATTGCATGTGATTTATTGAAACTGTTATCCTCATCCTTGTTGTTTAGTTTTCACAACTTTTAAACCATGACCCCTTTGGCCCTTTTGGGGAGGGGGATGCTTTCTGGAATGCTGAATCTAGTTTGGGGAGAGCATGCACATCCCCTCCCCCTCACATACATAACATGTCCAATTTTCAAGTCTCTGTGTTTTGGGGATTGTCTCATACTGACTCCCTCCTGTTGAGCTTTGCTCATGCTCTCCTCTCCAGGCCACGCCCACATAATCCTAAGTACATAGCATGCTCCTTCCTGATCAATGTTTCCCACTAGCTATTCATATCATATTGTTACTTGGTCTGCTGATGGGATTATTTGAGCTATACCAGATTTTAAACTATGAACATTTGAAAAATAATCTGAATTAACCACATACAATGATTCGTAACTTGAAATAATTCAGACAACAAGTGTTAATGTCGTTTTTTATTGAATTCCAAACTGAACAACTGTTCTATCCTTTTTGTATGCGAGGGACGTCACTCTAAAAGTCAAACCTGCTTTTCCTAATCTTTGTATCATAAAAAATGTCTAATAATCCAATAGTCAAGAACATAATTATTGGTTTTAAAATATTTATTTTACTACTCACTTATAGAATTCCCAACAAATGTTTCTTTCCTTATTAATAGACTTGGTTCTATTCTGTGAACATCATTTCAATTCTATTTTGTAACATTGTGATGTACATCACTTCTGTGTCTTTTCAAGAAAATGATTATGAAAGCAAAATTTATTGGGAGCACAAGGTTGATGAATCCTTATGATGATTGTAGTTACTTCCCTTTGGAAACAATAAGTTTTTTTCTGTGTGCATCTTCAAGAAACTTATTTCTTCCTCGTCTTGCAATATAACAATTTATTTGTCAACCTAATCTCTGTTTTTATGCAGTGGTTTTCTTTTCTTTCCTTTGTTAGAAAATCACAAAATGCTATTTTAAAACAGTTTTCGTCTTTTTCTACAACCTTTGGGTACCCAGCGAGGGGTTCAGAATAGATTTTTTCCCGACTAAAGAGTAGTGGGTGTTCGGAGGCGAACTTCCATCGTATCATGATATTCAGTACTAAAGCCAGGATTACAAATCCTGTTGTAATTTCTTGGATTTCGAAAGAAAGAAAGAAAATGAAATCACATATATGCCAGCATATGAGATGGATATCCAAGTTTGGGGTGGGGGCTATACAAATATTACACTGCATTTAATGCACTGGTATAATGACTAGGGGACTGAATACCAACACTCGACATGTACAGCAGTTATGGGGCTTGGATGATTTTCATTGAGTGTTAATCCTCTAAATACCGTTGTAAACTGTTCGTCTTATTGGTTGGCATAAATGTTTTTTTTGTTCTAGTGATTGTTGCATGTTTTGCTTTGTCTTTTGTGCATTCTATCACATTGTGCTGCATTTCGTAAACTGTCCTCCCCCCCCCCCACACCGATCTGTCTCTCCATATCCTAGATAACTGGACATGAAGATTTCCATTGCGTCTTTTAATACACAGCCACCCACCATCAACACCATATATGCCGGTATATAAGATGGTCATTTTTTTTTTTTTAAATATTGAAACAAGCACATGTTACATTGTCCAATGTACTGGTATTATAACCAGAGGTCAGAGTACCAAAGTTTGATACAGACAGTTTGGGGGCTAGGATTAATTGCAGTGATTGGTTGTCCTCCAAGATCTTATAGTCCGGCGTATATGGTATTTAAACTTCATGAATTGTTTACCATATCTACTGGTAATTAGTCAATTAATTAAAAAAAAGAAAGTAAACAATGAAAATATTACACTTCATCCAATGCATTGGTATAATAGGAGGTCATCTACCAAAGTTCGATATGGACCGTGAGAGGTAGTCCCTCCTAATATCCTGATAAATCATTCGTCTTATAATCCAGTAATTTCCCATTCACATGGTCAGTTGCTTAATTCGAAGGGTTTTTTTTTTTCCTTTCTTTTCATTCTATTCTCTCTTTCTCTCTCTCTCCTTCCCTTTCTTGTAGTTTTCTTTCTTTTGTTTTTACATACACCATTGTTTATACAGGATAAGGTTGAACCTTTTGAAAAAGGTACCTGGCCACCTTTGCCCTACAAGGTTGAGTATACGAAGTTTCTGTCTCATCTGCTCTCAATATTTATGCACCATTCGGAATGCCGCTGCTACCAGTGTCGTTTTTTTTTTTTTTTTTTTTTTTTTTTTTTCTATTTATTTCATTTACAGTGGTGTAGTGCTTTGGGAATGCACGAGAGTGGTGTTCCCTGACTTTGGGTGAGGGAACTGCATTCCCTCGCAATCTATATACTTCTAAAATTCTCTATTTGAATGATACACTGATTGGAAAAATTAGCTTAGTATACGTCAGAATACTCATCTTTCATGGCCTCAAAATATCTCCCAGATTGGTCATATTTCAAAAATTTTCCCCTTGCTTAAGACCACTTCTCCCCACCCCCTGGAGAGTAGGCAACCCTGTGTTAGCTCCCTTCATTTTTAGCACTACACCGCTGTTTATTTATGTATTGTATTTTGGCCCACCCTTCCTTTTTAGACACCAGATTTAGTCTTTTTAGTAGACTCTCCTCTGTGCGTTTCTCCATGTTATGATGTTGCTTTGTGATTTAGACCATTTCATATTTTTTATGAATGTTCAAATGGAAGGACTTGCCCCGAATTTGACCGAAAAGAAAATGGGATTGGCCTTTGAAGAAAACAATGGGGTTGATTTATTTACTATCTGCTGAAAGGGTAACAGCCTGAGTTGCAATAAAAAGCAACAACATTCAAAGTGTTGGTGAATAGCACCAAGAAAATTGATAAGAAGATATTTTTGTTTTTTAAAATCTGTTCATTGGTTTTTGTTTCCCATTCTCAAAGATTCATAAATGTTGTTTGCTTTTATCAGATTCCATTTTCTCATCATTTCCACCATCACTCATAATATCTATTTGTAAACCTTTCTACAGACACTCCTCAATTCTCAAATTCTATCTAAGAAAAGTTGTCTTTTTGTTTTGTTTTTTTGTTTTCTTCTAATCTTCCACTTTTACTCAGTTTTGGGGGAGGTCACATTATTTAATCCGTCCATCTTTTTCATTCTTCTTGACTTGTAATCCACTTCCAGCTTTCTAAGCCTGTCTGAGCTTCACCTGAGCCCTGTTAAATGCACCTTTCCAGAATGTGTTCTCTACTCTGCCAGTCTCTCACAACTCGGGGCAAGGTCTTGGACTTTGCCAATTTCAAATCAAGAGTTGTCCATCTCCCAAACTGGTGGTCAACCAAGGCTGATGAGCTCAGTCTGTCCTGCTATTTATCCATTGCTGGAAGGAGAAGAGATGGATTCAAAACTTTCTCAAGGGTGTTTGTGTTGAGTGAATGCAAACTGTCTCAACCCGAGTTTGAACTCAGTTTCATTTTTCATGCTCTTAGCTGTTAAGCCACTCGCACCTTCTGAAAAGTTTGAAAGTTGCTTTAAAATGTTCTATGACATTAACTAAGCTCAGTTTAGTCTGGTATGAGGTCACAATCGAGCAGATTGAACACTCTACTGTAGTGATGGTCTGTGAGACAGGTTTCTTAACCTTCACCTTTCAGTGAGATATCCTACTGTGTTAGATATTAGAATGCAAGTAACAACAATTAAATGGATTGTGTTAACACAAGAAAGACAGTTTGGGATTTTTAATCCTTGATTTCTTGATTATGATAGGTTTAATCCAGGGGTTCTTGAACTTGGGTGCAAAAGGCAATGGGAGATGAGGGTGGGGGCATAATGCCACTCATTTCAAAGTTAATTGAGAAGAAGCAACATCAGTCAGTGCATCGAATAGTCTTATTCGTAATATCTTGGTACAGAATTTTAATCTGATAAATCTTGACGTTCTGATACTTTTTAATATTAACTTTGCCAATTTTGACTTTTCAAAATCTAATTTTCCATTGCCTTAAGATTAAGGGGTGCCAGAAAGATCTCGAGATCTCCAAGGAGTGCCAGCGTTGAAAGAAGTCAAGAACTGCTGGCTCAATGTTTATACTATTCCAACCATTGCTTTTCTCCAGACTGTTGCAGAAATTTCTTTGAAACTTTTCCTTTTTTTTTTTTTTCTCACGTAATCCTAAAAATGAAATTTAACAATGGAATAGTTTTTATAAATAGGCTAGCCCTTATAACCTCACTACAAACAATTGAATACAATGCAAATTAGATTGTATTGACTCACTAACTGACAAGATGTCTGCTGAGGATGACTTGGCTATATTTCCTTTCATCTTTCCTTAATGCGTTTTATGCAAAAAAAAAAAAATTACCCATGATTCATAACTCAAAAAATATTTCCGCTTGGTGTATTTTTCTTTGTTGAGGAGTGTCTGCTGCCATTATTGTAGCTTTCTGTATTTATGATGTACATAGTGTTGTGTATCTATTGTTCATGGTCATCTGAGGATTCTCTACCCCCGTAGCTTTCCTCCCTCCCTGCTCTTTCCCTCTTTCCATTTGTATTGACTATAAAAAAAAAACAAAAAACCTTATAATCCCTCTACCTGCAAATATACACTGTATATTTACACAAAGAGCTTTATGGGTCCGTGTCCTGTTAATCCATGTGAATTGTTCTTTTGTTTTCATCATCAATGGAATAAATTGTTGTTGATTCTTTGAAGATCTATCAACTCTCGTTTGTTCAGTTTTCTCTCCTACTATCCAAAGGAAGTTCATTTTTATGATAAAAAAACCTTTCATAAGCTGAAATGGCGTGAAATGAAGAAGCAATTGTTACTTATTCATATAGGGAAAATTTTGGAGCAAACCATACGTGCATTATGATGGCTGATGATCTTATTGAGTAGAGAAAAATTCTGGTGTCTCTCATATCAGATATCAAGATAGGGACCCCTACAAATCATATTAATACATATATATATATATATAAGTTTTCTAATGTTTAGTGCTTAAAACTGTAAAGCTTTCGAGAATATATATATATACATATATATGTATAAGATTAAAAAACCTTTTGGTTTCTCCACTTGTTTGAATTTTTTGCAGAAGCTTAGGTTCAGAAAGGCTGCCTTAGAGCTTGGAAATTATTGTATGTAAAATCTGATGCTTTGATAAACTTTAATGAGCAGAAAGGCAGAATGTATATGTGCAGACAGTGGGCCAGTCTCTGCTGCTTTTTCATTTTTCATTCATTTGTATTCTATACTGAAATCTATTTTTTCTTCTGTATTTAATCAGACTTTGACAATGCAGGCTAGAACTATTCTTGAATCTCTGGTTGGAATTATCAGTCAAAGTATCCATTTTAAGAACTAGATTTTCTTCATTACTATTCATTTCCATTATTTTTATCTCATTTATATTTATCTTTAATTAATTTTTCAACTTATTTTTTCTTTGAGTATTGAAGTATTCTTTGCTTCTTTGAAAGCATGTTCAGGAGTTGAATTTAGAAGCAGATGCTAAACAAACAAGTACTTTTCAAACCTACAGTTAAGATGATTCGTCAGCAAATTAGTGGAACTTCACTTTTAGGATAATTAAGACTCGAAGATTTCCTCTTGCCCACCATTGTTGGGGCTTGAGTGTTCGGGTGTTGCTGCGAAAAGGAGAAAACGAGTGAGGGTCCATGCAACAAGAATGCACATGGCATACAAAAAGAAACCCACGTTGCAAAAACTGTGACTGGAAACTCAAGGCAGAACACACTCTGTTGAAAAATAAACATCTCGCTTTTCTATTCTGCTTCTTACCTCATTTTTTTTATAAAGTGCAAGACAGTACATTGAAACGAAACAACCAAAGCAAGATGCGAAATGCATTCATGTCTAACTTAGTTCCCATGCACAAAACTCTCTGCCCAGACTTCTGCTGCATTCTCCTATGTCTCTGAGCCCCTTCTGCATCAGCTCATCCTGATAATCTTGGGCCAGGGTCTCTCTGCTCTTAACTACTGCTAATTGCCTGAATATATCTTTTTTTGCTTTCTTTTCCTGTTGGAGCCAATTAAGACTAAATTTATCATTCCCAGCCACTTGAACCATTTAAATGGCTACTCGAAAGTTCAAATTCCACCTCTTGGGACTTTCTCAGCCACCCAAAAAAAACCCAGGACCATCTAGGCCTCATTTTAATTTTGCTGATCTGATGCCAAACACCACTTGGCACTTGGTTATGAATTTTGATTGTCTAATATTATTTGTCGGTGTATAGGTGAGCTCATGGGGGCTCCTGGGTCCCCTTCAAAGTTGGATAATTAGTAATTCTGTATTACTTCAGGAAGTTGATTGAAGATCATCAGAGATCAGACTTTATCATCTTGTTAGAATAGTTACATTTATTTGATAATCAGAAGTCTGATTCTTCTCCCTCTCTGTTAGGGGAATTGAACTTCTCTCATTCTACGTCATTCATCTGGTGATTAATCCATCAGAAAGGAGAAAGGTTTTCCTCTCGCACTCTAAGTAATAGACACGTGATACAGAGAAAACTGTTTATTATGATTATGGATAAGGTTATTAAACGCTCATTATCATCAAAATCACTCGGTCTCAAACACTTTATTCAAAATTAGTAGGGATACCCTGCATCACCTGAGTGGAAAAATATCTTCAAATATAACATAGCAGGAAACAAAAAATATTTTGAAGAGATTTCACAAAATTAAATAAGGTCTGGTGTTTTGAATAAGTATTCATCATGTTTTTTTTCTTTTTACTAGACGCGTTATTTATAGAAATGATTAACCAAGGAGTGATTAAGTGTTTAGTTCGATGATTGTTTCTGCTGAATTGGAGCTTTTATCCTTTCAGTCTTTGGCCTCTAGGTTATGTTGTGTGAATTTATTGATAGATGAGAAAAAAATATGATTATTGGCTGTAATGGTTTATTTTCTATGATTTGTTAACCACATCAAAAGGAAATTGGAAATTCTTGGTAAAAAGAAAAGAGACAAAAAAGAACTCCTTTTCTGGATGACAGGGTTGAATGAAAATAAGTCTTTTTAAAGATTTAAAAACTTATTTATTTCAAAATGATTAATTTAGCTCTTGGTAATTTGTGAAACTTGATTTTGTATCTTTTTTTTTTTTCATTGTCGTCATCATCATCATCATCATCATCCATTAGACCATGTCATATTTTTTAAACCTTTGAAAAAGCAATTACAATCAATTTATTTGTAATACATTTTTGAGTGTTCCCAGGCCCCCAAATAACCTGGCTGCCGGTTTTATGCTAAGTGTAACACCCTTACGAGCTCTCTTTGGCTCTTCTGATACTTTGGGGCACATGATATTGACAGATGCATTAAATGAATTTAGATGAAGCCTGGATACTCAAAATACAAAGTCCAGGCGTCTTGGGGTCTGTCATGAGAGTGAAGTGTCATTAAACGGGTGGTATGTGTGAGTAAAGAGTCAAGTTTTTGCAAATATGGATCCTATGTTTCTATCACAGGATTTGTATTCCTTTGGTCAACATTTCATGCCTCCCATCTGGGGAAATAATTGTCATAAATTGAAACTTTTCTTTCATGTTCTTTTGATTTTATTGGATTATGATTTAATATCAGCTTTTTATAATTTCTTTCTTTTCTTTGAAGAGCTGTTTGCTAGAACAAGGGAGATTACTCATTCTTTTCTGTTGATGCTTGCTTTTGTTGATAGCATGTGCTTGTTGCTAATATCTTCTGTGTTTTTTCCTACCTTTAACATTTTCATAAATGAAACAAAATAAGTTGTTTGGTTTTTTTTTTTGATCTTCACATTAAATTTTTGTTTATTTGATTATTCACTAAAGCAAGGGTTGGCAAACATTTGCAGAGTCAGACCAGTTTAGAAATGTTTTTATGTCTTGTGAACATTGACGTTACATGTTTAATGAAGCCGGTGAGCTGGATTAAATGAGGTCACGGACTTAATTTGGCTCACTGGCCGTAGTTTGCCAACCCCTGTACCGAAGTATTAAAGCTCATTTAATTTTTTTCAGGAGAATGTCTTTATAAAATTATTCTAGTACTTGAGAGTTTAAATATGTTTGTGATAGCCATATCTTCTCGAAGACACAGGCCTTGGTTAAGACTGCAAGGAATCTAGTTTCTTGGTCTTCTTTTTAATACCTTGAGCTGCTATGATTTTTCAAGTCAGGTTTTCCTTGTCCTATTTGTGTTATGGTTAACAAACCTCACCTAACTAAAAACTTGGACAAAATGAATTTACTCCCTCAAGCCATCAATTTCTATTTCTTAATTTTGATTTACATGTTGAACTTCACTAATCCAGGATCCACTCGTCTGGAAGTTTCAATTGTTTGGTACTGTAAGGAAAAGAAAATGTTCAGAACAGTATCACCTGGGCGGGGGAGGGGAGTGGACAATTAAAGATGGATAAAAGTTAATTCTATCATCAAAATCTTAGTGATATTAGTAAGAAGAAAGAGTAAGCCTGTGTTGTACTGGATTTAATAATTCAGTACTATATATTTCACTATTTTTCACCCGAAGCTTCATTAGTTCAGATGCTGATCTCCCTGGATTTATGAGGTTCAACTTGTATCCCTAAAATATGACAATTCTGATACATCAGTAATCATGTTGGCTAAATACAGCTCTCTGGTCCATCGTCTGTTTAATGAATGGATCAGAATGATCCTCAAGGATCCAGATATTGATATATATTCATTGGTGGTTTTAAAATTCATCTATAAATATAATCTATAGCCATGATTAATTATTAGACTAGCATTTCCTTCATCTTAATTTTAGTTCTTTATATCTTGAACATCAACCTGTAGAGCAGCTGGTATGGAAAACCAGGCCTCCCAAGGCAAAAGCGATTCAAGTCTTAGCTTTTTATTCATTTCCAATCCACAGTTTACCAGCTGTCATAGACTGATGGTCTGAGTAGTTGCTCAATATTGCAACTAAAATCGAGGAAATTCTAGTCCAAAAAAAAATTGAATGCTTGACAGTGTTTCATCTAATGAAAATTCTGGTTATTAAAGGCTATTGATGTCTTTGATTTGTGATAAATTCTTTATTTTTTTCCCACTAGGACCGAGTTCCATTTGCCGTAGTTGGCAGTAATACTGTTGTTGACAACAATGGGAAAAGAATTCGTGGAAGACAGTATCCCTGGGGAATCGTTGAAGGTAGAAGGAACTTTTTAACTTATCAAGTTTTTTTTTTTTCTTAGTGTGTTACGTGCTCATTTCCAATTTTTCTTAGAGAGAATTTCTCCAAATTTTTACATTTTCCCTTATTTTATAAGGATGATCTTACCTGTTTTTTCAAAATCAAGTAGAGGAAGCTGCTTTTTTTATGATCACAGATAATGTTATTAAAAGCAGTTGGTCCCAAACAAATGAATTTGAAAAATTGGAAAATGAAAATTTCATATTAATCTTTTTATATAACAAATTCATCGTCTTGTTGGGAATTCTGTAAGAATGGCCACAAAACATTTCTTTAAAAAAAAAAAAACTGAATTCAGTATCAAGCAAAGAATAATCTCTAGAAACACCCAGAACGTGTATCTCTCATATTTAGCCCTTTTTTTCTTTTTTTTTTTTTTTTCCCCCCCAGTTGAAATTGTGATTTGGGGAATCTTAACCTTTAGGGACTCCGATCTTTTTTGGGATTGTGTCTTCTAGGATCATAAGTATTCTTGTATGTAGATCATTAAACATTGTTTTCAAATGAAGCTTTTTGTATTTTTAGTCTATTTGAAATATTTTGTGGAACAAATATTTATTGTAAGAAGAGATAAAATTTTAATTATTGATTCACCGAAAGGGAGAAATTACTCCAGTGGAAGTATTACTATATTTGTAAGAATATAAAGGGAACTAACTCTGTTTGCCTTCTTATTAGTGTATTTGCCCAAGAATTCTCATCTTTGAAATACTTGAGTTGATTTGTTTTGATCTTTTTCAGTTGAAAATCTTGAACACAATGACTTCATTGCTCTTAGAAATATGCTCATAAGGTGAGTGGAAGTGCATTATTGGAATTCTTCACAAGGGGAGATAACTTTTCTCTTCTCCTTGGTATATATTTTTTCTTCCTGCCTCGGACTTTAATTTGATACAAATAGAAGCACAATGGTATTACACGTTTACACTTGGAATGTGGTTTGTTTATTTTTACAAAGAGAATAATATTAAAAGCGAAAGATTAACTAAAGTAATTTAATCTTTTTGCAATGTAATAAGAAACATAATTAGTCTTTATTGAAGGTTCTTGAACCCTTCACAAGCTATGCTGTCTATCCAAGTAGTTGAACTAATTATCATATATAATTTCAATTTTGGACCTGATACTGCTCAAGCTGCTGATAACATCAACAAAGTATTTAGAGTGAACACTACCAAGGTGCAAACTGTTCAGCGTTGGTGCAATAAATTTAGGTCTGGAAATATGGATATCAATGATAAACCTCGATTGTGGCCTAAATCTGCTCTCCATGGTGAAGAATTGTTAACATCAGTGGCCGATGACTCACAAACCATATTTCAAGAACATTTTGGAGATCTGAGATTTTAACTGCAACTCTGATATCTGAAGGCTATAGGAAAGTTGGAAAAAATGGGTGCCACATTAACTGAGTGAAATGCACCATGACAGTGCCAGATCTTGCACCTCTCAGCTGACCCTATCTAAGCTTAGAGAACTGGGATGGGAAATTTTGCAGCTTCCTACAGATTTATCTAACATTTCTCCCATTTATTATTTTTTTATCTTCATCTCTGCAGTAGGAGGTTCAATAATAGGGAAACCATTGTTCATGCTTTCACTGAATTTGTGACCAAGAATTTTATAAGGATGGTATATTATCGTTGGGAAATGTTTTTATTGCTTTGAATGAATCCTGTTTTGATTAGATATATTCTGTTTTCTGTTGCTCATATAATCTGTCATAAATACAGCATTTTATTTGTAATAACCCAGTATTTACCCACCATCCCTTTCTATTCTATTTGTTGATCCATTTTGAATAATAAAAGTCAAAGTCATTTCATATTTATTTCTAATACTATTTACATGTCTTTATTTCTAATTGCAGAACCCATATGCAAGATCTTAAAGACGTGACCAATAATGTACACTATGAAAATTACCGCTATAGTAAACTTGCGCCAGTCACTGCTGATGGCAAAATAAAGGCCTCATCACTCACCAAGTAAATAACCTTTTTTATTATTTATCTTACTATTACTTCATAACAGAGTGGTCAGGTTGAGCTACAAGGGGAGATAATCCAAACTCTATTGCCAAGACTTGATCCGCATGGGTATTGGAATAGCGTTGAATTTGGAAATCGAGTGAGTCTAAAGGTTGAGATTCAAGATGTAAGGCTTGAGTTTTGATTATTCCCCCCCCCCCTTGGCTCGCCTGCTTCATGAGATGTTTTATACCTAGTTGATTTGTTCTGTAATTTTTGTGTGCAGTTTCCTTGTTACCCAAATGTCAATGTTTTATTAAATTGGACTTTTATTTACATTCATCTTAATTTCTCTTTGTTTTTACCACAACTTCAACCCGTTCTATGGCTACAAATTTAGATTATGATAAAAACAATTAGAAATCAAGATGAAGGTCTAATGTAGTCGAGACTAATAGAATATTGTGTTGTAATACTTCATCTAATAATAAGAATAGATGCTAAAGATTGTCTTCTTTTCTGTTTAAAGAGATCCAATGACGCAGATGCAGGAGGAGAAACGGGAGCACGATTCAAAGATGAAGAAGATGGAGGCTGAGATGGAACAAGTTTTCGAAATGAAGGTGAAAGAGAAGAAGACGAAATTGAAGGATTCTGAAGCAGATGTGAGTTGAGATTCTCCCTTGGTGTTGGGGCTGGGGGGGGGGGTGTCAAACTCCAGTCTAGGTCAGAGGCTGGAGTTTCCAATATTAGAATATTTGAAATGTAATCGGTGAAGAGTTACTTCCCCTTATTCTGGGGTTCAACAGATAATGAATTGCCCCTTAATTCTGGTATTGTATTGAATAACAAAGGTCTTTAGTAGTTTATGAACACATAATCAGACATAATTCAAAGATATAGCAGCAGGAAGGCATTTGTAAAAGCAACGTGGCATAAAGCAAACTTTTCTGAAACAATTGATTCCTGTATAACGCAATTTCAACTACACAATGTAAGGGAAGTGTTAAAGCAATCATTTTGTGCCATACATCGTCTTATCAGTGAGGATTTTAGAAACCTGTGTAAACATCGGATAAAGATATAGGTATCTACCAGCATAGATGCAGGATCGTTATTCACGTGGAGTAGATAAACATTGTAAGTTATTCTAACCAATTATTAGCTGTCATATACACAGATGAGTGCAGACCCCTGGGTAAGACATATGATCCCCAGCTGTGCAGTCCCGAAAAGGGGAATCGCCACCCAGTCAATATTTCTAATAGAAGTGTCAAGGGGGAAAATTACCCCTTTTTTCAAAGATCTTTCTCTATTATTCATTTTCTATTTGAGGGTACACATAATGAAGAGTTTTCTCCCCCCCCCCCCGAATGAAAATGAATTGTTTCATCTTCCTGAAGCACCAAGATATCGAAGATATCTGGCAATCAAAGAAAACACTGAGGAAACTACTTATTATAATGAGTCAGCAATCGGTTATTGTTATCAAAATCAGTTTGTGCCAAACACTTAACTTGAATATGATCAAGATGAGTGACTTCCTCTATATAACCATCAAATAATGTTATCAGGTGGTTATTGTCATCTGGGAGACCTTGTCATAAAGTAACCACAATAAGTTGCTTCCTCTGAAACAAGGAAAAAAAAAGACAAAAAAAAATTAAGGTAATACATCTGGTCATACTGGAACCAAACAAATTATTTTACAGTATGACTGAATCCTTTCATTTGCACTGTTCCCGGTGGATCATCCTCCCCTCACAGTCATGCTTTTATATATATATATATATATATATATATATATATATAGTCTTTTTGAGCCAAATTAATTGTTCGCTTTATCTAATTTTCTTGACTTCAATTTCAGCTTCAACGGAGAGCAGAGCAGATGAAAAAGAGCTTAGAGCAGCAACAGAAGGAACTGGATGAGAAATGGGGTTCATTCGACAAAGAAAAAGCCTCTTGGGAAGAACAGTTTGGAGAGAGAAGACGATCATTGGAGAACACAAAAGAGTAAGCAACGTTTTTTGTTTTTTTTCCATCTCTTCTTTGCTAAATTCTCTGGATTTTTGATACATTTCTCTTTTTTTTTTCTTTTTTTTTCTTTTTTTTTTTTTTTGGTGGTTTTGACCCCCTTTTTGCCCCCCACCCTGTATCTTTCTTGTACATTTTAATCTATTTGCACCCACTCTCTCTCTCTCTCTCTCTCTCTCTCTCTCTTTCTTTTGACTTTGATTCCTCTCTATTTCTCCCATATTCTCTTTTTTTTTTTCTCACTCTCTTTGCTTCCTTCTCTCTCTCTCTCTGTCTTTTGTATTTGGAATTGATATGTTTCTCTCTTTCATATTTACTCTCCATTGAAATGGTTGAGGTTAATCGTGTTCAGTTCTGTTCTGTGGATCATTTCAAACTTTTCAACAAAACTGACAGAGTTTTCTTGACAATTGAACTAATTCTTTTTGTTATTTTTCATTGTTCCCGTAACATTTTGGCCAATCCATTCTACCACCTTCTTCAGATATACTATTCATGAAAAAAAAGAAACTCTTTTTCCTGTACTATCAAGTTGAGGACAACAAAAAAAGATTCAAAACAAATATTTCAATGAGAAAAAAAATTATGCATGGTACTCTTTGTTTGTTTTTTTGTTTTCTTTTTCTGTTTTTTGTTTCTTTCACTTGACATTACCAGAAAATGAGACCTAGGGATAGTACACGTGAAGAAGGCTGTAGAGTGGATCAGCCAAAACATGGTAACAACAAAATAACAAACAGAATCAGTTCAATTGTATGAAAAACTCTTGGAATGTTAATGACTCTTGAAATTCTAGGCAATACTAACAAGATTTCTTTTCATATTTCTTGGTTGAGGTGTTGATGTTCATTTGTTCATTAATGTTGTTATTATTGTAATCATCAATAGTAATAGTTCTTAGCAGCTCTTGTCTGTCTGTCCAAGTGCAGTGATCTTCTTTGGAAGTGCAAATTCCATTGGTGTTTGGGGGTTTCAGGGCAAAATTCAAAATTGATAAGACCCACTTCATAACATTCTTTTTGTATTTAACTATCATTTTCAATTGAATGAAATCAAAAATTAAGTGTTCATTAAATTGTTTAATTCATTGTAAAGTCCTTTGTGGATCTATAATTTATCTTTTTGTAACATGATAATCCTCAAAATATTTTAGTCAAGTCTTTTCTCTTTTTTTATCCAGAAGAAAGTTATACAAAAATATTTCTGAGAAGACTTGAAATTCCAGAACTGATCTTCCACTCATGGGGTTCAAGTTTAGATTTCTATTTTAATGAATCTTTTAATCAATTTTCAAAAGCAACGTCCTACTCCTTTGATTCTCTGTGTGTGTCCGGGGCGGGGGGGAGGGGTTAGAATTGTACTTTGAAAAGCTTTGCAACCACCAAACTCCTCATCTATTTTACTATATAATCAACATTCAAAGAATTTTTCAGACATTTGAATTCGTTCTATCTTACATATTCTTGTTGCTCCCACATTTTGGTTAATCCATTCTACAGCCTTCTTCAAGTGTACTATCTGTTCGTAAAGCGACGATCTCTCTTTCCAGTAGTGCCAAGTAAAAAAACAGTAGCAAATGAATAATTGTTTTTTTCTGTTAACATCTACAAAATCAAAGAATCCCATTCCATGTTTCTGTTGAGTGGCTGAAAACCACATCAAGTCAAGGATGCATTAAGCTGACATGTTGATGTATGATGATTTTTGTAGGGTTTTTTTTCTTTTCTTTGACTTGTCACTAATGGAAAAAGTGTCTCTCCCTTTACATATGGATAGTAGACATGAAGAAGGCTGTAGAATGGATCAGCCAAAACATTGTGGGATCAGCAAAAATGATAGAAGGAATGACTTTGATCGTCCTATTATTCTTTAAATGATGATGTAGACTCTTCAAATCATAGAAAAATAGTCAACATGTAAAAAAAAAAGAAAGAGTTTTTGGTAAAGTAATTAAACAATGGTTAAAAGTTACAACTGATTCAAAGAGAAAATTATTTTGTCTTGATTTTGATTTTAATAGATGTTGTTCGTTGCTTCTAGCAAATCCTTGTCTATTTTCTCGAAGAGGTTGGTGCACCCTCCATTCATTCCTCAAGTCTTTCTTCTTCCTTCAGGAAAATAATTCCTAATTATCTTTTCTCTTTTGTATATCTTCCTTTGCTCGTTTCATCTTTCTCTTCTTGGGAATCTGTGGACTTTAAGAGATATTACTATTTCCTTTCATATCTATTTTCAAATTATTCTTATCTCAACTTCAACTCAGGGCCATACCACGGCCACAAGCAAACAGTTCGGATCTGAAATTACAAAGTAAACTTTCAGTGAGATTCAAACTCAGGTCCCTCTTGCTAGAAGATGAAGATTCAATTTAGCTTACCTGATTAACACAAAGTAAGAGTCCAGTTTAGCCTCATACTTACATTGTAAATCAAACTCCTCACTAGAAAATTTTTGTTATTTTTTTAAAATCAATGTGCTGAAAACATGCTCCGAAGTCCCACTAGTAACCACAGGAAATTAGTTGGCCATAGATCTAGCTGTCCTTGAGTTGTACCATGACAGACAAATTAACCAAACAGATGTTCGCTAAATTATAAGATTATTGTGATTTATTTTTTATCAGATGAATTATTAGTTTTTGATCTTACTAGTATCATCTTTCAAATTTAATTTTTAGTCTTGATGAGTCGCAATGAAACAAATTTTAATTGAAAATGTTTGAAAGAAAACAAACTACAGTCTATGACAGTAAACAACACAAATCAGAAATAAATAATAAGTTTTAAGGCAGTCTGTGCAAGTTATTATGAAAAGCAGCTAAAAAATTGAAGGTGAAAAAAAATACTTGTCAAAAATTAATAATGGTCGTAAAATTACTGATGATGTTATTTGCAGCTTGTTTTCTCTCTTGGACTTTCATCCGTTCCGTTCAGGGTTTTATCTTCCAACCCTAAAAACGTAGCATGGGCCCCCAACCCCACCCCAACATTTGTATAGTTGCATTTTTGTATGAGATATATGCATGTACATTCATCTTTTCAGGTGTCTTTGAAAGTATATTTGTGCATGCTTATATATTACTTGTATATCAGCGTCATCAGAAATGATGGCATGTACAAAATATATCGATACACATGACGTTTTATTTACGTGGTTAATAGGGAAGAAATTCTCTGTTAAGTAGGTTACATCCCTTTAGTAACAATATTTATTTAATTGATTTGATGTGTTACAAGCACAAAATAAATATACAATTACACATGGCATATTACTGAAGCAGATAATAGTCTCGTAAAGTTCCTGTTTTTCAAGCCAAGTTCAACCTGACAGACTTGTGGACATATGCATTTGCTTGTCCTACTATTTAATGAGACTAGTTTCTTTGATTTGATGTTCTTTGAGTAATCATAATTGTGCTCAGATTAATTGCCAATTCAAAGGAGGCAGATACTAACATTTTGAAAAATTATTGACATAAAAGGAGGTTCAAGGTGATCTTCATGTTAAGGGCCTGAGGAATAGACTTGGCAAACGTTTGTTCAAACTCTGGCTGCGACAGTTTGTGTTCATTTCGCACTAATACCTTTGGGGAAAACATGAAGCCATCTCTTCCCTCAGCTATGAGTAAAATCATTCAGGATGACAAGAGTGATGCCACTTTGAATGTTTGTCATCCAAAGTCTATATTTCCCCATATCACGAACTGGAACTAATTTGGAGGGTCGTTCTGATAAAGGGAGGTAATCCATATGGTGGCAGGGTTGGCTCTGGTGATTCTTTGAAAGAGGGTGTCAGAATGTGTCTCTCTCGGAGAGGGAACAAAGCACAAACACAACTATTATTTCTGTTCTTCAGGTGGCAGGGATTTTTAAAGTGACTTTTACCTGCTCTCATATTCTATATGTATTTTTTTTATCTCAACTAAAACATTAATCCTTTTGATATAATAATTACATTAAAAAAGCATGAAAAACAAATTGTTGAGGGATGGTTACCATATCTGATGGCATTTAAAACATTATGAGGGTGGGGTCAAAGAACTCAGAAGCTTTTGAGGTAACTTTCATTGACTACTCTTTGAGTTTGAAAAAAAAAAATAAATTAAAAAAAACTGGTTGTATAATGAGAAGAAGTCAGGAAAATGCAGTTTTTTCTTGATATTCCCTGCTGAAATAAGAAAAAGGTGTCTTATTTACCATCAAATACGATAACTGTTCATCCTCATACTTAGTCATTTAATGAGTGCACTTCTTTATTCCTATTTTTTTAATCAATCAATATGCAGACTTTATAAAATTGATCTGGAAAGTTAACATCCTGTTTCCGAATTTTTCTTTTGTGGAAATTTTTTTAGTTCTGTCCATAAGATCTGTCTAAAACTATTGCTGTCAAGTATTTTCAAAATACATTTGCAATGTGAGGTCAGGTAAAAATTGAATTCTCCTCGTTGGTAATTGTGATAATATGGTGGCACTTGTACACATGTTTCCCCCCAACCCCCTTTTCAAAAGTTCACTTTACATCGTTTCACTTTTTTCAAAAAAAGACTTACGTTAGTTCAGATTTCTCCCGCTATCCCGAAATTACCTAAAACTGAAGAGGCAATCATTATTAATTTTTATGCATTCCCAGACCCCAAAAATATTTTCTATGTCTGCCAGCCCCAAGATTTGTTGTCTGGTCTTGGCTGATGTCGAAGGCTTGACACACGGCGCTAAGCTTGACTGCTTAGCCTTGTGCCTTTTTCTATCCGCAATTTCTTCGTAGGCCCTCGGAGAGTTTTGCAAACCTGCCCAAAACCTTAACGAAATTAAAGTAATGATTTTCAGCAATCATTACAAAAATATCATGCAAAGTTATTTTTTGGTCTGGGAATGCTCAAAAAACTTTCCCATAAAAATTATGCTATTTCGGCTTACAAAAGGTCAAGTAAGAAAGCTCTACTTATACGGATATCGAGGTAAATCTATCTGAACAACATGGATGATACTTGTATCAACAATAATGTATACCACAGTATAACAACTGTATATTTTGGTGGATAAGGCAAGATGAGACGAGACCCCAATTTCAATCTGGATTTCGTGGTTTTAGATCACTGTTTAGTCTCTGTACAGGTATTACAGCACAACTCTAATTTTTAATTCTTCAGGTGTCGTTGTTATCTGCCTAAAAATATGGTGAATAAAAATTGTAATATGATTTATTCATGCATGATATGACATATCAATTTAAATCATAATTCTGTTGATAACAATTCAGAGAGTAATATAAATCCTGTAAAGCTGATTGAATAATTATCAAATATATATTTGCTTCTACTATTGCTGAAATAATGATATTATTTAAAAATGAAATCATAGACAGAATTGTAGCAAAGTAATTATTTATGTTGAACCACAAATGATATTGATATTTGTTTCTTAACAAATCATTCAGTAATGATAAATAAGATTTCAAATAATTACACAACATCTTTTTTTGTATGTTGGTGATGAGTTTTATTTTCTAATTGAATATGTCTAAGAATTATATAATTATCTGCTTAAAGTTTGGCTTCGGTGATCAGGACAGTGATATTATGAAATCTACTTATTTCCGATTGGACTGCAGACGATATTGTGCATTTTCAATCACATTAAGAAAGAATGACAACTACATATGAATATCACTTTCTGGTCATTGAAGCAAAGTTTGTCGCGAATAACAGCCATTTTCCACACTTTTTACATGTAAGCAATTAAAAAATACCACTCACTACCCAGGAATGAAATATTCATTTAATATGGATGATAGAATATTTTCTTTCCTGCTTATGCTTTTAACTTTACCTGTAACCTAGTGTAGAGACATTGAGGCATCACAGATGATTTAGAATAGACCACCTTATTCCATCCATCTGTGTCCTTTGTAATTCTCCAAGATTCGTTAGTGCTCAGATCCGTTCACTCTGAGATATTGTTGCCCCACCCCTTCCTTTGTCTGCCTCTCTCTCTCTCTCTCGTTGCTCCCAGGTCTTGCAAGTTGGTTTTTGTAGGCCTATCTGATCTGATGATGCTGAGGTCATCTCATGAGGTCCGATGGTTAGTGACATATTCCGTGAAGGAGAGTCCATAGACTTTCCAGTAGCACCTAATTTCCATGGATTCTCCTCTGAAGTCCATATCTGAGAGGCTGTATTTCGCACACGCATGGAGTGGTTGACATGACAAATGAGCAGATAAGTCTTGTTCAATTCTTCTGTCATTCCAGATATCCTTACATTAGAGAAAAGTTCCTTTGCATATCATCAACAAGGCCAAAATGAGAATTCTATCAATTGAATATCCAAGGATCTCCATATGTTTAGCCCGAGTTTATTCTCTGGAGAGATCACTATCAAGATAGAAGGCCTTCTATTGTCAGTAAATGTGAATGGTACCACAAAATCAATTTCTACCAAATCTAAGACTTCAAATTCAGATTCCGGGCGGTGCATTTGGTCAAAAATTTTTTCATTGAATATTGAACGAAAATAGTTCTGTCAAGAACAATATTATGTCCCACTTTTTTCCATTCCTTATTTCCTGTATGAAGAGTAGAGCCACTTCCTTCTGAAAACCCAGCCTATTTGTCCTGTCCCTGATAAAATGGTGAACAGATTCTCTAAATTTTGTATCTGTTCATCTTTCCTCTTCAAGATATGAATTCTTTGCTACACCTTGCTTGGGGCAGGGGGGGGGGGGGGCTGCTAATTACACTCTTAACCTGAAAGCTGCTAGAGAAGTCTCTTCCCTGATAAGAACCTTACCAGATCCTCCTTAATGAAGAAGAATTTAACCTTTGACACTCTGCATTCTTTTTCAAGGGTGCCAAGATATTGTGCACTTACTAACTAGCCTGTAACTTGTGTGTCTATTAATGTATGACTTAAATTGACATGACAACACAATCACACTATCGTTTGATTTTTGGAGTTGACTACAAAGTGCTAAAGATTAAATTCTAAAATAAACCACATTCTTTTATGCTATTCAAAGTTATTCAAGAAATAAAACATTAGATGCAAATAAATCTTACAATTCGGAAATGAAATTTCTGTTGGTATTGCCATATCAAATAAAATAAACTGAAATTAATGTACTTACAGGAGACATTATAAACATTCACCTTTTTTTGTGAGAGAAAAATCAGAATCAGTGATATTTGAGTTTAGACATTGAATGTATTTATATCATATAAAAATTGAAATATTGAGGTTTTTGATTCTATTTTTATTATAGTGTGTGTATATATATATATATATATATATATATATATATATATATATATATATATATATATATATATATATATGAATTATTTAAAATTTTTATGTCTCCTTTTTACCTTCATTGTAATTCATTAGTTACTTTCCATTGCAACTTTTTGCTCAAACCCATTTCCTTCCTACAGAAAATAAAGAATAAACCTTTGGTGGGATTTGAACTCTCATCTCCCACAGAAAGCTTGCTCTACCAATCAAGCTACCTAGATAAAGTCTAAATAGCACCCTTGAAGCTATCATTCATTCCAATCAGCATTTGTTTACATTTTGGTAGTTTCAATTATCAAATAAAGATGAAGGTGAAAAATAATCATAAAAATTTTGAATAAATTTTTTTATTTTGTAAGGAAATAAACTTCACCAAATTGAGTCTTGGAATTTCTTTATATTTAGTTGGAGATTGATGCTCTCTAAGAGAAGAACGTTGCTGTCAATTTAATAGCATGCATTGATTAAAGAGAATGATATTCTACTGTTCAAAAATATTTTGATGTTTATATTGCATCCAGGTTTGTGATAGAAATAGACTTCTTATGTCATAAAATTTTGATGGTTGAATTTTGAAAAACCTTTAAAATGGTTTTCTCTTGCTATAATTTCTATCGATATGCATATTGTTACGGGGTCTGATGGAAACTTGCAACTGTTTGCTACATCATGTCACAAATAACATTCAACGTAGGTGGTCACCTAAAGCCCAAAAGTTGTAATGGTGCTCTCCAATCTGGAAAAAAATTAGAATACAATGGGGTGGGAGCAAATTTATAGTCTTGCCTGGGGTGCATGCAACTCTTACTTGGATATCAAGTCTCACGTAGGACGCATGAAAGCCTCTTGATAGCCCTGTATTCACGTGTTTTAATAGATGAACCTAATCCTCACCTGATATCACTTCACATTCATTACTTTTTCCCCTTGTGCAGCTGAGATTGCGAATAATTTGAATTTCTCTCTTGTAGCAAAATCTAGAATTGATATTACAGTCTTATTTTATGAATTATGAACTCTGGAACCAGGTTCCTGAATTGACATTGCACTAAATTTAAGCACTTCTCTGTCCAATTATTAACTATTTGAAAATTATGATGGACATGAAAATGAAAGTTGTATCCGTAGATTTTACTTATGGTTTACATTTGGTACCTGGAAAATCCTGACAGACTGAATCTTGTGATTGTTTCTGTTGTCTCTGGTCAAGCAAAGTAACCCTAATGCCACAAATGATTTGCGTCTTCATCGTCGCTCCCGCTCCTGTTTTCAATGACTTTGATGTCTGCTCCAGAATGAGGCTCATTCATTACGCAAGACTATAGCTCAAAAATAGACTTGACACTTCTGCCAAATGAGAAATGGTTGGAGGTGATGCACTATAGAAGGGGGAGTAACTCGAAAGAAAAGAATGAAAATTTATTTCACTTCTACCAGAGCATGTTTGCAAGTTTGGGGTATTTGGGTTTTTGTTTTTTTCTTCTTTAAATTTTCTGACTTTAAATACGAAAATTGTTTTTTTACCTTTTTATGACTCAAGATAAATAATAATCAGAACATTGAATACATTCCCAAATTACATAATTGCAACCGATGCCTTGAAAATTGGATTGTTCACGTTGATTTGTACTAGATACGTCTTGTTGAAAGTAATTTTGTGGCCCAAATATTTGTGATCAGTTTATTAGTTGAAGAAAACTGTACTCCTCTTCAATAAAATGATTTATCATGTATTTTGAAAGCATGAACTAATAAAAATGAAATGAAAAAATCTTGCACTAAGCTTGTATACACTAATTTCCTGTATAAAGTTTGTTTTTTACCAATTTGATTTTCACTTGAAAAAAAATATACAATATGTGAGGGATTAAATTCCTGCCTTTAGTCATATCTAATCTAAATATTTTGTATTACTTTGTTTGGAATAAGGTTTATATTTCAATTTGATGTGTTGATAATTCGACCAGAAATTATGGATCATCAACTAGCTAAGAAGCGTCAGTGAAAGATTTAATACAAGGGAACTAACTCAGGCTTAAGGGGGGGTAACTCGTCTCTTGATATTTTCGAAATTCCCTTTAAATAAAACTTAATTTGCCCGAGTTTGTTCGAAATTCAAGGTGATTCAACATGTGTGAGTTAGAATTTCAGCTATTTTCAAAAATGATTGGATTTGCACTTTCAAATGCTCTGCACATGTCATGGATTGCTTGATAGTTTTTTAAAGCTTTTTAGTTTTCCAGCTTATTCTGGACCTTCGGTCTTCTTTTGTCTAAAGATGCTTTCAATGTTCTTTCTGGGCTTATTATTTTTTTTTTTTTTTCATCCACGCACACGCACACCTCATCTTTTT
Source organism: Thysanoteuthis rhombus (assembly GCA_963457665.1). Lineage (NCBI taxonomy): Eukaryota > Metazoa > Mollusca > Cephalopoda > Oegopsida > Thysanoteuthidae > Thysanoteuthis > Thysanoteuthis major. Next base: position 39,080,544 of record OY735238.1, on the reverse strand, counting down.
AGAAGGATCGTTTCGTTTGTCTTGATTACCACATTTTGAAACTGGCTAAATCAAGTGTGTGGAGCTTTGATTTAATCTATTTTTCTTAACAAGAAGCACGTGAAACATACTACCATATTATCCAAAGAGGACACAATAGGTTGATAATTTTTGTTTTTTTTGACCAAGAAATAGTTCTTCCTAGCTGTTGTCAATTCTTGATTTAAAAACTTTCTGCTTTTTGTATCATCAGAGTTTTGTTGCTAGGTGAAATGTTTCATCTTTTATATATACCAAGTTTTATCTTTTTTCACACAATTTGAACTCTACTTTTCATCTCCGATGTAGTCATGACGTTTTGAACAATTTCATTTCTACGGCCCTCTTCATATGTAAATTGTAGTATCTACAGAGAAAGAGAGTCTTTCATATTGGTCTCTTCATCCGATCTTTGCAAGTTTTCTCTTTCCTCATGGTGGTTTCAATTTACACCTGAAGAGGGCCATAAAAATGAATTGCCTGGAAGTTGTGACTATATCGCAGATGAAGAGAATTCAAAATGTTCAAAGGAAGAAACGTTGATATGTTACTGACTCTGATCTTTTTTCGTTATTTGTTGAGAGATTGTGAAAATTTCCAAGATTGATTGTTCCTCTGAATTCTTTGTTCTAAAATCCATTCATTTCATGTTTTTTCCTCTCATTTTGGTTCTTGTGCTTCCTTTTACAGTTGTTCGATAATTTACGGTCTCTGTGTGTGTGTGTGTGTGTGTGTTGGCTCTTACTGATACTATATATGTGGCAGGGGAGAGGAGAGAAAAAGAAATTGATTAGTTGGACACAGCTAAAACTATGTCTGATTTTTTTTTTTTTTTTTTCTTTTTTCAATTGTTTTTGTTTAAACTGTCTTTTTATAGATCAGTTAAGAAATCTGCCGAACATCCTCTCTTGAATGTTTGCGCTCGTCTTGATCAGGTTTTTGAGAAACTTGGTTTTTCACTTCTTTTTCCTAAAGATATTCAAGATTAGTCTTGTCTCCCTCAGTAACTATTGAATCTGGATGAGAATGAAGACCTACTTATACAACGTCGCAAATGACTAGACCAAAGATTACTGATTTTCATGTGTGACTGTTCGATGATATCTTCATATTTTTTTGATTTCTGTATTTTCCAATTTTGATCCAAATTCTGTCAGTTTTTAAGGTGTGTAGGGACGTTGAATAAAAATTTTCAACTGTATCTAATACTTTTGACTCTCACTGTATTTGTACATGGATTGACGATAACGGAGCAGTAGATTTTGATGTTGATACATAGAAATCTTTTTGAAATGTATTGTATACTTTTAGCTCTCGCTATCTGTTGTTGGAAAACACATTTGTTGAGCTTGGAAAATGTTTCTTTCTCTATGAATTTTCCTTTTGTCTCATGATCTTGTGATAAAACAGAATCATTTACTTGGCATTACAGATAGATTTCTATTCTCCCTCATCCTGATCTTCACTCATCTTGTGAGTGTTTTTATGCCAAAGAGATCAGGCTGGCGTGCTTATTTGAAATGTTGATTATATTTTTAACTCAATTGTCCAGTGGTTACCAACCTTTTCATCATCAAGAACCCATTTTTATCTAAATGAATTTCTCACTGACCCTTCCAGTAATATCTATGTGGACCAAAGGTTGGGAACCTCTTCGCTAATTATTCATACTTAGTTTTTTTTTATTACTTGGTGTCGGTTTTCCTTTGTAAAACATTATTTTAATTTAATTTTGTTTATTTCTAAATACAATGTAAGTAATGTTTTAAATACATTTTGTTTATGATTTTTATTTTCTTAACTGAGCTGTTCCATTTTCAAAATGATCTGTGCACAATTGTACGTCAAATGTATAATTTCTGAAAATTAATGATACATTCCTGAGAATTGAACCTGTGATGAGGTTTTTGAAATCAAATCTTGAATTTCTCTCTTAGTTTGAAAATTATATTCTGAAAATGTTTCGCAATGTTAATAATATCATGATTATTATTATTTTTTTTTTTTGTATCGACGACATTTCTATCATGGGTGTGTCAAGGGTGAGATAGCCTGACAGTGCTCATCCCTATTGAGACAGGTTTGGAATCAGATGTCAGTCTCCGAGAGTGATTGCTAGCCATAGCTAGAGAGCTGTCGGGCCTGCCAATCAACAATAGTTGGGAGGAAGAGGAGAGATGGATTCCTACCTTCTCCAAGGGCATTAGTGCAAAGAGAAAACAATGTGTTGTCAAGAATTTTGAACTTGCTTATTGCAATCTCTAATGTTAATAGTGCACAAAATACAAATCGTATGTACGAATCTAAGAAACAATTTAACTCTTAATTTCATATAAGAAATTTTAACTCTAGCACTAAGGGAAATAACTACAGATCAAAGTTACCTCCCTTCGAATTTCTTTTATTTTTATTCTGTTAAAATAATTTCTAGAAACTTAGTTTCAACCACATTGCATTGTCTATTAGGAACAATATCAAGTGGTTTAGGATGTATTTCTGAAATTTTCTGTTTGACTACATTTGTGCATTAAATGAAAGAAAAAGCATCAGTTAACTGGTAATGTGAACTGCATTATTGAATTTATATATTTAAACTGGCAACTATCATGCAAGAACTTTGTGAGGTTTGCTTTATTTTGCGTTATTTACTATGTGATTGATTTTGATATTACAAAAAAAACAGAGTTTGTTTGAAGAAAATGAAAAATTAATACTGCAATCTAATTTGAATTTGTGTTCATAATTAGAATCCTTGACCGTGAAAATACACAAATTTCGTATTTGAGTAAATTTTATGAATTCTTTTTTTAGGTTGAAGGAATGTCTGCAGCCATGTTGAAATGGTTTCACATGCAGAGTCATGTAACACAAAACACACAAAAATATCCTCTAATTTTTATAGGTGTAGGCACCTATTTACAACTGTTTGTAGACAACTATTGTTAAACACAAAAAATACCAGGAAACCTTTACAAGAATGTGTGCAAAACACATATCATTAGATGCCTGTATATAAGTATATATTAACTCCTACATCTGATATACTCAGTTATTATTGCTGTCAGTTCAGATTCATTGATTTACACCCTATTTTTTTTTCTTAAATGCAACATAGAAAAGAGAAGCAACTCTTCAAAAGAGAGAGATCCATTATCCTTTAAATTTACAGTCAGCTGATATGGTCACCTGAGAATACAGCTAAGCATATCAGCCAATCAGCTGACTGTAATTTTAAAGGACGTAACAGGAGAGTCACTTCTAAAGAGTTATTTCCTTTTTCTATGCTGCATTTTTTTTCCACAAACACAATGTGTACATGTTTGAATTATGATGTACAAACATGTTAATTTTCAAGTTATATATTCCTGTTAATGATGACATGTTCAAATTTATCTTTACATATCCACTGCTAACTTCTCTCTTTACAAAATCTGCATCTTTTTCTTTATGCCCATCTTTTTTTTTTTATCAATGAAAGTACAACATGTGCTGCAACCCATAGACATGATCCATACAAGATCTGTCTCTACATAAAAACAAATGTTCCACATCGTGCCTTCGTTCCAAAGTTCTTTAGCCAACCTGATTCTATTCTGGTAAAGTTTCTCTTCACTTTCAGTGCCGCCTGGTCTACTTTTTTTCGGTTGAAACGTTAAGTTCTAAGCACAATGCCAACCAGGAGAGAAAGGTATGTCCAGAAATGCTAGTGTAGTAGATAAGACATTTTATACTTATTATTACTACTTTCACATTCATTTTGACATCATTTTTATCATTACATCCGTTTACTTTTGGAAGAAAAGTGTTATGAAAAAAAGGAATTGCAGTTTTGCGGAAACAAATTATTGAAGACAAATACCGCAAAATGATTTTTTTTTTTATTAAGTAGTGATAAATTTTTGAGAAAAAAAAATCATACGAATGCAATTTTTCCTGTAATTAAAGATTTTTAATATAGAAATATTTTATTTGTAAATTCTAAGTTTTTGAAAGGAATGTATTTTGGTTTTAGCATCCGGAATGTCCCAAACAAATTCCAGACATGGTTATCCCTCTTGGTAATTAAGGTAAGGGAGATAATTAAGTCTGAAATTTGTTATGGGATGTTTCAGGTGCTAAAACAGAATACCCTCAAAAAATAATAGAACATTTTTCTAAAATGATTTTTGTAAATTATCAAGTTTTTAAATTCAATGACTGCGTTCGTTTTCCGTCTTGATGTGAACAAAAGCATGTTGTGCGTGCGTGCATGCTTTCTCCATCTTTGCCTTTTGTTCCCTACCTGATGCTCGGCACTTACGAAGAAGTCCGAAATATGTGCATTGGAGTATCCACATTTCTCATTATTGGTGTGACATGGAATACAAGGCATATATATGTGTATATATAAGCATGCACTAACACCTTTTCGATCATCCATTTGACCTGGGAGAGCCATGCGTTACCCTCACGCTAAATGTTGCATTATATACACCTCCACAGTCGTGCACTTGCTAAACACAACACTTCAAAAACTGAAGCAGTTTTTTTGTACTCGCATAGAATTGTAGGGGACAAATACTCAGACATCTCTTAATGTCTTGAGAATTTGGGGGTTTTTTCTGAAAAAAAAAAATTATGATATTTGAAGAAAACAATTCGTATTATTCCAAATTTATCCTACTATCAAAAAAAAAAAAACCTACCCTGCAGGTGGGATTTACTGCTATTTTAGTACAAATAAATTTTCTTTGAATAATATATAAACTTAGTACTAATTGAATAAGTACAATTAAAAGTTCTAGCATTCAAAACATTTTCTCTAATCGATTCCAATCCAATGAAATTAGCATTGTGTTACATCTGATTTCTTTTCCAATGTTATCGTAAGTCTTTCCATCTCTGCAATATAAGCATATGTGGTACAGATATTTTTCCTTCTTTCCATATTTGCTATGGGCAGAATTTATTCGACACAGATTCTAATTTTCAATTTCAGAAAAATTTGCACTAAATTCAATTTAGTTTCATACTAAATGAAAAATGGTATCATATTATAATTCGTACTAAATGAGATTTGCATTATTCAAATTCGTGCTAATTGAGGTTTGGCTGTATCTTTGAAAAGTTAATTCTTTCTACTTTGGTCAAAATCAGTGATTTTCTTTCTAGATGAAGATGTTATACTCTAGACGTTCTGTTGATCCATTACCTTGCACCATTATTCATACAACACAACCGCATTATCACAAATGGCATTTGATGATTTCCTGCTTCTGTAGAGAGAAAAGGCTTAGCTGCTGCCACCATCATAGTAAAATTAGTTTTTATTCAAAGAGTTGTTTTTCTATTTTTTTCTTCTTCTTCATTCTTTTTTGGAAAGAAATGTTTAGTTTCCATTTCTTCTCCAAATAAATAAGGAAAAACCTGCATGAAAGTGTTGTGATGGTTTCGAGGCCTCTAAGGAGGTTTTCATTTTAAGTTTTCATCCTGACATTACTTTTTCGGATTTATTCTACGTAAATCATTTCAGACTATTATCTTCATCCTGGTTGTTGTTTTCTTACACATTCCAACTAAAAACTTTAAAGAAAGAGTTGCTGATAACAAGATGGCCTGATAAAAGACCCCACCCAGACTTGGATTCTCTTTGAGGGGAAGAAAGAAAAATTTACATACAGTTTTGAGAAAGGTCATCAGGATCCAGAGAGTTTTTTGGAGGATTAACACAGAATTATGGCTGATCCATTCTACGGCCTTCTTCAAGTGTGCTATCATAATGTGAAGGTGGTAAACAGATTTTTTTTTTCAAAATCCAGTCTAACGAGGAAAGGAAAGTGAAGGAAAAAAAACCCCAAATCCCACATCTTGAGCTTTGCTACTTTTGAACAAAAAATTTTGCTTACGACCATCACATGAGGATAGTATGCATGAAGAAGGCTGTAGAATGGATTATCGGTAACATCATGTTAACAACTCTAACAAGAAGTTCAGTCATCTGAAAAACTTTGGAAAAACAGTGAATAACACTTACTTCTAGCTGTTTGAGGATCAAACATCTTTTTTTGTTTTAAGTCTCCCTAGTTAGGTGGTTGGCATGATTTATTTATATCCTCCATAGTGAATCGGATTGTTTTTGTTGTTTGTTTTCTCCACTCGTCTACATCTGTGTGGATGTGCGTGCGTGTGTGTGAAATCGTAGCTGTTAGTTTAAATTGTAACAATTTTGTATTTATTTTTGCAATATGGAATGTCGAGACATTTGGCACTCTCTGACTTATTTAGACTAACATCATCTTTTGATTAATTTTGTTTTTTTATTTGTACAATATTTTGAGCTGTATGACCTTTGATCATCCCTCCAGGAATGAATGATTCAAAAACATTAAGTATGAAAGTTTTTTTTAACCTTGTGGGTCAAATTTCATCCCACTTATGAAACGTTGGTATATCTGCATGGTGGTGGGTCATTTTTAATACCACCTTTTTATCTTTATATATTTAAGAGCACAAAGGTTTATATTCTGTCCCACCATTTTGTTTAGTATCCAGGATGATCAACAGATGGCAGAGTAGTTCAAAGTGAAAGGAAGGGAAAAAGATTTCCTTTTTTTTTTCTGTTGGTTTCTTCATTTCTCTGTCCTTAATACATAATGAAAGTGAAATAAAATCTGTATTTCATTGATGAAAACATCTGCCATCCACCATTTGAAACAGTGGAATCTTCCATTTGGACAAGTTCAGTCAAACTTTGATTAAACCTCAGATGAAATTAATGAGACGTAAATATTCATTTACACCTTATTATAGACATTTGATTCCACATCGTTCATCTCAAACCAACATTTACACTCACGCTTTGAACAAGCTTTATTCCGGAATACTCCTTCCCCGCTTATCAAGATGCACTTCCCTCTCTTTCTCTGTTTCTCTCTCTCTCTCTCTCTGTCATCTTTATTCTTTCATCCTTCACTCTTCCCTCTACCTGACTTTCTGTCCCGTAGCCATCAATAATCAGGCTCAACTGGTTTAGGATGCAATTTGCTTGCACACCTCCTTGGGGTTTTTTTCTTTTTCATGTTTTTTTTTTATTATTATTATTATTCTAATGATTTTTTTCTTATTTCAGGTTCTCATTTATTTATAGAAAAGTTTTATTATAATTGAAATATTATTTACTAAATGCCAAATTGGATGTTTTATTCATATACTGGCAAACCCCTCTTCAACTGATTTGATTTTTACTCTAGAAAGACATTCATGTTGGAATCATTGAGAATAATTTTGACTAATCCCTGTCATTTCAGATCAAGGTAACTGATAGATTACATACGGAACTGGGAATTGTTAGTTTTCCAAATTACAGTTACCTGAAAATTGTTCAGATAGCATATAGCGGGGTTTGCTTGTATATGTATATGTATGTACGTGTGTTCTAATATCTAGTATTTCTATCTATGTGTTGATTGGCCCTGTATAAATGAATGTACATTTTCAGGCTTATGTATACATATCCATAGAGACTTATGATACAAAGATTGCATCCATTCTCATAAACTTGACTGAAGGAAAAAAGAAGAATGTTTCACTCATTTTCATGTTTAGTTTTCACTTATTCCGCATTTTTTTTTATTTCTTTGTTTTTTTCTATCTACAAACTTTCGTTCAGACAATCACATCTCTTTTTACCTTTTTCAATGTTGTCAACACGTTTCAGCAGATCCATTCTTCTGCCCTCAACAATGGTATAAATTGAAAAGAGTGGCAAACCTTTTTTCTCACATGAAGAAACTAGAATTTTTTTTTTTTTCATCCCGCATCGTTGATAAAACTCCTAATGAAAGCTAGAGATTGGATCGTCTGAAACATTGTGTTGACGACATCTAAGATAGGATGAAGAGATTTAATCGTCTAAACTAAAGTTTATATGTTGAGGAATCATCTGATAGACAATACATTTTCCTCGTCTATTGTGATTTTTTTTTGTAGGTTTATTTGTTTATTTTTTGGATTAGCCATCAATTTTGATTTCCTTGTTGGTTTGTTTTTTTCTTTCAAAGGTGTTTTATATTTTTAATTCAATTTCTCTTAAGTCTTTTTTTGAATTAGAAAAAAAATATCAAACTTGCACCGTCTGTTTTGAAATGTCTGTAAAAATACAATGCATGAACATCTTTCTTTCTCTCTCACTTGTTTAAAATTTCTCTTTTGGCCAAGATCTTTATCTGACTTCAATTTCCCTCTTCGTTGCTCTTGGTTTGCTTTCAAAGCTTTCTTTCCTGCATTTTCTCACCTCTTAAGAAACTTGATTTCAAAGCTTGCTTTATGCATTATAGAGAATTATTTGATTATCCTGTTTTTCATGTCATGACATCTGTTTTCTATCTGTCATGATCTGCTTTGAAAAAGAAGCATCTTTTTCTTATCTCTCTGAAAACTCTACTTTGAAGCTTTTTTCCTGCATTATAGTGAATTATTTGATTATCTTCTGTTTCTCATCTAATATGACCAGTTTCGAAGAAGAAATATCTTTTCTTATCTCTTAGAAAACTGTGAAGCTTTAATCCTGCATTGTAGAAATTTTGATTTGATTATCTTCTGTTTCTCTTGTTTCATGCTTTGTGAAAGGAACATCTTTTTCTTACTTGAGAAAATCCTTGAATGTCCTGAAGTCATTTTAGGGGACTTCTGCCTCTGCTATCTATATATAATATTTCATCATTAAGAACGGGATTAAACCCCCAAGGTTTATTCCAGACCTGAAAGTATTAAACAGTTGGCACTGTAGTAGTGTTCACTCCAAATGCCTCATTGGCATTATCAGCAGCTTGAGCAGCATTATCCAAAGTTGAAACCATATTTGAAGATTAGTCTGACTTTTTGAATAGACAGTTGCTGTTTTGAGCTGAAAAAAGCCTCTAATCGTTATCCATGTTCAATCCATAAAAAATGCTGTGACATTTTTTAATCTTTCACCATTAGCTACATTCTTTATAGTGTAAAAAACAAAATTTCATATCTAACAACCTAATTCAATAGAATTCATGATGTGATTTTGATGGAAAAATCTTCTGGCCACAACTTTTCCTCTCTTAATGCACACTGCATCTACAAATCAATATATCAAGAACTTGATTAGATATAATGGCTGATTTAAACCAAAATAGAAGTCAAGTTTTCAGACAGATTATATATATTGTAAATTATCAGATACTCTATTGCAGTGTGTCATTTAGTATGATTTATCCCATTTATCTCATTGCAAAATACAATAATGGTCGGTTGTAATATTCGAATTGAAAACACTCATACTGGATTTGCATATTGCATAGTTAATTTTTAAAGTGAATATTACCCCTCCTTCCTTAGTGTGTAAAATGCACACACAGATTTGCATATGTAAATCAGCCTCTATACAAAGTCCGTCTGGAAAGTATTCAGTTGTCTGGAAAATCATCTTTTAGGATTACCATCAGCTGTCTCGTTGTATTCTCCTTGATTTGAAATCTTGTCTCTTTCAATGGCAAAAAGACAGAAGTTGCAGGGAGCCGAATCTGGAACAATGGGGTACTGACCAACTAAGCCATTTTATGTTTTACCAAAAAACCCTCTATGCACATTCTCTCTACTACTTGCATGTTTATCATAAATGCAACAGTCACACTACACAGGATTCTCTCAATTGCCTCTCACATCTAACTGAATAACCCCACAGGAGAGTGTCCTTTCACACATGCACAGTTGGTTGATTTTGTTGCCAAGTTACATCAGGGGCAATGCAACTGGTTCTTGAATTATTCAAAATGGCTGGATACTTTCCAGACATCAATTATCTAATTGCTTAACATCTTTTTTTTTTTCCTCCTATAAATGCATTTATATCTTTCCTTTCTTATTCCTGCTTTGACAATATGCAGTGAATTGCAAAAAATCTTAAGTTTCAATTTTTCTCATATCTCCAAAACACATAGAATTTCTATTAATAAAATTAAGAAACATCATTTTCTATAAGAACAAAAAATTTAGTAAAATATATTTTTATGGCAGGCCTTTAAAAAAGAAGAAAATTTCTCCTTTATTTCACAAGGATGATGTATAGTGGCATAACAGTTACAGGCAGGGGAGATGGAATCTGTGGACAGAGTTTGAGTTTTACTTTCACTTTGCAGTAATGCCTTTCAGAAAGGTATGAATCCACTCCATCACCCCAAGCTATGGGTAAATAGCAAAGCAGTTGGAACTCTCTTACTCTGTGAGGCAGGGGTAGGGTGAACTACAACTTCACACTTGTCATTGTTGGTCCCAAACTCAAATAGAGGAGTGGACATGGGACTATCCAAGCTGAAGTAGTTTAACCAGGTTTCCCTGTGGCAGGAAGGCTGTTTGTTTGATTTCCATTGGCACTTATTCTTTATTACCAATCCACACCTTTTTGCCTCCTGTCGTAGATTTATGGCTAGAGTTGGATTGTGATAAAAATCAACTAAAAATTGAGATGACGGTGAATAGTAGTCAAAAGCTGATAATGAGCTCTCATCTGTAACCAATATGACTCTCATAGCCTGTCGATTGCGGAGTGTTTAGTTGAGAAATAAATTTTTCTCTTTTCTTCTTTCTTATTGTCTCAAATTTATGGCGTCTGCCAGGGTCTTAACATAGCAACTACACCATTCTCCATTGATCCACGTTCATTACCCGTTTCCTGGCTTGGTAGAATGGCAAATTGATATGACCCAGGTCCTGTGTAATTGTTGTTTTGCCAATATAATGAGTATTGGCTACATTTCCACCCAAACTTCTTCAGGTCAGATTCAGCATAAATAAGTTCTATCTTTGTTTCAAAACCATTTTGGATATCACTCAATGATCAATATTGGACCTTCTCTTATGATTAAAACTCAGATTATTTTTTGTTTTCAATTCAGAATTCATCTAAAGTTTATCTAAATGAAGAAAAAAAAAATGAAATTGTTTTCAAGTTATGAGAAGAATTAAAACTTTGGGGAAACCTCACCTTTTAATTTTCCTTATTTTCCCTGCAATTTTTTTGTTTAATTTGCTGTGAGATGAAGTGAAGAATTTTGTCTCCCAATATTTTCAGTGGCTTTCGCAACTTTCGCAACTTGTGTGTGTTACCCTGCTAATAGGACCCAATGTGGTTTGTATCGTCCATGTTGTCCCTGTCGTCTATCTGTTTGTCAGTCTTTCTATGTCTTTCATTATTTCTATTGTCCTTTATTTTTTCCTGCTTCAAACACTTGCTGGCTTCTCGTGCTGTCTTCACTATTGCAGCTTCTGGTTGATTTTTCCTGCTTTTGTTTTCTGTAGTTTTTCTTCAAAACACGCAGGCAAAGTATTCATGTTCTACCAACTTCTCTTCACTCTCTTCCAACAAAAAAAACATTTCGGCTCTTGGCAATTGTCATAAAGTGATTGGTTGATGACTAGGTGTAAGTCAAACCACTACGTGCAATCCAGATTATATACATAGACCTATTACTATACACTCACATCTTCAGTTTGCTGTTATACACTGCTTGAAATAAACCTGTTTTCCAGTTGTGTCATAAAGGTGATCAGTTCAAAAATCAAGCACTGCATCAATTTGATGAAATTGAACAAAATGGCTACTGAATCATTTCATAGGCTGAGGTTCCTGATGGAGAATGCATGTCACGCGTGTTTCAGTTGCTCAAGTGATTGATCTATGGCTCAGTTTTGGAACCAAAAATTTTAGAGAAACATCAGAAAAACATGTCAACTTGAAGCAATGCATAACAGCAAACTGTAGACGCTTGCAGATTGGAAATTTCATGAGTTGTTTATGCTTGTCCTTTGGTCAATGTATTCCACTACGTTCGGGCTTGTATACTGTGGTTCAACACACATAAGCCTATTCCAATTATTTAGCTACACCTCAGAAATATAGTTGAAGGAAATGATATGGACACATTAGGATTTTGTTTTTTCATCTTAATTTCAATTACTTTTTGTCACAACTTTTCAGACTTTGTCATTCAACAGCTGTCAGTAATATGGATTGGAAATAGAGAACAGGTCTCCTGCGGAAGCCTGTCTTAGAAAAAGAATGAATTCAATCATTTGAAAAATTTCTTTGTATTATAATGATTCTTCTCAAAATTATAGACAGCTTATTTTTGTTTTTGTTCGTTTGTTACTGATCAATTTTCCTTTCGTTGTTTTCAGTGAGTTGCCGTTTTAAATTTTTAATGCAAGATCAAATTTCTCTTTTTTTTTCTTTTTTTTTCTTTTTTTTTTCAATTTCTTGCCATTTTGTAGTCTGGACCTTCTTTCTTTCTCGTCTTGTTCATTGAATATTCTTTCAATTCTTCCCTATGTTGGATCTAGTCTTATTTAAAGATGCAGACTTGATTGTTCTTTGTAATTATGATTTGTTCTTTTGTTGGCGTTCACTCCAACATGTTTCACAGATGGGGGTGGGAGGACTCCCCTCCCCCAATATCAATTGGATATTCAAATCCAAAGAAATTTTTAATGAATCTGATTGCTGTTATCATTTTTTTTTTTTTTCTTGTTTTTTCCAGTTTGGATTTGTAAGAATTCATTTTAGAGTTTCCTCAATGTCTGTTTCATTTTTTGTTGATCTACCATTCAAAAAAGATCATTTCCATAGAAATTATTGGTGTTCATTCTCTAAGGTTTTTGCTTTTCAATGTTTCTATTCTTCATCTTCATTCATTGATGTTCTCATGATTTGACTAGCAGTTCCCTGGAAATTCCACGGTTTCAGAAAGTTTAACATGATGATTAAATATTAATTTTGTCTGTCACTCCATCTATATCTTCTTATCTTACATCATTTTCTACAAATAATTATTTCTTCTTTCGTAATCCTTTGTGTGACGTGGGAGATATTTATGCTTATAACAATATGTTTTAATGTAGAAAAGGAAAAACTATATCTACTATTTTAATGGATTCAATTCTTTTTAAACTCTGAAAGGATCACATAAAGAGTTTTGAAGCCATCTTTATTTGTTCATGTGTACAGTTCTTCATTCTATTTTTTCTAATTTTTTAACACTTTTCTTTTGTGTATTGTCTGAAGGCTTTTTTTGTTTTGTTTTTTGCCATTCTTTTTATCTTTTTATCTTTGTGCTTTGCTAGCTTTGCTTCAAGGTAAGAACATATCATAATCTATATGAGTGGTTCCCAAACTATATCCTTTCTCCTAATCTTGCATACCTTATGGGGAGCCACAGCACACTCTTTAGGAATCACTGATCTTCACTATTATTCTGCTTGTTACACTTTGAAGTGAGTGCGCCACCCTCATACCGCTACCCAATACAACTCCCCCTCCCCACCTCCTGACAGCGACATGCCACATTCAGGTGGTTAGTGTCATTTTCTTACACACACAACTGCCATGGCCCTGTGCCTCCATTGCAAAGTGTGAATAGAGCCAGCGTTACAGCCCTGCATTGGTTCCCTCGTTTCTTTAATCCTTTCTCTTATCCCTCTTCTGAGACAACTCCTAGGAGAGTATATATCGCTGGTGATGAAGTCCTGAATTCCTTTGCATCCATCAGCTTGGTGATCCTTACAAGTTTCAAGTCTGTCTTCTCCCTTAGGTATAAAATTATGTTTAAACTAAAATATACATACAGGCATAAATACAAATGGACACATATCCAAGCACACATTTAATCTGACAGGATGCAAGTGCTTTGGTACCAGTATGCCTTTAAAATTTGAAATGTGATACATTATTGATTATATCTGCTCACATTGCTTTGATAAGTTTACATATGTCTTGTTCTCTGCTTCATTTGTGGAAAACAACTTCATTTTCCCTCTTAGTTTGTAATTCAGAGATTCTACTGGACTAAGCATACTTACAAAAAAGACCAAACCCTTTTTTTTTTTTCTTTTTTTCTCAATTTGGGTAACTAAAACTCAATACTGTCCAATTTCGTCTTGCTGGGGGTTGGAGGGGGCTATACTATTGCTTCTAGAGATTTTTGCCCTTTTTTTTTTTGCTTTACATGTTTTTTTTCTTCTTCCTTTGTCATCTGTAAGAGCGTCTTATCATTTTTAAGACTTTATTTCCATCGTTTTATTTGCTTTCATTTCCATCATGTAGAAACCTCTTTCTGAATCATTTTATTATTGTATCCACCAGAATCTTATTTTTTCTTGTTATAAAAGTTGAAATCCTTTTTTTTTTTTTGCATTTTGAACCATTTACACTTTTGAAAAAATTTGATTCTATAAATAGATGTATAAATTCATTTTTCATTCATTGTTTGTTTTGTTCTTTTTACTCACTTTTTTCATTCGATTAGGTCAGTAGTACTCAGCCCCAGGGCACATTCGATCCCATATTCCCTCTATTCCTCCCCTATTTTAAATTGACCCTAGTAATTTTTTCCATACATTCCTTCCCTGGCTGAAATTCTTCTTGGAGAAATTCCTCCCCTGGGAGCTAAATGCCTCTAATTTGACAATCATTGCTTTTGGTGGTAATAAGTCAACCCCCTTCAACAATTTTTGAAAAGATCTTTTTTTGATAGTCTTTCTTTTTTTTTTTTTTTTTTTTTTTTTCTTCCCCTTCCTTTTACTTCCAAATTTCATTTTGCTTAATTTTGCCAAAATCTTCTTGAAGTACATTTTAGAGAAATCCATTTTAAATATGATATCTATTAATCTAATTTAGACATCATTTGATTTTTCTTTCACCATCAAAAATAGTTTTGTTTTCTGTTTTCAGTCTGGAATTTTTTTTCCTTGCATTTTTTATGATTTTTACTCTCTTCGATGATAACTATTTTCTTCACCAATTCTTCATTTCATCATTTTAGCAATATTCATTATATTCTGTTGCCCGTTCTGGTCTGTCTCACTTCCTTTATTATTCTGCTTATTTGTATGTACACCATTATGCTATCAAGTGAGAGTGTAGCTCTCACACTCTATCCTGAACAACATGACTCTCTTTCACCCTCTGCTCACCGCAAACGGGCCAACTGCACAGCACACAACTGCTACAGCCTTAGGCCCACACTGCCAATCACAAATGGAGCAAAAGCTAAAACCTAGTACCGGTTCCATGCTCATTTCATCCTTTCTCTTCTTCCTCCCCATTCACCTTTCTCTTGCAATGTTATGAACAAGGATAAGAATGAAGGGAGTGCTTATGCTCAAATGGAAGCGAAAGGGAACCAACCTCCACTATAACTGTCATCCATTCTATATGCCTCTCTCACAAGTCTGAAAGCTTAAAACTAAATTATAGTAATTGTAAATCACTGGAATATAGACTGCAAAAATAAGCAATAATAAAAAAAAAAAGAATTAAAAAAATAAAACCAGGTATATTAGTTTCATCTGCCTTTGCATGTTATATAGTTAATGTAGATGCATTCTCTAGCTAATGAATTACTTGAACAAAATTGCATACTTGAATTGCAGAAATATATATATATATATATGTGAGAGTAATGATGATATGTTAGTTGTCAAAACCTGTGGAAATTCCACGGCTCCATCTAGTTTTCATTGTTTCTCTTCTTCTTTCTATCTCTTATTGCTCTTTACTTCTTTAATCTTCCTTAACTTTGTAATCATCATGTTTACTACCTTAGTCCCATTATAATTGTTACATTTAATGTATAGGATTTGTATGCAAGTGTAACAACTATTATGGGACAGGTGGTATATTTCTTCTTTTTTTTTTTCTTTTTTTTTTGATAACCGATTTCACTATTTCTGTCCTTGTTCACCTGTTTTTTGTCTTCTGATTTTGATCTTATCTCTTATATAATCTTTAATGCCAATTCATGTCTGTTCTCTCTACACTTGATTCATACCGACTAGTGTCTCCTTGTCCTTGTTGTTATAGTCATGTTTTGCCCATTGAATCCTCCACACTTCTCCAGGTGTCTGTCTTGGTAGTTAATCTTCTGGAAATATCAGGATAATTGGGGTCCTTTATTCAGTCCTCTAGGGTAGATTGTTCCAGAAGATGTTTTGCATTGGTTGATTCTTGCTTGTTGATCCATCTTAACCCAAGAATCGAGCTAGTGACTGCCAGGCAGGTTCCTTGATGAGCATAACCAATACTTTCTGTTGGAAATTACTGACTATGACAGATACCTGATGGAGGCTAGGGAATATAATGGTAGAAACCTGACTATAATAACAACAATGATTGGAGAAGACTGGTCCTAGTAAGGCTGTGTGTATGAAGAAAATCCCTTATTTCAGAAAGTCAAAAAAAAAAAAAAAGTTTTGTCTGTTTTATCATTTTTAATTGTTTTTTTTCTTTCTTTCTTTTGTTTCCTTCAGGGGCAAGAAGGACAAGAAGAAGTCCATATTTTGAAGACAGTTGGAATCCAGAGGAGAATATTGACTGCTCAGAGGTGACCAGTGCAGTCAACCCTACCACAGAAGTACCAACAAGATCATCTTTATCAACAATCACAATAACTACAGCCCCTTTACCACAACACCAAGAAATAATCCGACTCTGACCACAAATATCACATTTAGTACTGCCTTTATGAAACAATCATCCATGATCTAATATCAACAACCTTTGAGCTGTATTATCATATAAGCAGGCTCCAGAGGTCAGTCATATTGTCGTGGATGATCTCAGTTAAAACTAAAGACAGTAAAATTTTAGAAACTAAGTTGTGACCACAGCTATCACATTCAGTACTGCCTTTATGAAACAGTCATCCATGATGTAACATCAACAACCTTTGACCTGTGTTTTCATGAAAACAGGTTCCAGAGGTCAGTAGTATTGTTGTGGATGATCTCTGTTAACCTTAAGGACAGAAAAATTCTAGGAAGTAAGTCGAAGAAGAGGAGGAGATGAAAACTAATATGTGTATGTGAAAGACTAAAAATGACTTGACAAGGAAAATGAAATTGAAGGCTTCAGGTTCAATTGTTGAGCCATATTTTGAAAAGACTTTTAAATTGCTTTTGGAAACCCTTTTTCACATTGTAAAAACAACTAACAAAAAAAACTAACACAGCCTCAATTCAAATACACTATCATTTCTAGGCACGTTTGAGGAACAGGCTCAGTAATTTGGGTCTGAATTATGTTAGGAAGAATGTTTTAATCATTGTATCATTGTCACACTGATCTCCTGGCCTGTGTTGTTTGTGTTTCACGTTTTGGGCGCAGAAGAATCGGAGGGTACACAGCCTAAACATAGATGAGGAAATTAGTCTGACTAAACCCCTTGCAATGATTAGGTTCGGTAGTTTTTTTAGAATTTAGTTGGCCTGTATTTAAATTGCTGATATTAGTGAGAGGATAAATGTTATCAAAAACCAATCTGATATCTCCATGGAATTTTCAAATGTATAAATGATAATTTTACAAATACTTAAACTGTTGATCTGCAAGATAAAATCTTTTTGTATGATTTGGGAAAGAACCCTTAGAAACGGACTTAGTGTGAATTTAAGAAAAGGAGTATAAAATAGAGCAATAGCAGTACTAATTGAAAATAAAGGGTTTATGAATGAAAGATGCAATATACAACCAAAAATAGGTGTTGGTTGGTGGGAGTCGGCTTCGTTGTTGTGGGTAGGGGTCAGGGCCACCTTACGTGAAACCAATTAAAGAAAAAAAATTTTTTTCATTTTTCATTGTCGGACTATTCAAAAAGCTCTTTTTTCTTTCCTCACCCAGAATATCTCCTATCCCACCCCTTTCTCTATTATAGATCTAAACCTAAAATCCCCACCCAAAGTTCGAATCATCTTTATTCTCTTCATATCTTCCCAGGCCTCGTGGTTTTGAAGTTTCAGGGTCTTGCTCTATTTCTTATAGAGCCAACATTTTTATTTTATTCTTGTACTTTAACTAAGTTAAAACTTGTATTTTTTTCAACTCAAATTTCTCTCCTATCATTATGCTGTCGCCCTTATTTAGTGGTTATTGGTAATACTACTGTACTAGGTATTACTACTGTCATTATAACAACTGCTACTATTATATGTTAAGTAACTGGCATTTGTGGTAATCCTTAAATTTGGAGATATACTTAGAAAAATAATATAATGTTTTGCATTTTTAGAATCCTGTGTGTGAGTTAAGTTCTTTATCATATTTATCTATCTATATATATATATATATATATATATATATATATATATAACTTACAAAATTGCAAGAATTAAAGCTACAAAGAAAACAATGTACCACCTCAGCATCCTCATCTGTTTGTAATTCTCTCTCTTTTTCAAAGATGATTATACCCTTGTCCATTACTAGATAAAAGCCCTGACTCACATCAATCACAATAAACGGAAATCTTATGAAGTTAACCATAGAACTGCCATGATGGAAATTTCCATTATTCACAGTTAGAAAAAAAAAATTTTAAGGCAGACAAAAAAAGAGGAGAGAGAGACTGAGAGATTTACAAACTTTTTCGCATGTCCATCTGTTTTTGTCTGCAAGAGGCCAACAGTTGTGATACGGTATGAAATTTTTCTTAAAAATTACCACCCCACCACCACCATCATTATTATTATTATTATTATTATTTGTACTCGTTGAGTTTTCACCCCATTTGTGACTGGTGGTTTTCACTAGGGATCAAGTGACAACAAGTCTCCTCATCATGCCAGGACTCAGTATTCTAGCTGATTTTAGTAGTGCTGTCGTCTGGATGGTCTCATCTCTTCCTTGGATTTTCAGTTCCTTCATCCTCTGCTAGGCTCTTCATTATTATTGCTATTATTCATGCATTTGCATATTCACGCCAGATATTTGGTGGTCATCGCTGAAGGCATAGTGACAGCTTCCCTCAATTCTCCAGCACCTTTCTCAGTATCCTCACAGACCAGCAATGCGGTGGTCTGTACTATCTCGACCCTCTAATACTTCTAATCTTTATTAGTATTTTGAACATTAGCTTGTATGCAATCATTTATGGACGTCAACTCCATACATCATATCTTCTGTATGAGACTGTGTATCCAATCCTTAAAAGGCACCCCCCCTCCTTAGGGATGAAAATAACGACCGATCAATAATTAGTGTGAAATCGATCAACTACATTAGCAAAACTAAAAGAAACATTACCTCTATCACATGATAGTTTTGTTACATTTATATATAAAATAAAGTATGCAAATGTAAAAACTATTATGGGACAGAGTTGGTACCTTGATTTTTATACCACCTCTTTTGTTCAGATAACATTGAATAAATATAAATAAGCATGATTATTCTTTACTTAAGACCAACAGGAAATGATTATACTTATTTATTTATCCCTATTTTGTTTTTATACACTACCTCTGTCCCATAATAGGTGTTACATTTCCATATGCTTTTCATACAATAAAAGTAATAACTATTATGGGACAGGTAGTAGTTCATTTTTCTTTCATTCTTTTTTTTTCCTTTTTTTTTTTTCTTGCATGTTTACTTGCCTTTTGTCATATTTCGCATTTGAGCATGAGTTGTCTCCCTTGCATTTTTTTTATTTTTGGTACCCAAAACAAGAAGATATCTCTGTTGTTGGGTTGAAAAATATAGGGACAGGAAAGAGAGAGAGGAAGCAGTATTGTGCATAGGTGTCTGCTGTGGTAGGGGAGCAAACAGGGCATCTGTCCCTCCCTGGACAAGTAACAGTGGGAACATATCCTTTTTTGTCCCCCTTCCTCTCCCACTGGAAAAGTGGCAGTAGTCGCAGTTGATTCAGATAAGATCAGAACAATTAATTACCACACATATTTGTACCAACCCATTACTTAAGAACCAACAAATTAAATCCTTTATTAAGCATTATCAATTTCATTTGACTCCTATTCTCTTCCTGTAATAGTAACTCATCACAATTACTCAAACCATCAACAGCAGTGAGTAAACAGGGTGAATGGGAAAATGAAGAATAAAACTCTACATCAATAAAATCCTATACTAGATATTCTATTTGATTAAATTCATAATATAATAAGAGATGCTTGGATATTCAAAATGGCTGCCACTTATATATGACTGACTGAAACACCAGAATTTCCAGTTTTGGAGGTTATACTAAAATGAATTTCTTGTTGCTAAATCTCACAAGAGAGAAAAAACTTGAATTAGAAAATGAACTTTTCGTTGTCGTGTTGTGGATCTGACCAGAAAACAGCTTTGAAATAAAATCTAGTATCATTCTCACTTTCTGTATATTAGAAGTATCTTCGACTTATAGATTAGAATGCTTTCCAGTATCTCTCAAAATGTCTGAAAGGGTTGGTAATAATAGTTTGTAATTAGTGTTAATTAGTAGTCTACTTCCTCTCTGTCTCAGTCCTTTCTCCCATCATTATTCTGTAAAATATTACATTCTTTTCTTTAACTTAACATTTAATATTTTCGTCCTTCCCTCCTTAACAAAAAAAATCATATTATGAAAAAGAATACTCAATGACAACTTAAATTTTGGTAAAGTTTTCCAAAAATAAAAAGAATTTATTATTATTTTTTTTGTTTATTTTTTGTTTTTATTTGTTTTTATTTTCATTTATCTTTTGCTTTTCAAACGCTTATCTTTTGTAAGTTATAAACGCTTAGTCTATTCCTGTAGACTCCTTTGTAAAGCATAGGGCTGCTACCTCTCTGCTTCACTTTTAGTACAGGATGGAGTTGCTTGCCCCATACTGAACCCTCCTCCTTGACACCGGGCTAAGGACCAGCATGGCGACCATTAAGCTTGATGTCAATTCACTTTCTATTTATAGACCTTATATCATGATTATTTGCAAATTGATCAAGGGAACTACTCTGGAATTAGCTTTTAATATACCTGCAGTTATCTCCTTTGAGAAATCGGATGATTGTAATATCTTCACTAAGCACATTTTTACATGAAAATAATTCTTCATCACAACCACATTTGACTTGCATGTTTCTTTCTTATCAACTGAGATAATAGTATATACAAATAGGTATAAAACTTGGAGATTATGTTACCCCCAAAAGTATAGTCTTGTTTCAGCATAACTCCCAGGATGCACCTCCCTTTTGCACCAGGAGGGATAGGGTCAGGTTTAATAGCAGAGGCATGCTGAGGGAAATGGACAATTTTTTTAATCTCTGCTCATGTGAGAGTCCCCTCGTAATCTTGTATCATATATTCCCCCATGGGAGGTGAATGAATATCTTTTTAGGACATACAAGCTGTCAGCATATTTGCAGCATTGAACTCTGAATTTGAAAGGGAATGACCAAGATGAGGATGTCAGTTCATAGGCACTGTAGACTTGCTTTTTGCACTGATCTGTTCATAGAAGTGGTTCTCAACCTATATTGTGGGACGGCACACTAAGATATATATTTGACTTATGCAGCACACCAACTCTTTACTCCATCATGATATTGAATATACATTGTGTTGAGTAAAATTTGAATGAAGGTGTATTCTTCAAGTTGATGTAATGTGAAAATGAATATATGTACTCAGCACTCCCTTTTCCTTTCTGTCTATCATTAAAAAGATTGAGATCTTGACATTCAGAGATGATACCACTAGATAAGCAAGACTCTTGCAGAAGAGGGACATTCAAGGCTTGGAATTATGCTGCACACTTGGGAGTTAGTTGTGGTACAGTTTCAGAACCATTGGTCTTATAGACTTAGCTATTTAGAATTTACAAGTAAATTGATGTTTTTCTACTTATGCTGATATAAAAGTTGTTGCATCTGAATAACTCATGGCTGAGGTCAAAAAAGAATTCTCTCCCTTGTTATAGGTTTGCTCCCTAAGTTCTTTTTGTGTTGGAATGAATAGAACTCTTGAGAAGCCCCAGCCAAATCCTGGAGGCAAAGGTCACTGCTTCGTCTCTTAACAAATTGCTTTGGCTCTGAAACCCTGCCTGACCCCAGGTAAAGACTTTGTTAGCGGCACAGCTTTTTTTCCCAGCAACAGCATGTGTATGAAATTATATGTCAAGAAAATAGATTTTTGGCACTGTCCTCCTGAAAGAACTCTATTCAATTTTTCTTCTTTTATTTGTCATAGTAAATCTGGACCTGAATGTAATGGGAGGTGATTAGATAAAACCCTTCTACACACACGCATTCTCTCACTCTCACAGTCTCATATTTTATAGAAAATTAATACAAATACACGTGCAGAATAAGGATACTGTTAAAGTGTGTTAGTCAATTGCATTTGTTAGGGTGTAATTATTTTTTTTTTTTACCTCATGCACATACACTGATTGAACAAGTGTTGAAGTACCTATCAACTTTTCAAAAACTACTACCCCCAAAATGTCAAAAAATACTCAAAAGCTGTTTTTAATGGTCAAATGATTTCAACATTTTGGTATCTCCCCCATTCTCTTCTCTCTTCCCTCCCCACATCTCTCTTTTTCTCTCAATTGTTCAAACCACAATTTTTTCTCCGGATTAGTTTCTTGAGAATAGTTATAACTTTGCCAAATAATTTTCTGACTTCTATTATCTTCTCATTTAGAAACAGGAATATTTTATGCCAGTTCAGTTTTTAGTACTGAGCATATGGAAGTGCATTAACCCTTTCAAGACTGACCTATTGAGCTGCTTAATGCCAGAATTGAAATGTTCCAGTAGATACCTAAAAGAGATCTACTGGGAAATATACATGGTGTCCATAAAGTTCTTACCTATTTTTGTTCAAACAGAGTAATAAAATAGATTGGCTTTATGGATGCCCTGTATATTCCAGCAGTCAAACCTTGGGATATATATGTCCCTGGAGACTTGAAAGGGTTAACAAATATCAAAGCTTCCATAAAAGAAGGTAGTAAACTGCTGTTTTGTGAAACTACAAGCAGTAATATGTAATGTGAATTCAGAGTTTGTTCGTCTTGCTTTATTTTTAACTAAATTTGTTTAAACCACTGAGCTTTAAGCTTTTATTTTGAGAAATTTGGGGGAGGGGTGTTAGATTATCAAACATAAATCCACTTGACCAAAATACCTTAATTGGACCAATGCATTTTTTTTTCATCTTTATGTGCTAATCTTGTTGCCTCTCTGAATTAGACTCTGTATGATCTGAGCATTTGAAATGAGTAATATTTTAAAACCCTTTCAAGATTCCTGGGACATATATATCCCAAGGTTACTATGACTGCTGGGATATATGTATGTGTCCAGTAGATCTCTTATAGACATTTACTGAGACATCTTGATTCTGGCATTAAGCATTTGATAGGTTGATCTTGAAAGGGTTGAAGAATATATATATATATATATATATATATATATATATATATATATATATATAAGGAATAGAAACAATCATACCCTTTGCTTATATATATGGTGTTTTGTATCTGAAGTGTGCAGTAAGCAACAGACGCACAAAAATGTAAAAACATTTTGGTATTTCCATGAAGTAATGGACAGTTGAAACCTTCCCTACATTGTACCAAAATATTTTTGTGCATCTCTAGCACACATCACTCAAAGCACCATTTGCCACTGATTGGGATATATATATATATATATATATATATATATATATATATATATATATATATATATATATATATATATATATATATAAGCTTGAGTTGATAGGAAGTAGGTATACTTAATAAATATCCCTGTTTTTATATAAATTTTTTTTGAAAGATTGGTTTCAGATGTTTGGTGTCTTACAAATGATAATTTTCAAAAAAAAAAAAAAGTCTCCATTGTATTTTTCATTATGATAGAAGAGATCCTCAATGAAAAGTACAAAATCGTCATCTCTCTCCAGCAATTTTCAAAGCTCAATTCATCTCAAAAAGTGGAGAAATAAAACATTGAAAAAAAAAGAATTTCTTCTTTATGTTTGTGTGTTCATCATGAGACCATATTAATAATACTACCTCTGTCCCATAATAATTGTTACATTTGCATATGTATTTCATACACTAAATGTATCAACTATTACAGAACAGAGGTAGTAATAATGTTCATGTTCTCTTATTACCACCATCTCCACAAAATTTGTTCTATGAAACACATTGTTTTATGTGAAACATTTTAAGTTTTTTCTTATAACAGGATAAAAATTAAATTCCTGAAATAAATTTAATTTTCTTTCTTTCTTAAAAAATTTAATTGTACAAATAAGATTAATTTAATGTTTTTATTTAAATAACAGTAAACAAAAAGAATTTTTTTAACTTAGAAAAACTTCCTAAGTTGAAAAATTATGCAAATATTTCTTTGCATTAAAAAAAAAATTTTATCCAAGAAAAACATTTTTACATAAAGAACATTTTTTACATAAAGAGAAAAAATTAAAACTCCTCTCAATTTTTTTTGATTGAAAAAAGAAAAAAAAAAATCACTTTCAGAAAAGTTTATTGTAATAATTTGTCATTAAATCACTTCACTGTAACCCACATAAAAACAAAAAAAAAACTTGAAAAAAAATGAACATGAATTGCTTCTTGTATGTGACATTATCTCGTCATTAATTTTTTTAATGAAAAATATATACATATATAAGTATATACATATATATCTACATATATATATATAAGTATATACCCTTCATACTCTAAAATCTAGGGTATATTAAGTATTTTAGAAATGTATCTCGAAAATGTGTATTAAAAAAAAAAAACCAAATGTCTAAGCGAAAAACCTGCACAAAAAAAGGAAAAACAAAATCTGGTTCTGATCGAATGTCTCGATCCTTAAATGGCAACTGTAGATGATCCAAAATGTGTGCTTAGACCAAAAAGAGAATGGAGAACGAAGCCAACTGTCGGATGGCGTAATCCATTCATGTTGATTGTCACCTTCTATTTGTTTGGATCTAGCAACATGGATCCCCCCCAGATCCATTATTTTGTTGCCTCTTGGTTTCTTCTCTTGCACACCAAAATGGATCTTGGATCTTCGGATCTTCTATATCTTGCAAAACAAACTAAAATGTCTTTTGTCAGTGTTTCACTGTTTCTTGACTACTTATATATATATATAATCACATTGTGATGTTTTATGATACTTTTTGGTTCTTTTTTTTTTTCCTCCTCACTGCTAAAAAGGAAATCATCTTAAAAAAAAAATAATCAAGAGAGGAAAGAATAAATAAAGATTTAAAAAAAACAAGCCTTTAAAATATTAGTGTTTTTTCTTTTTCTTGTATGTATGTAAATGTGAAATTTTGGATTGTTTACCCTTGCCAACATATATGTATTCACTGGTATCAGTCTTTGAGGGAGAAAATATAGTTGCAGCCTTCATCAATCCATTTTGAGATCTTGGATCAAAAAGATATCCATGTAATGACATTTTCTTTTTAAAATGATCCTAAGGTAAGGATAGTAATCAAAACTACTACTGATAATAATGTCTGCTCTATTATCACCCTTTGTAGGTAAATGTATGTTTTCCTAACCAACAATATTGGATTAATTCACTCAAGTATTAACAGATTTTGGCTATTCTGGACAATATGTCATCTACGTGTAGTCAGGTATATAATGCTTCACTTTGGCAGTACATATACTAAAATTTGAGACTGATCTGTTTTTTATGTATTTCTTATACTTATACATATAAATGCCAGTGTTAACGAATTGGTTTCCATGTATGCTTGTCTATTCTCTTCAACGAGTTATTGCGGGAATGAGTTTTATTCACTTCAAAGCTGATTAAAGAGAGTAAAACTTATGACTAACTGCTGAAGCTTTGTGTTAGAAATTTTGGCTGCATCACTTACACTATGTGGGCAGAATTGAAAAAACAATTTCTAACTTTGACAGTTTTAATAATTGTAAAATTCTTGATGTTTAATATATGTAGATATTCTAAAATATGAATTGATCTACAAATGACATACATACCATTTTTTTTTTTTTTGCATTCTATGCTAATTATGAGCTTTAGATAACGTTTATTTAATTAGAGTTTAAACATTTATTAATAGGTTACTTGACATTTCAGTAGCCATTGTATGATTTTGGAGATGTTCTTGGCGAATTTTTAGCTGGAAAAAAATAAATCTGGCCACTCTCAGACATAAACGGTGGTAAACTTTGCAATATTTACTTGTCTTTTTTAGTGCTGGATGAACAAGTTTAACTAAATATCCTAAAAAGGATACTTAATCAAAACTAAATGGCTGAGTCCATTGTTTCAAATGGTAGGTCAGAGATATTTTCATTGGAAAAAATTGTTTTACTTCAAGTGGAAGAGTCCATCATTACAGACAGAAAAAAAAAAAGCACACGTCATTATAAATAAACTAGCGGAATGACCTGCCCTATTGGCGGATATTCAGCTAGTAATAATTATACTTTTTATGTTCACACCCAACTTTTCGTGGCCTTATTTTAAATCTGTTCATTCATTATTGAAGCTAAGATCAACTCAAAGAAACCATTTGCTAAAGGGGCCAACACCATTCACAGCTTCTTCCAACGGAATTGCCTTACACAGCTGAAATTTGGGTCTGGAGACTTTTTGACCCAGATGTAACTTGCGTATTCATTGAACAATAAAAAAATGCCTTTACTCCAGCTATTGCTTCAGCTGTTCCTCTATTGAAAATGGATCCCCTCGACATTTTAAGTGCAGTCTAAACTGGCTCCAAGTGTACTAGAATATTTGGATGTATAGAAACGATTGAAAATGTTCCCTTTGAGATTTATTGTAAGCGCTAGAAATTTAAATTCATTCAAATCAGCTAATCCCCCCCCTTTGATATGAATGAAATTGTTACCATATAATGAAGTGTTTGGATCTTAAGCACAAAGATGGCAAAATTTGAATGGGGAAGATCGGCTTCGAAAAGGTAATTCTGAGTTATTCATTTTATGAGTGCAATTCTTGTTCTTAAGTTCAGTCGAACCCCGTTTTTAGCAACTGCAAAATGATTGAAACCCTTGTTATGCAAAATTTTGCTGTTGACTGATCTTCATTTCATTGAAAGTTTTGGCTTTCTCTCTAATTATGCGAGATGGGATACTACCACGACAAGGCAGAGCCGGAGTTGTGGGCGCCTCAACACGAGAAAGAACCAACTTGGTTCAAAATCTGCGTTATGTATACAGTTTAGACTGCGTTTGTCAACATTTGATTCTGTAATAAAATCATTTGTTTCACATTCACTCATCAAGTTAATCCCCACTGGAACATCTAAAACAAAAATGAGTAATCATTGCATGAAAAATTATCGTCTGAAATGCAACATAATTTATTGGGAGATGAAAAAGTATCCACCCTTTATGAACCCGTTCTAATTTGGTTTGAACTAGAAGAAAACTCTGGCATTATGAGAATGGTGGATTTTCGTCAAAGTTTGAAATGTCATCTGTTGTGATACTGATCTAAGGGAGATAACTGCCACGGCACAATCAAGGCCTAACTATGAAATACATGAATGAAGGGTTCGCCTTTTTACTTGGCGCGTATTGCATTGAGGGACTTGCAGTTAAACCGCTGTAATGTTATAAGACAATCGAATATAAAAAATTGAAAAAGCTGTCCTTTATTAAATAAGTTGTGAAAACTTTCCAAAAATCCAATAAATAGATCGTTTGTAATTTTTTAAAAATGATGGTGTCCGCGCGTTAAAATTTCTGCTAATTTCACAATGCAAAATTGCAAACAGCAGTCGTTTATTTACCTTTTCAAAAAATTTTGTTCTACCAAGCGTACCCTCAGATTTTTCTCCAATCTTTCTTCTTACTAACGAGATAGAGATTCTGATAAGATTGAATTTATACGATTTTGAAATTGTCATTTATTGCTGTCATTTTCAGCTTCCATACGATGCATTATGTGGTAAGTCACGTTATCAAGAAATGAGAAACAACTTCAAAATCGTATAAAATCTTGTTTGGGATTTTAGTGAAATTTTCAATACTTGTCTAATAAAGAACGGAATTTTTTCCATATTTTCTCATCGATTTTCTAATAACACGAAGTGTTTAAATCAGCGATTTAATTATAAGTCTCTCAATGCAATGTGCATGATATAAAAAGGGAAAGCCTCCATTTATGTAATTAATTATTTTTGCGTGGGTTACACAGTAAGTTATCTCCCTTCAGTAGAGTGACTTCATCATTTCTGACTAAACAACTCGTTTGGTCACTTTTTGAGAGAAAATTGGAGCTGCCGTTGATGTATATGCAAATAAATAAGGGAGACTACTCTACATCTCCCAGTGTCACTCTTATATAAACCTTTATAACTTATTGACGACGAAAAGCTTTGTGTAATTCATTCCATACTCCCTTTTTTAACTTTTTTATTCCCCTTTTTAACTACTACTTTTTTGCTTACTACTAAAGGAAGGGGAATGTTAAGCAACTATATTCAACGTTTTCGCGCATATCTAGATGCATAAATAAGCTGCTTTTAACTTTTAACCAAGTGCATGTCAAAAATAAATAAAATATATACATATATGAATATTACGTACAGACAGAAGAGTGTTAGATCTTCAAATCTAAGTTTAACTTAGCTTAATCTGGAACAAAGCCACAAGTAGGGTCATCCAGTAAACTTGTATTGGTAACCATTGTCACCTACCAAAGCGCCATAACTACTTTTGTCATAGGTATTTATTAATTGTACGTGTCCTACTACTTAAGTGTGTTTGTCAGGTAAATAGATATTATCTATACAGGCAGACAGATTTTCAAATGATATGGATAGGTGAAAAACGTTCTATCCAGTTGCAACTTACATGGAATCAATTTTGATAATGGTTCGTTCGCTTCTGACGCCCAGTTCAACAAAAGAAATCATTGTTCAAAACACCAAATATAAAAGTCAATTACTATATATATAACCGATCAATACATCAGAAGATTTGTACCTAGGAACGAATTAAGCTTGATATTCATTATAGCAATTGACTGATTTTATTTTATATTTGGTATCTTGGGGATTTTGAATACGATCAATAGCCTGGATGATTGGGACCTGTTGAGTGATGTTGTCTGAACGATACCTGATGTCTTTGTTTTCATGAGCTTTTGTTGCTCAACAAACCCTTGAAGTTTTGTAAATAATCACTGGTAGTATGTAAATATGAGAACATTTATGTGTGTGTATATATATATAATATGTGTGTGTGTGCGTGTGTGTGTGTGTGTGTGTGTGTGTATTAGTATATTAACAGGTCTATAGCCTAGTCGGATGAAGATGCATTTAGTTTGTACAATGAATACTTATTTTTCAACGTAATTTCCTTCCTTCCTTTCTTCCTTCCTTGTCAATGAGGAAAATTAAACACATTGATCACAAAGCTCGAACATCATACGGGGAAATTTTCAAATCAAAATCCAGGTGTTAAGGTCTGTTTGGTGCAGATTTATTGAATACCGTGCGTGTGCTTATATATAAACATGCATACAATACGCATTTGTGCATATGTATATATGTGTGTGTGTATAAGTAAACAGACGTATAGGTATTTATATACCCAAGGATACACACGTCTATGTATGAATGTGCAGATTATTGTTTATATGTGTGCATATGTTTTATACATGTATATGTGCGTGGATGTACATATAAGTATATGCATGTCCATGGGTTTGTCAGGAGAATATTCAACCATTAAACATTAACGAAAGAATATCCTAAGAAGGGACTCGAAGAGATTCGTTGTCCTAGCTAGATGTAGTGATCTATTTTTCTGTCTTCGATTTTACACACACACACACACACATACACACACATATATATATATATATATATATGTATATACATACATACATACATATACATATTCGCATACGTATATATATATATATATATATATACACACACATAAAAATATAAATCTATACTTTTATAAAAATAAATATATATATATATATACACATATATACATACATATATATATACATACATATATATATACATATATATATACGTATGCATACATATACATATATATATATACGTATACATACATATATATACATATATATATACGTATGCATACATATATATATATGTATACATACATATATATACGTATACATACATATATATACATATATATATATGTATGCATGCATATATATATATACGTATACATACATATATATATACGTATACACACATATATATATATATATATATATGTATACATACATATATATATACGTATACATACATATATATATACGTATACACACATATATATATATATATGTATACATACATATATATATACGTATACATACATATATGTATACATACATACATATATACATACATATACTTACATATATATACAAATACATGCATATATATAGATAAATATATTTATACATTCATATATATACGTATATATATACGTATACATATATATATACGTATACATATACGTATACATATACATATATATATATATGTATATATATATATGTGTGTGTGTGTGTGTGTGTGCATAGTAGTATGACATAATATAATAATATATCAATAATATAAAGCCATTCATGATATGTAATGGATTTATTTCATAGAGTGCTCGATACATAGAACTTTTTATTCTGGAAGTTGTTTGAGAGTAGAGCTGAAAATAAATCATGTTTCATGAGCTAGTTTGTGTAGCGAATCCACATTCGGCTATATATATATATATATATATATATATATATATATAGTTCAGATCAAGCTAGCAATATAGCATAATATAATGATGTTAATGATATAAAACAACTTTTGATATGTGATGGATTCATCTCATAGAGTGCTCGATACATTCAACTTTATACTATGAAAGTCAAGTTGCTTTAGAATAGAGCTCGAAATAAGTAGTAGAATGTTGATATGCTACACAAACTATCCCAGGTTTCTGTCCTCCCGGGCCTCATCTGGCAAATGATTATCTATGTTTTTGAATTCGAGTTTAGGGAATTTGGTGAGGATCTCGTAAGTGTGGTAGTGGGTGGTAGGGGTAATCAATTTTGTCAAGGAATGTGAACTAGAGCTAGGGG